>OZ038467.1:17830002-19039169 GCA_964036295.1 Plumapathes pennacea | reverse complement strand
GGAGACTGGGTCTGTGACGTCAGAGGAGGGACTGGCATCGCTTTGGCGTCTCTTTGCCTTAGTTGGTTTTTTACCTTGGTTACGTTTTTCTCGACAACACATCTATGAGGCATAATTCTCACCTCGCCAACTGCAAAATCTGTGTGAAAGTTTTGTTTGACAAGAAACGAGTCCCTCCTCTGACGTCATAACCCAGGCTCTCGATCGAAAAACTTTGCGCGGTCAGGTTCAAAATGGCGGTCAAAATCGCATGTTTGCCGGGCGGAAAAATACATAAATACGCTTCGGAGCGGAGTTTCTTTGGCCATTAGTTGTTTAGACTACTTCCTACTTTCATATCAAAACGTAACGTCTGAAGGTTTATAGGCACTTTAAGCGGTCACCTTTGGGGATAGCCAACTGACCGTTTAACCCTTTTACTCCCAAGTTCAAAATGCAGATTCTCCCAATCTTTTAAGTGGAAAATGTATGAACGATGTAGTGAGAATTGATAGTTTAATCAACTATTATCTGAGCAAGGTTTCAAAAACCAAGTTCTCTTTACTGTATGGTATATATTTGTGCTTCCAAAACTGAAGGAGAAAATTGAGCTTGATCACTCTTGGGAATGAAGGGGTTAATAGAGGTCTTCTAACAGCTAATTAATTATTAATTACATTGTGTCTGACTGGAACGGAAGCTGGTAAAATTAATAAATTTCCACTGGTTTGCCGTGGTGTGGACTCTTATTTACCACGATTTACGTCATCACATGGTCAAAATGTTGTGGACTCACGAAGCGCTTCGCCGAGTGAGTCCGCAACTAATTTTGACCATGTGATGACGTAAATCGTGGTAAATAAGAGTCCACACCACGGCAAACCAGTGGAAATTTATTTTTACCACAACATTTAGAAATATACAGGAAACTTTCGTTGTATTTCGCTGCAAAACGTGACATGCTGGCGTCAGCATCGTTGTCTGGACTCTTATTTACCACGCTAAATCGACCAATCAGAGAGCGAGAAACTAGTGTGTTGTGCTAAAAGAGGAATTTGACGTTCGCTGCCAAGTAATGGCATTTTTACACTGATTACATATTGTTTGATGAGCTGCTAAAAGAAGCTGAACATGCCTGGCTTATCGTTGTGTCATATCGCATTGTTATCTAATTAGGTGACCGTTTGATAGAGGTGATATACAATAACATTCGCCAATTGGGAAATCTAAACGGCGACCGCGTCCGCTTAATAGAGGTGACCGCTAAATAGAGGTCAAGTTTACAGTAATTAAGCTGTCCACACTAATACGCTGGACCGAACGAAAACTCTAAATCCCCGGATTGAGCATGCGCATCATGATGTCACACGTTTTCGAAAAGCTCCGTTTTCGCCGTCCAAACTACAACATGAAACCGGAGTTTTCGAAAATATCCACTCTGGAGAGCGTTTTCGAAAATATCCGTATTCGGTCACCGAAAAAAATTATCCGGATTAGTGTGGACGAATTTTAGCGTTTTTGGTCACTTTATTTTCTTTCCTTTTCTGTTTTTTTTTTTTTTTTTTTTTTTTTTTTTTTTCTTCTTCTTCTTCGTCTTCTTCTTCTTCTTTTCAGCGAGAGAAGCGTTTAACGATTACACTGAGGAGTTGTTTTGCAAGGACCTCGGAAAGGCCACTCTAGAAAGAGAAAAATTTGAACAGCACAAACGAGCGATCAGCGATATGCTGTCAGAGTAGCCACATAAAATACAATGCTACAAAGTACTTTTTATTTATTAGGCATTGTTGCACTTCAGTGGATTTTAACATTAGTGTGAGATAAGAAATAGAAACACATGGAGTTATGTACCATTTTATCCTACAGTATAGTTAGATTTAGTAAAAATGCAATTCTGGGTAATGCTTTGTTCTCGTACACATTCTGGTTGCTCTTGCTTTGTTGTTTTCTTTTATTCTTATTTTCGTTTTGTGTTGTCCATGTTTTTTTGCCCTTTGTTATTGTTGTCGTTGTTTTCTATTTTGTCCTCGTTTCGTTTTGCTTTGCTTTGTGTTGCCCTTGCTTTGTCCTTTGTTACTGTTATCCTTATTGTTGTTGTTATTTTATTTTATCCTCGTTTCGTTTTGTTTCGTTTCATTTTGTGTTTTCCTTGTTTTGTCCTTTGTTATTGTTGTTGTTGTTGTTTTCTATTTTGTCATCGTTTCGTTTTGTTTTGTTTTGTCCCTTGTGAGTGTTGTATTTTATTTTATCCTCGTTTCGTTTTGTGTTGTTATCCTTGTTTTGTCCTTTGTTATTGTTGTTGTTGTTGTTGTTTTCTACTTTGTCCTCGTTTCGTTTTGTTTTGCTTTGTCCTTTGTTAGTGTAGTTGTTGGTGTTTTTTTATTTTTTTATTTTACACTCGTTTCGTTTTGTTTTGTGTTGCCTTTGTTTTTTTTGTTGTTGTTGTTGTTTTGTTTTTTTTTTTTGTTTTTTTTCTCGTCCTTTACTCCTGGTAATTGGTCACAAACCGACCAATAGATTGTTTTATTACATGACATAAATAGTACGCACGCCCTGATTGGTCAATTTACAGAAAGAGGAAAAGAATATCTTACTAACCTCGCTTGCTTGGTTGGTTCTCACCTGTAGGCTCAAATGCGAATAGGACGACAGAAAAACAGTCCATAACTTACCACACTCGTTAATGAGATGCCCCCTGGATTGGCATTCGATGAAATGCATGAAATGTTCCACAAACGTGCACGAAGGTTCTAGAGCAGTAGCTCCCCCGGAATGACTTAGGGGGATAAAATAATTAGAAAAAGCTAAACAAAAAAAAAATAATAATAATAGTAAAAAAAGGAAAGATTAATAGAACAAAATGCGTTCATGATGCATTGAATTATTATTCGGAGTTATTTCTTCAGAGTTGTTTTTTGAGCAGAAAGCGTACCAGCGTTTCATGTCGTTATCTACAACTTCAGTGTGCAGCACGTCTGTTGTAATTGATGCAATTGGACAAATGCCTAGAAAATGTTTAGTGAAATATCATCTGTCGGTAGTTGCCGTAAGGTCAAGAGGTTGTGGCGATATACTGCTGGACTTAGCACGTTCTTTGCTTATTTGCAGTTCACTGCTTGGTCAGAAACGTGATTTCATATAAATGCCTAGAAAATGTTTATGAAATATCATCTGTCGATAGTTTCCGTAAGGTCAAGAGGTTGTGGCGATATAGTGCTTGGTTTAGCACGCTATTTGCTTATTTGCAGTTTACTGCTTGGTCAGAAACGTGATCTCATCTAAATGCCTAGAAAATGTTTATGAAATATCATCTGTCGATAGTTTCCGTAAGGTCAAGAGGTTGTGGCGATATAGTGCTTGGTTTAGCACGCTATTTCCTTACTTACAGTTCACTGCGTAGGCAGAAGCGTGGTTTGAGCTCGTGAAGTGACCTCTTTCAATCTCGCAGAACTGGTGATTGCTTTTCACTATGCGGATTCTTCAAGCGGTGGCGTATTTTCTCTGCGTTGGCGGAGCAGTGCTCTGCCTGGTCGTGAAAGCACGGACAGTAGACCACAACACAGTGCAACCGTCGACAACAAACGGGACGCAGTCATTCACGTACGGAAACGAGTCTTCAAACGCAACGAAACAAAGAAATCAGTCTTCACAAGCAACAAATGGGACGGATCCTTCCGGCAACTCGTCGATTTCTGGTGAGTGTATGTGCTATTTTTGTTTTTGTTTGTACAGCACTGTTGTTTTATTTATGTATTTATGGTGATTGATTTTAATACTCTATCGGCTTATATGTTTTTCTACTGATTCTATTTGCTGATGTGTTCTGTGGTTTGCGTAGCGTCGAACGATAAGCGTCTGTAAATTCACGCCGATCCTTTCGGAAAGTGTGGTTACACGCAACGTTTTTACTTGAGAGATTCTGAAAATTGACTTGCGCACTCTCGGTAAAGCATGGAAGCACCGCCGGAGCATGCAATAGAACCGTCGAGATGCGAGTACAAGCCGAAATGTTGATTCCGCAGTGATTCCCAGATGACAGTATTTTGAGCGCGTGTAGTGGCTGTAATCATAACCGGCTCGCCGCTCTCTGGGTGGGCGGTTTGTCAGTATCAGGTTTATATGAATACGACTGTTTTTGCAAGTTTAATACTTCGACGTTTTTGTAGAAGTAATGGAATCTTTTGCGAGTTGTTTATAGTAGAGGCTTAGTAGAGTCCCCACAATTCACGAAATGCGGCGCATAACACCATTTTTGACCGTGCGAAGAATACCCCATGTATTCAACTCCGACTCAATTGTAACCTTTAAACTTCAAGGGTTTTCACACCGTTTTGTTCATTCTGTCCAATTCCACCTTCAAGTTCGACTTTCTCTTTCATTATATCATATAGTATGGAAAACGTGGCAGCGATTAATAGCTTGTTCTGGTTACAGCTCGTGCATTAAACTATAAAAATGCAATGGCTTGCATGTACTACTCATCGATCATTTCATTTTCGTTTTGCTTCATTGAAACAGTGCCACGAGTTAAGAGAGTAAAACCGCAAGGTTTGAGGTAATTCAATCACCACGTGCGGTCTTATACACAAATCAGTCGCCTGCAGTGATTTTTTTTTATTGCCAAACATAACTAAGACAAGGAAACGAATGAACTTGACCTCAACAGTTTATGGAGTCACTTCTGATTACTTTATTTTGTCTTTAGTTGAGAACCCGTCAAAACAGCGGGTTCGAGCGTAGTTTGAACCAAATGGAATTAAAGGACTTTGGCACGGATCCCTAAAATTACTTGCTTGACCTTTTTCACTGTTGTTCTCTGTCCAAATTGAACTTTAAAATGCAAAGAACACGAACACCGTCCAGTAATAACGATAAACATGCATTAGCTGAAGTTTTATCGATTTTTATAAGTGCAGTTCATCCATAAAACGGCCTCTTAACCAGTTGATCGACAAGTCAGTAATCCCAAAGACTGCAGATTCTCCCAACCTTTTAAGAGTAAAATGTATGAGTAATATAGTGAGAATTGGTAGTTTAATCAGCTTTCATCTTAGCAAGGTATCAAAAGCCAAGTTCTTCTTACTCTGACATATAATTCTGGTAAGAAACTGAAGGAAGAAAATTGAAGTTGATCACTCTTTGGATTGAAAGGGTTAATTATTCCAGTTATTCTCTAAAACGGTAGATCGATGTTTTTCTTCAATCACGTTCGATGATTAAGAAACTAAACCGTGATATTCACTTGTGATACTGTATGAGACATTGACGCGCCAAGTCTAGACTTTGTGATCATCATCTTTGAACCAAGCGCAATCTATGTCGACACTGTCAACGGATTAGACAATATTTTAATTCGATGGGTTTAACGTATAATGCTATTGGCAAACTGACAAGATTACCGGCGAGAAACCGGATTTTAAAGAATACTAACAGCCTTTGTACAGCACTTTAGTCGACACGATCTTTGGTCAACTTCAAAAACGGAGTAAAATCGAGGAAACATGCAGTCGTCAAAAAAACGCAAACGTCAAAAATGGGGTGAAACCGTAATCACCAGTCCCCTCTCGGTTTAGAATTTCGCGCGCGTTAAGAATTTGTTGACTTCCTGAGTGAAAAAGCGGTTTTTGGGTGACTTTCGTAAAACCAAAAACAAAGTTAGCACAGCACCAATCACAGAACCTGTTAAACAGATCACATTTTTTGTCGAAATACAATTAATTAAATGCTACAGATAGTTGGTTTAAAAGGCCTTTTCGGGACACTGATTGACGACTGAAAAAATGCTTGAGTGATTGTTTCTTTACTTCATTGCTGTAATTAAAATATTTCTGCTTATTTTTACCTCGAAGGGTCATTTATCAGAGTATGTACCAGTCTCGTTAAATTCGAAGGCCAAGGATGCTAAATTTTTGTTTGTGAACGAAAGCGAGTTGTCATTGGCGAAAGATTTCTTTCGCTACTATTCTGCTCGAACATCTGCGAAAACTATTTCTTTCTCATGATAAGAAAAATCTGGAAGGTATGCCCCCGACATTGATATTGATTTATTTAATGACATTATGGAATACATGTTTTATTTGTCATTATATTCATCAGGTCATAACCTCTTCTAACTTCTTAATTCTTTTTAAATTGAAAAATTCCATTGAAGATAGCCGGAAGAACTCGAAAAATAAATACTAGTCCTTCTTGAAAATATAAAAGCGTGGAAGCTTGGCAGCAACACTTTGGGTACGTTCGATTGGGTCTATTCCGGAATAGGAATAGCTAAAGTTTTGCTTGCTCTGGGGAAGATTTTGTTCGAAATTGTTTTAAGAATCTCCATGCTTGCAAATTGAACAGCTTCCGATTCATCCTAACCTAAATCAGTTCCAAACCAAATAATTTTACCGATCAGCAGCGCTATTCCTATTCCGGAATAGACCCAATCGAACGCGCCCTGAATATTTACTAGATATGTGTATTTTATTTCTCGTGTTTGTACATGTTTTTAGATTTCATTGTTGTACCACCTGAATATATTGTATGGAACATCTTCAGGTCCGGTTAGTGTCGTAGGGTCAGACTTGAAATATAACCATTAAAATACGAAAATCGCTTCGTGTAGTTCGAAACTTCGAACGGTGCCAAGACGTGTTAACAGTTCAATACAGTATTTAAAACTTTTCGATTAGAAGAGCATTTGTCAAATGTACTATATGATTACTTTTTAATTTAGAATGATCCCCCACTGATTGTAAGGAGATATTTCTCGTTCGCACTGCGATTGGAATTTCCTCTTCGAATGTCGTATTCTGCAAAAAATCCCAGAATTATCTCTTGTATTAGTTTCATATAAAAAGATCTTTCCCTCATCCAGGGCGATGATTAAGACTCCATTGTCGCTATCTGTATCTGGCAAAGCTGTCCACATGGTAACATATTTGTCATAGCAGTGTCGTTAGAAAGTTCTTGAAGGCCTCACGAGTATTCCTCTCTGCAAGAGGTTGTCTAATACTTGGATTCTATTCGGGGGGAGGGGGGCAATCCCATATATGGGCTATACGGGGATGTGCCGCTCAACAGGGTATACGTTTTGCCTCTCCGACTCTGGAACAGGGTATACAAATCACCGGCTCTCTCTGGAATAGGGTATATTTTTCGTTCAGTCTGTCTCTGGAACAAGGTCGATATTTCTTCCTGTCAGAATCCTTGTTGATTTATAGTCGAGTCTGTCGCTGCAAAACAGCTCCAAACTGTTGCTTTAAATCACGCAACGCCACATGTTTATTCAAACACGCCATTTCCAATTTGTAGAGTCGCCTCTAGTCTGCAACAGGGTATCTATTTTCACCATTTTGTCTGGAACGGGGAGGGGGGGGAGACTCCCATCTAAAAAAGGACGGAGGTGCTCGTCGTACCTCTTCCGGGTCAAAAAATATGGTTTTGGTACCGCTTAAGGCCGATTTTCACTAGTGAAGTAAGCGGAGACGGAGACGTAAGACACTTGCGCGCGTGTGAAAATTAGCGAACGGAGACGAAAGCGGAGAAGGAAGGAGATGCTATTTTTGGCGTACGGTCGCGCGGAGTGTTTTTATCGGCCTCAACATCTTTGTAAACATGGGGGACGACGATGATAAACTACTCCTGTTTCTTTTCCTGTTCTTGAAGCGGCGGAGGAGACGAGAACTGGCTTGTCAGAGACAACTAAAGAGATTTTGGGTCAGGGAGATGTTTCTGAAGAGGAAAACCCACGGGCAGTTCGAAAACCTGATAAAAGAAATCAGGTTAAATGACATATTTGTTTCTGTTTGGTGGCAAGACGCGTTGGGCATGGGAACTAGTAGTATTTTAGCCTCGGGAGATTGGTTGATTCGCTCTGTCTCCGTCTCCGCTTCCGTTCAATCGATTTTCACAGGAACGTAACCGAAGTAAGCGGAGACGGAGACGCAAGAAAAAGAAAACCTTCCGTTCTGCTTCCTTCTCCGCTTCCGTCTCCGTTCGCTAATTTTCACACGCGCAAGTGTCTTACGTCCCCGCCTCCTTCTCCGTCTCCGCTTACTTCACTAATGAAAATCGGCCTTTAGGTGTTCGACACCAAACGCTGACACTTATGTGACGTGGTACCGTTTAGGGTTCGGGTGTCAGTCGAATGAACTCTTTTTGTTTGAAAACAGCAAGGGATAAAGTGCTTGATGATATCATCTTTATAGCAATTGAAGGCATCGAAACTTTAAATTCTTGGTATGCTTTCATTGGTACCTTCTAGGGGTCAAAGTAAGCTCGAGCCACGCCCGTTTTATTGCCTCTTAGGGGTCACAACGAAAATTCTCGACGAGCATCCCCGTGGAGGTCAACTCCAAATAGAACTGAAACGGCTCAAGACATGACAGGAAAATGTAATCAGTCAACACGAGATAGACACAAGAAGCACCGTTGTCGTGAACGTGAAAAGGACAATGTTACTGTTATTGTTAAAATTTATTTTGGCTCAGTTTTACATATTTACTTGGCCTGCCGAAGGCGGGGCCAAGTATTAAAATGGAAAAGTTTTTCCTTGGGGTCGGAATTGGCACACGCTGATTGGTTGGGGCGCTAATCAGTGACGTCAATTTCTCTACGAATACTGCCATGAGTACAATTATGAATGATGTATCGAAATCAGTGAAACATGCAATGAAATTGCACAACTGCATACCTTTGCAATGTACGAGCCGCTTCCACACTACACTACACTATACGCTGCGCTATACTAAACTACATTACACTACACTGCACTAAACTACGAAGATTACACTACGCTACAATGCACTATGCTAAAGTAAAGTAAACTACACTAAACTGCATACACTGCACTACACTAAGTATAGGTAATCGCATGATTTCGAGTGCAATTTGGAATAAATTAGCACGAGTAAATTTTTCAAAGACGACAAAATTGCACGAGCGCCGCGCGAGCGCAATTTGTGGTCTTTGAAAAATTTACGAGTGCTTGTTTATTCCAAAATTGCACGAGAAATCATGTGATTACTTGTTAATAACATGATTTACGTCGCGCAATTTTTTCAATTTCGTTACAGTTCACAAATGTATCTCAAGAACTTTGTTTTCTCGCAAACAGAATCGGAATCGTCCTGAGGGTTGAAAACACGCCCTTTTGTTTTGTTTGGCTTCGCAAATACGCGCGCCAGCTGTCGGCAAATTTTAATTTCAAATTTCTGCACTGTTAATTTCACATTTCTGCACTGTTAATTTCACGTTTTTGCACTGTTTGGGATAAATTGACGTGCGCTCAGCCAATCAGAATCATTACACTACATTACCATTACATGTATTTCATAGTATTAAGCTAATTCAATCTCCTTTACGTTACATTTCGTTTAATTGCCGAGTAAAGAGATCTACGTTAATTTCATTTTTGTATCGAAAAACATCAACGATCGTTCTTCTGACCAGTGTTAGAACAGTGGCACCTGTGTAGACCTGGTCAAATTACCAGTGTACTTGTGTTGATGGATATACTGGAAAGAATTGTTCAGAGAGTAAGTTAGACAATTTTGAATATGGGGAACTTAACGAGTTTACTTATACTAAGTTCAAGGTGTTTCACAGTACTTTACTAATTCAATCTCCTTTAGGTTACAATTCGTTTACTGACGGCTGAAGACATTTATTTTATTGTTGCCTTTCTCTCGAAAGATATCGACGATTGCTCTCCCGACCCGTGTCTGAACAATGGCACCTGTGTAGACCTGGTCAACGATTACCAGTGTACTTGTGTTGATGGATATACTGGAAAGAATTGTTCAGAGAGTAAGTTAGACAGTTCTGAATATGGGGAATATTTTTAGTTTCGTCATATGAAGTTAACTAAAGGTTATTCACAGTATTATTCAAATTAAATCTTCTTATAATAGGTTGAATTAAATTTGTGTAACTGCCGATTAAAGAAATGTACCTTAATTTTATTTTCCTCTCAAAAGACATCAACGATTGCTCTCCCGACCCGTGTCGAAACAGTGACATCTGTGTAGACCTGGTCAACGATTACCAATGTACTTGTTTTGCGGGATATACCGGCAAGAATTGTTCAGAGAGTAAGTTAGACAGTTCTGAATATGGTGAATATGTTGTTTTGTTTTGTTTTTTAATATATTAGTGCAAGGTATTTCACGGTTTCTGTTAATGTGATCTTTTTTAGGTCATGCACAATTCGTGTAACTGCCAATAAAGAAATCTACCATAACTTTTACTTTTGTCTCGAAAGACATCAACGATTGTTCTCCCGACCAGTGTCAGAACAATGGCACCTGTGTGGACCTGGTCAACGATTACCAGTGTACTTGTGTTGATGGATATACTGGCAAGGATTGTTCAGAGAGTAAGTTAGACAATTTTGAATATGGGGAATATAACGAGTTTACTTATACTAAGTTCAAGGTGTTTCACAGTACTTTACTAATTCAATCTCCTTTAGGTTACAATTCGTTTACTGACGGCTGAAGACATTTATTTTATTGTTGCATTTCTCTCGAAAGATATCGACAATTGTTCTCCCGACCCGTGTCTGAACAATGGCATCTGTGTGGACCTGGTCAACGATTACCAGTGTACTTGTGTTGATGGATATACTGGCAAGGATTGTTCAGAGAGTAAGTTAGACAGTTCTGGATATGGGGAATATAACGAGTTTACTTATACTAAGTTCAAGGTGTTTCACAGTACTTTACTAATTCAATCTCCTTTAGGTTACAATTCGTTTACTGACGGCTGAAGACATTTATTTTATTGTTGCATTTCTCTCGAAAGATATCGACGATTGTTCTCCCTACCCGTGTCAGAACAGTGGAACCTGTATGGACCTGGTCAACGATTACCAGTGTACTTGTGTTGATGGATATACTGCAAAGAATTGTTCAGAGAGTAAGTTAGACAGTTCTGGATATGGGGAATATAACGAGTTTACTTATACTAAGTTCAAGGTGTTTCACAGTACTTTACTAATTCAATCTCCTTTAGGTTACAATTCGTTTACTGACGGCTGAAGACATTTATTTTATTGTTGCATTTCTCTCGAAAGATATCGACGATTGCTCTCCCGACCCGTGTCTGAACAATGGCACCTGTGTAGACCTGGTCAACGATTACCAGTGTACTTGTGTTGATGGATATACTGGAAAGAATTGTTCTGAGAGTAAGTTAGACAGTTCTGGATATGGGGAATATAACGAGTTTACTTATACTAAGTTCAAGGTGTTTCACAGTACTTTACTAATTCAATCTCCTTTAGGTTACAATTCGTTTACTGACGGCTGAAGACATTTATTTTATTGTTGCATTTCTCTCGAAAGATATCGACGATTGTTCTCCCTACCCGTGTCAGAACAGTGGCACCTGTGTGGACCTGGTCAACGATTACCAGTGTACTTGTGTTGATGGATATACTGGAAAGAATTGTTCAGAGAGTAAGTTAGACAATTTTGAATATGGGGAACTTAACGAGTTTACTTATACTAAGTTCAAGGTGTTTCACAGTACTTTACTAATTCAATCTCCTTTAGGTTACAATTCGTTTACTGACGGCTGAAGACATTTATTTTATTGTTGCCTTTCTCTCGAAAGATATCGACGATTGTTCTCCCTACCCGTGTCAGAACAGTGGAACCTGTATGGACCTGGTCAACGATTACCAGTGTACTTGTGTTGGTGGATATACTGGCAAGAATTGTTCAGAGGGTAAGTTAGTCAAAAGTTCATTCCCGAGATGCCTGTCGCCTCTGTTTCAAACCGAGGCCTAGTTTATTTTCATGAAAATTTAATAGACAAATTGTCATTCGAAAAGTTTCGCTTTAGTCCTCGTTTTGAAACAGGCGCTTTAGACACTTGTGAATTAACCTTAATAACAAAATTGTTTGTGTCGCTTGTTACTTTACTTGGAGTCAGGGTTCATCCCCCTTTATTCATTACGAAAAAAACTTTGTAAGTACAAGGTTCAAGGTGTTTCAGAGGCTGTGGCCTAGATAGCAAGGTTGCATGGACAAATAAAACGAGAAGATTAAAACTGTCATTGATCGAAACCAAGACGCGAAAAAGCGAAAGAAGAATGCATGTGACTCCAGTACAAGGCTGCGCAAGTGTGTCATTTTGCCTGTGAAGTGTATAACTGACAGGAAAAGTGACGATATGCATTGATTACTTCCTACTGTCAGGTCTGGTATATTTTATTAAAACCAGAGACGTACTTGTCATCAGATTGCGCTAATTTCGGGTCTCTGTTATAAAATTCGTCGGGTGTTCTCTTTGAAGTTTTTTGAATGAAATGTTTGATAAAAATGTCCGATGTCCGCCTTAGAGTTCAGTGGCAGAGAAACAAGTGAAATTCGGCAGGGACCAAATTTATTGTCCGCATTAGAGAGGTGTCCGCCTTAGAGAGCGTCTGCTTAGAGAGAGTTGTATACTACGCTATCCTAAACCACATGCACTATATTACCATGACACTACGCTATGTCAAGGGACAATTCGGAACAATTTGGAAATTTATTATCAAGAATAATATTTTGGCTATCCTGTAACGAACTTGTATTTGCAAACGGAAGAGCTCAGACTTGACCTTCCAAATGGGCTTACAATAGCCCTTTAGGAGCATGGTTCATAAATGAGGTGAGCGCAGCATTTACGTGTGCCCGTTCGTTACGAACGTGCCTGTCGGTCCGCTTTATCTGCACGTTTTGAGCAAGCTGCTCAGTATTTGCACGGCATCGTGATGCACAGGCACGTTCGGGGCCTTGGCAGTCACCTATGTCGCGGAATTCTTTACACCTTTTTCGTTCTGATGTCATCGTGGTTTTGCTATCTAATTTAGTTGTTTACCCGAAAGGAAGTTTGTAACCACTGTACGTGCTCCCTGAGCATATAATCGCTAGGTTGTAGTGAAGAGTTCAGAGTGACTTGGAGCCCGAGAGTTCAGTGTAAAAGAGCTGCTCCAGCCGTCATCCAAGAATAAAGAAGTCAACCAAGTCCAAAAGCGAGTCCCCCTAAAACCTGCTTCGTAGCAGCTACACTAAACATTGTGGGAACCCGAGCCCAAGTATAGCTATGCCATGCTGACGAGGCCTAATAAGGCCGAAACAGCTGTCCATGGCTGCTATTACTTGGGCTCACAATTTTTTTTTTTTTTTTTTTTTTTTTTTTTTTACTTACCAGGACATTGTGCAGTATTCTGATTACACTAAACATTACACAACACAACACAACACAACACAACACAACGCTACTCTACACTGCACTACACTACACTATTTGTGTTCGTCAGTGTTATCTAACTTTACAATATTATGATCTTTACTTCAACGCATCGCTTGGTTTTCTAGTGACAGAGCCTGGAGATTGTGATTTCGAGTTGGGCACGTGTCTTTGGGGAAACGAGGATGGAGATGACTTTGACTGGACTCGTCACACAGGCAAGACTTCCAGCAGCGGCACGGGCCCCCTTACTGACCACTCTGGCACCGGTAAGTCCGGGGGGGGGGGGGGGGGCAACCCCAACTCGTTAAATTTATTTTTAAGTGTGATCTGTTCAAAGGCAAACTGGTCCGTGTGATCTCTTACTTGCATTTAAGTTGGTCAGCATCACGCGCAACATTAATCGCAGCTTCTTTAGGGCAAGATGGAGGAACTGTTTGTACCAGCCAGCTCCCAAATAGCTATTATTTTCTGACAAAAATGGCCGCAAAAATCGGGTTTGCGCGCGAAACTGTTTCACCAGAAGCCGTCGGGCGGTGAATAATACTTGCTTTTCCGAGATCGAGGAGCCAATCAAAGCGCCGAAAACACTGTTCACTTTTGTGGTATATACTAATTAAAAAGGAATATGTCGGAAATTGTTGTGGGCGCAGTTTCAACGTTTTTGTGCCTTATCCTTTCGATCCTCTCTTGTTTTAATCTTCTCTGCTCGTTGTGTTCTTTGTTTTTATATACGAGCAGTATAGTAGGTTGGCTGTGATCGTCCGGGTTCGAATAGTCTCCAGGAAGACTGTTGTTGGTGACTGACATTTCGACTCCTTGAGCGGAAGTCATCTTCAGAGTCAATTGAAAGGATTCGTCAGATGGCGATATATGGCAGAACAATAGACAAATCGACAGGACAACAGAACATCAACTGACCAATAACGAAACACAACCGAGCCAACTCGACCAAGCATAGGACGAAAAACTAACGGACGAATCACTTCAACGACCAGAGACATAAATACCGCCATCTGACGAATCCTTTCACATGACTCTGAAGATGACTTCCGCTCAGGGAGTTGAAACGTCAGTCACCAACAACAGTCTTTCTGGAGACTGCTCTAACCCGGACGATCACAACCAACTTACTTTTGACACTCCTGGGTTCAAACCACTTCCCACAAGCATTGTAGTTGCTAAGTTTTTGCTCTGCTCCATCAAAAGAGCTTTATATTTGACTTCTTCCAGGGTACTATATGTATATACAAGCATTATAGTTGCTACATTATTGCTCTGTGACCATCAAGAGATCTTTACATTTGACTTCTTTTAGGTTACTACATGTATACGGAAGTAGTATAGAGAGCTCCACATTTGACTTTTTCTAGGTTTCTACGTGTATATGGAGGCGTCGTACCCACGAAGGCGTGGTGAACAAGCTCGTCTTGTTGGTGGTCCGTTTTCAGGCACAAAGTGCATGCGATTTTTTCACTACATGTACGGAATCGATGTGGCCGATCTGCAGGTGTTCCTCAGACAGAGCAAGTCAGACACAGGAAATTTCCTGTGGGGAAAATACACCAACCAAGGGAAAGGCTGGCACTCCGCAAATGTCACCGTGTACGGAAGGAACTATCAGGTACGCCCCGCGTCTTCTCGTGTCCGTTTTCCGTACACTCGTATCCGTTTTTGTTTGAAAACGTTTTTTTCTCCGTTCTCAAAAATTTCTTTGTCCACACGATAGCGTTTTCGATTCGTTTTTCCGTTCACAGTTATCCGTTTTCGTTTTCAAACGCGGTTTCTTCGTTCACATAATAGCGTTTTCGATTGTTTATTTATTTATTTATTTATTTTTGTCGCCGAAACTAATTTGTTTTCGTTTGCAAATGCAACCTTTGTTTTCCGTTCTGCGTTTAGCATTTTTCAAAAAGTTTTCGAAAATGTTCACACAGGTGCGCTGCAGGCTCAGTCCCCAGTATCCGTTTTTGTTTGAAAACGTTTTTTTTTTTTAAATCCGCTCTCAAAAATTTCTTCGTCCACAGCTCGTTTATCCCCGAACGAAGTGAAGGAAATACTCACGACGCTAATGCAGTAGTATTATCGCCTTATCGGAGACTCCAAGCGTGTCGCCATCTCGAAATCTAATGTTCGTCTGTCAGTCTGTCAGTCTGTCGTGCGACCTCGTCCCCAGTTCCTATCGCGTCGCTGCAGAACCAATAACAAAGGCCGGATCGATCACGTGTGGCCCTGTAGTTTTACTCGCAATAAGAGAAATTAGATTGAACGAAGCAGTATATCGTAGCTGTGTTCACGAAAATGGAAAACTGGAAAACTTGAAACACAACAGTCTCGCGAAGCTCGTCTTCAAAAGAGAAGGAAACAGGCACGGGCAAGGCGAAATCGTGAAACAATCGAACAGCGCCAAATCCGTCAAGAGAAAAGACGACAAACATGTTATAACCGACAGCACCATGAACGGAAGCGTGCCAAAGAAACGGCTCCGCAAAGGGAACAGCGCTTGAAAGCAAATCGGGAGCTTCAGACGCCGTTTTGTGTTAAACTCATACTTATTTAGAAAGGACAAGCAACAAAGGTTAGTCAGTGAAAATCGAACAATCACCGTGACAAATATATTCTATCCCGTATAGCTTGTAACTCGATCACTTCAAGAATTTATTAAAATCTGTATGCTGATCATTTTCCCTCGATGTTTTACTACGCTTCTGTCGCCAGTTTCGGCTACCGTATTCGCTCAGAGCAATCGGAACTTGGAGTCTTGAATGATTTAGTCAGATGTCTTATTTTTCTGTAATCTGACACGCGGTGATTGCAGCGAGAATCGTTCACAAGCCCTTAGAAGTATTACTGGGTCTGAAGCCCGTGTATGATTTGAAGTAAACTGTTCAAGTTTTGCTTTGATTCTGGGAGAAATCTTGTTGTTTTGAGTGGGTTCACATACAAAACAATTCGAGCCTATTAAATATGCATGCCTGAGCCTGGTTACATGCAGTCCAGAGTAAAAACAAATCGCACAGGAAGCCTATTTAATTGTACTGCCTATGAATTCAAAATTGGAAATCAGTGTTCCTTCTTTCTCGTACTACGACGGCCGACCAACTTCAAACTTTGAGTATTAAATTTTGAGAACGTGCTTGGCAGACTGTATGAATTAATTTGACGTGCCAACCGTGGGAAATACGTACTTCGTCACGCAATCGATTCTTTTTTCAACACAAAAGTATAACACACACCATTCTTTTTCTCCTTCGTTTGCGTGTAGCACTTGAGTTCGAAGAAAAAATTGAGTCAACATTTCGGTAAAACAAAGGCTACTCTTGTTGGGAGTTACCAAAGTAAAAGTCCCATCAATAGCAGAGTGAGGGGGTATCTGCGATTATTGTATTTCTAGTAAATGATGATGAACCCACCTTTATCCACAGGTCATGTTTGTGGGAAGGGTAGGCAGAACCTATCAAGGAGACATTGCCATTGATGACATCACGTTTCAAAATGGCTCCTGCTCAGGGGAGGCCGTAAATGACACTCAAGGGACCCGCGCTGACCATGAGCTGGAGCTAGTTGGAGAGCCAGGTGAATATATAACACGGATCCAGATTCTCTACACTTGGTATGAAGTAAAGGCGTTTATTATATAGACACGAGTGTTTTACTGGAAAATATACCGTGCGTAAAATCCATACGAAACTACATCCGGGACTCGAGTGGCGTATTTTCCATATCCTCACTAGTGAGGATATCGTTGGCATCATTTCCCGCTTTTGCACGGTTGTTTGTGCAATTTCTCGTAAAACACTCGTGTCTAATATAATAAAAAGAAAATTACACGGCGGCTTGAAGATATGGATTTTATTTTCTCGTGGTAAAAACAACATTTTTACTCACTCGCGAAGCGCTCGTTCGTAAAATATTGTTTTTACCACTCGAAAATAAAATTCATATCTTTGCGCCACCGTGTAATATCCTCTATAAACGATATCGGGAGAATTTATGGTCTGACAAATATAAAGTCGTAACCGAAAACCTCGTGACGGTGCACCTAAATGCGTGCTTTATAGGTGTTACAATAAGTCACCTTCCGATGCGCGCACAGTTGTGGTGACTGAGAGGGCCACGATCAAACTTAAAGGACCCTCTCACCCATAGTCCTTTGCGCGCCGAAATCCTCGATCCGCCATTTTTAACCGCCCCCCGAAAGTCGAAAGATGCATGAATAGCAATCCAATTTTCATCCGACTCATTTGAGCAGAGGGTTAGTTTCTTTTGACCTAAAAGTGCTACTTTCCTGTTTTTCCTTTGATTTGTTTGTTTTTTCATGTTAGAAACCAAATTCAGCCAAATATTTTTACACATTTCTAGATGTAAACAGAAACATTGAATAAGCTGAGAGGCCCCCTTTAACCCTTTCACTCCCAAGAGTGATCAACTTCAATTTTCTCTTTTCAATCTCCCACCAGAGATATATCATACAGTATGGAGAATAAGGCATTTGATACCTTGCTCAAATGATAATTGATTAAAACATTAATTCTCATTTCATTACTTATACATTTTCTTATTTTAAATATGGGAGAATTTGCATTTTGAGCTTGGTAGTGAAAGGGTTAATGGGCAGAGTGGAGAAGCGCTACAGTGGTAACTATGCATAAACAAAACTATTTTTTTCACGGCCAGTCTTTTATACGGGAAATGAAATACTATGAGAGATGGGCATGTGTATAAAAGTGGCTTACCATCTGTTGTCATGATCCGATTTTGTTTGGAATACGGATGACATTTTTGTGTCTGGCCAGGAACGTGTAACTTCGACTCTGGTTTCTGTGACTGGATCAATCTGCCAATTGGTGATCAGTTCGATTGGGAGCGGAAGAAAGGGAAAACAGGAACACCGAGCACTGGACCAAGAGAGGACCACTCGGGAAGGAACAGTACGTTTATTTTACTTTTTATCTGAACTGCATACAGTAAAACCTCTATTAAGAGGCCCTCTTTTAGGCGGTCACCCTCTATTAAGCGGGTCACTTATCAAAGTCCCGGAAATTGCTCCACTTAATTACTGTAAACCTGACCTCTATTTAGCGGTCACCTCTATTAAACGGACGCGGTCACCGTTTAGATTCCCCAATTGGCTAATTTTATTGTATATCACCTCTACTAAACGGTCACCTTTGTAATTGAGAATTTTTCACCACTTAGGCATTTTTCACCGCAACACTGAAGGTAGTTCACAAAACTCTCCAATATATAGGAGGACGAATATTCCTATCAAACTCTGATTTTGTAATGATAACGCACGTATTATAGCACATTTTGAGCTAGGAAGGCGACTAAAACGCTCACATCTTCCCTTAGGTTCCTTGACTGTTCTCGGTGCTACGATACGATACGATACGATAATCTTTATTTAAACACGATAAGAGTTTAAGCATCAGCTTGTGGGGTCGTGTATAAAAACAAATAGTAATAAGCTAATCAGTAACCTATATTTAAATTATTAATAACTAGTAAAAACTAACATTCCTATAATAAATATCTAAAAATACTAATAATAATAACAGCAATAACAATAGCGTGCTGGTATAATGTATAATTAATAATATCTAAAATGTTCATTAAAATCTGGGATGGACTGGGTTGATAGGGCGTTAAAATCTATATTACGAAGTGTTTTTGTTCCTTTGGCCCTTTTCACATACGTTGTAGCAGATAGTGTTTCATCGCAGGGTAAGTGCGCTGAAAGTGCGTTCCAAACTATAGGGCCCCTATGGGCTATAGAGTTTTTCATGAAATAGGTATTGAACCGGGGCACCTTGAGTTTGTTGCTATTTCTGAAATTATAATTATTACTACTCATGTTTGATCATCACACAGAGTCAAACTAGCAAATCAAAATAAATTACAGAAATAGTGCTTCTTTTCCTGGTACATACTTTTTGCGTGCATTGCTCGAATATACATCGGAAAACTTCTCAATTTATTTGTTTTTCGTAGAACATTACATTTACGCCGAATCCTCGGAACCGCAGAAATTCGGTCACACTGCTCAACTGCTGAGCCCCCGCTTGTGTGGTCAGCTTTGCGTGCAGTTTTTCTACTACATGTATGGTTATCGGTTGGGCTCGCTGAACCTGTACAAGAGAGAAGGAATAAAAAATGACGACCTGATGTGGACCCGGAGCGGGAGGCAGGAACGGAATTGGACTGAAGCACTAGTGGACCTTGGAGGGACGTGCTATCAGGTATGTGCCGCTGTGGACCCTTTCACTCCCAAGCTCAAAATACAAATTCTCCTAACCATAAGATAAGAAAATGTTTAAGTGATGAAAAGAGAATTTGTGTTTTAATCAGCAGTCATTTGAGCAGGTATTAAATGCCAAATTCTCCTTACTGTATGATAGATCTCTGATTGGAGACTGAAAAGAGAAAATTGGGAGTGAAACTCTTGGGAGTGAAAGGGTTAAACTAGAACGCATTTCAGTAATACTTAATTCTAAGGACAATGATAACAGCTGTATGTTTATCATAGTTGTTGGCATCAAACAGTCCTTTTGTAATGAGCAACTCGGCCATTTTTGTAAAAATGTACACATTTTTGTAAGATGAAACACTTGCTCAAGCTTTGAAGGAGCAAGAAAATTAAGAAACCGAGCATTTAGAAAAATAGAAGTCGTCGCCTTTATGTAATAAGGCCTGTGGACAAACAGATAATTTACGATAAGAAACATGCCCGATTCTGTACCACGTTTACTGTGATGACTTGATCTGTCGGTAGATGTAGACTATAACAAGGACTCGGTCTTACTCGTGCTTTACTCGTGTCCTAATCGTTCATTACTCGTGCTTTACTCGTGTCTTGTGTCTTACTCGTGCTTTACTCGTGTCTTGTGTCTTACTCGTGCTTTACTCGTACCTTACTCGTGCCTTCCTCGTGTCCTAGTCGTTCTTTATTCTCGTGCTTTACTCGTGTCTTACTCGTGCTTTACTCGTGCCTTACTCGTGCTTTACTTGTGTCTTATTTTTGCTTTATTCGTGTCTTACTCGTGCTTTACTCGTGCCTTACTCGTGCTTTACTTGTGTCTTATTTTTGCTTTATTCGTGTCTTACTCGTGCTTTACTCGTGTCTTACTCGTGCTTTACTCGTACCTTACTCGTGCCTTACTCGTGCTTTACTTGTGTCTTACTTTTGCTTTATTCGTGTCTTACTCGTGCTTTACTCGTGCCTTACTCTTGTCCTAATCGTTCCTCATACTCGTGACTTTCTCGTGCCTTACTTGTGCTTCACCCGTGCCTTACTCGTGTCTTATCCCCGCAAACGCAGTTGGTACTACAGGCCGTTATTGGGCGAAGCTTTCAAGGCGACATTGCCGTGGATGACGTCATCATAAGGAAGGGGAGTTGTTGTGCGCTAAGGATGCGGACGTTTGACAGCGGTGAAGTCGGTAAGTTGAAGAAATGGAGATGTAGTAAGTGAGTGAGTGGATCTTTTACATAAACTCGCATCAATTTGACGTCAGCTTGCATCAAATTTCGTTGGTTTCCTTTGTTGTTTTTTACAAAATTCGTTTGCCTTATCTTATAAAAGAAATAAAGCACTTGTCAGCGTACGTATATTGAGTTATAGATGCACTTGGGAATTTGAACGAACACTCGACTCGGCGGCCTCGTGCTTCTCCAAACTTCTCTCGTGTTCGTTCAAATTCCCGCGTGCATCTATAACTCAATAACGCACGCTGACACGTGCTTTATTTCTTTAATAGTGTATGGTAGTTTATTGTGGCATGTCTAGGTGTGATGTAATGTAGTGAAGTGTAGTGTGGTGCTGTGAAATGTAGTGTAGTGAAACATAAATAAGCCTTTCTAATTATGAGTATACTTATTGATCACCAGGGAACTGCACGTTTGATGAGGGTCTCTGCTCGTGGAGCAACTCTCCCAAAGACGACTTCGACTGGACCCTCAATGAAGAAGGAACCTCAAGTGTTGGGACAGGACCAGCTGCAGGCCACGATGGAAAAGGTAATAATTCAGTAGCAGCAGTAGATTTAGTCAAATTAAAGCCAACATGTTTTCGTTGAATGGACTTATTCAGTAGACGATTGGTCTGGGTTGGTGGACCAACATCCGTCAGTGAAGCCCGGGAGGGGGGTGGGGGAAGGGGGGGGGGGGGGAGGGGGGCTGGGTACTCCCATATATGAGCCATATAGATATTGTGCCACCCAAAGTGTATCATTTGCAGCATTTTAGTCTAATATAGGGTATCGATTTTAACCTTTGGTCTGGAATAGGATCGGAGAATTTGACATTTGGTCTGAAAAAGGATCGAAAATTGCACATTTTGGTCTAAAATAGGGTCGAAAATCGCACATTTAGGTCTGAAATAGGGTAAGGGTTTTCTTTCCCAGGCCGCACACTCCCACTCAAAATTTTGAGTAGTACGGGAGGGGGGGGGGGGGGGGTGGGGGGCAGTGAAGCTCTGAAACAGAAGGCCGTGGGTTCGACCTGCAGTAGTAGGATAGTTCCCCCCCCTCGAGCTTATTTTCACCCCTGAAACCTCTGGTACCAATAAAAGCATACAAAGTGACATCCATATATTATGTGACAATGACCATTTTAACTGTTAAAACAGTTTTGTCTGTTGGCGTGAAAAGTGTATTGGACTGAAATCCGACCCCTGAACAGTTCCAAGTTACATAAAAACGTCAGCGTTTAATCTTGAGCATCTTAAGCCGTGATTTTGAAGTACGACAGTATCCCTTCCCTTTTTATGTGGGGAGTCCCCACCCCCTACCCCCTGATTTTTTGCCTTCCGTCTGCCTTTTACATGTAATAACCGCACGGCTCCACCAACTGCAAGCTGAAAATATTTACCGTGTATAAAGAAAGCTGCTTTACTCTATTTTAGAATGTAATAGGGTGATTGGTTTGGTTTTCACCCACATTGTCAACAGCTTTTTACCACTCAGTGACACTTCTTTAACGGCCGAGCTATAACTCAGCCGTTAAGAAAACTTTTGAATTAAATATAATCAGTTGGCTACTTTTCAAAATGTTTAACTTTACTTATGTAATTAGTCTTAGAGTATTATTAGTTAATAATTAGTCCTTTTAATAGTTATGAATATTAGAGCCGTTTCGGATGACTGTCAAAGTAATCGTGTGATTGCTTTGGTTTTGCGTTTGCTAAGCTTTCTGATTGGCTATAACAACTTTAGCAACATTCTTGGCCAATCAAGAGCAAAAGCAAAACCTGGTTGCGATATTCTCACGCAAGAAAGCAAGTCGCGATGGCGTGTCCTCGCACTGCTGATTGGTTTGTAAAACCAATCGCAATTACTTGGTTTTGGTTTTGATTTTGCTCGTACTTCTAATTGGTCCGACGTGTTTTTGCTCGCCTCGTTGATTGGCTCTGTGATTGCTTTGGTTTTGGTTTCGACAGTCATCCAAGAAGCGCTCTAATGTAATATAAGCTATTAATACTTATTAGCATTTGGGATAATTAGGTACTTTTAGATTTTTACAATGTTTATATGATGGCCACGAGGTTATTAGTACTCTGCAGTACTCTGCACTACTCTATTTAGTGTTACCCTTTATAAATAAAGTTTGATTGATTGATTGATTGATTGATTGATTGATTGACACATGACAGGGCAGTACATCTACATTGAATCGTCGGAGCCAAGGAACATAGGAGACAAGGCTATCCTGATCAGTGGTGACCTACAGGGGCTTCAGTGCATGCGCTTCAAGTATCACATGTTTGGAGAGACCACAGGTTCTCTGGCGTTCTATCTCCTTGGCAACGGTCTGGTTGGATCCCTGCTGTGGAAGAAGTTTGGTAACCAAGGCGACCAGTGGCATGCAGGCCAGGTCACTCTTCCATGTCAGCCAGCTACGTACCACGTGGGTGTCTTGCTTTTCTTTTTCATTGCTGTTCCTGACGTTTCTTCCCGCCAAATTTCTTTTTCCTTCTCAATGTGACTCAATGTCTTTTATATTTCTTCGATACCTTTTTTGTTCTCTCAATCTTTCATCCTTTGTTACAGTGGAACCTTCCTGAACGACCACTTCCCGTAAGCGACCACTTGCCAAATGACCGATTGGTCCCTCAGTCAAATTTCTATTAGTGAAACCTCTCGTAAGCGACCTTTTCTCTTAAGCGACCGCGACCACGTTTGAGGCTCACCGTTTGAATTCTTCTATTGTTTTCGACCTTCGGTAAACGACCACTCTATGTTCCCAAAAAGCAATTTTCTGAGTAAGGACTAACTTCCTTGCAGAAACCGGGCCGGACAAAACACTAACCTATGTAATATAACGTACAACGGTAAACAAGGTTGATTTCTTAAAGATGCCATTCACTCACTAAAACTGCATTATTTGACATTGGTTGTGGGTCAAAGCTGGATCTCACTCAGGACTCCCATGGTGAGAAATTCCCGTAAGCGACCACCTCCCGTAAACGGCCACTTAAAGCCGAACGAAGGGTGTTCGCTTACGGGAGGTTCCACTGTGCTATGTTACTATCTTTTTTTCCCTTCGTCCAGTATATTTTGCTGCTCAAAAGCATTTTCATGGCTGCACGTTTTCTACTGTGAGTTCTATACCCGCGAGTCTGCCGTTGAGGCTTCACGTTGTACTTTTTGTTGTCAGGTTGAAGTTGTGGCACAAGTTGGTGGATGGAGTAGCGACATTGCACTTGATAACTTCGAGTTTATCCCGGGGGAATGTCCCCCCGTCAAGCACGCACTACAAAACATGTCGACCATCAGGCCGCCTATCAGTCAGCCCAACACACATTTTGACGGTGAGCACCATTATTGAAAATTCTCGCTTTGATTCCCCCCCCCCCCCCCCCCAGATCCCCCAAGACCTCACCCTCATCCCCACCCCCCGAGAAGTAGTCTTGGTCTGCGTCGACGTGGCGGCTTTCTCGATTTTTTGTTCTGACGAAGAGTTTCCAACGACCGCCAACACATCAGCGTCATGTTTCTCCCACCCGGTTGCCCTTCCGTATTGTTCTCTTTGCATCTCTACTCCCTTCCAATTTTCTATCCTTCCCTCTATCTATCCATCTTTGCTGTGCCGTTTCCAATCCTCTTCAGTTCCTTCCAGTACGTTATGAACGAGAAGGATCTGTGGACGAGCACTGGTCACGTGCTAACTGGAGCGTCAGTGACGTCATTTGGTTCAACTCGTTTGATTTGTTCCAGGTAACTGCACCTTCCCCGGTCACTTCTGTCAGTGGAAGAACGACAAAACAGATGGTTTTGATTGGAGAATACACAGTGGCGACACCGTCTCGCTTCATACAGGACCTAACTCTGACGCTGACGGGAATGGTGAGGTCTTTGTTGCATTACGGGCGAGAAGTCTGCATATCCATCTGCACTGCTCCCTCCCTTCTTCTCTGCCTCCAGCTTGTGTCTGTGTTTTCGAAGATAACACTGTCTTTAAATACGAGCACATACCGACCGCGTACCGACCAAATTCCGACCATGCACCCGAATACGTACCGACAATGTGTCGATCACTTGTCTTACGGACCACATTCCGACCATATGCCGACCACTTACCAACCACATTCCGACCATATGCCGACCACATACCGACCGGTGCAACTTGATCTGAGTCTCTTTGTTTGATAGGCCTGTACATTTACATGGAAAGCTCTCTGGTGGTGTTCGGATATAAGGCTCGACTGATCAGTGGCTACATGAGTGGTGCCCAGTGCCTGTCGTTCAGGTTCCACATGCTGGGTGAAGGCATCGGTTCTTTGTCAGTGCAGCAGAAAGAGACTGGGTCCAACGTTTGGCGCACTAGATGGCGCAGGAAGAAAAACCAGGGTAATTCTTGGCACGCGACCAGTGTCAGTGTTTCGGGCCAGCGATATCAGGTAAGAAGTAAAGAAGTGAAGAAAGAGCGAGTATTAATGGCGTTTGCTCAGCTGGAAATCTTTAACTGCCATGTTTTAGTTGTCTGAATAAAACTTTGAGAGGATGAAAACACGATCTCCTTTCAATAACAATGTGGACTTAAATTTGCTATTATAACAACGTCCTCTTTAAAATTTGAGTGGTCACACCTTTAGGTTGACAGTTGGCATTTGACAGTTCAGGAGTTGGAAGTGAACACTGCTATTAGAATGTACTCATTGAGAGCTTTCATTTGAGTGGTCACACCTTTAGGTTTCATTTGACAGTTCAGAAGTTGGAAGGGAACATCCGATATACACTGCTATTAGAATGCACTCGTTGAGAGCTGTCATTCGAGTAAAAAAACATGGCCCACAGCGGTATTTCGCTCTGTTCAACTGGTTTGTCATTTTTAATTTCTTTCATTCCGTAACAGGTAGCCATTGTCGGAACGCGCGGCACCTCTTTCGAGAGTGACATCTCTGTCGACACCGTCAGTCTTGCTCCTGGACGTTGCCTCAACAATGTAGTGGCAGACTCACCCACAAGTATGTATCCATAGCAACAGTGTCATAAAAGAAGAGTTTTGAATTGAAGTTTGGTCGGTTTTACGCTTAGTATCCGTAAATCCTCGAATAAGCGACCCCCCCCTCTCCTCGAATAAACGTCCCCCTCGAATAAGCACCCCTCCCTCCTCTGAACCTAAATTTAAAATAAGCGCCCCCTCCCCTCTCCCTCTGTTTTGCTATTTTTGCACAAACGGTAAATTAACACCATCGACGTAACGTTTTGTGAACACGTTGTACACGTTTAGAGAACTAACTAAACGAAAATGTTTGCCAAGTGTGTCCATACGAACAGCTTACGTTATGTTTTTTTTTATGGGAAAATGTTACACATTACAAAAATGAATCACCATCTTGCCATGATTTGGGAAAAATATAATATGCGCCTCTCTTGGAATGAGCGTCCCCCGCTATACCGCTATACCACTAAACTTTAGATAAGCGCTCCGGGCTTATTCGAGGATTTACGGTATTTCTAAATGGCTGAAGAATGACATTTTCCAAGCCGAAAAAGCAAATTCAAGAGCAGTTTTGATACTGTGAATTACTTGAAAAGTGTGTGGTTTTGCCTGTTGGTTAGAAGGTAGGCTGGTTGGCGGGTTTATCGTGCAGCGGTGACCTGGTTTATTGGTCTGGCTTGCTAATTGCGTGGTTTGTTAATCCGTTAGTCAGTCAGTGGGTTATTTTGGTGTTTGGTTCAGTCAGAGTTCTGGTGATTCAGTGAGCGAGTGAGTGAGTGAGTGATTGTGTTTGCATCTTATCCACTGTACTGTACCGACCACATTCCGACCATATATCGACTACATGCCGACCATATTCCGACCACACACCGACCGGTGCAACTTGTTCATTTGTTTTGTTCCGGTGTGTTTGATGCTGATGTGATTGTGTGTGCATCTTATCCATTGTACTGTACCGACCACATTCCGACCATATACCGACTACATGCCGACTATATTCCGACCACATACCGACCGGTGCAACTTGTTCATTTGTTTTGTTCCGGTGTGTTTGATGCTGATGTGATTGTGTTTGCATCTTATCCATTGTACTGTACCGACCACATTCCGACCCTATACCGACTACATGCCGACCATATTCCGACCACACACCGACCGGTGCAACTTGTTCATTTGTTTTGTTCCGGTGTGTTTGATGCTGATGTGATTGTGTTTGCATCTTATCCATTGTACTGTACCGACCACATTCCGACCATATACCGACTACATGCCGACTATATTCCGACCACATACCGACCGGTGCAACTTGTTCATTTGTTTTGTTCCGGTGTGTTTGATGCTGATGTGATTGTGTTTGCATCTTTTCCACTGTACCGTACTAGGCCTGACTCCTTGATGTCCAGTTGACTAACGTTACCCGTTCGATTAAGCCCAGGCTATTTTCAGACAACCTATGTCATGGTCATAATTTGAATTGTGATCTATCCAGGGGTAAACTCAATAAACATTGCACGTGTATTTTACAAGTTGGGCCATTATTCAAACATCACTAAACGGACTCTTATCAAGCAAGAATCTGCAAAATATTACATGTCTCACATGCATATCTGTAGCAGTTTTTGGCCATGGTATTAGATTGAAGTGTGTTTTAACGTGCAGAGGAATTAGTCCAACTTGTAAAATACACTTGTAAATGCTTTATTAAATTGACCCCAGTATCAAGAGTAATAATGGTACGAGAGCACAGTTGTTGTTGTTGTTGTTGTTGTTGTTGTTGTTGTTGTTACGTTATTCCCACAGACGTGTGCTCGTTCAACTCCGGATTCTGTGACTGGAAAAATGAAGCTACCGCTGACAAGTTTGACTGGACACTCACGAGTGGTCACACACCTTCAGGTCTTACAGGTCCCGAGGCGGGACACGGCGGTTACGGTGAGTTACAAACCCAAGATCTAGCAACTAATTCTCCCAACCTGCCTGAACAAAATGTATGAGTAGTGTTAGGAGAATTAATAGTCCGACTAACTTGAACCCAAACAACAGATCGAATGCCATTTTCTCCATACTAAGCTAACCTTGATTAACTACAGTGAGCCTCCTTTAGGGACCACCCTCCTGGGCGACCACTTACTAAATGACTGATTCGTCCCTCGGTCAAATTTCTGTTTGTGAAACCTCTCGTAAGCGTTCACCACTCATAAGCGACCGCGACCACCTTTGAGGCTCACCGTTTGAGTTTTATTATTATTATTATTATTATTATTATTATTATTATTATTATTATTATTATTATTATTATTATTATTATTATTATTATTATCATTATTATTATTATCATTATTATTATTATTATTATTATTATTATTATTATTATTATTATCATTTTTTTATTTATTTTATTTTATTTTTTATTTATTTTTAATTTTATTATTTTTTAATTGTTTTGTACCTCCGGTAAGCGACCGCTCTGTGCTCTCAAAGAGCAATTTCCTGAGCAAGGACCAACTTCCTTGCAGAAACTGGACCGAACAAAACACTGACATCTGTAATGTAACGTGCAACAGGACACAAGGTTGCTTTCTTAAAACTTCATGGGCCGATTTCCTAAACAAGCTCTAGACCACAGTTAAGAAAGTCCTGGTCTAAACATGATTTAAACAATAGCCTTGCTTAACGGACAACGGCGAAACGTCGTCTTTATAAACCGACTCCGATCCATGTTCTAAAAATGCAATTCAACGGTTGGCTAACCCTGTTTTACGGCGTCCGTTTAAACTTCAATTTAGCAATAAACAAGGTCTAAGTTAGACTTTGTTTAAAAAATCGACCCAAGATGCTATTCACTCACTAAAACTGCATTATTTCACACTGGTTGTGGCTCAAAGCTGGATCTCACTTAGGCCTCCCATGGCGAGAAATTCTTGTAAGCGACCACTTAAAGACGAACGAAGGGCGGTCGGTTATGGAAGGTTCCACTGTATATTGAAAGAAAAGTTCCCCTGCGATCATAAGCAAGTCGTTCTTTTTCTTCCTTCAGGACAGTACGCGTTTATTGAAGCCTCATCTCCACGGAAAACGGGGGACAATGCCGTGCTAAAGATACAGGGGTCTGGTGCCGAGCGCTGCTTGTACTTCTATTACCACATGTACGGCGGGGGCATGGGCTCGCTTAACATCTATCAACAGCGCATGGGCGTAGATCCCAGGCCCACACTGCTGTGGACCAGGAGTGGTTCACATACCAACAGGTGGAGGAGGGCGAGAGTTTCGATCAAAGCAGGCGACTCGTACTGGGTAGGTGTGATCTAGTGCTTACTGTGTGTATGCTTGCTTGTAAAATTCATCAGTGATTTATAAGTGTGCAAACCAATTCGGGCTGAGCATTTGAGTCACATGCACACTTTGTAAATGCCAATAAAAATCTGATGAATCAGTATTTTAACTTTTCTTAAAGATTTGTTGCCGCACTAATGAGTAGGTTGGTTGTGATCGTCCGGGTTAGAGTGGTTTCTAGGAAGACTGTTGTTGGTGACTGACGTTTCGACTTCCTGAAGTTTACCCTGAAATAACTCTGATCAACTCACTTGACTCTGAAGATGACTTCCGCTCAAGGAGTCGAAACGTCAGTCACAACAACAGTCTTCCTGGAGACTACTCTAACCCGGACGATCACAACCAACCCACTGTTCACACTCCTGGGTTCAAACCATTTGCCACGTACTGATTAGTATGCATAACTTTTTATAAAGATTTGTTCACTGCACAGAACAATGACGTACATTCCAGTCACTGTTTCATTTCAGAAGTACGGAGCAGGCGGCTCGCCATTGTAAATGACCATAAAGATCGACCGCTCATATTTTATCCATCACGTAGTAATCTATGGGTTTACACTGCCAATATACACATCAAGAGTTCCGACTTTTGGTTGGGTCGCACTGTATTCTGGGTAGGTTTAGCTAAAAAGTGTTAGCATCAACTTCCTACAATATCCGCCATTTTGCATTTCAAGTTTGGAGCTTGGTAGATGTGTAGGTTTTATAACGGATAGAAGTTGACTGAGCTCCAAGCGTTAAGTACAAAATGGCGGATATTGTGGAGTTGATGCTCACTTTTCTGAGCCAAGCCTATCCAGAATGCAGTGCGATCCAACCAAAAGCTGGAACTCTTGATGCGTGTATATACTGGTGTTGATGGTGATTTGTGATTGTGCTGACGTTAACGATCATAGTGACCTTGGCAGTTATGGCAGTGATAATGATAACGTGAACCCTTGTAAATCTAAAGCCAGTACGTTTCTTATTCTCAGGTTCTCATTGAAGGCGTCCGGGGACGTTCATACAGTGGAGATATTGGTATTGATGACGTTGGATTTTTAACGGGGAGTTGCTTCGTGAAAGCGCGCACAAAGTGAGAAAGGCTCCCGATGAACACACATTCAACTAGATTGTACATTTTTTCAGGAAAAGTTAGTTTTAGTGGGCGACCGCGAGTTCCGTGGGGCGGGGGGGGGGGAGGGGTGGGGACGTCCTGCCCGATAGGTTATCGTTGTCAGGGTTCTCTGTTCTCTTAAACAGGGTATACCATTTTACATTTTCGTGTCTTAAACAGGGTGATCCCCACACTTACCAAACCCCTATCCTCACGTACTGCTGCGAAATATGGGGTTTCGATGGAAAATATAACGAAACGCGTGATCCAATTGAGCAAGTTCACGTCAAATTCTGTAAGCAAAACCTGGCTTGAGTAAAAAGGCCGTCAACAAAGCCTGCCGAGCAGAAATAGGCCGAAAAGCTTACAGTTTTGGACCTTCTTACAAGGAGAATGGACATGCTCCAACACGGAAGAAGTTGGGCAGCCCAAATTAAGTCTTTATTACAATAGAACCCCGCTATTTCGAACTCTTAAGGCAAACGAGAAATAGTTAACAATTATTCGCCGAAGTGGAGGTGAATAGCGGTGGATATTTACCGAGCCGTTTCGGCGAGGTAAATATCCACCGCTATTCACCGACACTGAGGCAAATAATTGTTTTAGTATATACCACACAAGTTTAATAGCCAACTCCCAAATAGCTATTTTATTTCCGACAAAAGTGGGCAAAAACTGGGTTCGCGCGCCATTTTGTTTTACCGGAAGCCGCCGGGAGGTGAATAGTACTTGGTATTCCGAGATTGAGGAGCCAATCAGAGCGCACGAAAAGCACTATTCACTTGTGTGGTATATACTAATTCGAGATAGCGGGGAATTGAGATGGCGGGGTTCTCTACCAAGGGGAAATTTCTACCAAGTTCATTTCCAAGGGAATTTGGATTCTGTTCGAGATAGCGAGGATTTCGGGATAACCGAGTTCGAGATAGCGGGCTTCTACCAAAGAAAATTTCTATCAAGTTCTTTTTTAAGGGAAAATCGATTTCTGTTCGAGACAGCGGGGATTTCGAGATATCCGAGTTCGAGATAGCGAGGTTCTACTGTATTTAAAATTGGCTTCGGTTTTTTTTTATGGGAATACAAACAAACTATCAGTCGAGCAAACATACCCGAGATTAAAGCATTACACAGAGACATACACCAAAGACTAGCAGATATAGAATTACGAGACTGGAGATCAAGCCTTTTCAATGATGATGATAGATCCGTAAGAAAAAACGAACTAAGAACCTACCGCGAATTTAAAACGGAATTCAAATTTGAAAACTACCTAACAGTTGTACACGGAACACCGAGCACCGCAGAGCCTTGACAAAACTAAGAATAAGTGATCATATATTAGAAATCGAACGCGGACGATACAACAAAAAACTATGTAAGCCCTGAATTAAGGACATGCCCCCAATGCCGACAGATGGAGGACGAGAACATTTCCTAATTGCATGTACCATATACAAAGAAAAAGGGAGTACAATTTAAAAAAACTGATAGCACCAGGAAAATGCACGGCACAAACAGCACAATATATCTATGAATGTTTTAAAATTATACAACAGCTCATAAACACTAGCACTTAAGCCCCAGAATATTATAGAGGATACTGCCTATGTGCGTCACCCGTAACAAGGCGCTCTAATAAACTTGTCTGTCTGTCTGTCTGTCTGATAACATCGCTTGTGTTATGGCAACTGATTGGCTGTTCATGCTCCTCGGTTCTCTTCTTTATCACCCGTGCTTCTCCTCCTCTTCACTTCTCATCTTCCTCTTCACTTCTCCTCCTCTTCACTTCTCTTCCTCTTCACTTCTCATCTTCCTCTTCACTTCTCCTCCTCTTCACTTCTCTTCCTCTTCACTTCTCATCTTCCTCTTCACTTCTCTTCCTCTTCACTTCTCCTCCTCTTCACTTCTCATCTTCCTCTTCAAAAGTCGTGCTCCTCCGTCACCTCTTCAACCTTCACTGAAGTGAATTAAAAGCATTCTCTGAGCGTGTTCGATCAAGCCTTGATTATTGGTTTGTAGAAGTACGAGGTCTCTGATCTTCAGTATATCTGTAAATTGCTTCATCACGGATACATTAAGTTTCTTGATACGGGACGACAAAACTCCGCTTAAAGTGCTTAACTCAAGCTTAAAGTGCACATAAGCCCAAAAATGATATATCTACAATCGAATCTACATGACGGAAATATGTTGACTATTAGAATAAGTCTGCTTTTTAACGCTGCGCCTTCGAGTTATAAAGGTTTATATTTTGAATATGGTAATGCTATCGCCCCAGGCCGTTAAGAGAGAGATGATCCGCTCCATCGGTTGGGAAAAACGACACCAAAAAAAAGGGAAAACCACAATGCTGCACCGCTTCTCTACACGCAAAAGGGGTACGCATCATCCGTTCCCGGTTACTTCATGTCGGTGTAGTTTTCCTTCAACTAACGCCTAATTATAAACTGGATAACGGTTATTCAATTTCTTCAAACAGGAATTACTATAGATATAGATATAATTATAAATAAAACCGATTACATGGGCGTGGGATTATCTGCGAATATCGTATTTCTAGTATGTTTCTTTATGTAAGATCTGTATTTTGAAGAAAAAAGATCGAAAACAATTCTGTGGAGCAGTTCTTTCGGAATTTGGGTTAAAACGGCAGATTCTCGCAACCTTTTAAAAATAAAATGTATGGGTGATATAGAGAGAGCTGATAGTTTAATTAGCTGTCATCTGAGGAAGGTATCAAAAGCCAAGTTCTCCTTACTGTATTATATATCCTTGGTGAGAAACTGAGGGAGAAAATTGAAGTTGATCACTCTTGAGAGTGAAAGGGTTGGCTGAAGCCAAACATCCACAGCTCCTCTAGTAAAACTAATACCCGAGTGAGGTAGTTTTTTGATCAGTTATTCACGAAGTTCTATATTTGGGTGACCTTGGATGGATAAAGCCTGCTGTGAAGGGAGTCAATTAATTTCAATTGCTAGTTTCGTTGTTTCCTTTGGTGCAGGGCAGGAGTCCCGGAAATTGCTTTGATTCCATCCTCTTTAATACGCTCTCCGCTGGAACGGTGCGCAAGAATTGCAAGAAAGGCAAGACGAGAAAACGTCCTCTCTAGCCCAGACAAAAATGAGACAGCTTTTTCAATTTAGGTATACTGTGGCCCTAAGCGCACTGGAGTAAAAGGAGCCGTTCGAAGTCATTCAATTTCTGAGTAGAAGCGTACGGCCTTGCCACTGACAATGTAATGACTAATAGTCATAACATGTGTGCTGCACTGATTTCATGCCGCGTAAATCCTGTGCGTATGAAAGTAATTTTCGTGTAGAACAATCAGAAGGCGAGTTCGATTTGGTGTATTCCGGAATAGGAATAGCGCCGCTGATCGGTAAAATTTATTGGTTTGGAGATGATTAGGGTTAGGATGAGTCGGGGAATTGCTCAAAATGCAAGCACATAGAGGTTTAAAAAAAAATCTAAATCTCCCTGAGAACAAGCAAAACGTTGAATAGACCAATCGAACACACCCACTCGACCTTGAAAACCTCACTAAAACGCCTTTGCCAAAAATTTAGCAAAAAGCAAAATTTCCATCCACGCAGTGCGTGGGTTATGGAGTCTAAATTTATGGTACTTGTCAGGTGCTGTGATATGCATAGCGGTTACGGTTATTCTGGGCCTTTTAATACATATCAGATTTTGTCGACCCTACTCAAAGAACTGCGACACAATCAATTATTGAGTCTGATCCGGAAATCAGTAGCTAAGCCGTTACTTGACTATCTCATTTCAAGTCTTTAGTTGAGAAAATTTTCAGGGATGATATGAATAGAATCATTTGGTGCTTTCAGTTTGTTTGTGCCCAATTAATTTCCACTCACCCACCCGTCCCTCAGTCTGTCTTTGCTAGTTGAGCCTGCGCTGAATCCAGCAGTCACCAACACAAAATCAAAATGGCGGGTCAGCGAACAATGAGTCGAGGAGCGGCTTTTTGCGTTCTTGTGGCACTACCAGACATCAAAGAGGGAAAAAATACGAAAGAGTCAGAGTTAAAGGGATAGTTGTTTAATGAAAAGGTCCATTTTTACGGTACGCGGCCTAAAAAACCTGCACTTTCACTGAGAAGTTATCACACGTGACTCAGTGACTTCTGTTGAATTATTCGACTTATGCGAGCCGTTGCGTTGATACCCGACAGGACAACGGAAGGAAACCGTGGCAAGGACTATGAATATTTGATGGGATGCACAGAGCACCAGGAATGAGAGTCTGGACCGTGGAGAGAGCCTTGGCAGTTCTTGGCATGACACGTGAGCAGAACACACGGTAAGCTGCAAATAATTGTCATAATATTGTTGTTTCCAGTTTTTAAAATTTCACTGCACGTTTTGTGCGCGCGCCTTGCACACGGTCATGTTTCTGTAAACGCAGTAGTCGAGGTCATTATTTGACAAAGACAGTGAACGACCATCCTGATTTCGTCGGAATTATCCCGATTTTTGCTTGAAAATCTCGAATCCCGATGATACTTGTCATACGACAATTTTTCGATGCTTTTCTCCCAGCACTGCTTATGTATTTCTTGTTGTTGTCACGGCAATTTTCATGGTCTACAGAATTATACCCACTTAAAATCAGCCACCGTGCACTCTTTTATAGCCTGCAAACTGTCAGCGGGATTGCATTGTGCATATTTTTTGAGCGATTTTATGGAAAATAAGCCTAAAAATGACGATTAATTTACCAAGGCTTTTGACAGAATACTAGTTCGTCTGAGTGTGCTGGAAATGGTGTTTCAGGGCCTCCAGATTTCAAAATTAAGACACCCCACTCGCTAAAGTTTCCCCTACAATTTAAATCCCGATTTGCCGGGGAAGGTCGATAGGTGGACACTCAGCAAAGTTGTTTATATTTAGGCTTATTAATATTTGGTACAGTGAGTGCACTGAGAGTTCTCGAAAGCTGACTAAACTCATTTAAGAAGAACTCATTTTCGAATTGTGTATGCACGGGTAGGTTAGACGATTTCTGCTTTGTGATAATCCGGCAACTTAAAACCGTGTTATTCGATGGAAACCAGGCACATATTATAGCAGAAGTTTGAAGAACATTCTAGAAACAGTTATCCAAACACATATTACTTATTTATCAGTCAACGGCGTTACTTATAATTCCATTGGCAGTAATGGTAATACAATAGGAATATGTATATCGATGAAATAAATTGCCAGCACGGTCTACTCAGGATAATCCTGCTCCGTGTAACAGGATGACTACATTAACGATGGGTCTGAATGTAACAAGGCTCTACAAGGGAAAAACTAGCACCAATGAACCAAGATCACATGCATATTTGGCTCTGAAGGCACAAAGTTGAGGAAAAAATGACAACATAAAGTATTGCCCTTTGACGCAATGTATGCAAATACGGATCCGTCGGAGCTGCTGCTTTGTCTGGTCGGCTTCTGGATTCACATTTAATTTAATAAACATTTTAGTACACGTGTATTTTGCAAGATGGACCATTATTCTAACAACACCAAAAGCGGACTTTAGTCTGATGAAAGCCTTTAAATGTTATGGACACAAGTCTCAAATGTATAGTTGTAACAGTATTTGGCCATGGGTTTCATATTGAAAGTTGTTTCAGTGTAAATTGGCCCAACTTCTCATTTGTAATTGTTTTATTCAATTTGGCCTTATGAACCCTAAAGTGCTTTCTAGAGTCTAGTCGTTTTGTTTTCGTGAATTACGTGTCTATGCATAGCTGTAACAGCATTTGGTCGTGGTTTTAGGTTGAAAGTGTTAATTGGCCCAACTTCTCATTTGTAATTGTTTTATTCAATTGGCCCAATGAGCTCAAGGTGCTTTCTAGAGTCTAGTCGTTTTGTTTTCGTGAATAGCGTGTCTTTTTAAACACATGAGGTCACCGTGCACACATCCAGCTGTTCGAGGCTTGCTTACTGGCAATTTCTGGCGTATCCATTGCGTCTACAGTATCAGCGAGCTTCGTATCGGCGATTTAGAAAAGAAAATCATACGTAAATAGAGTACGCGCGCTTTCTGTGAAAGCAGCTGTAGGCAAGGTCTGTATAAATCATCGATCATTTTCTGTACGTCAGGGCTTGGTTTTTTAATTACGCAGATCTATATGTGAGGATACTGAGAAATGTATGGTTGGATTGTTAACAACGAACTTACATGGATCAAGAACACATTCTTGCAACTAAGGTCGACCATAAAATCAGTACTTCGTGCCTGGAGTTTATTTTCATGCTCAAAGTTTGTTCTGTAGTAATACAGGCAGATATGGCGACATCTCGCTATAGTACGGGACACCTCGTTACAGTGCAGACACCTCTTCATAGTACGGACACCTCTTTAGAGTACGAATACCTTCCTAAACAGCGCATTTTCCCGGCACAATTCCTGCGTGCTGTTGTTTGAACTACAATCTCGTTAATTAGGACACCGCTTTAGCTGTGTTCCTTTCAACGGGGTTTGATGGGAATGTTAAACAATGAACAAGAATACAAGTGTCTCCTAAGTGTCCGCTTGCTAGACGTTGGCAACTTAAGCTATGAACTTGACCTATTGTTGATCAGTTATCGGGCAGTTGTCAGGCAAAACCGCCTTCATGTGAAAGAAATTCTCTAATTTAACAGCAACAAGATGAAACAGGGCACTGGCACAAATTCTAAGTAAAGTGCATTCAAATGGCCTCCTAACATAAATTGATCGACAAATATAATATTTTTCAAACTTCTTAGCAGCACCCTAATGATCTAGATTATTTTCCTAAGAGGAGCGCGTTTTATTGATGTTTTTTTTAGTTTTCTCGTTTACGCGAACGTATTCTCTGTCGTTTGCCGCGCAGAGAATCGACTTCGGGTTTTAATACGTAATATTTTTTTAGCCTAAAATGTGCAAAGTAAAGGCCCGAAACACTGCGAGATTTATCTTAATGCATATTTAGGAAAAAAAAAAAAAAAAAAAAAAAAAAAAAAAAAAAAAGAAAGAAAAGAAAAGAAAAGAAAAAGAAAAAACACTCGATCTGAGTTCTCGTACATATGATTGAAAAGGGGATAGGTGAAAAAATTTCTCGGTCTGAGATCTCGTCTATTTGCTTGAAAATGGGATAATTTACTACCAAGTAAAAAGCTGTAACATTTATTCACACTTATATATAATGCAATGCCAGTCCCTTGTCGGAACACCAAAGTTAAGCTTCTCCACATCAACCTGATACATTATAAGTGTCAGATTGGCATTTACACTTTTTCATGTTACAAGGTTATGCCAGGATCCGTGTAAACGAGGTCGTGCTGTAACGATTCACATATTACGATATTTTTTATTACTGGCTAGAAATTATTAGTTTTAAAGACTTTAAATCCGTGAATGATATTTTACTTGCGCGACTCTTGGATTCCTTTCATGGTCGATTTTTAACTCACAACACCCAGGCTAAGCAAACGCAGATACGTTGTAAGGTATTTGCTTCCCACGGAAACCTGCGTGGACTATTATTTTTTCACCATCTTTGTTGCTTTTTGTTCTGCCGCGTATTAGCGACAGATTCTTTTGTTAGTATCGGGGGGAGGGGAGGGGGGGGGGGGGGGGGGGCTCCTTTATATAAGTCATGTGCCGCCCCAAAGGGTATCATTTTCAGCGTTTTTAGTCTGAAATGGGGTTTCGATTTTGAGCCTTTGGTCTGGAATAGGGTCGGAGATTTTGATATTTGGTCTGAAAGGGTCGAAAATCGCACATTTTGGTCTGAAATAGGGTCGAAAACTGCACATTTTGGGCTAAATTAGGGTCGAAAGTTGCAAATTTTTGTCTCAAAACGGTTAAAATTGCACTTTTTGTTAGTATTTCCGTACCACTGAAACTGACTGAATAACCAGATGTCGAAAAAATTCAAATAATGGCTCGGATCTATCACCGGCGACACGTATCTGCAGTTTCCCTTGAGTTCTAGACAATTCTGCACCATTGATGGAGCCTTGTTTGACGGAACGTAATAGGCGATGAATAAGCCATGGATTAAGCTGTCATATTTTATGGAAGCTTTAAGATATTGTGAAGGACTTCCTCTGAAAAGAAAAGTACACATACACATTTTCTGCACAGTAGGAAGTTATATGTTTCGTTGCTTGTGTTTGTTTTCTCGCGGTACTTCTCAACAACCCGTATAGAGTCATTGCTTGCCGTTTAACTTTCTTAACGCGCGTTTCTAGAACAACGTGGGTTTGGAATGTTGTGAGTTACGTGTCTTAGCATGCCGGCGGAGCAAGGCCGACGAAAACCCCTGCTAGGCTTGGGGTGGAGATTTGTTGATTTATTACATTTTTAAATAATACATTTTAAATTAAACTGATAAAACATTTTCCGTGTGTCGCGTGTTGAAAAGTGTTGATAAATTACTTTTCACTTAGAAAACGCAGAAATACATCGCGTGTTGGTAAAACTACCCCGCGCTTACATTGAAAATTGCTTCTGTCAATTTGTTTTTCATGCGCGCAGGAAAACCTCATGAACCACTGTTGTTAATCAATGTCCAACAGGCTTTCCAGCTTACGTCCTGTGGCGACGAGACGAACACTGCACAATTTAATTGAGCGTATTTCGTTTCTTGAAAGAAAATCCTGACGGGTGTTTTCATTTTTGAGATTCCACTGAAAGTTTAAAAGTTTGGACAGTGAAGTTAGGGTGTACACTTGTAGCATCGCGCGCGGGAGTAAGGAGTGACAGAGAAACGGGAGTTTGCGAGACTTTAACGCCGAACATGATGCGTTTGTGTTTTTTAGTGTTTTGTGGGACTTTTCTGTTCACGTCTACCGCACTGGCTGCTGATGGTGAGTTTAAAGGTGGTTTTTTTCCCTCTGTGTTTTCTTTAAATTATCCTGATACCATTTCTGGAGCTTTTCTCTGCTGTGCACAGGACAGTTTGTATTATTTTGATGATTATTTTCGCTACCGTTGTGCAATACCTGCACATGACGAAACGCGTACATGTACATCGAACTATGCCCGGCTGCAGTACACTCGGTGATCAGGTTTCTGAACCTTCATATTTTTGTTAAATTGAACGAATACCAGAGTTCATTTTACAATACATCGTCTACTTTTGTTGCGAACTAAACGAAAAACAGTCACAAAGTCTTCGCGATGAGTTTTAATCCTTGTGAAATAGTGCGACTTTTGTAAATTCTTGGCCTGAGCGAACAAGTTGTTAGTCTAACTAAAGACTTTCTTCCTCGACTTGGAGCTTCAATCTATTGAGCGCGGAGTTTTGATCAAATTTAGTAAACTTTTAGTACTTTTATCCATTTCCTGTGATGTTTGGACTGTTAATTTACACGTATTTAGAGCTCATTTCCACCCACTCAATAATAACAAATGTCTCCCATGTATCCTTTTGACTGTAATTAGGTTGAATATCCTGAACCTTTTAGTACAACCGTTGGATGTGGTTTTATGGTAAACCAAACGTTCCTCCGGGGTTTCTGTCGTTTTTTCTCAATACGCATTCCTTTTGGCCGCATCCCTAGACTCATTTAAAAGCAAACTTAAGGTCGTCAACCTTTTGGATGCCTAAAGGGATGGGAGGGATTTTATCACTAAGCTTAAACTTGCATGTATATTTCTTATTTTAATGCGGTTCTATGTAAATTAATTAAGGTTTTTAGAACTTTTCGTGTATAAACAATAAACAGCAGCAGAAGGCTGCAAATTTTGCCATTTGACACTGATAATTACTTTTCGAAACCCAACTGTTTCGTTCTCACACGAGGAAACAATGCTGATGGCGTTTTCTCTGCAAATATTCAAAGTAAAATCAATCATGAATTACTTTGCTTCTGGTAGTTTGATTAAAGTGTTTCTTTGTACAGCATCTCCGTGACTGGCGGTGTATTTACTTGGTTTTTGGCTTTCGACAGTCATCCGGAAACCGAAAAACTCGGAATTTAAAATCGAGTTTCTGTTCCATCATTATGCGCTACTTGGGCGCACGCCTACGCAACTACAATCAGTTGAAATCCACCGAGGAAGACTTTGGCAACTACACTGTTCATTCAAGGCTAAAATTCCTAACTTAATGACAGCGCCCGTCAATGAGAGCAACATGCTGACAAGCTGCAGCTGACAAGCATCTGCTTGGGATAAATTGGCTGCATTTTTCATTAGTACTATTCCAGCTGTGTCGGTAGCCATTAATCACTGAACGAAATCACTCGACTTATTCTTCATCAAGTTGATACTGACTTGTGAACACTCAAACTGAGTTCTTTTTTGTTTTTGTTTTTTTGTGTTGTATTTTTGTGCATTTGCACAGAGATTCAGCCTTATATGCCTGTTTTCCTTGTCTTTTTTTTGTTACTTCAAATTTTTGTTTCTCCTTGTCGCTCAAGGTTTTGTTCTGCCTGTCAAATAATTCAAAACCTGTTTTCACTCCTGAGTGATCAACTTCAATTTTCTCTTTCAGTCTCAGTGTACAGTATGGAGAATTTGTTGCTTGACAGGCTGCTCAGATGAAAGCTGATTGGCCTATCAATTCTCATATTCTCTTCTTTGGGAGAATTTGAATTATGAGATCAGGAGTGAAGAAGTTAAAGGAATTATATTTTTACTGTCTTTCCTGCGAAAACTTTATCAGTTTTTTTTTGCGGCCAATTAACCCTCTCACTCCCAATAATGATCAACTTCGATTTTCTCCTTCAGTTTCTCACCAGAAACATATACAGTAGGGAGAAATTAGCTTTTGATGCCTTGTTAAGATGAAAGCTGATTAAACTATCAATTCTCACTACATTACTCATACATTTTACTCGTAAAAGGTTGGGAGAATCTGCATTTTGAGCTTGGCAGTGAAAGGGTTAATAGCAAAACCACCTGTCACCGAGTTTTTCTCGCTGTTCATGCACATTTTGCGTACCTAAATTACGTGAACTTTTCGCGATATGCTAATTTCGCGATTTTGGGGGTGCAAGTTTGCGATTTTCGAAAAATTTATATCCTAGGTCACTTTAATTTTGGTTTAAAGGGGCTCTTTCAACCACAGTCCTTTGCGCGCCGAAATCCTTGGTTCCGCCATTTTGGGGGCCCCCGAAAGTCGAAAGATGAATAGCAATCCACTTCCATCCGGCTCGTTTGAGGAGAAGATTAGTTTCTTTTGATCTAAAAGTGCTACTAACCTATTCTTCTTTTGATTAATTACGTTCTTTCGTGAAGGGAACCAAACTCAGCCTTGGATTTTCCAGATGTAAACAAAAACATTGAAAAGGCTGAGAGGGCCCTGTAATTTCGCACTTTTAAGTTTTACGATTTTTTTTCATAGTCGCGAAATTTGCGAAATTAAAGTGTCGCGATTTTTTTGTGTAAAGAGGAGTATCTGACGTCGGGAAAGAGAAATTACCTGGATCGCGAATTTTCTTTCAGGTGATTGTAACTTCGACAAGAACATCTGTCAGTGGACTAATGACAAGGAAGATCAGTTTGATTGGGTGAGACGCACAGGAAGAACACCAAGCAGTGGTACAGGACCCAATAATGATCACACGTCAGGAAACGGTGAGTGATAAATCATGAAACACACAACGAATTCACAAGAAGAGACTAAAGCCTGGTTTCCATATAATCGTCTCTGACGTAAGGATCGTCTCTGTCGCAGAATTTTTTGTCAAGCGATCGGGAAGATTATATGGAAACACTCTTGCGATTGTTTCAAACGATCCTTATGTCAGAAGCGACTCGATCGTCCCGATAGAACCATGTTCTATCCTTGCGTCGGAGACGACCGGAAATGCAGAGACGATCCTTACGTCAGAGACGATTATATGGAAACCAGGCTTAAAGCCTGGTTTCCATATAATCGTCTCTGACGTAAGGATCGTCTCTGTCCCAGAATTTTTGTCGACGCAAGGATAGAACACGGTTCTATCGGGACGATCGAGTCCTTCTGACGTAAGAATCGTTTGAAACAATCGCAAGAGTGTTTCCATATAATCGCGTCCCGATCGCTTGACAAAAAATTCTGCGACAGAGACGATCCCTACGTCAGAGACGATATTATATGGAAACCAGGCTTTACAGTAGAGGAACAAAATGAGAGGGAAAGAAATAATGAAGAAATATTCCGCTGTAAATTCGAGCAATGCACACAAAAAGTCTATTCATTCCCTCGAAACAAATGCACGTGTAAACTCACCCTAAAGGTTACGAGGAGTAGGGTGAAGGGCAAGATGAGAACTTATCAGGGCGATGTTTAACTAACATTGCTTTACCAAAAATTATCAAAAGGTTTTCTATGTAAGACGATCATGCATGAGTAACACGGAAAGTATTCAAGAAACGTAGGGAAGATGTGAGTGTTTTTGGCTGCCTTCCTAGCTCAAAATGCGCCATAATACGTGCGTCATCAATGCAAAATAAGAGTTTGATAGGATTATTTGTCCTCCTTTTTCTTTGAGAGTTTTGTGAATTACTTTCGGTGTTACAGTGATAGATGCCTGGCATCACGATTTTGAAGAAGTGGCGAAAAATTCGAAATCATAAATAAATTGTGTTGGTACAATAATTGTTTCGTTTTACCGTTTTTTTTTTTTTTTTTTTTTGTTTCCACACACAGTTATATTACTAAATTACTATATACATATACGTATTGATATTTTTTTCTTTGTATTATTGTGTGGTGAGGGAGCTCAAAAAAGAAGCCGGAGGCTTATATCATTTAAGCTTCCTCTAAAATTACTGGGATATATTATATAAGATATAAGTGCAAGTGGAGTGCAAGTATACAAAGAAATACAGTTAAAGCAAAAATAGTTACATTGTAGTAGAGAAAATGGCTTAGAGTTTACAGAGTTTACTCGAGTTTACAGCGGAAACCCTCTTAAGAACAGAGAATGGGACAGAGAAATTAGACGATTGGAGTATGAGAAGATCTTTGTGAGTAGTGAAAAAATTTAAGAGTTGAGAGAAGAATTTTTGGGAGGAAGAATTGAAAGGGAAACGAAAGGAAAACAAGAATGAGAGAAGGGGAAGGTCAAACGAAGAGGAATACACTGGCTCAGATTTCCAAGTGTTGTTCAAGAAAACTAATGAATTGCGCTTTGATTTCTAAGGCCTGTTTCAGACGCCGCTCTTCACATGTGCCGAACTTGATGCAAATGAGCTCAAACAATGGATTTTTCTTATTTGCATTATGTTCGGGGCATGCGAGGAGCGGAGTCTGAAACGGGCCTATGTGACTCTAAAAGCCTTCAATGGAACGATTCGTCACCTTTTAGTGCAGAAAGCAAAACATTTCTCGGAACACCGCTGTTGTGCAATATCTCGGTTCTGACCGGCCTTGATTTGTTTACAGGCTACTACATTTTCATCGAGGCCTCTTCGCCTCGGCGGAAGGGTGACAAAGCGGTACTGAACAGTCCAAAACAGGGTGGTGATCAGTGTATGCGCTTCTCTTACAACATGTTCGGCAACGCTATGGGTTCAATAAATGTGATCATAACTCACGGCAATTTGAAGACAGTTCTTTGGTCACAAGAAGGAAACAAAGGTCGGGACTGGCTTACAAGTAACGTGACGCTGTACGGTAAAAGCTATGTGGTAAGTTACAATTTTACAATTTTACCCCAAAAATAATTGGTCAGGGAAGGGTGGCTTGAATTGAGCGTATTCCGGGCTCGAAAAATGTTCTTGTTTTTCACTACTGCCATGAAGTAGCTGGTATTACAAGGGTAGAAATCCAGGATCGGAAGACTGTAGCCCTACCTGTGGAGTCCTCATGACATCCAGGGTTACAATTTTACTCCACAATTACTGATATTCCCTATAGTGGTCAGGGAGGGGTGGGTGGGGCTTGAATTGAACGCATTCGTGGCTCGAAAAATGTCCTTGTTTTTCACTACTGCCATGAACTACAATCCTGGTCAAAAGTATGTGGGACACTGAAAAAAATGCTATTTTTTCAACATTATTCTCTTTTCAACAACAAAAGCGGCTCCTTTAACTCTCCCCTCCCCCCTCTCCCTCATACAATGTTGCATAAAGGGAGTGCACTTTGAGCACACTCAGTCAACATTATATGGGGAGAGGGGGGCGGGAAGAGTCAAAGTGTCATAATTATCAGATAAATTGCTAAGTGTCCCAACACTTTTGACCAGGATTGTAGCAGGTAATACAAGCACAGAAGCCCGGGATCAGAAGGTTTTAGCCCTGAACATAGCCCTCTTCTTAATACCAACTGCAGTGATCGCGTAACTTGAAAGTCTACTTGCATGTCGAACACCGAACGAATGTTTCTGGCTACTGTAGTCTGATGTCAAATTTTACTAGCCCCGGGAGTCGGGCTAGCGGAAATTTTGAGCTCTGGGACATGAGGTACAGATGGAGATACAAAGCACAGGGTTCGCACAGTCTTGAAAAGCCCTGAATTTGACTGCTCGTCTTGAAAAGTCCTTGAATTTGTTTGACGCCTTGAAAAGTCCTTCGGACAGAAGTCCTTGAAAAGGTCATGTATTTTTAAGGGTAGCTAATGACTCAATCCAGAAATTTATGGACTAGCAATTTGACCACCAAGTCAAACACTTTTTTGAAGAACAGCATGTATGGAAGACTGTTCAGATGTACTCAGTGAGAAGCTCATGAGAAACTGAAAACCTTCAAGGAACGCTAACTTCTTTTCTCAGACAACAGGTAATTCCAGTCCTTGAAAAATGAAAATTGTCCTTGAGAAGTCCTTGAATTTTGATTTGAAAAGTTGCACGAACCCTGAGAGCAGTAGTCTGGAGTAACCGCGTTTTGTTTCATTCTGTCGGCAGGTAAGCATTGAAGCCAGCGTTGGTGGAAGTTACACGAGCGATGCTGCAATTGATGACATTTCATTCGTTCCTGGTTCTTGTAACGGGGAAAGCACCGTTAGTGTAGTTTCTAGCTCAGACGGAGGGAACGGTGAGAGATGACGTTTCTTGTTGTCTTGTTTAAGATGAAGGGCACGAAAAAGCAAGCCGTGCAATTTTCCACCGCTCTCCCCTACCCCCCCCCCTCGAATAAGCGCCCCTCCTCTCAGCCAAAATATGAAATAAGCTCCCCTCCCCTCCCCTCTATAAAATGTGATGTTTTTGCACAAACGGTAAATTAACACTATAGGAAATCGAAATCGACGTTACATGACTTTAAGTGTGTCGCTATTAGAACTATACGAATGGCTCTGTACAGTAATACTAACGTTATGTTGGCAAATGGTTTGAACCCAGGAGTGTGAACAGTAGGTTGGTTGTGATCGTCCGGGTTAGAGTAGTCTCCAGAAAGACTGTTGTTGGTGACTGACGTTTCGACTACCTGAGCGGAAGTCATCTTCAGAGTCAAGTGAAAAGTATTCGTCAGATGGCGGTATATATGTCTCTGGTTGTAGAAGTGATTGGTCCGTTATGTCGGTCTATGGTTGGTCGAGTCGGCTTGGTTGTGTTTCGTTAACTAACGTTATGTTGTTGTTTACGGGCAAATGTTACGCATTGCAAAAATAAATGACCAGGGAAAATTGAATAAGCGCCCCTCCCCTCCCCGCAAAAACATAGCATAAATATGCCAGACCTGACGTGTGACTTTGCGGACTTCGGAATACGGCAATCCTAAAGGGGCCCTCTCAACCACAGTCCTTTGCGCGCCGAAATCCTTGGTTCCGCCATTTTTGGAGCCCCCGAAAGTCGAAAGACGAATAGCAATCCACTTCCATCCCACTCGTTTGAGGAGAAGATTAGATTCTTTTGATCTAAAAGTGCTACTAACCTATTTTTCTTTTGATTAATTACGTTCTTCGTGTTGGGAACCAAATTCAGCCTTGCATTTTCCAGATGTAAAAAAAAAAAAACATTGAAAAGGCTGAGAAGGCCCCTTTAACCTCTGTAAAGTCTTCCTGTATACGATAGTTCTTATCAGGTTCGGCTTTGTTTGGTCTCATTCAACTTGGCCATTGCAAGTGATATATTTTAATCTCTTGGTTTTTGAAAGTCTTTACTATTAATAAACCCTGGCTTCATTAAACTCTCTTCATGCAGGGAGCTGCTCTTTCGACCTTGGTCCGTGTGGATGGGAAAACGATAAATTGAGCGACGCTCTGGACTGGAAGCTCTCCAGCTATCGACCACGTGTGCAGCCCAAGAAGGATCATGGGGGAAAAGTCGGTAAGTGGGTTTTCTTTGATAACAATGGAAAACTAGCACTAAACAGAACTATATTTTGAATGCGTTTGCGTACAGGATGAGTTCTTTGCACGGAAACTGGAACAAGCTTCAAAACGAGGCTGTCCTAGCATAATTGAGAAAGTTACCTTGGAAATTTGTGCACGTAACTCCCCAAATGAAACATATGTGCATACTATCTTAGGACTCCCTGGTACTTCACAGTGATAGAAAACTCTCTTGCTTTATGTCTGGCGAATTTCGTGTCAGGTTAGCCTCGCTTTGAATCCAAGATGGCGGCACCGTGCAGTTGGTGGTTGTGGTTCAGGTTCGATCAGCTTCAATATTCTCCTTTGTCCCTCACCAGAGATATATATCAAACAGTGTGGAGAACTTGATGTTTGATAATTTGCTAGGAAGAGTGCTGATTGGATTATTAATTCTCACCACATTGCTCATACATTTTCTTCACGAATGGTTGCGAGAACTTGTATTATGAGTTCAGGAGTGAAAGGGTTGAAGTGCCAGATGGTCTTTTAGCATTGCTAAGTCTAATTGGGGACATTATACAAAGAAAGAAAACAAAAACCCACAAAAAGTAAAATAAATAGGCTATTCTAAGTTTCTCTACTTTAGATTCTGAGTGAAATGTACTGTCATTGCCCTCTCCCCTCCCCCCTTTTAGTATACATATACATACATACATAGTGGACATACACGCGCCTCCCAATTATAATCAACTCTAGCTATATTTATCGACTAACTATAACACAGAGTTTGTCACATGTTTTCGAAAGGGTTTGTGCACAACTTTCACTGAAATTTAAAAGCAGGAAAATTTGTCACGCGATAAATCCATGACAGTGTTGCCTTACTTCGCGTGATCGATGCTGTAGAGGTAAAAGTGAACTCTCCTCAAGGCGGACGCCGTGTCCGCCTTAGAGAGAGTTCAGCTACAGAGAAACAAGCGAAAATCGACAAGGACTAACTCTGCATGCTGTCCGCTTTAGAGAAGTGTCCGCTTTGGAGAGAGTTGACTGTATACAGGAACATGGCAAATGTTTTGAACCTGGGAGTGTGAACAGTAGGTTGGTTATGATCGTCCGGGCTAGAGTAGTCTCCAGGAAGACTGTTGTTGGTGACAGACGTTTCGACTCCCTGAGCGAAAGTCATCTTTGGAGTCAAGTGAAAGGATTCGTCAGAAATACCGCCATCTGACGAATCCTTTCACTTGACTCTGAAGATGACTTTCGCTCAGGGAGTCGAAACGTCTGTCACCAACAACAGTCTTCCTGGAGACTACTATAACCCGGACTATCATAACCAACTTACTGTGTACAGGAACTTGGTCATGTTTCTTTGTTTGATTACGTGCTCGTTTCACGCAGGAGGGAAGTACTACTATTTTGATGGAGCAAGACACAAGCAAGGAAAACACGCGGCGCTTCTGAGCAAACCGATGTGCGGAACGCGTTGTTTTCAGCTGTTTCACTTCATGAGCGGCTACAATGCCGGCCAACTTAACGTGTACAAGGTACTCACGGATCACTCCGAGGACCCTGACAGGATTGTGGCCATCTCAGGAAACCAGGGACAAACGTGGAACGAGCACATGGTTGAACTCAACGCTGAAAGCTCGCAGTGCTATAGGGTAAGGTTATGTATCCACACACAGATGAACTGTGGGTAGAGCAGAACATGGCAGTGACGTCATCAGCAACGTCACATAAATGCACGTACACATTACGTACATATTAGAGCGGTTTTCGGATGACTGTCGAAAGTAATTGTGCGATTGCTTTGGTTTTGCGTTTGCTTTGCTTTCGGATTGGTCCACACGAGTTTTTCAGCATGCTCAGCTAATCAGAGACAAAACCAAAACCAAAACCAAACACTTCTCACGCAAGCGATGGCGTGTACTCGCACTGCTGATTGGAAAGTAAAACCAAACGCAAGACCAAACGCAAATTACTTTGGCTTCCAATTGGCTGAACTGTTTTCTCTCAGTCTCTGTGATTGGCCTGTGTGATTACTTTGGTTTTGGTTTTCGACAGTCATCCGAAAACGGCTCTATGTCGAACCCCGCTATTTCGGATTTGGTTAATTCGAAGTCCCCGTTATTTACTCGGTTATTTCGAACTGCTCCTTTTAATGTTCTCCTTGATCTAAATTCGACCTTGTTATTTCGAACTTGGTCAACTTTTATGGACAAACAACAGAACACATCAGAGTACAGCTGGAAATATTGAATTTTAATTGAACTCGTACTGATTTATTAGTCGATGACGTAATATTGCTCGGCAGTGTCCCATCTTCTGTATCTTCATATGCTGTTGTGAAAGCTTGGAAGTTTGTCTTAACGTGCTTACATACAGCTGTGGATCAGCCCTTACTCAAATAAACAATACAAATACAAACTCTTTTAATTTGATGCTACAATCCTGGCCAAAAGTATGTGGGACACTCTGAAAAATGCTATTTTTTAACATTACTCTCTTTTAAATAACGAAAGCGGCTCTTTTTCCGAAAGGTAGCCCTCCCCCCCCCCCCCCCCCCCCATACAATGTTGCATAAAGGGAGTGCACTTTGAGCACACTCAGTCAACATTGTAGGAGGGAAGGGGGGCGGGAAGAGGGAAAGTGTCATAATTTTTACATAAAAGGCTAAGTGTCCCACAACTTTTGGCCAGAATTGTAGCTTGGTTACTTCGAAACCCCGCTATTTTGAACTTTTTTTCATGTACCGTGAGACTTAGCGGGGTTCGATTATACATACATACGTACATACATACATAGAGCCATTTTCGGATGACTGTCGAAAGGAGTCGTGTGATTGCTTTGGTTTGCGTTCGCTACGCTTTCCGATTGGTCCTAACATTCTTGAACAAAAGCAACATTTGCGATATTCCCACGCAAGGAAGCAAGTGACAGTAGCGTTCTAGCGCTGCTGATTGGTCCGCAAAACCAGTCGCAATTACTTGGTTTTGGTCGAGTTTTTGTTCGCACTTCTAATAGGTCGGAAGTGCTTTGGCTCGCTTCATTGATTGGCTCTGTGATTGCTTTGGTTTTGGTTTTTGGCAGTCATCCGAAAAGCGCTCCACATACGTATATACGTGCGGCATATGTGCGTCTGCTGCAGTGTTGTTGCGGTTTGTAATTTAACATTGGTATTTTTTTCCTTTGCTTACAGCTCATTATTGAAGGCGTTTCGTCAGGTTTGGTTAATCAGGGACGCATTGCAATCGACGACTTGCTGGTCACGGATGGCGACTGCTGTTCACTTGCTACCAAAGGCTCCGACGCCGCGAAAAAAGGTCTGTGCGTTTGATATTGTAAACGTTTCACTGACAAACATAGAGCAGAAAAAAAAAAACAACTCCTGAACTCTCAAACAAAACGAAACGAAACGAAACCTAAAAACGTGAAGATCTCGACGAGAACATTTACTCGCGGCGCTGTTTCTTAACTCCCAAGTTCAAAACGCAGATTCTCCTAACCTTTAAAAGGAAATTGTATGAGTGATGTTGTGAGAATTGATAGTTTAATCAGCTATCTTCTGAGCAAGGTATCAAAAGCCAAGTTCTCCTTACTATATGATATATTTCTGGTGAGAAACTGAAGGAGAAAATCGAAGTTAATCACTCAAATCTTTCACTCCCAAGAGTGATCAACTTCAAATTTCTCCTTCAGTTTCTCACCAGAAATATATCCTACAGTTAGGAGAACTTGACTTTTGATTCCTTTGCTCAGCTCATTAAACTATCAGTTCTCGCTGCGTTTCAGTCAAGTGTAACTTCGACCAGGATTTTTGCAACTGGCAGGAGTCTCGACTCGGTGATTTCTCTTGGACATGGGGCAATGGAACAACACCGAGTTCAGGGACTGGACCGACCGCTGACTCCTCTGGCCGAGGTACGCTCTCCCCTGTGTACAAGTAGTGTACTGCGACCATTTATTCTCATTTTGAATACTAATTTTTGGTGGCGACCACCCCCCTCAGTAGTGTTTTGTCACCTTAAAATGGAGTTTAGGGGGGATGGGTGGGGTTTGCTCCATTGGCGCTGGTTAAAGTCATAAAAGTCCCCAGATGAGGACAATTGGACACTGTACACTACTTGTACAGTTTAGCCAATTGAAAGCCAGGATTGAAGCAGCTTTAGGCGACTTTTAGTCGAAGAAATTCTGGACTAGACTGATAGACGGCATCAAACGCAGCTGAATGATTAATAGACGGATCGAAAGAACAACAGATCTCCAATAACGAAACACTCCCAAGTCTTCTCGACCAATCGATCACGAAAAAACAAACCAATCACGTCAACTACCAGAGACATCTTTCGGCGCTTTTCGGATGACTGTCGAAAACCAAAACCAAAGCAAAAAACACGTCCAAACGTTCTAGTACAACCAAAACCAAAACCAAGTAAATGCGAGTTGTTTTACTAACCAATCAGCTGGGTGAGAGTATCGCAACCAGGTTTTGCTTTTGCTCTTGATTGGCCAAGAATGTTGCAAAACTTGTTTGGACCAATCGGAAAGCGTAGCAAACGCAAAACCAAAGCAATCACACGATTACTTTCGACATTCATGTGAAAACGGCTATAAATGCCATCATCTGACGAAATCTCTTCACTTGACATCCACTCAGGGAGTCGACACTTCAGTCACCAACAGCAGTCTTCCTGGAGACTACTCTAGCCCGCAACCAAAGAAAGTACAGTTAAACGCATCTCTCTATAATAATAATAATTTGCCTTTATTGTTTTATGATTTTTACATATTTGAAATTAATAGCCAAAGCCAGAGGCTTATATTGCATAGGCATATTGACTGACAAATCAAATAACATTAACAGAGAAATAAAAAAAAAAAATACATACATATAAAAAAAAAAAAAAAAAAAAAAAAAAAAAAAAAAAAAAAAAGAGATGTGCTATGCACATTCATAAATTATTGGTCTAATGATAAATTATTGGTCTAATTTCGCTCTATTAACGATAACGATGTTTTGACCCGGGGGTGAGCGGTGGGGGGCACTCCCCTATATGGGCTATACGGGGATGTGCCGCTCAATAGGGTATACTTTTCGCCTCTCAGACTCTCGAACAGGGTATGCAAATCACCGTCTCTCTCTGGGACAGGGTATAATTTTCGTTCAGTCTGGCTCTGGAACAAGGTCGATATTTCTTCCTTCCAGAATCCTTGATGATTTATAGTCGAGTCTGTCGCTGCAAAACAGCTCTGAACCATTGCTTTAAATCACGCAACGCCACATGTTTATTCAAGAAAACCGTTTCCGATTTGTGGAGTCGCTTCGTAGTCTGGAACAGGGTAGCAAAATTACCTTTCTTTACTCTGGAACAGGGTCAGGGTCACAGGGACTCAGGCCCATACCTAGTTTAAGGGAGTGCCCCTCCCCGGGGGGGTGATTTGACAAGGCCCTACAACCTGTGCAAAAGCACACGCAAATGCTCACTTGGACACTTGGAAACATATTGTGTGTTTCGACTTGTGTTCATATGGTTTCTATCCCAGGTGGCTACGCGTACATCGAAGCTTCTGAGCCTCGATTCCGGGGACAGAAGGCAATGCTGGTCAGCAGTAGTCTGAGTGGTAGTTGGTGCATGCGCTTTAAGTACCACATGTACGGCCCGGACGTTGGATCGTTGACGGTGTACAGGAACAATGAGATTGTTTGGCGCCGAAGCGGAAACCATGGCAACAAGTGGCTTCAGGGCTATGTTGATATTGACTGCAGCCATATGTTTTACCAGGTAAAGAGGGCAAGTCGGTTGATAAAAAAAAAAACCGCTTATTTTCAACAACTTTACGTCATTGCCAAAACGTTTAAAAAGCGCACACTTGCCCGTTTCTCTTTGCGCTCGTATTGCTTCGTTTTGACTCGTGTCCCCTTCGTAATGCTTCGTTATAACTCGTGTTCCCTTCGTCTTGTCCTCGTATTACTTCGTTATAACTCGTGTCCCCTTCGTCTTGTCCTCGTATTGCTTTGCTACAACTCGTTTCTCTCGTCTTGTCCTCGTCTTGCTTGTTATAATTCGTGTTCCCTTGTCTTGCCGTCGTTTTTCTTCGTTATAACTCGTGTTCCCTTCGTCTAGACCTCGTATTGCTTCGTTATAACTCGTGTTCTCTTGCCTTGCCCGCGTATTGCTTTGTTAAAACTTATGTCTCCTTCGTATTTCTTCGTTACAACTCGTATCCCCTTCGTCTTGTCCTCGTGTTGCTTCTTACAACTTTTGTCCTCTTCGTCTTGTCCTCGTATTGCTTCGTTACAACTCGTGTCCCCTTCGTCTTTCCCTCGTATTGCTTTGCTACAACTCGCGTCCCCTTCGTCTTGTCCTCGTAGTCCTTCGTTACAACTTGTGTCTTCTTTCTGTACAGATGTTCATCGAGGCGGCGGTCGGGTCGGGTTGGAGAGGAGACATTGGTATTGACGAGATCGAGTTTACCCCTGAAAAGTGTCCTGTCATTAATGACACCAAAATAACGACCCCTGACCAGTCGTTGGTTGTCAAGACTCAAGGAGGTAACGACCGAGACTGATTGTGAGGTCGACTGCCAAGAAATATATAGAGCCGTTTTCGGATGACTGTCGAAAACCAAAACCAAAGTAATCACACAGGCCAATCACAGAGACTGAGAGAAAACAGTTCAGCCAATTGGAAGCCAAAGTAATTTGCGTTTGGTCTTGCGTTTGGTTTTACTTTCCAATCAGCAGTGCGACTACACGCCATTGCTTGCGTGAGAAGTGTTTGGTTTTGGTTTTGGTTTTGTTCCTGATTGGCTGAGCATGCTGACAAACTCATGTGGACCAATCCGAAAGCGAAGCAAACGCAAAACCAAAGCAATCACACAATTACTTTCGACAGCCATCCGAAAACCGCTCTAAAATAAGTTATGTTTTACTGTAAGTCTGTTGGTAAAAATCGAAAGTGAAAAACTTCGGTTATGTTTAGAGAGCGGTTCGTAAACAGAGTCACAGTGCAGGCGTTTAACACTTTCACTCCCAAGTTCATAATGCAGAATCTCCCAACCATTCAAGAAGAAAATGTGTGAGTGATGCAATGAGAATAGATATTTCAATCAGCTATGACATTAGCAAGCTATCAAAAGCCAAATCCTCCATACTGTATGATGTATCTCTGTTTCTAGTCCCTTCAGAGTACTGTAATTTTTCACACTAATTCAGCCATTCTTGTTTCTACTTGTCCTACCTTCAGAATACTGTAATTTTCAAAACAGCTTCTGTCATTGGTTTAACTCCGCTTATGACGACTTCGACTGGGTACGCCATTCAGGGGACACTCCGTCCTCGGAAACTGGACCGAGTTATGACTACGACGGAACAGGTTTGTGCTTTTTTATCTCTTTCACTTCTAAGTTCACCATGCATATTCTCCCAAACATTCAAGAGGAAAGTGTATGAGAAATGTAACGAGAGTTGATAGTTGTTGTGTTATTGTTGTTGTTTTGGAAGTTCATTTATTATGACAAGGGGGGATGAGGATATTGGAGGGGGGGGGGGGGGGGGCTCCGAATATTTATAGACACCCCTAGGGGGACTCTAAAAAAACTGTTGGAAGAGAGGGGACGGGGGCCTCTGAAATTCTTTTCAACTACCAAGGGGGCAGCCAAAAAATTGAAACGCTAGGAAGGACGGCTGCTAAATTTTTATGCTTCAAGTTTGGATATCCCTCCCCGTCATAATAAATGAACTTTACTTCAGTGTTGGTATTTGTTGGTTTTTTGAAGGCTATGTGCGTGAATGAGATACAGAGGGAAGTAAAGAACGTTTGTTTGTTTCTTTGATTTATTTACTTACTGATGAAACAATAAGTCGAACTCACTTCTTGCAGCAGTCTATGCTTCCCGAATCCTCCCAGTTTCCATTTGCGCATCCTTACACAAGAACCAAAAAATTGCAGTTTTGCGATAATTTTGTTGTAGGACAGTACATCTACATGGAAGCCTCAGGAAGGAAACCGACTCAAACAGCCAAACTTGACAGTAAAATGCTGTCTGGCGCCACTTGTTTGAAGTTTTATTACCTCATGTACGGCAAATTTGTGGCCGAGCTTAAAGTGGAGCTCTGGGACCTGGACACGGATCAAAAACGCGTTGTGTGGTCAAAGGTGGGAGACCAAGGCCCTGATTGGCTGCTGGGGTCTGTAGAGTTAAATGGGACAAACTACAAGGTGAGAGCGTTTGTCAGTCTAGGATTCTATGAATGTGAGAAAGGGTGATACTCTGTCAGCTTTTGTAGAGACACGTGGCACGTGACGTCACATCAACGGCATCACTAAAATGAACCTGGTCTTTATTAGCCTTGGACAATGACAGCAGCTGGTACAAAATAGGAAAATTGTATTTAGGGGCACAAGTGTCTAACAAAGCTGATGGTCTTGGCGAGGCCTTGCTGCATTTATTTTGTTGAGGAAGAGAAGATGTACGCCATTAAAGTCAACGAAAAACAGATGTGCTTATGAAGACGTAGGGTGTTAACAGACTAGAGTAATTTACTGCGTTCCTACCCTGGCTCGGTCGATCTTTGTTGTTCAAGCTGTATGGTGCACGTGTTAAATCGATGGCGCCTCAGATAGTATATGGCGTCTGATACAGTTCACTTTAAGCTCCCTGTGTTGCTTGTTCAATTTAGTATGCTTTCCTGCCTATGCGCGTGTTAAATCGATGGCGTCCGCTTTCGTCACCAGGTTTCTTTCGTTGGTGTGCGAGGCCTGGCTTTCCAGGGGGACATTGCTCTTGACGTCATCAGCACCACGCCGGGAAACTGTTCCAAGAGCGATGTCGAGGTGCAATTCTTGGACGCTGCATACAAAGTGGACACGGGTAAGAACCCCACATTCATTAATCCTCTGAAAACAAATGCACATGTAAATTCTCCCTAAAGGTTACCAAGAGTAGCGTGAAGGGTGATCGAGATGAGAACTTATCAGGACGATGTTTAACTAACATTGCCGCACCAATAATTATTAAGAGGCTTTCCGCTGTAAATTCGAGCAATGCACGCAAAAAGTCTGCAGCAGAAAAAGAAGCGCTATTTCTGTGATTTATGTTGGTTTCCTAGTTGTAACATGTAACGTGAGTATTTATGAGAAACACCGAAAAAGTCGAGAAGCGTAAGGGAAGATCGATGTGAATGTTTTTGGTTACCTTCCTAGCTCAATGTACAGTAATACGTGCGTTATCATTGCAAAATAAGAGTTTGACAGGAATATTTGTCCTCCTGTTTCTTGGAGAGTTTTGTGAATTATTTTTCGGTGTTACAGTAAAAGATGCCGGGCATCAAGGTCTTTAAGGAAGTGGCAAAAATTCTCAATTACAATTAAATTGTGTTGGTACAAGAATTATTTTTATTTTACTGTGATAATTACTCGAGTTTACAGCGGGAACCCTCTTAAGTAGTACAACTGAGCATTTTTTAAGTGTCCCACGAATTCGAGCTGAAGAATTCCATACTGATGACGTCAAAATACTCAATAAAGTTCAGTACAGTTCAGCCCCTCTAAGACGGACACCCTCAGGACCAGCTCCAACTGTCCGTTTAGAGGTATTACTCTTAAAGATATTTCAGTTAGAGTACATGATGAAACTACAGAGACCGCCCCTACTAGATGTCCACCTTGGAGGGGTAACCGTTAAACGGAAGTTGTCTATGCTGTTATTATTATTATTATTATTATTACTATTATTATTATTATTATTATTATTATTATTATTATTATTATTATTATTATTATTATTATTATTATTATTATTATTATTATTATTATTATCTACATAATAATACGCTAAGCCACTTCCAAATATCAAATATTGTCATGGAGTTGAAATGACTTCAAGTCAGTTACCTTGGACCCTGTACTGAAGCACTCACCCGGACAATTGTCATACGGGCAAGATCGCTGTGAAAATCAAGCTGAGTTTCTCGTAACCGAGCGATGCAAATGCGAAGAAGCCTTTATAAGAATACAAGGTGACATTTATATTCGCCGAATTTTCTGTTTTTGCTTCGTTTGTACTGTACACTGTAAACAGTATCGAAGATGAAATACAACAAGATTGAAATGCCGTCGCTTTGTGAATGTCTCAAAAAGCTTTCTCTTGGTTTGTATTTCGATATGTTCTCGGTTGTCAGCATGACGTTTCCCAAGCGAGAAAAGCCAGAACAATCAGAAATTGCAAAAACAGATCACCGTATTTTACGGGGGTCCCGCTAGTCTATATAATAATGCGCTAACTCACTTCCGTCCGTCCGTCCGTAACGCTCCTTCCCAGGCCTCCTCATAAAGAAATCCAAGATGGCCGCCATATCGAGTGAAACTAAGTATAAATATTGGCCTCGTGTGCCGACCACAATTCTTTTAGAAATCGGAAATGAGTTTAAAAAGAAAATTTGTGCTGTCAGGTGACTGGATGTTGGGCTGATGCTTCCGCATGTTCAAAAAACGGGGAGATTTTCATGTCGATCGATCGGCAATTTTTTGAGTGATACGGTCGAATGATACGGTCGAGTGGTATACGCACTACAGAGAAATTTGTACATTGACACTGTAAGCTGCATTCGAGATACTCGAAATGGACTTAAAAAAGAAAAAAAGAAGAAAGAATAATAATTTAAAAAACTCCGATCACCGTATTTTACGGGGGTCCCGCTAGTCCATCTAGTAATACGCTAAGCCACTTCCGTCCGTCCGTCCGTCCGTAACGTTCTTTCCCATAAAGAAATCCAAGATGGCCGCCACATCGAGTGAAACTAAGGATAAATATTGGCCTTGTATGCCGACCACAGTTCTTTTAAAAATTGGAAATGAGTTTAAAAAGAGAATTTGTGCTGTCAGGTGACTGGATGTCGGGCTGATGCTGCCGCATGTTCGAAAAGCATGGAGATTTTATGTCAATCGATCGGCAATTCGTCGAGTGATACGGTTGAGTGGTACACGCACTACAGAGAAGTCTACTTTTTGACACTGGAAACTGCATTCGAGATACTCTAAATGGACTTCAAAAAAAAAAAAAAGGAAAAAAAAGAAAGAAAAAAAATTCGATCCCCGTATTTTACGGGGTACCCGCTAGTTGTTATTATTATAATTTTTTTTTTTTTATCATCAGGTGATTGCAATTTCGACTCGAAGGATTTCTGCAAATGGAAGAACGATGATACCGACAAGTTTGACTGGACTGTGCAGAAAGACAGAACACCTTCGGGTAACACAGGCCCCAATCATGACCACGGTGGCAACGGTTTGTCCCTTACATTGCCTGTTTTCTCTAAAACCTTTAAAGAGACCCTCTCACCGTGGATGCTTTGCGCGCCCAGTGACAGACGGCGGCCATTTTCGTATTGTACGAAAATGGCGGATTCTTATGTTTTTCTACGTTTTATCGGGAAATAAATCAGCAAAAACCCAGAGCGTCTATTGAATATGGCAAACAGTGACAATCAGATCGATCAGTCATAACGTGGGCGCCTCAGGACCGTCGAGCTCCGGATGCCGGATGTAAATATAAACATGGGCGCGCAAAGCGTCTACGGGGAGAGGGTATCTATAACTCGACTTGATTCTAATCGTTTGCTGCGATGGGTTCACTAATTGGAGAGTTCATAAAGTGAGAGCTCGTTGTTTTATTACCACGCGCTGTGAAACTTAATTGGTGGGATTATGTTGGTTGTCAGGCCGTCAAATAATCCACACATATCCTTTACATAAGCCGTGGTTACACTTGCTCTAGAAGCGCGCTTACCTTTTTACCTGGCTTTGCCATATCTGATTGTCTAGCTAATGCGAAACTTTAAGAGAACCAACGGATGCACCTGAGATTTGTACGCGTTTCTTGTGGTACCGTAAATGCTCTAATAAGCCCTGCACTTCTATAAGGTCAATTTATGTAATAAGCTCCCCCTCCCCCCACTTCCTCCCTATTTTTATGCTATCGACTTTGAGCACCAAAATTATTTTGGAAAACAAGACAAATGATTTTGGTTGGCGTATGTGCTTGTGCTTGTCCTTGTGCCTTTGCTTGTGCTTGTGCCTTTGCTTGTGTTTGTGCGTTTGCTTGTGCTTGTGCTATTGCCTGTCCTTGTGCCTTTGCTTGTGTTTGTGCCTTTGCCTGTCCTTGTGCCTTTGCTTGTGTTTGTGCCTTTGCCTGTCCTTGTGCCTTTTCTTGTGTTTGTGCCTTTACCTGTCCTTGTGCCTTTTCTTGTGTTTGTGCCTTTGCCTGTCCTTGTGCCTTTGCTTGTGCTTGTGCCTTTGCCTGTCCTTGTGCCTTTTCTAGTGTTTGTGCCTTTGCCTGTCCTTGTGCCTGTCCTTGTGCCTTTGCTTGTGTTTGTGCTTTTGCCTTTGCTTGTGTTTGCGCCTTTGCTTGTCCTTGTGCTTTTGCCTGTCCTTGTGCCTTTGCTTGTGTTTGTGCCTTTGCCTGTCCTTGTGCCTTTGCTTGTGTTTGTGCCTTTGCCTGTCCTTGTGCCTTTGCCTGTCCTTGTGCCTTTGCTTGTGTTTGTGCCTTTGCCTGTCCTTGTGCCTTTGCCTGTCCTTGTGCCTTTGCTTGTGCTTGTGCCTTTGCCTGTCCTTGTGCCTTTTCTAGTGTTTGTGCCTTTGCCTGTCCTTGTGCCTGTCCTTGTGCCTTTGCTTGTGTTTGTGCTTTTGCCTTTGCTTGTGTTTGTGCCTTTGCTTGTGCTTGTGCCTTTGCCTGTCCTTGTGCCTTTGCTTGTGTTTGTGCCTTTGCCTGTCCTTGTGCCTTTGCTTGTGTTTGTGCCTTTGCCTGTCCTTGTCTCTTTGCTTGTGTTTGTGCCTTTGCCTGTCCTTGTGCCTTTTCTTGTGTTTGTGCCTTTGCCTGTCCTTGTGCCTTTTCTAGTGTTTGTGCCTTTACCTGTCCTTGTGCCTTTGCCTGTCCTTGTGCCTTTCCCTGTCCTTGTGCCTTTGCTTGTGTTTGTGCCTTTGCCTGTCCTTGTGCCTTTGCTTGTGTTTGTGCCTTTGCCTGTCCTTGTGCCTTTTCTAGTGTTTGTGCCTTTGCTTGTCCTTGTGCCTTTGCTTGTGTTTGTGCCTTTGCCTGTCCTTGTGCCTTTGCTTGTGCTTGTGCCTTTGCTTGTCCTTGTGCCTTTGCCTGTTCTTGTGCCTTTGCCTGTCCTTGTGCTTTTGCCTGTCCTTGTGCCTTTGCTTGTGTTTGTGCCTTTGCCTGTCCTTGTGCCTTTGCTTGTGTTTGTGCCTTTCCCTGTCCTTGTGCCTTTGCTTGTGCTTGTGCCTTTGCTTGTCCTTGTGCCTTTGCTTGTCCTTGTGCCTTTGCCTGTCCTTGTGCTTTTGCTTGTGCTTGTACCTTTGCCTGTCCTTGTGCCTTTGCTTGTGCTTGTGCCTTTGCCTGTCCTTGTGCCTTTGCCTGTCCTTGTGCCTTTACCTGTCCTTGTACCTTTGCCTGTCCTTGTGCCTTTGCTTGTGTTTGTGCCTTTGCCTGTCCTTGTGCCTTTGCCTGTCCTTGTGCCTTTGCCTGTCCTTGTACCTTTGCCTGTCCTTGTGCCTTTGCTTGTGTTTGTGCCTTTGCCTGTCCTTGTGCCTTTGCTTGTGTTTGTGCCTTTGCCTGTCCTTGTGCCTTTGCTTGTGTTTGTGCCTTTGCCTGTCCTTGTGCCTTTGCCTGTCCTTGTGCCTTTGCTTGTGTTTGTGCCTTTGCTTGTGCTTGTGCCTTTGCCTGTCCTTGTGCCTTTTCTTGTGTTTGTGCCTTTGCCTGTCCTTGTGCCTTTGCTTGTGCTTGTGCCTTTGCCTATCCTTGTGCCTTTGCTTGTGTTTGTGCTTTTGCCTGTCCTTGTGCCTTTGCTTGTGTTTGTGCTTTTGCTTTTGCTTGTGCTTGTGTCTTTGTTTTTGTTTGTGTGTGCTTTTGCTAGTGTTTGTGCTTGTGCCTGTCCTTGTGATTTTGCCTGTGCCTGTGCTTGTGCTTATACTTGTGCTTGTGCTTGCATCTCTTGTGAAACCGAGCATAAAAGTTGTCTGCAGTGCGAGATATGAGTGATCGATACTCCGCGTGTCTACACTGCATTTTACGACGTTGTTGTGTCGCTTGGACATCAAATTTACGACCCCACCAGCCTTTCTGATTGTATATCGTGTATAAATAAAACATTCATTTCAATTCTTTTTCTCTTTCCTGTCAGGATATTACATATTCATAGAAACCTCCTCACCAAGGAAGCTCGGGGATACGGCCAGACTAATCCTAAAAGCTTTGCCGTTCTCGACTTGCATGGAGTTCTACTACCACATGCACGGCAGCAACATCGGATCACTGCAAGTCTACCGCGTCTCCCGGGACAACAAAGCCACTGCCATCAAACCTGGAAGTGCTGCGCCCCCTGTGCTTTTCAGATTGGAACGAAGTCAAGGCGACAAGTGGCAAAAAGCAGAGGTTGATATTCCTGGCCAGCTTGGTTTTCACCAGGTACGTATTTGCAATACAGCGTTTTATTATATGGCTTTAGCTACTACCGGTGAAATCGGGCGCTCTGATTGGCTCATTTGCCGGTCATTATTTCCCTGGCTAGCTTGGTTTTTACCAGGAACGTATAAAAAATACGGCGTTGTATTAAAAACTATTGAATCCACCTAAAGGTTAGAACCTTAGGGTACTACTGTAGTTCGAGAATCCATTTCTTGCGTGTTTAACCATCTACAATATTTGACTCAACCTAAAAAAAAAAACTTCTCTTATAGATTGTCATTGAAGCTACGGTGGGCGACAGTTACCGTGGTGACATCGCTATCGATGATATTACCTTCACTAAAGGTTCCTGTAAGGCGAAGAGAAGACGACACTGACTGAGTTCTAAGGTAAATGCACTCAGAGCTCGTCAGTTAGGAAGTCAGTACAATAAACTATTAACCGGCTCAATTAAGTGTCTTTCTCCCTGAGGCACTGAGCTACTTGTTTGCAGTTAGTGGTTTAGTGACAAAATCTTTCAGTTTATCAGCCAAGAGTATGGAGCAAAGAATTTGATTAACCCTGAATTAGCTTGATCGGGCTTTGAACAATCAGGCCCTGATGAGTAAGTGGTCTGTTTGCACTTTTTCCTGAATGATGCATTACGTACAAATGACTGAGTATTGGAAGGAGAAAATTGACTCTGATCACTCTTAACCCAATCATGAGATTCGTGCCACTTTTCCCCAAGTAAACCACATACAGTAGATTAGTTAATGAAAGGGGAACTTCGTCTTTGATCACTCAACCTAAGCAGAGATCACCTGCCATTTTCTCTTAACTAAACTACTTACAGCTGACTAGATAATGAAGAGAACTTCGTCTCTGATCACTTAACTCAAGCAAGAGATCATCTGCCATTTTCTCTTAACTAAACTACTTACAGCTGACTAGATAATGAAGAGAACTTCGTCTCTGATCACTTAACTCAAGCAAGAGATCACCTGCCATTTTCTCTTAACTAAACTACTTACAGCTGACTAGATAATGAAGAGAACTTCGTCTCTGATCACTTAACTCAAGCAAGAGATCATCTGCCATTTTCTCTTAACTAAACTACTTACAGCTGACTAGATAATGAAGAGAACTTCGTCTCTGATCACTTAACTCAAGCAAGAGATCACCTGCCATTTTCTCTTAACTAAACTACTTACAGCTGACTAGATAATGAAGAGAACTTCGTCTCTGATCACTTAACTCAAGCAAGAGATCATCTGCCATTTTCTCTTAACTAAACTACTTACAGCTGACTAGATAATGAAGAGAACTTCGTCTCTGATCACTTAACTCAAGCAAGAGATCACCTGCCATTTTCTCTTAACTAAACTACTTACAGCTGACTAGATAATGAAGAGAACTTCGTCTCTGATCACTTAACTCAAGCAAGAGATCATCTGCCATTTTCTCCTAACTAAACTACTTACAGCTGATTAGTTAATGAAAAGAGAACTTCGACTCCGATCACTCTTAAACCAAGCAAGATATCACCTAACTAAACTGCATACTGCTGACTAGATAATGAAGAGAACTTCGACTCTGATCACTTAACTCAAGCAAGAGATTATCTGCCATTTTCTCCTAACTAAACTACATACAACTGATTAGTTAATGAAAAGAGAACTTCGACTCCGATCACTCTTAACCCAAGCAAGAGATCTCCTAACTAAACTGCATACAGCTGACTAGATAATGAAGAGAACTTCGTCTCTGATCACTTAACTCAAGCAAGAGATCATCTGCCATTTTCTCCTAACTAAACTACTTACAGCTGATTAGTTAATGAAAAGAGAACTTCGACTCCGATCACTCTTAACCCAAGCAAGAGATCACCTAACTAAACTGCATACAGCTGACTAGATAATGAAGAGAACTTCGACTCTGATCACTTAACTCAAGCAAGAGATCATCTGCCATTTTCTCCTAACTAAACTACTTACAGCTGATTAGTTAATGAAAAGAGAACTTCGACTCCGATCACTCTTAACCCAAGCAAGAGATCTCCTAACTAAACTGCATACAGCTGACTAGATAATGAAGAGAACTTCGTCTCTGATCACTTAACTCAAGCAAGAGATTATCTGCCATTTTCTCCTAACTAAACTACATACAGCTGATTAGTTAATGAAAAGAGAACTTCGACTCCGATCACTCTTAAACCAAGCAAGATATCACCTAACTAAACTGCATACTGCTGACTAGATAATGAAGAGAACTTCGTCTCTGATCACTTAACTCAAGCAAGAGATCATCTGCCATTTTCTCCTAACTAAACTACTTACAGCTGATTAGTTAATGAAAAGAGAACTTCGACTCCGATCACTCTTAACCCAAGCAAGATATCACCTAACTAAACTGCATACAGCTGACTAGATAATGAAGAGAACTTCGTCTCTGATCACTTAACTCAAGCAAGAGATCACCTGCCATTTTCTCCTAACTAAACTGCATACAGCTGACTAGATAATGAAGAGAACTTCGTCTCTGATCACTTAACTCAAGCAAGAGATCATCTGCCATTTTCTCCTAACTATACTACATACAGCTGATTAGTTAATGAAAAGAGAACTTTGACTCCGATCACTCTTAACCCAAGCAAGATATCACCTGCCATTTTCTCCTAACTAAACTGCATACAGCTGACTAGATAACGAAAGGAGAACTTCGACCCTGATCACCCTTAACCAAGCAAGAGATCACTTGCCATTTTCACCCAACTAAACTACATACAGCTGATTAGATAATGAAGAGAACTTCGATTCTGATCACCCTTAAACCAAGCAAGAGATCACTTGCCATTTTCTCCCAACTAAACTACATACGGCTGGTTAGGTAATGAAGGAGAAATTTAACTTTGATCAACCGCTAATTTTCTGGATTTGCTTTTCGACTCGTAGATTTCGATGTGATTTCAAAAGGACCATTGAGGTTCCAGAGCCCCTCTTCAGATGAACTCACCGTTTGGATATGACGTTTAGTTTTCATAGCCAAGTTGTATAGAGCCATTTCCTTTTTTCACTTGCTTGGTCACCGAGTCAGAGATGATGTCATCGTCAGATTTGTATCAGCCAGTTGAATCAGGCCAATATACTTAGCGCACAATTAGTTGGATAGGTTTTCTTTAATGAAACTGTGGATTCATTATCGGAAACAAAGCAACATATATACAACGAGATTACATAAACATGCAGTAACAGTGGTATTCTTTTCGTTTTGCCTTTTCTTCTTTCTCTCTGCACCTCCTTTCGAGTTGAAATTTAATATTATCTGTGAAATTATGTTGTATATTCACGTTTGTTTGCATCTGTTTGCCTTGCATGCAAACTATATATAGTTTTGATTTGGTCTGTGATTTCACATTTATGGAAGCAATAATACAGTACAGTATTGTGTTGGGATCAGTTTTGATACTCAGATACTTGGTGCGGTATGTGTTTGAAACTAGGCTCGACTAGCATGAAAATACGGTCATGAATATCGCCTCTTGTCCTAACGTAGGTTGTTTTATTGCTGTGCTGAGAATGACACTCTCTTATCAAGTAGTTCATGGTTTGTCAGCCCCTTAAGCCATCTTCTTTGAGTCTACAAACTGGTGTATCAACTACGTGTTGATGAGGGTAATGGAACGCCGTAAAAGAGACAATAGCTGACGTTTCGAGCGCTAGCCCTTCGTCAGAGCGAAGTCGCTCGAAACGTCAGCTATTGTCTCTTTTACGGCGTTCCATTACCCTCATCAACACCTAGTTGATACACCAGTTTGTCTTCCGCCACGCCGACGCAGTCAACCTAGTTCTCTTAAGAGCTGGTATTACATTGTTCTTTGAGTCTACCTGCGTTTTTCTGTATTTCCCAGTATGAAAGAATGCAAGTAACGCGATTATACTTTTGAGCTACAGCGAATTATCTATGGTGGACTGCTCCTGGGGACTAGCATACACGCATCAAGAGTTCCGGCTTTTGGTTTGATCGCACTGTATTCTGGGTAGGTTTGGCTCAGAAAAGTGAGCACCAACTCCACAATATCCGTCATTTTGTACTTCACGCTTGGAGCTCAGTCAACTTCTATCCGTTCTAAAACGTACACATCTGTTACCAAGCTCCAAGCTCGAAATGCAAAATGGCGGATATTGTAAAGTTTGTGCTCACTTTTCTTTAGCCAAACCTACCCAGAATACAGTGCGATCCAACTAAAAGTCGGAACTCTTGATGCGTGCATTTAGTGTGAGAAACAAGTGAAAATCGGCAACGTCCGTTTTAGAGAAAGTTGACTGTATCCTAAAACAACAAGCTCTTTATGCTTGGTCGGTTTGACCTCGTGATCTGTAATAAAACACTTGGTCTGGCTGAGTTGCGAAGCTTGCATTTTTAGTGCAATGAATCTGCCTACACAGTGAGGTTTTCAGAATGTATCGGTAGGTGCTAAGTGATGTCTATTCAACAGAATAAACCGGAATTATAACCTGCAAACTTTGGCCCTGCCGTGATGGTTTTCGCGGCTGTCGACCAGATATATTTCATATTATCAGATGATTGGAATTATCAAGAAAAATCTTTTGCGTGATCAGGATATTTTTGCCCAGTTCCGATCACGTTTGCGGCTTCTATTTACACTGATTTCCCTATAAAATAGGGCGTGCTTTATATTGCTTTGCGTGCAAAGAAGATTCCTTGTAGTTAAAGGACAAAGTAATGAACAGAAATAGTAAAGAGTTGATCAGTAAATCTGTAAACTAAGTTTACGGCTGTCCGGATCGCTAGCATTTTTTGCTGTACTATAGAACAAACAGTTAGGCTGTTCCAGCTTTTCCTATTTCGGACTCGACCCACACAAACACAGCCTGAATAGGTCGATGAATGTATTGAAGAGACTTTCATAACGATTGTTGGACTTGACGAAACTCGTAATCAAAACCTCAATAGATTCGGCAACGTCGGGCCCGCTGGGTCAAGGAATTTGACAAAGTAGTAGGAGTCACAAGGTTAATTATTTTCATTCCCTTAATTGTACACAGTATTAAACTGTCTAGTGAAACTGCTTTTGAATGACATAGTTATTCCATTCAAACTGGGTTTTCTGTTTTTTGTTTTTTGTTTTTGTTTTTGTTTTTGTTTTTTTCTTCTCGAGCAAAGCACGTCCGATTTTAGATTTTACTTCTAAATACACTTCATCGTACTGTTAATGCACTACACAAGTTTATAACACATGCAGTCGAAGCTCTCTGGGCGGACACTCTTGTAAGCGGACACTCTCGTAAGCGGACAGCTCTACTTACGGACCGACTTATTTACGAAGCCCCGTTTAAACTAGTCTATTTAAACTTTGTATTTACACATTCTCGTAAGCAGACAGTTTCAGTTATTGACACTTTATCTGCTTCCCAAGAGTGTCCGCTTGTGTGAGCTTCAAGTGTTTTTACTCTTTTAAAGTGTTGCACTTCATTGTAAAGTCTAAAGGCCGATTTTCACTAGTGAAGTAAGCGGAGACGGAGACGTAAGACACTTGCGCGCGTGTGAAATTAGCGAACGGAGACGGAAGCGGAGAAGGAAGCGGTGAAGGAAGCAGAACGGAAGGTTTTCTTTTTCTTGCGTCTCCGTCTCCGCTTACTTCGGTTACGTTCATCTCCGTTCGCTAATTTTCACACGCGCAAGTGTCTTACGTCTCCGCTTACTTCACTGAAAATCGGCCTTAATAGTTTATAAACACCCGTTCACATCTGTCAAGCTACTGACCAGTCTTCTTTTTTTTTGTAGTTATAGTTGTTGTTGTTGTGTTTGTCAGAATACCATGCTAAAACACAAACTCAAAACTCAAAAGGTGTGAATATCTTCTTTTGACAAAAGATTGATTCATTTCCTTCTGCGCCCATGCAAACCTGAGCGCCTGAGCGTTTATAGAGTATTTAAATCTGACTGATGTCGGCTCATTTGCGAAGCTTTTCCAGATGGTCAGAGGCGAACAATTTTCTGACAACTTGGTGAATATTATATATTCCTTGTTCATAAAGTTATAATACCCTGTCCTATCAGTATTAACATATTTCCGGTCTCAAACAGACAAAGTATTCCAGTAACTCAGACAATTTTATCTTGGCAGATGTTCTAATTATTTGCCAGTTTTTACAGTTAAAACTATCCAACGCAGCTGCTTTAATTTTAATACAGTAATTAAAGAAAGTTTGTATTTATTCGCTGCTTGCTTCTACGAACCATAGCTTTACTGGCATAGCCCAGCATCTTGCTTATATATTTTCCCGGTATTTTATTTCACGAGCTGGGCTTTCTAACTACGTTTCACAAAGAACTTACAATCTTGCTTTTCCTCTGCCAAATTTGCAAATGCTAACACTCGTGCTCAAAGCGTATTTTTAGAGGTTAAGTAACTCAAGTAAAAGCCGGGGAAAGCTGGAGTGGTTTCACTAACAGCAGGAACGCCGGAAGCCGCCGCGGAAGGATAACATTTCTTTACTTCATCAGCCAGCTCTCTATCTAGCAAAATCTGTTCACACTTTCATTTAAATGTATCTCTCTGATGTCATTACATTCTTAGTTGACATTACTTGCCAAGGGCAAGGCCAGAGATTGAGCTCGGGAACAAGCGAAGTGATTAGTTTACAACTTGGCAAATTTCCGTCGAGGAATTCAATCTATTTTTGCGTTGCAGTTTGTGCAAGAACAAGGATATTCCTTTGCAATGATGAAGACATTTTTGTACTTCCTGGTCGCTGCGCTTGTGGCTAACGTATATTTTTCGTTGGCAGCAGACACAGGTTTGCAAGGTAAGCCGACTTATTGCGTTGAAAACATCCGGGCCTGACACAAATGTAAGCCTAACATAATCCAACGCTACGAGGAAAAAAACTACAATAGACAAACAAAAAAAACAGGGGAAAAGAATTCGATCGGGGTTGATGTTCGACCAATTTATAGATGGTGTGATACCAGCTCTTAAAAAAACTAGATTAACTGCGTTGGCGTGGTGATAAAAACGCTGGTGTATCAACAAAAATTTGGCATAGGTACTGGAACGCCGTAAGAGTAGCAATGCTGACTTTTTGACCGTTAGCCCTTCGTCATCCCTCTGACGAAGGGTTAACGCTTGAATCGTCAGCTACTGTTCCTCTTACGGCGTTCCAGTACCTATATCAACTTTTTTTGATACACCAGCCTATTTATAGATGTCTTTTTTGAGCACTTTTTTATCCAAACGACGAAAAAGGAACATGCAATTGCTACGCCTAATATTCAAAGGAATTTCTATTTCTTTATAATTTTAACTTTTGTACATTTCGAGTCGCTGTGTTGCTGTCTTTGTATAGACGTTTCTTCAATAGGGTGGCTTTAGGAAAACCAAGCACCAATCGAGGATATTTAACCACAAAAAGAATGATTTTACAACACCGACTTTTATCTGATATGTTTTATAGGGAATAGAAGTTTTCCATAATCAGCTTCGTAGAATTTTTAAATAATCCGCGTCTAGTTTGTCACAGTTAGAGGGTTTAGGGAGCTTGCTTTTAGGAAACATCAATATCCGTTTCCCTAATTGATTAATCTTCCTCGAACAGTCAACGCCAGTTAACTTGCAGTCGCATGCCGAGACCAAGGTCTGCGGACTGTACAGAGCGAAAGAAGAGTTACATGATTATTCAAAGCATCTTAAGCGGAGACTTATCTTAAAAAAAAAAGTAATCTTTATTGTGCCTTTAATTAAAAAAATTAACCCTTGCAAATCGTAAACTTATTATTATTTAGCAGATCAGGCAAATTTGCGAATGAACAGCGGCAATTTTGTCATTCGCAGTGACTCCGAATGTGGCACAATGGCCTACTCGTCGGCTGCAGGGTCGGTTTTTCCTCATCTTAACCGCCACAGCTTCTATGGATCAGTTTATCACACTGCAGTTAAATCGTCACCGCATGTGTGCTATCCTATTTCAATGGTTATTTTTAAAAGTTTTCTACAAACCGTTTTTCGGATGACTGTCGAATTACTCCGCTTATCATATGACACTGAGTGAAATTAATTAATGTTATCGTAGCAACCAATCTTTTTTTCAGTGTTCTGTACTTTCTGTAGCTTTTCCACGACTTTATCCGACAAGAGTTAAATTTCGGTGTCCGAAAACAAGTTTCAACCATGACATTAGCGCGTCCTTAAACGAGAGAATTTTGTTTGAATTTTGAGTCCCAACAAACCCTTTTATAGTCGCATGATAAACAAGTAATTTCTAACATCTCGAGTGGTGTAAATCATTAACCCTTTCACTCCCAAGAGTGATCAACTTCGATTTTCTTCTTCAGTTTCTCACCAGAAACACATTGTATAGTAAGGAGAACTTGGCTTTTGATACCTTGCTCAGATAGCTGATTAAACTATCAATTCTTACTGCATCACTCATACATTTTCCTCTTAAAAGGTTGGGAGAATATGCATTTTGAACTTAGGAGTGAAAGGATTAATTGCACAAGCAACTCATATCAGTTACCTATACTATTACAGAGGCTGTACGAAACACTTTCAACTAATCAGTTTTGTTTGGTTAGTCTTACTTTAAAGAAGAAACCAATCACCAGTGCGAGGAAACGCCATCGCGACTTACAAGCCAGATCGTAATTATGTCGTGGATTTGTTCCTGATTGGCCAAAAAAACAAAAAACAAAAACGAAAACAAAAACAAAAACAAAACTGCTAAAACACGAAAGCGTAGAAAACGCCAAAATGAGGCACACTTCTGTGGAGCAAAATGTAGCGATGGACTTCTCGCAGATCGGATCCAGCCACTGACACACGGATCGGGTAACAATTCTTCCACAATTCACTCTTGACCTAGCCGGAGGTTTAGGTGAATGGCGCTAAATTCCCAAGCACGTGCCTAGTCACGCAACACCGCATTTTCACAACATCTACATTTAAAGGCCATGTTACACGAGGCAATTTTTCCTGCAACTTGTCCCGTAACGCTGACGACAGCATTGCGAGGCAAGTTACAAAGTACATGTCACACGGTGCAACAAGACTGCGCAACGTTGCGAAAAGTAGAAGACATTTCAACTTTTTCTGCAACTTGTCTCGCAGTTTTTGTTGCGTTGCAAGTTGCAAAGAGGGGTGTCGCACGAGCAATTTCTTCTGCAACTTGTCTCGCAACGGCGTTGCGTTGCAAGTTGCAAGAACAATTGCCTCGTGTGACATGGCCTTAAGGCAAAACGAGGACACATTGCTAGGGCGCACATGTTTCCCAAATTTTGCCCCGTTTTGCTACGCGATATACATTTGTTGCGGGCACAAAATTTATCTCCTGAACACAAAATGTTTCTGGAAACCTCATAAACATTTGTTATGTCCGCGCGGAGCGCAACAATGCTGCTGCACGTTTTGCCGCCCTGGAAACATCGAAGGACACAAAACTGCTGCAACAATGTGTCCTCGTTTTGCCTTGCTCTTACTCTGGTGCCGTGAGTAATTATTGGGAACGCATCTCATTTTTTTTTGTTATTTTCAGCTTTGGTGGATGAGATGTTCCGCGAGAGACTGGGTGAGCAGTCAATACCACTCGCCTCTGAGCTGAGTGTAGACTTAGTTTAGTTTAGTTTATTAAATTGATCATACACACACTAAGGGCCAGATTATATGAGCCGGGCTGGCCCGTTGCGTGCGATTACATGGAAAAATGTCAGCCCAGTCAGCCGGGATCCCTGTGGCTCAGAGCCGGGATCCCGGCTTTCCGGGCTGGCCCGGTTCTCATGTAATCGCGTAGTCGATTTTTGGTGTGTTTCACAGCCATGGCGGGATCTCGGCAAACCGCCCAACCGGGCCAGCCCGGCTCATATAATCAGGCCCTAAATGAATACAAAGTAATGGAGTGTAATGACAGGAGGAAGAAACAGGACTTGCGCCCCAATTGCTATCCAACTTCTAAAGGAACTTAGAGATAAAATCTGTCTAAAACAAGAAATCTAAGATATAATAAAAGTATTAACCACTAACTATAAGCTATAGACTAATAGATTACAAATGCAGCCATATTGGAATTATCTAATTCTTGTCTAAAAGTAACTTAACTTCCTTTCAGAAACCGGACCGGACAAAGCACTAGCGTATTTAATGCAACGTGCAACAGGACACGATGTTGATTTATCAAAACACAAGCTGTTTTTCACTCACTAAAACTGCATTATTTGACTCCTTGTTGTGGCTCAAAGCTGAATCTCACTCAGGCCTCCCATGGTGAGAAATTCCCGTAAGCGACCACCTCCCGTAAGCGATCACTTAAAGACGAACGAAGGGTGGTCGCTTAAGGTGATGTTACACGAGACGATTTTTAACGACGATTTTTTGCGCAACAATTTTTTTTCTATACTTCTTGCCTAGTAATCGTCGAACTATCAATGAATAGCAATCTTTGCACAAAATTCCGCCTTTGGCGAAGGTTCGCCATGTTTTTAGAGTAAAAGCCAAAGCGCTAGCTACAAAATTGTAGGTGTTGGGCGAAAAATCGTCGTTAAAAATTGTCTCGTGTAACATCACCTTTACAGAAGGTTCCACTGTATTGTACTGTATAGTTGATTACTGATATTTTTTTCAGCTGATTGTGACTTTGATAAAAACTTCTGCAAATGGAGCAATGACAAAGACGATTCATTTGATTGGAAAAGACGCAAGGCGAAGACGCTTAACAAACATACGGGAACTAAAGGAGACATCACAGACCTTGGTAAGAGAAAAAAAGCTATGGTGTAAAATAAGGTGAATAGTACGCGCGATCTGATTGGTAAACGATGACCAATGTCACCTGCATTAAACTCAAGATAGTACGTGCGTGCCAGTTTGACGTCAGTCCGCGTCAAACCTGATTTTCTATTGTTGTTTTCTAAATTGTCGCTTGCAATGTCTTTACCAACTGATACAGGTCAGCGGCAGCTGCTGCAAAGAGTTTTATCTGAGTGACATTTGTTGTGTTTCGGCCTTAAAGCTTTGCCGTGTGTTTGTTGTGTCTCCGTAAACCTTTGTAGTGTATTCGTTGTGTCTCCGTAAACATTTGTAGTGTGTTCGTTGTGTCTCCGTAAACCTTTGTCGTGTGTTCGTTGTCTCCGTAAAAGTTTGCCGGGTGTTCGTTGTGTCTTCGTAAACCTTTGTCGTGTGTTCGTTGTGTCTCCGTAAACCTTTGTCGTGTGTTCGTTGTGTCTCCGTAAACCTTTGTCATCGTGTGTTCGTTGTGTCTCCGTGAACCTTGAGTATGGGGTTGAGTATCGTTGAACACCAAAGGCGACAGCTATTTGGGTGGGGTAGGGGGGGGGGGGGGGGGGGGTGCAAGTGCGTGCTCTCCCGAAAGTTTTGAAATCTCAGATCTCTGAAATGGCCTTTCCCGCGTTGAGACAATTTTGGGGCACAGTAAAGAATTACGGTCAAACGCGATATACTGTACTCTATTTTAAGCACAGCTAGAAAATAGGATTACTTATATTGAGACACCTGTTTAGATTGATTGCATTTATTTTCTGTCACACTATTCGCAAATTATTATTATAGTTGCTAATTCAAAGGGGGAGGGGCCACCCAATTCACCCCCCCCCCCGAAATCCGCCCCAGAAGTACTTGCGGCGTCGAGCTTCCCCACACTTCTTCCGTGTTCCCTACAAACGAAAGAAGAGGGCCTAGATGGGGTTACTGTTAAGTGTTATGGGCCCGAACTTTTGATGCCAAAAATATATAATGTTAAGTGTTATGTAAAAAAATTACAGTTAAGTGTTATGAGACTAGATATTTAGTAAAACAAGACAAGACGGCCTAGATGGGGTTTACTGTTAAGTGTTATGGGCCTAAAATTTGTACTGTTAAGTGTTGTGCAGACCCCCCACCTCTCCCCCCCCCTCCCCCCCCCCCCCCCCCCCCATCTAGGCCCTCAAAGAAGTTAATCAATATCTAAGTGTCATGAATGTTATTATATCTTTCAGGTTCTTATGCGTACATCGACAGCTCGTTCCCGCGAAAAACCGATGATGTAGCCAAATTGAGCAGTATAACTCTGGGAGGAACGAAGTGCATGTATTTCTACTACAGCATGCAAGGCAGTACCGTGGGCTCACTTACAGTTGTGGACAGCCCAGGAAAAATCTTGTGGTCAAAACACGGTCAGCAGGGATCCGGATGGCATATGGGTAGTGTCCCTGTCTCTGGAAACAAATACAAGGTAGGTATAATTATTACATACACCACACTTCATGCATAACAAACACCTTTGACTAACTACACCACTTAATGTTACCACTATTATACATGACTGCTGTACCAACTACTATTACTACAACTACAGTAAACACGCGCTTATAAGGCCCTAGTGGGCTATGACACAAATTCTAGCTTACTGCTTAGTATGCTTGGATCGGACAAGCTATCTGTAAATTGGAAGAAACAAAAGGCCATTGCCATGTTTAAAAATATTCACAAACAAACCCCAGTTTATCTACAAGACCTATTTGCACCACGAATCACAAACTATAATCTAAGAGATGCGGAAAACAAACTGAACCTGCCAAAACCCAGGACAGAATATTTAAAACTTAGCTTCAGCTACAGTGGGGCATATCTCTGGAACAGTCTTCCCCACGAACTTAGAATGTCCTATTCCATCAATCACTTCAAAAGAGGCATTGATAAACTATTTTCTACAGCGGACTCCCACACGGCAAACATGTAAAACAGTTTTATTGATGCATTAATATTTTTATGTAAATACTTTCAAATAACTTGATGTACTGATGTTTTGAATGACTGATGTTTTTACCGTGTTTAAATAAAATAAAAGACTGAGAAAATATTAAGAACCTACAGACTGAAATTTGAAATTTAGACCCCCCTTACATAAAAACCCATTCAGCCTGACATTTGAAACCTGCTAATTCATAAAACAGGCATTGTATGAGTAAAATGTACTTTACTACAACTGTACAATACTTATTTTAGCTATTGAGTTGCCTACCTATTAAACAGTGATTTAATAGTTTCTGTGACACGACTGAAATAATGAGATTAGTACTGTTCTGAACAGTAGCAAGCAGTTTAAACCCCTGAAATATTAACAACCTACAATCCTGGCCAAAAGTCGTGGGACACTTAGCCTTTTATCTAAAAATTATGACACTTTCCCTCTTCCCGCCCCCCTCCCCCCTTACAATGTTGAATGAATGTGCTCAAAGTGCACTTCCTTTAAGCAACATTGTATGGGAGGGAGGGGGAGGACTAAGTTTCGGAAACAGGAGCCGCTTTCGTTGTTGAACAAGGAGTGGTGGTGAAAACATAGCATTTTTTCAGAGTGTCCCACATACTTTTGGCCAGGATTGTAGTTTTGAACCTAAACAGCCTGATCTCCTACTAAACACCCGATAAATATATAAGAACCTATTCAGGCTGACTTGTAAAAATGTAGGTTCTTATAAGCGGTTGTTTACTGTATTACTACTGCTGATGCCACGTTTTTCTTGTCGTGAATTTACTTACAGGTCACTTTTGTTGCGTCTGTGGGAAGTAGGGGCGGAAGTGAAATTGCCCTTGATGACGTTTTCTTCCTTCCTCGCTCCTGTGTCGGAGGCGCGCCGGTCCCTTCTCCATCGCCAACTGATACAGGTCAGCGGCAGTTAAGTACTGCGAAGAGTTTTATATGAGTGACTGTTGTGTTTCGGCTTTAAACCTTTGTCGTGTGTTCGTTGTGTTTCCGTAAACCTTTGTCGTGTGTTCGTTGTGTTTCCGTAAACCTTTGTTGTGTGTTCGTTGTGTCTCCGTGAACTATTGTCGTGTGTTCGTTGTCTCCGTGAGCTATGGTCGCGTGTTCGTTGTGTCTCCGTGAACTATTGTCGTGTGTTCCTTGTGTCTCCTTAAACATTCGTCGTGTGTTCGTTGTGTCTCCGTGAACCTTTGTCGTGTGTTCGTTGTGTCTCCGTGAACCTTTGTCATGTGTTCGTTGTGTCTCCGTGAACCTTTGTCGTGTGTTCGTTGTGTCTCCGTGAACCTTTGTCGTGTGTTCGTTGTGTCTCCGTGAACTATTGTCGTGTGTTCGTTGTGTCTCCGTGAACTATTGTCGTGTGTTCGTTATCTCCGTGAAATATTGTCGTGTGTTCGTTTTGTCTCCGTAAACCTTCGTCGTGTGTTCGTTGTGTGTCCGTGAACCTTTGTGGTGTGTTCGTTGTGTCTCCGTGAACCTTTGTCGTGTGTTCGTTGTGTCTCCGTGAACTATTGTCGTGTGTTCATTGTCTCCGCGAACTATTGTCATGTGTTCGTTGTGTCTCCGTAAACCTTCGTCGTGTGTTTGTTGTGTCTCCGTGAACCTTTGTGGTGTGTTCGTTGTGTCTCCGTGAACCTTTGTCGTGTGTTCGTTGTGTCTCCGTGAACCTTTGTCGTGTGTTCGTTGTGTCTCCGTGAACCTTTGTCGTGTGTTCGTTGTGTCTCCGTGAACCTTTGTCGTGTGTTCGTTGTGTCTCCGTGAACCTTTGTCGTGTGTTTGTTGTGTCTCCTTAAACCTTTATCGTGTGTTTGTTGTGTCTCCGTGAACCTTTGTCGTGTGTTCGTTGTGTCTCTGTAAACCTTTGTCGTGTGTTCATTGTATCTCCGTGAACCTTTGTCAAGTGTCTGTTATTTATCTGACCTCTTGTCTTCTATTTATCTGCGATATGTACTAGCTTCGGGTGTCTGTCGCTCAATTTATAGTAGTATATATATAGAGGATATTACACGGCGGTGCGAAGATATGAATTTTATTTTCACCACGAGTAAATAAAATCCACATCTTCAAACCGCCGTGTAATTTTCTTTTTATTATATTAGGCACGAGTGTTTTACGAGAAATTGCACAATTAACCGTGCAAAAGCGGGAAATGATTCCAACGATATCTTCACTAGTGAGGACATGGAAAATACGCCACTCATGCAGGTCCCGGATGTAGTTTCGTATGGATTTTACGCACGGTATATTTTCCAGTAAAACACTCGTGCCTAAATAATGAACCGAACTTCAATAAGTATTGCTAATAAGTCAACTCCCTCTAAGAAAGACACCATCAGGACCAGCGTCAACTGTCCGTTATAGAGAGGTGTCCGTTAGACAATTTAGTTAGAGAAAATGACTGAAGAAACGGCAGAGACCGCTCCTACAAGGTGTATGTTTTAAATAAGATGAGAGATAAAGATAAGATAAAGATAAATAGTTTATTGAAGCTTTAAAATTACAGCTCTAGAGCTGAATTAGATAAAACTTTACAAATGAGTTCAATTGGTAAAACTATACTAAGATATAATCCGTAAAACTTCCAATGAAATCGTTTATATACATGCAATTGCTGTAGAAAAAGCTATTCTTTAGTCTATTCGTTTTGCAAATGGGAACGTGATATCTTCGACTATTTCTCAGTTGAAGATTACATTTGTTTGGCTCAGGTAATAATTTATATAATTTGTGATCAGGATTATTACTGATGTCCTGAAACATTTTGACCGTTTGAGCCTGTTTCCGATCGAAAAGTGTCTCTTAAATAAGTGTTCCTTAATAATAGATTCACTGTAGAGTACTATTTTGTTTGTTAGGGAGCTGCTCATTTGACTTTGGTCCGTGCGGTTGGACCAATGAAGGAGGAGCAAACGAGTTGAATTGGCTCACTGGAAGCCAGCATTCAAGAAATACCCCCAAACTTGACCACGGACGCAATCCCGGTAAGATCACGAATTTTCACACACACAGACACAGACACACAGACACACAGACACAGACACACACACACATACATAGAGGGTATTACATGGCCGTGCGTAGATACGAATTTTATCTTCGAGTGTTGACAATATTATCAACACGAGAAGATGGGATTCGTATCTCCAAGCGGCATTATAATATTCTGTTTATTATATAGATATCGATGAAATATCCAGAACAAAGACATATCTCACAGGTATTATTTCCTGTCAGAACTTGGTGTCTTCAAAACTCACGCGCACAGTGAACATATCATTTTTATCCTTCACGTGTGAAGATTTCGCGCGCGATGAAAATATCATTTTTTAGATATGGAGAAATCCTGGAGATATTTCATCGACATCTATATAATAAACATATATATAACATGTTCTCATTACCTTTACCTATGCAAACCACAAAGGAAATATGAAGACAGTTCAAGCCTGCATAACCATATACTTATTCACATTTACCACAGACAGCAACACATACACAGAATAAAAGGTGTTATGCAGACACATTCACGCATTGTGCGCTTTCACTATGCCAAGCTCAGAGTACAGATTCTCCCAACCTTTTAAAAAGAAAATGTATGAGTGATGCAGAGAGAATTGATAGTTTAATCAGCTACTCAGCTTTCATATAAGCAAGGCTCGAGGGGGAGAGGGGGGGGGGGGGGGGTTACTCCCGTATATAAGCCATATAGATATGTGCCGCCCCAAAGGGTATCGTTTTCGAGCATTTTTAGTCTGAAATAGGGTATCGATTTTGCCTTTTTGGTCTGAAATAGAGTATCGATTTTGTCAGAAATATGTCGCCGTGGACATTACACGGCAAATGGAAGAAAACACAGGGCGGAAATTGTTGCAAAAGAACAAAAATTCTCTGAAAAATGTCTGAAATATGGAAAAAAGTTTGGAGTCAGGTCTGAAATAGGGTATAGAAAATCAGGTATTTTGGTCTGAAATAGGGTAAGGGTTTTCAGGACCGGGCGGCACACCCCACCCAAAATTGTGATGAGTGCCCCCCCCCTCCCCCCCCCCCGGGAAGCAAGGTATAAAAAGCCAAGTTTTCCATGCTGTGTGTGATATACATCTCTGATGCGAAACTAAAGTAGAAAATTGAAGTTGATCAGTCATGTTAAAATTCAAACATTGATCTGCTGTAGGTGGCAAGTATTTCTATTTTCATGGCTCTCGAAAGGGAGGGAAGGCAGTGATGACGAGTGAAGTGATGTGCGGTCCGCAGTGTCTGCAGTTCTTTTATCACATGAAGGGTTTCAACCTGGGCATACTCAACGTGTATCAAAGATTTAAAACTAACCAACGGGACCGTGTGTGGACCGCCCAAAAGGACCACGGAGACAACTGGAACGAGGCGCTCGTAAATCTGGGGAAAGGAGCCACGAATTGTTATCAGGTTAATTTTCATTTTTTCATTTCTGATGTGGTGAGATTGCTCTACTCAGGTTCTTAAATACAGTCGAAGCTCTTTGGGCGGACATTCTCGTAAGCGGACAGTTCCAGTTAAGGACACTTTGTCTGCTTCCCAAGGGTGTCCGCTTGTACAGCAACTTTAATTTATTCATTTTCTGGGCCCGGTTGTTCGAAGCAAGGGTAAGCTAACCCCGGGTTAAGTCGAAACTTTGTTGTCATTTTTAAGCCTAAAAACAAAAGCGTTTGGCCAAAAAAGGACTCTGTCGCTATGTTTTGAACAAGAACAAACTTTTTAGTTAATCTTTCATTAAAACTCTGCAGTTTGTTAGCCACAGACAAGAGAAAAAGAATTTGGTTATCCCAGGGTTAGCTTAACCGGTCTTTGAACAACCCAGCCCTGTTTTCTTTTCACCTTTTTTTTGTCTTTTCGTTTTCCATATATTTCTTTCTTTCTTTCTTTCTTTCTATCTATCTATCTATCTTTCCTTCCTTTGTTTCCCTTTTGCTTTCTCTGCTGTTTTCTGCACAACATGACTATCGTATCCACTTCTTCCCTCTCTGTCTACTTTGTCTGTCATCTGTTTTACTGTCTACGTTTCGTTTTAACTATTCTTTTTAATTCTCACTGCTTTCGTTTGTGTCCCTCTCTGTCTACTTTGTCTGTCATCTGTTTTACTGTGTACGTTTCGTTTTAACTGTTCCCTTTAATTCTAACTGCTTTCGTTCGTGTCCCTCGCTGTCTACCTTGTCCGTCATCTGTTTTACTGTCTACGTTTCGTTTTAACTGTTCCTTTTAATTCTGACTGCTTTCTTTTGTGTCCCTCTCTGTCTACCTTGTCTGTCATCTGTTTTACTGTCTACGTTTTTAACTGATCTTTTTAATTCTGACTGCTTTTGTATGTGCCCCTCTCTGTCTACCTTGTCTGTCATCTGTTTTACTGTCTACGTTTTTAACTGATCTTTTTAATTCTCACTGCTTTTGTTTGTGCCCCTCTCTGTCTACTTTGTCTGTCATCTGTTTTACTGTCTACGTTTTTAACTGTTCTTTTCAATTCTCACTGCTTTCTTTTGTGTCCCTCTCTGTCTACCTTGTCTGTCATCTGTTTTACTGTCTACGTTTTTAACTGTTCCTTTTAATTCTCACTGATTTCGTTCGTGTCCCTCGCTGTCTACCTTGTCCGTCACCTGTTTTACTGTCTACGTTTTCGTTTTAACTGTTCCTTTTAATTCTAACTGCTTTCGTTTGTGTCCCTCGCTGTCTACCATGTCCGTCACCTGTTTTACTGTCTACGTTTCGTTTTAACTGTTCCTTTTAATTCTAACTGCTTTCGTTTGTGTCCCTCGCTGTCTACCATGTCCGTCACCTGTTTTACTGTCTACGTTTCGTTTTAACTGTTCCTTTTAATTCTCACTGCTTTCGTTTGTGTCCCTCTCTGTCTACTTTGTCTGTCATCTGTTTTACTGTGTACGTTTCGATTTAACTGTTCCCTTTAATTCTAACTGCTTTCGTTCGTGTCCCTCTCTGTCTACTTTGTCTGTCATCTGTTTTACTGTCTACGTTTCGTTTTAACTGTTCCTTTTAATTCTAACTGCTTTCGTTTGTGTCCCTCGCTGTCTACCTTGTCTGTCATCTGTTTTTCTCTCTACGTTTCGTTTTAACTGTTCCTTTTAATTGTAACTGCTTTCGTTTGTTTCCCTCTCTGTCTACCTTGTCTGTCATCTGTTTCACTGTCTACGTTTTCGTTTTAACTGTTCCTTTTAATTCTAACTGCTTTCGTTCGTGTCCCTTGCTGTCTACCTTGTCTGTCATCTGTTTTTCTCTCTACGTTTCGTTTTAACTGTTCCTTTTAATTCTCACTGCTTTCGTTTGTGTCCCTCTCTGTCTACCTTGTCTGTCATCTGTTTTACTGTCTACGTTTCGTTTTAACTGTTCCTTTTAATTCTCACTGCTTTCGTTTGTGTCCCTCGCTGTCTACCTTGTCTGTCATCTGTTTTTCTCTCTACGTTTCGTTTTAACTGTTCCTTTTAATTCTCACTGCTTTCGTTTGTTTCCCTCTCTGTCTACCTTGTCTGTCATCTGTTTCACTGTCTACGTTTTCGTTTTAACTGTTCTTTTTAATTCTAACTGCTTTCGTTCGTGTCCCTTGCTGTCTACCTTGTCTGTCATCTGTTTTACTGTCTACGTTTCGTTTTACCTTTTCTTTTTAATTCTCACTGCTTTCGTTTGTGTCCCACGCTGTCTACCTTGTCCGTCATCTTTTTTACTGTCTACGTTTCCTTTTAACTGTTCCTTTTAATTCTAACTGCTTTCATTTGTGTCCCTCGCTGTCTACCTTGTCCGTCATCTGTTTTACTGTCTACGTTTTCGTTTTAACTGTTCCTTTTAATTCTAACTCCTTTCGTTTGTGTCTCTCTCTGTCTACCTTGTCCGTCACCTGTTTTACTGTCTACGTTTTCGTTTTAACTGTTCCTTTTAATTCTAACTGCTTTCGTTTGTGTCCCTCGCTGTCTACCATGTCCGTCACCTGTTTTACTGTCTACGTTTCGTTTTAACTGTTCCTTTTAATTCTAACTGCTTTCGTTTGTGTCCCTCGCTGTCTACCATGTCCGTCACCTGTTTTACTGTCTACGTTTCGTTTTAACTGTTCCTTTTAAGTCTCACTGCTTTCGTTTGTGTCCCTCGCTGTCTACCTTGTCCGTCATCTGTTTTACTGTCTACGTTTCGTTTTAACTGTTCCTTTTAATTCTAACTGCTTTCGTTCGTGTCCCTCGCTGTCTACCTTGTCCGTCATCTGTTTTACTGTCTACGTTTCGTTTTAACTGTTCCTTTTAATTCTGACTGCTTTCTTTTGTGTCCCTCTCTGTCTACCTTGTCTGTCATCTGTTTTACTGTCTACGTTTTTAACTGATCTTTTTAATTCTCACTGCTTTTGTTTGTGCCCCTCTCTGTCTACCTTGTCTGTCATCTGTTTTACTGTCTACGTTTTTAACTGATCTTTTTAATTCTCACTGCTTTTGTTTGTGCCCCTCTCTGTCTACTTTGTCTGTCATCTGTTTTACTGTCTACGTTTTTAACTGTTCTTTTCAATTCTCACTGCTTTCTTTTGTGTCCCTCTCTGTCTACCTTGTCTGTCATCTGTTTTACTGTCTACGTTTTTAACTGATCTTTTTAATTCTCACTGATTTCGTTCGTGTCCCTCGCTGTCTACCTTGTCCGTCACCTGTTTTACTGTCTACGTTTTCGTTTTAACTGTTCCTTTTAATTCTAACTGCTTTCGTTTGTGTCCCTCGCTGTCTACCATGTCCGTCACCTGTTTTACTGTCTACGTTTCGTTTTAACTGTTCCTTTTAATTCTAACTGCTTTCGTTTGTGTCCCTCGCTGTCTACCATGTCCGTCACCTGTTTTACTGTCTACGTTTCGTTTTAACTGTTCCTTTTAATTCTCACTGCTTTCGTTTGTGTCCCTCGCTGTCTACCTTGTCTGTCAGCTGTTTTACTGTCTACGTTTTTAACTGTTCCTTTTAATTCTCACTGATTTCGTTCGTGTCCCTCGCTGTCTACCTTGTCCGTCACCTGTTTTACTGTCTACGTTTTCGTTTTAACTGTTCCTTTTAATTCTAACTGCTTTCGTTTGTGTCCCTCGCTGTCTACCATGTCCGTCACCTGTTTTACTGTCTACGTTTCGTTTTAACTGTTCCTTTTAATTGTAACTGCTTTCGTTTGTGTCCCTCGCTGTCTACCTTGTCCGTCATCTGTTTTACTGTCTACGTTTCGTTTTAACTGTTCCTTTTAATTCTCACTGCTTTCGTTTGTGTCCCTCGCTGTCTACCTTGTCTGTCATCTGTTTTTCTCTCTACGTTTCGTTTTAACTGTTCCTTTTAATTGTAACTGCTTTCGTTTGTTTCCCTCTCTGTCTACCTTGTCTGTCATCTGTTTCACTGTCTACGTTTTCGTTTTAACTGTTCCTTTTAATTCTAACTGCTTTCGTTCGTGTCCCTTGCTGTCTACCTTGTCTGTCATCTGTTTTTCACTCTACGTTTCGTTTTAACTGTTCCTTTTAATTCTCACTGCTTTCGTTTGTGTCCCTCTCTGTCTACCTTGTCTGTCATCTGTTTTACTGTCTACGTTTCGTTTTAACTGTTCCTTTTAATTCTCACTGCTTTCGTTTGTGTCCCTCGCTGTCTACCTTGTCTGTCATCTGTTTTTCTCTCTACGTTTCGTTTTAACTGTTCCTTTTAATTCTCACTGCTTTCGTTTGTGTCCCTCTCTGTCTACCTTGTCTGTCATCTGTTTCACTGTCTACGTTTTCGTTTTAACTGTTCTTTTTAATTCTAACTGCTTTCGTTCGTGTCCCTTGCTGTCTACCTTGTCTGTCATCTGTTTTACTGTCTACGTTTCGTTTTACCTTTTCTTTTTAATTCTCACTGCTTTCGTTTGTGTCCCACGCTGTCTACCTTGTCCGTCATCTTTTTTACTGTCTACGTTTCCTTTTAACTGTTCCTTTTAATTCTAACTGCTTTCATTTGTGTCCCTCGCTGTCTACCTTGTCCGTCATCTGTTTTACTGTCTACGTTTTCGTTTTAACTGTTCCTTTTAATTCTAACTCCTTTCGTTTGTGTCTCTCTCTGTCTACCTTGTCCGTCACCTGTTTTACTGTCTACGTTTTCGTTTTAACTGTTCCTTTTAATTCTAACTGCTTTCGTTTGTGTCCCTCGCTGTCTACCATGTCCGTCACCTGTTTTACTGTCTACGTTTCGTTTTAACTGTTCCTTTTAATTCTAACTGCTTTCGTTTGTGTCCCTCGCTGTCTACCATGTCCGTCACCTGTTTTACTGTCTACGTTTCGTTTTAACTGTTCCTTTTAAGTCTCACTGCTTTCGTTTGTGTCCCTCGCTGTCTACCTTGTCCGTCATCTGTTTTACTGTCTACGTTTCGTTTTAACTGTTCCTTTTAATTCTAATTGCTTTCGTTCGTGTCCCTCGCTGTCTACCTTGTCCGTCATCTGTTTTACTGTCTACGTTTCGTTTTAACTGTTCCTTTTAATTCTGACTGCTTTCTTTTGTGTCCCTCTCTGTCTACCTTGTCTGTCATCTGTTTTACTGTCTACGTTTTTAACTGATCTTTTTAATTCTCACTGCTTTTGTTTGTGCCCCTCTCTGTCTACCTTGTCTGTCATCTGTTTTACTGTCTACGTTTTTAACTGATCTTTTTAATTCTCACTGCTTTTGTTTGTGCCCCTCTCTGTCTACTTTGTCTGTCATCTGTTTTACTGTCTACGTTTTTAACTGTTCTTTTCAATTCTCACTGCTTTCTTTTGAGTCCCTCTCTGTCTACCTTGTCTGTCATCTGTTTTACTGTCTACGTTTTTAACTGATCTTTTTAATTCTCACTGATTTCGTTCGTGTCCCTCGCTGTCTACCTTGTCCGTCACCTGTTTTACTGTCTACGTTTTCGTTTTAACTGTTCCTTTTAATTCTAACTGCTTTCGTTTGTGTCCCTCGCTGTCTACCATGTCCGTCACCTGTTTTACTGTCTACGTTTCGTTTTAACTGTTCCTTTTAATTCTCACTGCTTTCGTTTGTGTCCCTCGCTGTCTACCTTGTCTGTCATCTGTTTTACTGTCTACGTTTTTAACTGTTCCTTTTAATTCTCACTGATTTCGTTCGTGTCCCTCGCTGTCCACCTTGTCCGTCACCTGTTTTACTGTCTACGTTTTCGTTTTAACTGTTCCTTTTAATTCTAACTGCTTTCGTTTGTGTCCCTCGCTGTCTACCATGTCCGTCACCTGTTTTACTGTCTACGTTTCGTTTTAACTGTTCCTTTTAATTCTAACTGCTTTCGTTTGTGTCCCTCGCTGTCTACCTTGTCCGTCATCTGTTTTACTGTCTACGTTTCGTTTTAACTGTTCCTTTTAATTCTAACTGCTTTCGTTCGTGTCCCTCGCTGTCTACCTTGTCCGTCATCTGTTTTACTGTCTACGTTTTGTTTTAACTGTTCCTTTTAATTCTGACTGCTTTCTTTTGTGTCCCTCTCTGTCTACTTTGTCTGTCATCTGTTTTACTGTCTACGTTTTTAACTGATCTTTTTAATTCTCACTGCTTTTGTTTGTGCCCCTCTCTGTCTACCTTGTCTGTCATCTGTTTTACTGTCTACGTTTTTAACTGATCTTTTTAATTCTCACTGCTTTTGTTTGTGCCCCTCTCTGTCTACTTTGTCTGTCATCTGTTTTACTGTCTACGTTTTTAACTGTTCTTTTCAATTCTCACTGCTTTCTTTTGTGTCCCTCTCTGTCTACCTTGTCTGTCATCTGTTTTACTGTCTACGTTTTTAACTGATCTTTTTAATTCTCACTGCTTTTGTTTGTGTCCCTCTCTGTCTACCTTGTCTGTCATCTGTTTTACTGTCTACGTTTTTAACTGTTCCTTTTAATTCTCACTGATTTCGTTCGTGTCCCTCGCTGTCTACCTTGTCCGTCACCTGTTTTACTGTCTACGTTTCGTTTTAACTGTTACTTTTAATTCTAACTGCTTTGGTTTGTGTCCCTCGCTTTCTACCCTGTCCGTCATCTGTTTTACTGTCTACGTTTCGTTTTAACTGTTCCTTTTAATTCTAACTGCTTTCGTTTGTGTCTCTCTCTGTCTACCTTGTCTGTCATCTCTTTTAGTGTTTACGTTTTTGTTTTAACTGTTCCTTTTAATTCTAACTGCTTTCGTTTGTATCCCTCTCTGTCTACTTTGTCTGTCATCTTTTTTATTATCTACGTTTTCGTTTTAACTGTTCCTTTTAATTCTAACTGCTTTCGTTTGTGTCCCTCGCTGTCTACCTTGTCTGTCATCTGTTTTACTGTCTACGTTTTTGTTTTAACTGTTCCTTTTAATTCTAACTGCTTTCGTTCGTGTCCCTCTCTGTCTACTTTGTTTGTCATCTGTTTTACTGTCTACGTTTTTGTTTTAACTGTTCCTATTAATTCTAACTGCTTTCGTTTGTGTCCCTCTCTGTCTACTTTTTCTGTCATCTGTTTTACTGTCTACGTTTCGTTTTATTTGTTCCTTTTAATTCTAACTGCTTTCGTTTGTGTCCCTCGCTTTCTACCTTGTCCGTCATCTGTTTTACTGTCTACGTTTCGTTTTAACTGTTCCTTTTAAGTCTCACTGCTTTCGTTTGTGTCCCTCGCTGTCTACCTTGTCTGTCATCTGTTTTACTGTCTACGCGGTTTTCGTTTTAACTGTTCCTTTTAATTCTCACTGCTTTCGTTCGTGTCCCTCGCTGTCTACCTTGTTTGTCATCTGTTTTACTGTCTACGTTTTTAACTGTTCTTTTTAATTCTCACTGCTTTCTTTTGTGTCCCTCTCTGTCTACCCTGTCTGTCATCTGTTTTACTGTCTACGTTTATAACTGTTCTTTTTAATTCTCACTGCTTTTGTTTGTGCCCCTCTCTGTCTACCTTGTCTGTCATCTGTTTTACTGTCTACGTTTTTAACTGTTCTTTTCAATTCTCACTGCTTTCTTTTATGTCCCTCTCTGTCTACCTTGTCTGTCATCTGTTTTACTGTCTACGTTTTTAACTGTTCTTTTCAATTTTCACTGCTTTCGTTTGTGTCCCTCGCTGTCTACCTTGTCTGTCATCTGTTTTACTGTCTACGTTTCGTTTTAACTGTTCCTTTTAATTCTAACTGCTTTCGTTTGTGTCCCTCGCTGTCTACCTTGTCTGTCATCTGTTTTACTGTCTACGTTTCGTTTTAACTGTTCCTTTTAATTCTAACTGCTTTCGTTTGTGTCCCTCTCTGTCTACTTTTTCTGTCATCTGTTTTACTGTCTACGTTTCGTTTTAACTGTTCCTTTTAATTCTAACTGCTTTTGTTCGTGTCCCTCGCTGTCTACCTTGTCCTTCATCTGTTTTACTGTCTAGGTTTTCGTTTTAATTGTTCCTTTTAATTCTCGCTGCTTTCGTTCGTGTCCCTCGCTGTCTACCTTGTCCGTCACCTGTTTTACTGTCTACGTTTCGTTTTAACTGTTCCTTTTAATTCTAACTGCTTTCGTTCGTGTCCCTCGCTGTCTACCTTGTCCGTCATCTGTTTTACTGTCTACGTTTCGTTTTAACTGTTCCTTTTAATTCTGACTGTTTTCTTTTGTGTCCCTCTCTGTCTACCTTGTCTGTCATCTGTTTTACTGTCTACGTTTTTAACTGATTTTTTTAATTCTCACTGCTTTTGTTTGTGCCCCTCTCTGTCTACCTTGTCTGTCATCTGTTTTACTGTCTACGTTTTTAACTGATCTTTTTAATTCTCACTGCTTTTGTTTGTGCCCCTCTCTGTCTACTTTGTCTGTCATCTGTTTTACTGTCTACGTTTTTAACTGTTCTTTTCAATTCTCACTGCTTTCTTTTGTGTCCCTCTCTGTCTACCTTGTCTGTCATCTGTTTTACTGTCTACGTTTTTAACTGATCTTTTTAATTCTCACTGATTTCGTTCGTGTCCCTCGCTGTCTACCTTGTCCGTCACCTGTTTTAGTGTCTACGTTTTCGTTTTAACTGTTCCTTTTAATTCTAACTGCTTTCGTTTGTGTCCCTCGCTGTCTACCATGTCCGTCACCTGTTTTACTGTCTACGTTTCGTTTTAACTGTTCCTTTTAATTCTAACTGCTTTCGTTTGTGTCCCTCGCTGTCTACCATGTCCGTCACCTGTTTTACTGTCTACGTTTCGTTTTAACTGTTCCTTTTAATTCTCACTGCTTTCGTTTGTGTCCCTCGCTGTCTACCTTGTTTGTCATCTGTTTTACTGTCTACGTTTTTAACTGTTCCTTTTAATTCTCACTGCTTTCGTTCGTGTCCCTCGCTGTCTACCTTGTCCGTCACCTGTTTTACTGTCTACGTTTCGTTTTAACTGTTCCTTTTAATTCTAACTGCTTTCGTTTGTGTCCCTCGCTGTCTACCATGTCCGTCACCTGTTTTACTGTCTACGTTTCGTTTTAACTGTTCCTTTTAATTCTACCTGCTTTCGTTTGTGTCCCTCGCTGTCTACCTTGTCCGTCATCTGTTTTACTGTCTACGTTTCGTTTTAACTGTTCCTTTTAATTCTAACTGCTTTCGTTCGTGTCCCTCGCTGTTTACCTTGTCCGTCATCTGTTTTACTGTCTACGTTTCGTTTTAACTGTTCCTTTTAATTCTGATTGCTTTCTTTTGTGTCCCTCTCTGTCTACTTTGTCTGTCATCTGTTTTACTGTCTACGTTTTTAACTGATCTTTTTAATTCTCACTGCTTTTGTTTGTGCCCCTCTCTGTCTACCTTGTCTGTCATCTGTTTTACTGTCTACGTTTTTAACTGATCTTTTTAATTCTCACTGCTTTTGTTTGTGCCCCTCTCTGTCTACTTTGTCTGTCATCTGTTTTACTGTCTACGTTTTTAACTGTTCTTTTCAATTCTCACTGCTTTCTTTTGTGTCCCTCTCTGTCTACCTTGTCTGTCATCTGTTTTACTGTCTACGTTTTTAACTGATCTTTTTAATTCTCACTGATTTCGTTCTTGTCCCTCGCTGTCTACCTTGTCCGTCACCTGTTTTAGTGTCTACGTTTTCGTTTTAACTGTTCCTTTTAATTCTAACTGCTTTCGTTTGTGTCCCTCGCTGTCTACCATGTCCGTCACCTGCTTTACTGTCTACGTTTCGTTTTAACTGTTCCTTTTAATTCTAACTGCTTTCGTTTGTGTCCATCGCTGTCTACCATGTCCGTCACCTGTTTTACTGTCTACGTTTCGTTTTAACTGTTCCTTTTAATTCTCGCTGCTTTCGTTTGTGTCCCTCGCTGTCTACCTTGTCTGTCATCTGTTTTACTGTCTACGTTTTTAACTGTTCCTTTTAATTCTCACTGATTTCGTTCGTGTCCCTCGCTGTCTACCTTGTCCGTCACCTGTTTTAATGTCTACGTTTCGTTTTAACTGTTCCTTTTAATTCTAACTGCTTTCGTTTGTGTCCCTCGCTGTCTACCATGTCCGTCACCTGTTTTACTGTCTACGTTTCGTTTTAACTGTTCCTTTTAATTCTAACTGCTTTCGTTTGTGTCCCTCGCTGTCTACCTTGTCCGTCATCTGTTTTACTGTCTACGTTTTTAACTGTTCCTTTTAATTCTCACTGATTTCGTTCGTGTCCCTCGCTGTTTACCTTGTCCGTCACCTGTTTTACTGTCTACGTTTCGTTTTAACTGTTCCTTTTAATTCTAACTGCTTTCGTTTGTGTCCCTCGTTTTCTACCCTGTCCGTCATCTATTTTACTGTCTACGTTTCGTTTTAACTGTTCCTTTTAAGTCTCACTGCTTTCGTTTGTGTCCCTCGCTGTGTACCTTGTCTGTCATCTGTTTTACTGTCTACGCGGTTTTCGTTTTAACTGTTCCTTTTAATTCTAACTGCTTTCGTTCGTGTCCCTCGCTGTCTACCTGGTTTGTCATCTGTTTTACTGTCTACGTTTTTAACTGTTCCTTTTAAGTCTCACTGCTTTCTTATGTGTCCCTCTCTGTCTACCTTGTCTGTCATCTGTTTTACTGTCTACGTTTATAACTGTTCTTTTTAATTCTCACTGCTTTTGTTTGTGCCCCTCTCTGTCTACCTTGTCTGTCATCTGTTTTACTGTCTACGTTTTTAACTGTTCTTTTCAATTCTCACTGCTTTCTTTTATGTCCCTCTCTGTCTACCTTGTCTGTCATCTGTTTTACTGTCTACGTTTTTAACTGTTCTTTTTAATTCTTACTGCTTTTGTTTGTGCCCTTCTCTGTCTACCTTGTCTGTCATCTGTTTTACTGTCTACGTTTCGTTTTAATTGTTCCTTTTAATTCTAACTGCTTTCGTTTGTGTCCCTCGCTTTCTTCCTTGTCCGTCATCTGTTTTACTGTCTACGTTTTCGTTTTAACTGTTCCTTTTAATTCTCGCTGCTTTCGTTCGTGTCCCTCGCTGTCTACCTTGTCCGTCACCTGTTTTACTGTCTACGTTTCGTTTTAACTGTTCCTTTTAATTCTAACTGCTTTCGTTCGTGTCCCTCGCTGTCTACCTTGTCCGTCATCTGTTTTACTGTCTACGTTTTCGTTTTAACTGTTCTTTTTAATTCTAACTGCTTTCGTTTGTATCCCTCTCTGTCTACCTTGTCTGTCATCTGTTTAACTGTCTACGTTTTTAACTGTTCTTTTCAATTCTCACTGCTTTCTTTTATGTCCCTCTCTGTCTACCTTGTCTGTCATCTGTTTTACTGTCTACGTTTTTAACTGTTCTTTTTAATTCTCACTGCTTTTGTTTGTGCCCTTCTCTGTCTACCTTGTCTGTCATCTTTTTTACTGTCTACGTTTCGTTTTAACTGTTCCTTTTAATTCTAACTGCTTTCGTTTGTGTCCCTCGCTTTCTACCTTGTCCGTCATCTGTTTTACTGTCTACGTTTTCGTTTTAACTGTTCCTTTTAATTCTCGCTGCTTTCGTTCGTGTCCTTCGCCGTCTACCTTGTCCGTCACCTGTTTTACTGTCTACCTTTCGTTTTAACTGTTCCTTTTAATTCTAACTGCTTTCGTTTGTGTCCCTCGCTGTCTACCTTGTCCGTCATCTGTTTTACTGTCTACGTTTTCGTTTTAACTGTTCTTTTTAATTCTAACTGCTTTCGTTTGTATCCCTCTCTGTCTACCTTGTCTGTCATCTGTTTTACTATCTACGTTTTCGTTTTAACTGTTCCTTTTAATTCTAACTGCTTTCGTTTGTGTTCCTCGTTGTCTACTTTGTCTGTCATGTGTTTTACTGTCTACGTTTTGTTTTAACTGTTCCTTTTAATTCTCACTGCTTTCGTTCGTGTCCCTCTCTTTCTTCTTTGTCTGTCATCTGTTTTACTGTCTACGTTTCGTTTTAACTGTTCCTTTTAATTCTCACTACTTTCGTTTGTGTCCCTCTCTGTCTACTTTGTCTGTCATCTATTTTACTGTCTATGTTTCGTTTTAACTGTTCCTTTTAATTCTCACTGCTTTCGTTTGTATCCCTCTCTGTCTACTTTGTCTGTCATCTGTTTTACTGTCTACGTTTTCGTTTTAACTGTTCCTTTTAATTCTAAGTGCTTTCGTTTGTATCCCTCTCTGTCTACTTTGTTTGTCATCTGTTTTACTGTCTACGTTTCGTTTTAACTGTTCCTTTTTAATTGTAACTGCTTTCGTTTGTATCCCTTTCTGTTTACTTTGTCTGTCATCTGTTTTACTGTCTACGTTTTCGTTTTAACTGTTCCTTTTAATTCTCACTGCTTTCTTTTATGTCCCTCGCTGTCTACCTTGTCTGTCATCTGTTTTACTTTCTACGTTTTCGTTTTAACTGTTCCTATTAATTCTAACTACTTTCGTTTGTGTCCCTCTCTGTCTATCTTGTCTGTCATCTGTTTTACTGTCTACGTTTTTGTTTTAACTGTTTAATTCTAACTGCTTTCGTTTGTATCCCTCTCTGTCTACTTTGTCTGTCATCTGTTTTACTCTGTACGTTTTCGTTTTAACTGTTCCTTTTAATTCTAACTGCTTTCTTTTGTGTCCCCCTCTGTCTACCTTGTCTGTCATCTGTTTTACTCTCTACGTTTCGTTTTAACTTTTCCTTTTAATTCTAACTTCTTTCGTTTGTGTCCCTCTCTGTCTACTTTTTCTGTCATTTGTTTTACTGTCTACGTTTCGTTTTAACTGTTCCTTTTAATTCTCACTGCTTTCCTTTTTGTCCCTCTCTGTCTACTTTGTCTGTCATCTGTTTTACTGTCTACGTTTCGTTTTAACTGTTCCTTTTAATTCTCACTGCTTTCCTTTTTGTCCCTCTCTGTCTACTTTGTCTGTCATCTGTTTTACTGTCTACGTTTCGTTTTAACTGTTCCTTTTAATTCTCACTGCTTTCGTTTGTGTCCCTCTCTGTCTACCTAGTCTGTCATCTGTTTTACTGTCTACGTTTCGTTTTAACTGTTCCTTTTAATTCTCACTGCTTTCGTTTGTGTCCCTCGCTGTCTACCTTGTCTGTCATCTGTTTTTCTCTCTACGTTTCGTTTTAACTGTTCCTTTTAATTCTCACTGCTTTCGTTTGTTTCCCTCTCTGTCTACCTTGTCTGTCATCTGTTTCACTGTCTACGTTTTCGTTTTAACTGTTCTTTTTAATTCTAACTGCTTTCGTTCGTGTCCCTTGATGTCTACCTTGTCTGTCATCTGTTTTACTTTCTACGTTTCGTTTTATCTTTTCTTTTTAATTCTCACTGCTTTCGTTTGTGTCCCACGCTGTCTACCTTGTCCGTCATCTTTTTTACTGTCTACGTTTCGTTTTAACTGTTCCTTTTAATTCTAACTGCTTTCATTTGTGTCCCTCGCTGTCTACCTTGTCCGTCATCTGTTTTACTGTCTACGTTTTCGTTTTAACTGTTCCTTTTAATTCTAACTCCTTTCGTTTGTGTCTCTCTCTGTCTACCTTGTCCGTCACCTGTTTTACTGTCTACGTTTTCGTTTTAACTGTTCCTTTTAATTCTAACTGCTTTCGTTTGTGTCTCTCTCTGTCTACCTTGTCCGTCACCTGTTTTACTGTCTACGTTTCGTTTTAACTGTTCCTTTTAATTCTAACTGCTTTCGTTTGTGTCCCTCGCTGTCTACCATGTCCGTCACCTGTTTTACTGTCTACGTTTCGTTTTAACTGTTCCTTTTAATTCTCACTGCTTTCGTTTGTGTCCCTCGCTGTCTACCTTGTCCGTCATTTGTTTTACTGTCTACGTTTCGTTTTAACTGTTCCTTTTAATTCTAACTGCTTTCGTTCGTGTCCCTCGCTGTCTACCTTGTCCGTCATCTGTTTTACTGTCTACGTTTCGTTTTAACTGTTCCTTTTAATTCTGACTGCTTTCTTTTGTGTCCCTCTCTGTCTACCTTGTCTGTCATCTGTTTTACTGTCTACGTTTTTAACTGATCTTTTTAATTCTCACTGCTTTTGTTTGTGCCCCTCTCTGTCTACCTTTTCTGTCATCTGTTTTACTGTCTACGTTTTTAACTGATCTTTTTAATTCTCACTGCTTTTGTTTGTGCCCCTCTCTGTCTACCTTGTCTGTCATCTGTTTTACTGTCTACGTTTTTAACTGTTCTTTTCAATTCTCACTGCTTTCTTTTGTGTCCCTCTCTGTCTACCTTGTCTGTCATCTGTTTTACTGTCTACGTTTTTAACTGATCTTTTTAATTCTCACTGTTTTTGTTTGTGCCCCTTTCTGTCTACCTTGTCTGTCATCTGTTTTACTGTCTACGTTTTTAACTGATCTTTTTAATTCTCACTGCTTTTGTTTGTGCCCCTCTCTGTCTACTTTGTCTGTCATCTGTTTTACTGTCTACGTTTTTAACTGTTCTTTTCAATTCTCACTGCTTTCTTTTGTGTCCTTCTCTGTCTACCTTGACTGTCATCTGTTTTACTGTCTACGTTTTTAACTGATCTTTTTAATTCTCACTGCTTTTGTTTGTGTCCCTCTCTGTCTACCTTGTCTGTCATCTGTTTTACTGTCTACGTTTTTAACTGTTCCTTTTAATTCTCACTGATTTCGTTCGTGTCCCTCGCTGTCTACCTTGTCCGTCACCTGTTTTACTGTCTACGTTTCGTTTTAACTGTTCCTTTTAAATCTAACTGCTTTCGTTTGTGTCCCTCGCTTTCTACCCTGTCCGTCATCTGTTTTACTGTCTACGTTTCGTTTTAACTGTTCCTTTTAATTCTAACTGCTTTCGTTTGTGTTTCTGTCTGTCTACCTTGTCTGTCATCTGTTTTAGTGTCTACGTTTTTATTTTAACTGTTCCTTTTAATTCTAACTGCTTTCGTTTGTATCCCTCTCTGTCTACTTTGTCTGTCATCTTTTTTATTATCTACGTTTTCGTTTTAACTGTTCCTTTTAATTCTAACTGCTTTCGTTTGTGTCCCTCTCTGTCTACCTTGTCTCTCATCTGTTTTACTGTCTACGTTTTTGTTTTAACTGTTCCTTTTAATTCTAACTGTTTTCGTTCGTGTCCCTCTCTGTCTACTTTGTTTGTCATCTGTTTTACTGTCTACGTTTTTGTTTTAACTGTTCCTATTAATTCTAACTGCTTTCGTTTGTGTCCCTCTCTGTCTACTTTTTCTGTCATTTGTTTTACTGTTTACGTTTCGTTTTAACTGTTCCTTTTAATTCTAACTGCTTTCGTTTGTGTCCCTCGCTTTCTACCTTGTCCGTCATCTGTTTTACTGTCTACGTTTCGTTTTAACTGTTCCTTTTAAGTCTCACTGCTTTCGTTTGTGTCCCTCGCTGTCTACCTTGTCTGTCATCTGTTTTACTGTCTACGCGGTTTTCGTTTTAACTGTTCCTTTTAATTCTCACTGCTTTCGTTCGTGTCCCTCGCTGTCTACCTTGTTTGTCATCTGTTTTACTGTCTACGTTTTTAACTGATCTTTTTAATTCTCACTGCTTTCTTTTGTGTCCCTCTCTGTTTACCCTGTCTGTCATCTGTTTTACTGTCTACGTTTCTAACTGTTCTTTTTAATTCTCACTGCTTTTGTTTGTGCCCCTCTCTGTCTACCTTGTCTGTCATCTGTTTAACTGTCTGCGTTTTTAACTGTTCTTTTCAATTCTCACTGCTTTCTTTTATGTCCCTCTCTGTCTACCTTGTCTGTCATCTGTTTTACTGTCTACGTTTTTAACTGTTCTTTTCAATTCTCACTGCTTTCGTTTGTGTCCCTCGCTGTCTACCTTGTCTGTCATCTGTTTTACTGTCTACGTTTCGTTTTAACTGTTCCTTTTAATTCTAACTACTTTTGTTTGTGTCCCTCGCTGTCTACCTTGTCTGTCATCTGTTTTACTGTCTACGTTTCGTTTTAACTGTTCCTTTTAATTCTAACTGCTTTCGTTTGTGTCCCTCTCTGTCTACTTTTTCTGTCATCTGTTTTACTGTCTACGTTTCGTTTTAACTGTTCCTTTTAATTCTAACTGCTTTCGTTCGTGTCCTTCGCTGTCTACCTTGTCCGTCATCTGTTTTACTGTCTACGTTTCGTTTTAACTGTTCCTTTTAATTCTGACTGCTTTCTTTTGTGTCCCTCTCTGTCTACCTTGTCTTTCATCTGTTTTACTGTCTACGTTTTTAACTGATCTTTTTAATTGTCACTGCTTTTGTTTGTGCCCCTCTCTGTCTACCTTGTCTGTCATCTGTTTTACTGTCTACGTTTTTAACTGATCTTTTTAATTCTCACTGCTTTTGTTTGTGCCCCTCTCTGTCTACTTTGTCTGTCATCTGTTTTACTGTCTACGTTTTTAACTGTTCTTTTTAATTCTCACTGCTTTCTTTTGTGTCCCTCTCTGTCTACCTTGTCTGTCATCTGTTTTACTGTCTACGTTTTTAACTGATCTTTTTAATTCTCACTGCTTTTGTTTGTGCCCCTCTCTGTCTACTTTGTCTTTCATCTGTTTTACTGTCTACGTTTTTAAGTGTTCTTTTCAATTCTCACTGCTTTCTTTTGTGTCCCTCTCTGTCTACCTTGTCTTTCATCTGTTTTACTGTCTACGTTTTTAACTGATCTTTTTAATTCTCACTGCTATTGTTTGTGTCCCTCTCTGTCTACCTTGTCTGTCATCTGTTTTACTGTCTACGTTTTTAACTGTTCCTTTTAATTCTCACTGATTTCGTTCGTGTCCCTCGCTGTCTACCTTGTCCGTCACCTGTTTTACTGTCTACGTTTCGTTTTAACTGTTCCTTTTAAATCTAACTGCTTTCGTTTGTGTCCCTCGCTTTCTACCCTGTCCGTCATCTGTTTTACTGTCTACGTTTCGTTTTAACTGTTCCTTTTAATTCTAACTGCTTTCGTTTGTGTCTCTCTCTGTCTACCTTGTCTGTCATCTGTTTTAGTGTCTACGTTTTTGTTTTAACTGTTCCTTTTAATTCTAACTGCTTTCGTTTGTATCCCTCTCTGTCTACTTTGTCTTTCACCTTTTCTATTATCTACGTTTTCGTTTTAACTGTTCCTTTTAATTCTAACTGCTTTCGTTTGTGTCCCTCTCTGTCTACCTTGTCTGTCATCTGTTTTACTGTCTACGTTTTTGTTTTAACTGTTCTTTTTAATTCTAACTGTTTTCGTTCGTGTCCCTCTCTGTCTACTTTGTTTGTCATCTGTTTTACTGTCTACGTTTTTGTTTTAGCTGTTCCTATTAATTCTAACTGCTTTCGTTTGTGTCCCTCTCTGTCTACTTTTTCTGTCATTTGTTTTACTGTCTACGTTTCGTTTTAACTGTTCCTTTTAATTCTAACTGCTTTTGTTTGTGTCCCTTGCTGTCTACCTTGTCTGTCATCTGTTTTACTGTCTACGTTTCGTTTTAACTGTTCCTTTTAATTCTAACTGCTTTCGTTTGTGTCCCTCTCTGTCTACTTTTTCTGTCATCTGTTTTACTGTCTACGTTTCGTTTTAACTGTTCCTTTTAATTCTAACTGCTTTCGTTCGTGTCCTTCGCTGTCTACTTTGTCCGTCATCTGTTTTACTGTCTACGTTTCGTTTTAACTGTTCCTTTTAATTCTCACTGCTTTTGTTTGTGCCCCTCTCTGTCTACCTTGTCTGTCATCTGTTTTACTGTCTACGTTTTTAACTGTTCTTTTCAATTCTCACTGCTTTCTTTTGTGTCCCTCTATGTCTACCTTGTCTGTCATCTGTTTTACTGTCTACGTTTTTAACTGATCTTTTTAATTCTCACTGCTATTGTTTGTGTCCCTCTCTGTCTACCTTGTCTGTCATCTGTTTTACTGTCTACGTTTTTAACTGTTCCTTTTAATTCTCACTGATTTCGTTCGTGTCCCTCGCTGTCTACCTTGTCCGTCACCTGTTTTACTGTCTACGTTTCGTTTTAACTGTTCCTTTTAATTCTAACTGCTTTCGTTTGTGTCCCTCGCTTTCTACCCTGTCCGTCATCTGTTTTACTGTCTACGTTTTGTTTTAACTGTTCCTTTTAATTCTAACTGCTTTCGTTTGTGTCTCTCTCTGTCTACCTTGTCTGTCATCTGTTTTAGTGTCTACGTTTTTGTTTTAACTGTTCCTTTTAATTCTAACTGCTTTCGTTTGTATCCCTCTCTGTCTACTTTGTCTGTCATCTTTTTTATTATCTACGTTTTCGTTTTAACTGTTCCTTTTAATTCTAACTGCTTTCGTTTGTGTCCCTCTCTGTCTACCTTGTCTGTCATCTGTTTTACTGTCTACGTTTTTGTTTTAACTGTTCCTTTTAATTCTAACTGCTTTCGTTCGTGTCCCTCTCTGTCTACTTTGTTTGTCATCTGTTTTACTGTCTACGTTTTTGTTTTAACTGTTCCTTTTAATTCTAACTGCTTTCGTTTGTGTCCTTCTCTGTCTACTTTTTCTGTCATTTGTTTTACTGTCTACGTTTCGTTTTAACTGTTCCTTTTAATTCTAACTGCTTTCGTTTGTGTCTCTGTCTACCTTGTCTGTCATCTGTTTTACTGTCTACGTTTTTGTTTTAACTTTTCCTTTTAATTCTAACTGCTTTCGTTTGTATCCCTCTCTGTCTACTTTGTCTGTCACCTTTTTTATTATCTACGTTTTCGTTTTATCTGTTCCTTTTAAGTCTCACTGCTTTCGTTTGTGTCCCTCGCTGTCTACCTTGTCTGTCATCTGTTTTACTGTCTACGCGGTTTTCGTTTTAACTGTTCCTTTTAATTCTCACTGCTTTCGTTCGTGTCCCTCGCTGTCTACCTTGTTTGTCATCTGTTTTACTGTCTACGTTTTTAACTGATCTTTTTAATTCTCACTGCTTTCTTTTGTGTCCCTCTCTGTTTACCCTGTCTGTCATCTGTTTTACTGTCTACGTTTCTAACTGTTCTTTTTAATTCTCACTGCTTTTGTTTGTGCCCCTCTCTGTCTACCTTGTCTGTCATCTGTTTAACTGTCTACGTTTTTAACTGTTCTTTTCAATTCTCACTGCTTTCTTTTATGTCCCTCTCTGTCTACCTTGTCTGTCATCTGTTTTACTGTCTACGTTTTTAACTGTTCTTTTCAATTCTCACTGCTTTCGTTTGTGTCCCTCGCTGTCTACCTTGTCTGTCATCTGTTTTACTGTCTACGTTTCGTTTTAACTGTTCCTTTTAATTCTAACTACTTTTGTTTGTGTCCCTCGCTGTCTACCTTGTCTGTCATCTGTTTTACTGTCTACGTTTCGTTTTAACTGTTCCTTTTAATTCTAACTGCTTTCGTTTGTGTCCCTCTCTGTCTACTTTTTCTGTCATCTGTTTTACTGTCTACGTTTCGTTTTAACTGTTCCTTTTAATTCTAACTGCTTTCGTTCGTGTCCTTCGCTGTCTACCTTGTCCGTCATCTGTTTTACTGTCTACGTTTCGTTTTAACTGTTCCTTTTAATTCTGACTGCTTTCTTTTGTGTCCCTCTCTGTCTACCTTGTCTGTCATCTGTTTTACTGTCTACGTTTTTAACTGATCTTTTTAATTGTCACTGCTTTTGTTTGTGCCCCTCTCTGTCTACCTTGTCTGTCATCTGTTTTACTGTCTACGTTTTTAACTGATCTTTTTAATTCTCACTGCTTTTGTTTGTGCCCCTCTCTGTCTACTTTGTCTGTCATCTGTTTTACTGTCTACGTTTTTAACTGTTCTTTTCAATTCTCACTGCTTTCTTTTGTGTCCCTCTCTGTCTACCTTGTCTGTCATCTGTTTTACTGTCTACGTTTTTAACTGATCTTTTTAATTCTCACTGCTTTTGTTTGTGCCCCTCTCTGTCTACTTTGTCTTTCATCTGTTTTACTGTCTACGTTTTTAAGTGTTCTTTTCAATTCTCACTGCTTTCTTTTGTGTCCCTCTCTGTCTACCTTGTCTTTCATCTGTTTTACTGTCTACGTTTTTAACTGATCTTTTTAATTCTCACTGCTATTGTTTGTGTCCCTCTCTGTCTACCTTGTCTGTCATCTGTTTTACTGTCTACGTTTTTAACTGTTCCTTTTAATTCTCACTGATTTCGTTCGTGTCCCTCGCTGTCTACCTTGTCCGTCACCTGTTTTACTGTCTACGTTTCGTTTTAACTGTTCCTTTTAATTCTAACTGCTTTCGTTTGTGTCCCTCGCTTTCTACCTTGTCCGTCATCTGTTTTACTGTCTACGTTTCGTTTTAACTGTTCCTTTTAATTCTAACTGCTTTCGTTTGTGTCTCTCTCTGTCTACCTTGTCTGTCATCTGTTTTAGTGTCTACGTTTTTGTTTTAACTGTTCCTTTTAATTCTAACTGCTTTCGTTTGTATCCCTCTCTGTCTACTTTGTCTTTCACCTTTTCTATTATCTACGTTTTCGTTTTAACTGTTCCTTTTAATTCTAACTGCTTTCGTTTGTGTCCCTCTCTGTCTACCTTGTCTGTCATCTGTTTTACTGTCTACGTTTTTGTTTTAACTGTTCTTTTTAATTCTAACTGCTTTCGTTCGTGTCCCTCTCTGTCTACTTTGTTTGTCATCTGTTTTACTGTCTACGTTTTTGTTTTAGCTGTTCCTATTAATTCTAACTGCTTTCGTTTGTGTCCCTCTCTGTCTACTTTTTCTGTCATTTGTTTTACTGTCTACGTTTCGTTTTAACTGTTCCTTTTAATTCTAACTGCTTTTGTTTGTGTCCCTTGCTGTCTACCTTGTCTGTCATCTGTTTTACTGTCTACGTTTCGTTTTAACTGTTCCTTTTAATTCTAACTGCTTTCGTTTGTGTCCCTCTCTGTCTACTTTTTCTGTCATCTGTTTTACTGTCTACGTTTCCTTTTAACTGTTCCTTTTAATTCTAACTGCTTTCGTTCGTGTCCTTCGCTGTCTACTTTGTCCGTCATCTGTTTTACTGTCTACGTTTCGTTTTAACTGTTCCTTTTAATTCTCACTGCTTTTGTTTGTGCCCCTCTCTGTCTACCTTGTCTGTCATCTGTTTTACTGTCTACGTTTTTAACTGTTCTTTTCAATTCTCACTGCTTTCTTTTGTGTCCCTCTATGTCTACCTTGTCTGTCATCTGTTTTACTGTCTACGTTTTTAACTGATCTTTTTAATTCTCACTGCTATTGTTTGTGTCCCTCTCTGTCTACCTTGTCTGTCATCTGTTTTACTGTCTACGTTTTTAACTGTTCCTTTTAATTCTCACTGATTTCGTTCGTGTCCCTCGCTGTCTACCTTGTCCGTCACCTGTTTTACTGTCTACGTTTCGTTTTAACTGTTCCTTTTAATTCTAACTGCTTTCGTTTGTGTCCCTCGCTTTCTACCCTGTCCGTCATCTGTTTTACTGTCTACGTTTTGTTTTAACTGTTCCTTTTAATTCTAACTGCTTTCGTTTGTGTCTCTCTCTGTCTACCTTGTCTGTCATCTGTTTTAGTGTCTACGTTTTTGTTTTAACTGTTCCTTTTAATTCTAACTGCTTTCGTTTGTATCCCTCTCTGTCTACTTTGTCTGTCATCTTTTTTATTATCTACGTTTTCGTTTTAACTGTTCCTTTTAATTCTAACTGCTTTCGTTCGTGTCCTTCTCTGTCTACTTTGTTTGTCATCTGTTTTACTGTCTACGTTTTTGTTTTAACTGTTCCTATTAATTCTAACTGCTTTCGTTTGTGTCCCTCTCTGTCTACTTTTTCTGTCATTTGTTTTACTGTCTACGTTTCGTTTTAACTGTTCCTTTTAATTCTAACTGCTTTCGTTTGTGTCTCTGTCTACCTTGTCTGTCATCTGTTTTACTGTCTACGTTTTTGTTTTAACTTTTCCTTTTAATTCTAACTGCTTTCGTTTGTATCCCTCTCTGTCTACTTTGTCTGTCACCTTTTTTATTATCTACGTTTTCGTTTTATCTGTTCCTTTTAATTCTAACTGCTTTCGTTTGTGTCCCTCTCTGTCTACCTTGTCTGTCATCTGTTTTACTGTCTACGTTTTTGTTATAACTGTTCTTTTTAATTCTAACTGCTTTCGTTCGTGTCCCTCTCTGTCTACTTTGTTTGTCATCTGTTTTACTGTCTACGTTTTTGTTTTAACTGTTCCTATTAATTCTAACTGCTTTCGTTTGTGTCCCTCTCTGTCTACTTTTTTTGTCATTTGTTTTACTGTCTACGTTTCGTTTTAACTGTTCCTTTTAATTCTAACTGCTTTCGTTTGTGTCCCTCGCTTTCTACCTTGTCCGTCATCTCTTTTACTGTCTACGTTTCGTTTTAACTGTTCCTTTTAAGTCTCACTGCTTTCGTTTGTGTCCCTCGCTGTCTACGTTGTTTGTCATCTGTTTTACTGTCTACGCGGTTTTCGTTTTAACTGTTCCTTTTAATTCTCACTGCTTTCGTTCGTGTCCCTCGCTGTTTACCTTGTTTGTCATCTGTTTTACTGTCTACGTTTTTAACTGTTCTTTTTAATTCTCACTGCTTTCTTTTGTGTCCCTCTCTGTCTACCCTGTCTGTCATCTGTTTTACTGTCTACGTTTATAACTGTTCTTTTTAATTCTCACTGCTTTTGTTTGTGCCCCTCTCTGTCTACCTTGTCTGTCATCTGTTTTACTGTCTACGTTTTTAACTGTTCTTTTCAATTCTCACTGCTTTCTTTTATGTCCCTCTCTGTCTACCTTGTCTGTCATCTGTTTTACTGTCTACGTTTTTAACTGTTCTTTTCAATTTTCACTGCTTTCGTTTTTGTCCCTCGCTGTCTACCTTGTCTGTCATCTGTTTTACTGTCTACGTTTCGTTTTAACTGTTCCTTTTAATTCTAACTGCTTTCGTTTGTGTCCCTCGCTGTCTACCTTGTCTGTCATCTGTTTTACTGTCTACGTTTCGTTTTAACTGTTCCTTTTAATTCTAACTGCTTTCGTTTGTGTCCCTCTCTGTCTACTTTTTCTGTCATCTGTTTTACTGTCTACGTTTCGTTTTAACTGTTCCTTTTAATTCTAACTGCTTTCGTTTGTGTCCCTCGCTGTCTACCTTGTCCGTCATCTGTTTTACTGTCTACGTTTTCGTTTTAACTGTTCCTTTTAATTCTCGCTGCTTTCGTTCGTGTCCCTCGCTGTCTACCTTTTCCGTCACCTGTTTTACTGTCTACGTTTCGTTTTAACTGTTCCTTTTAATTCTAACTGCTTTCGTTCGTGTCCCTCGCTGTCTACCTTGTCCGTCATCTGTTTTACTGTCTACGTTTTTGTTTTAACTGTTCCTTTTAATTCTAACTGCTTTCGTTCGTGTCCCTCGCTGTCTACCTTGTCCGTCATCTGTTTTACTGTCTACGTTTCGTTTTAACTGTTCCTTTTAATTCTCACTGCTTTCGTTCGTGTCCCTCGCTGTCTACCTTGTCCGTCACCTGTTTTACTGTCTACGTTTCGTTTTAACTGTTCCTTTTAATTCTAACTGCTTTCGTTTGTGTCCCTCGCTCTCTACCTTGTCCGTCACCTGTTTTACTGTCTACGTTTCGTTTTAAGTGTTCCTTTTAATTCTAACTGCTTTCGTTTGTGTCCCTCGCTGTCTACCCTGTCCGTCATCTGTTTTACTGTCTACGTTTTCGTTTTAACTGTTCCTTTTAATTCTAACTGCTTTCGTTCGTGTCCCTCGCTGTCTACCTTGTCCGTCATCTGTTTTACTGTCTACGTTTCGTTTTAACTATTCCTTTTAATTCTGACTGCTTTCGTTTGTGTCCCTCGCTGTCTACCTTGTCTGTCATCTGTTTTACTGTCTATGTTTCGTTTTAACTGTTCCTTTTAATACTCACTGCTTTCGTTTGTGTCCCTCGCTGTCTACCTTGTCTCTCATCTGTTTTACTGTCTACGCGGTTTTCGTTTTAACGGTTCCTTTTAAGTCTCACTGCATTCGTTCGTGTCCCTTGCTGTCTACCTTGTCTGTCATCTGTTTTATTGTCTACGTTTTTAACTGTTTTTTTTTCAATTCTCACTGCTTTCTTTTGTGTCCTTCTCTGTCTACCTTGTCTTTCATCTGTTTTATTGTCTACGTTTTTAACTGATCTTTTTAATTCTCACTGCTTTTGTTTGTGCCCCTCTCTGTCTACCTTGTCTGTCATCTGTTTTACTGTCTACGTTTTTAACTGTTCTTTTCAATTCTCACTGCTTTCTTTTGTGTCCCTCTCTGTCTACCTTGTCTGTCATCTGTTTTACTGTCTACGTTTTTAACTGTTCCTTTTAATTCTCACTGATTTCGTTCGTGTCCTTCGCTGTCTACCTTGTCCGTCACCTGTTTTACTGTCTACGTTTCGTTTTAACAGTTCCTTTTAATTCTAACTGCTTTCGTTTGTGTCCCTCGCTTTCTACCGTGTCCGTCATCTGTTTTACTGTCTATGTTTCGTTTTAACTGTTCCTTTTAATTCTAACTGCTTTCGTTTGTGTCTCTCTCTGTCTACCTTGTCTGTCATTTGTTTTAGTGTCTACGTTTTTGTTTTAACTGTTCCTTTTAATTTTAACTGCTTTCGTTTGTATCCCTCTCTGTCTACTTTGTCTGTCATCTTTTTTACTATCTACGTTTTCGTTTTAACTGTTCCTTTTAATTCTAACTGCTTTCGTTTGTGTCCCTCTCTGTCTACCTTGTCTGTCATCTGTTTTACTGTCTACGTTTTTGTTTTAACTGTTTCTTTTAATTCTAACTGCTTTCGTTCGTGTCCCTCTCTGTCTACTTTGTTTGTCATCTGTTTTTCTGTCTACGGTTTTGTTTTAACTGTTCCTATTAATTTTAACTGCTTTCATTTGTGTCCCCCTCTGTGTACTTTTTCTGTCATTTGTTTTACTGTCTACGTTTCGTTTTAACTGTTCCTTTTAATTCTAACTGCTTTCGTTTGTGTCCCTCGCTTTCTACCCTGTCCGTCATCTGTTTTACTGTCTACGTTTCGTTTTAACTGTTCCTTTTAAGTCTCACTGCTTTCGTTTGTGTCCCTCGTTTTCTACCTTGTCTGTCATCTGTTTTACTGTCTACGCGGTTTTCGTTTTAACTGTTCCTTTTAATTCTCACTGCTTTCGTTCGTGTCCCTCGCTGTCTACCTTGTTTGTCATCTGTTTTACTGTCTACGTTTTTAACTGTTCCCTTTAAGTCTCACTGCTTTCTTTTGTGTCCCTCTCTGTCTACCTTGTCTGTCATCTGTTTTACTGTCTACGTTTATAACTGTTCTTTTTAATTCTCACTGCTTTTGTTTGTGCCCCTCTCTGTCTACCTTGTCTGTCATTTGTTTTACTGTCTACGTTTTTAACTGTTCTTTTCAATTCTCACTGCTTTCTTTTATGTCCCTCTCTGTCTACCTTGTCTGTCATCTGTTTTACTGTTTACGTTTTTAACTGTTCTTTTTAATTCTCACTGCTTTTTTTTGTGCCCTTCTCTGTCTACCTTGTCTGTCATCTGTTTTACTGTCTACGTTTCGTTTTAACTGTTCCTTTTAATTCTAACTGCTTTCGTTTGTGTCCCTCGCTTTCTACCTTGTCCGTCATCTGTTTTACTGTCTACGTTTTCGTTTTAATTGTTCCTTTTAATTCTCGCTGCTTTCGTTCGTGTCCCTCGCTGTCTACCTTGTCCGTCACCTGTTTTACTGTCTACGTTTCGTTTTAACTGTTCCTTTTAATTCTAACTGCTTTCGTTCGTGTCCCTCGCTGTCTACCTTGTCCGTCATCTGTTTTACTGTCTACGTTTTCGTTTTAACTGTTCTTTTTAATTCTAACTGCTTTCGTTTGTATCCCTCTCTGTCTACCTTGTCTGTCATCTGTTTTACTATCTACGTTTTCGTTTTAACTGTTCCTTTTAATTCTAACTGCTTTCGTTTGTGTTCCTCGCTGTCTACTTTGTCTGTCATCTGTTTTACTGTCTACGTTTTGTTTTAACTGTTCCTTTTAATTCTCACTGCTTTCGTTCGTGTCCCTCGCTGTCTACTTTGTCTGTCATCTGTTTTACTGTCTACGTTTCGTTTTAACTGTTCCTTTTAATTCTCACTACTTTCGTTTGTGTCCCTCTCTGTCTACTTTGTCTGTCATCTGTTTTACTGTCTATGTTTCGTTTTAACTGTTCCTTTTAATTCTAACTGCTTTCGTTTGTATCCCTCTCTGTCTACTTTGTCTGTCATCTGTTTTACTGTCTACGTTTTCGTTTTAACTGTTCCTTTTAATTCTAACTGCTTTCGTTTGTATCCCTCTCTGTCTACTTTGTTTGTCATCTGTTTTACTGTCTACGTTTCGTTTTAACTCTTCCTTTTTAATTGTAACTGCTTTCGTTTGTATCCCTTTCTGTCTACTTTGTCTGTCATCTGTTTTACTGTCTACGTTTTCGTTTTAACTGTTCCTTTTAATTCTAACTGCTTTCGTTTGTGTCCCTCTCTGTCTACCTTGTCTGTCATCTGTTTTACTGTCTACGTTTTTGTTTTAACTGTTCCTTTTAATTCTAACTGCTTTCGTTCGTGTCACTCTCTGTCTACCTTGTTTGTCATCTGTTCTACTGTCTACGTTTTTGTTTTAACTTTTCCTTTTAATTCTAACTGCTTTCGTTTGTATCCCTCTCTGTCTACTTTGTCTGTCACCTTTTTTATTATCTACGTTTTCGTTTTAACTGTTCCTTTTAATTCTAACTGCTTTCGTTTGTGTCCCTCTCTGTCTACCTTGTCTGTCATCTGTTTTACTGTCTACGTTTTTGTTATAACTGTTCTTTTTAATTCTAACTGCTTTCGTTCGTGTCCCTCTCTGTCTACTTTGTTTGTCATCTGTTTTACTGTCTACGTTTTTGTTTTAACTGTTCCTATTAATTCTATCTGCTTTCGTTTGTGTCCCTCTCTGTCTACTTTTTTTGTCATTTGTTTTACTGTCTACGTTTCGTTTTAACTGTTCCTTTTAATTCTAACTGCTTTCGTTTGTGTCCCTCGCTTTCTACCTTGTCCGTCATCTGTTTTACTGTCTACGTTTCGTTTTAACTGTTCCTTTTAAGTCTCACTGCTTTCGTTTGTGTCCCTCGCTGTCTACCTTGTTTGTCATCTGTTTTACTGTCTACGCGGTTTTCGTTTTAACTGTTCCTTTTAATTCTAACTGCTTTCGTTCGTGTCCCTCGCTGTCTACCTTGTTTGTCATCTGTTTTACTGTCTACGTTTTTAACTGTTCTTTTTAATTCTCACTGCTTTCTTTTGTGTCCCTCTCTGTCTACCCTGTCTGTCATCTGTTTTACTGTCTACGTTTATAACTGTTCTTTTTAATTCTCACTGCTTTTGTTTGTGCCCCTCTCTGTCTACCTTGTCTGTCATCTGTTTTACTGTCTACGTTTCGTTTTAACTGTTCCTTTTAATTCTAACTGCTTTCGTTTGTGTCCCTCGCTTTCTACCTTGTCCGTCATCTGTTTTACTGTCTACGTTTTCGTTTTAACTATTCCTTTTAATTCTCGCTGCTTTCGTTCGTGTCCCTCGCTGTCTACCTTGTCCGTCACCTGTTTTACTGTCTACGTTTCGTTTTAACTGTTCCTTTTAATTCTAACTGCTTTCGTTCGTGTACCTCGCTGTCTACCTTGTCCGTCATCTGTTTTACTGTCTACGTTTTCGTTTTAACTGTTCTTTTTAATTCTAACTGCTTTCGTTTGTATCCCTCTCTGTCTACCTTGTCTGTCATCTGTTTTACTATCTACGTTTTCGTTTTAACTGTTCCTTTTAATTCTAACTGCTTTCGTTTGTGTTCCTCGCTGTCTACTTTGTCTGTCATCTGTTTTACTGTCTACGTTTTGTTTTAACTGTTCCTTTTAATTCTCACTGCTTTCGTTCGTGTCCCTCGCTGTCTACTTTGTCTGTCATCTGTTTTACTGTCTACGTTTCGTTTTAACTGTTCCTTTTAATTCTCACTACTTTCGTTTGTGTCCCTCTCTGTCTACTTTGTCTGTCATCTGTTTTACTGTCTATGTTTCGTTTTAACTGTTCCTTTTAATTCTAACTGCTTTCGTTTGTATCCCTCTCTGTCTACTTTGTCTGTCATCTGTTTTACTGTCTACGTTTTCGTTTTAACTGTTCCTTTTAATTTTAACTGCTTTCGTTTGTATCCCTCTCTGTCTACTTTGTTTGTCATCTGTTTTACTGTCTACGTTTCGTTTTAACTCTTCCTTTTTAATTGTAACTGCTTTCGTTTGTATCCCTTTCTGTCTACTTTGTCTGTCATCTGTTTTACTGTCTACGTTTTCGTTTTAACTGTTCCTTTTAATTCTAACTGCTTTCGTTTGTGTCCCTCTCTGTCTACCTTGTCTGTCATCTGTTTTACTGTCTACGTTTTTGTTTTAACTGTTCCTTTTAATTCTAACTGCTTTCGTTCGTGTCCCTCTCTGTCTACTTTGTTTGTCATCTGTTCTACTGTCTACGTTTTTGTTTTAACTGTTCCTATTAATTCTAACTGCTTTCGTTTGTGTCCCTCTCTGTCTACTTTTTCTGTCATTTGTTTTACTGTCTACGTTTCGTTTTAACTGTTCGTTTTAATTCTAACTGCTTTCGTTTGTGTCTCTCTCTGTCTACCTTGTCTGTCATCTGTTTTACTGTCTACGTTTTTGTTTTAACTTTTCCTTTTAATTCTAACTGCTTTCGTTTGTATCCCTCTCTGTCTACTTTGTCTGTCACCTTTTTTATTATCTACGTTTTCGTTTTAACTGTTCCTTTTAATTCTAACTGCTTTCGTTTGTGTCCCTTTCTGTCTACCTTGTCTTTCATCTGTTTTACTGTCTACGTTTTTGTTATAACTGTTCTTTTTAATTCTAACTGCTTTCGTTCGTGTCCCTCTCTGTCTACTTTGTTTGTCATCTGTTTTACTGTCTACGTTTTTGTTTTAACTGTTCCTATTAATTCTAACTGCTTTCGTTTGTGTCCCTCTCTGTCTACTTTTTTTGTCATTTGTTTTACTGTCTACGTTTCGTTTTAACTGTTCCTTTTAATTCTAACTGCTTTCGTTTGTGTCCCTCGCTTTCTACCTTGTCCGTCATCTGTTTTACTGTCTACGTTTCGTTTTAACTGTTCCTTTTAAGTCTCACTGCTTTCGTTTGTGTCCCTCGCTGTCTACCTTGTTTGTCATCTGTTTTACTGTCTACGCGGTTTTCGTTTTAACTGTTCCTTTTAATTCTCACTGCTTTCGTTCGTGTCCCTCGCTGTTTACCTTGTTTTTCATCTGTTTTACTGTCTACGTTTTTAACTGTTCTTTTTAATTCTCACTGCTTTCTTTTGTGTCCCTCTCTGTCTACCCTGTCTGTCATCTGTTTTACTGTCTACGTTTATAACTGTTCTTTTTAATTCTCACTGCTTTTGTTTGTGCCCCTCTCTGTCTACCTTGTCTGTCATCTGTTTTACTGTCTACGTTTTTAACTGTTCTTTTCAATTCTCACTGCTTTCTTTTATGTCCCTCTCTGTCTACCTTGTCTGTCATCTGTTTTACTGTCTACGTTTTTAACTGTTCTTTTCAATTTTCACTGCTTTCGTTTTTGTCCCTCGCTGTCTACCTTGTCTGTCATCTGTTTTACTGTCTACGTTTCGTTTTAACTGTTCCTTTTAATTCTAACTGCTTTCGTTTGTGTCCCTCGCTGTCTACCTTGTCTGTCATCTGTTTTACTGTCTACGTTTCGTTTTAACTGTTCCTTTTAATTCTAACTGCTTTCGTTTGTGTCCCTCTCTGTCTACTTTTTCTGTCATCTGTTTTACTGTCTACGTTTCGTTTTAACTGTTCCTTTTAATTCTAACTGCTTTCGTTTGTGTCCCTCGCTGTCTACCTTGTCCGTCATCTGTTTTACTGTCTACGTTTTCGTTTTAACTGTTCCTTTTAATTCTCGCTGCTTTCGTTCGTGTCCCTCGCTGTCTACCTTTTCCGTCACCTGTTTTACTGTCTACGTTTCGTTTTAACTGTTCCTTTTAATTCTAATTGCTTTCGTTCGTGTCCCTCGCTGTCTACCTTGTCCGTCATCTATTTTACTGTCTACGTTTTTGTTTTAACTGTTCCTTTTAATTCTAACTGCTTTCGTTCGTGTCCCTCGCTGTCTACCTTGTCCGTCATCTGTTTTACTGTCTACGTTTCGTTTTAACTGTTCCTTTTAATTCTCACTGCTTTCGTTCGTGTCCCTCGCTGTCTACCTTGTCCGTCACCTGTTTTACTGTCTACGTTTCGTTTTAACTGTTCCTTTTAATTCTAACTGCTTTCGTTTGTGTACCTCGCTGTCTACCTTGTCCGTCATCTGTTTTACTGTCTAGGTTTCGTTTTAACTGTTCTTTTTAATTCTCACTGCTTTTGTTTGTGCCCCTCTATGTCTACCTTGTCTGTCATCTGTTTTACTGTCTACGCGGTTTTTGTTTAAACTGTTCTTTTTGATTCTCACTGTTTTTGTTCGTGTCCGTCGCTGTCTACCTTTTCTGTCATCTATTTTCTGTCTGCGCGGTTTTTGTTTTAACTGTTCTTTTTAATTCTAACTGCTTTCGTTCGTGTCCTTCTCTGTCTACCTTGTCTTTCATCTGTTTTACTATCTACGTTTTCGTTTTAACTGTTCCTTTTAATTCTAACTGCTTTCGTTTGTGTTCCTCGCTGTCTACTTTGTCTGTCATCTGTTTTACTGTCTACGTTTTGTTTTAACTGTTCCTTTTAATTCTCACTGCTTTCGTTCGTGTCCCTCGCTGTCTACCTTGTCCGTCATCTATTTTACTGTCTACGTTTTTGTTTTAACTGTTCCTTTTAATTCTAACTGCTTTCGTTCGTGTCCCTCGCTGTCTACCTTGTCCGTCATCTGTTTTACTGTCTACGTTTCGTTTTAACTGTTCCTTTTAATTCTCACTGCTTTCGTTCGTGTCCCTCGCTGTCTACCTTGTCCGTCACCTGTTTTACTGTCTACGTTTCGTTTTAACTGTTCCTTTTAATTCTAACTGCTTTCGTTTGTGTACCTCGCTGTCTACCTTGTCCGTCATCTGTTTTACTGTCTAGGTTTCGTTTTAACTGTTCTTTTTAATTCTCACTGCTTTTGTTTGTGCCCCTCTATGTCTACCTTGTCTGTCATCTGTTTTACTGTCTACGCGGTTTTTGTTTAAACTGTTCTTTTTGATTCTCACTGTTTTTGTTCGTGTCCGTCGCTGTCTACCTTTTCTGTCATCTATTTTCTGTCTGCGCGGTTTTTGTTTTAACTGTTCTTTTTAATTCTAACTGCTTTCGTTCGTGTCCTTCTCTGTCTACCTTGTCTTTCATCTGTTTTACTATCTACGTTTTCGTTTTAACTGTTCCTTTTAATTCTAACTGCTTTCGTTTGTGTTCCTCGCTGTCTACTTTGTCTGTCATCTGTTTTACTGTCTACGTTTTGTTTTAACTGTTCCTTTTAATTCTCACTGCTTTCTTTCGTGTCCCTCGCTGTCTACTTTGTCTGTCATCTGTTTTACTGTCTACGTTTCGTTTTAACTGTTCCTTTTAATTCTCACTACTTTCGTTTGTGTCCCTCTCTGTCTACTTTGTCTGTCATCTGTTTTACTGTCTATGTTTCGTTTAACTGTTCCTTTTAATTCTAACTGCTTTCGTTTGTGTCCCTCGCTGTCTACCTTGTTTGTCATCTGTTTTTCTCTCTACGTTTCGTTTTAACTGTTTCTTTTAATTGTAACTGCTTTCGTTTGTTTCCCTCTCTGTCTACCTTGTCTCTCATCTGTTTCACTGTCTACGTTTTCGTTTTAACTGTTCTTTTTAATTCTAACTGCTTTCGTTCGTGTCCCTTGCTGTCTACCTTGTCTGTCATCTGTTTTACTGTCTACGTTTCGTTTTACCTTTTCTTTTTAATTCTCACTGCTTTCGTTTGTGTCCCACGCTGTCTACCTTGTCCGTCATCTGTTTTACTGTCTACGTTTCCTTTTAACTGTTCCTTTTAATTCTAACTGCTTTCGTTTGTGTCCCTCGCTGTCTACCTTGTCCGTCATCTGTTTTACTGTCTACGTTTTGTTTTAACTGTTCCTTTTAATTCTAACTGCTTTCGTTTGTGTCCCTCACTCCCTACCTTGTCCGTCATCTGTTTTACTGTCTACGTTTTGTTTTAACTGTTCCTTTTAATTCTAACTGCTTTCGTTTGTGTCCCTCGCTGTCTACCTTGTCCGTCACCTGTTTTACTGTCTACGTTTCGTTTTAAGTGTTCCTTTTAATTCTAACTGCTTTCGTTTGTGTCCCTCGCTCTCTACCTTGTCCGTCACCTGTTTTACTGTCTACGTTTCGTTTTAACTGTTCCTTTTAATTCTAACTGCTTTCGTTTGTGTCCCTCGCTGTCTACCCTGTCCGTCATCTGTTTTACTGTCTACGTTTTCGTTTTAACTGTTCCTTTTAATTCTAACTGCTTTCGTTCGTGTCCCTCGCTGTCTACCTTGTCCGTCATCTGTTTTACTGTCTACGTTTCGTTTTAACTATTCCTTTTAATTCTGACTGCTTTCGTTTGTGTCCCTCGCTGTCTACCTTGTCTGTCATCTGTTTTACTGTCTATGTTTCGTTTTAACTGTTCGTTTTAATTCTCACTGCTTTCGTTTGTGTCCCTCGCTGTCTACCTTGTCTCTCATCTGTTTTACTGTCTACGCGGTTTTCGTTTTAACGGTTCCTTTTAAGTCTCACTGCATTCGTTCGTGTCCCTTGCTGTCTACCTTGTCTGTCATCTGTTTTATTGTCTACGTTTTTAACTGTTTTTTTTTTCAATTCTCACTGCTTTCTTTTGTGTCCTTCTCTGTCTACCTTGTCTGTCATCTGTTTTATTGTCTACGTTTTTAACTGATCTTTTTAATTCTCACTGCTTTTGTTTGTGCCCCTCTCTGTCTACCTTGTCTGTCATCTGTTTTACTGTCTACGTTTTTAACTGTTCTTTTCAATTCTCACTGCTTTCTTTTGTGTCCCTCTCTGTCTACTTTGTCTGTCATCTTTTTTATTATCTACGTTTTCGTTTTAACTGTTCCTTTTAATTCTCACTGCTTTCGTTCGTGTCCCTCGCTGTCTACTTTGTCTGTCATCTGTTTTACTGTCTACGTTTCGTTTTAACTGTTCCTTTTAATTCTCACTACTTTCGTTTGTGTCCCTCTCTGTCTACTTTGTCTGTCATCTGTTTTACTGTCTATGTTTCGTTTTAACTGTTCCTTTTAATTCTAACTGCTTTCGTTTGTATCCCTCTCTGTCTACTTTGTCTGTCATCTGTTTTACTTTCTACGTTTTCGTTTTAACTGTTCCTTTTAATTCTAACTGCTTTCGTTTGTATCCCTCTCTGTCTACTTTGTTTGTCATCTGTTTTACTGTCTACGTTTCGTTTTAACTCTTCCTTTTTAATTGTAACTGCTTTCGTTTGTATCCCTTTCTGTCTACTTTGTCTGTCATCTGTTTTACTGTCTACGTTTTCGTTTTAACTGTTCCTTTTAATTCTAACTGCTTTCGTTTGTGTCCCTCTCTGTCTACCTTGTCTGTCATCTGTTTTACTGTCTACGTTTTTGTTTTAACTGTTCCTTTTAATTCTAACTGCTTTCGTTCGTGTCCCTCTCTGTCTACTTTGTTTGTCATCTGTTCTACTGTCTACGTTTTTGTTTTAACTGTTCCTATTAATTCTAACTGCTTTCGTTTGTGTCCCTCTCTGTCTACTTTTTCTGTCATTTTTTTTACTGTCTACGTTTCGTTTTAACTGTTCCTTTTAATTCTAACTGCTTTCGTTTGTGTCTCTCTCTGTCTACCTCGTCTGTCATCTGTTTTACTGTCTACGTTTTTGTTTTAACTTTTCCTTTTAATTCTAACTGCTTTCGTTTGTATCCCTCTCTGTCTACTTTGTCTGTCACCTTTTTTATTATCTACGTTTTCGTTTTAACTGTTCCTTTTAATTCTAACTGCTTTCGTTTGTGTCCCTCTCTGTCTACCTTGTCTGTCATCTGTTTTACTGTCTACGTTTTTGTTATAACTGTTCTTTTTAATTCTAACTGCTTTCGTTCGTGTCCCTCTCTGTCTACTTTGTTTGTCATCTGTTTTACTGTCTACGTTTTTGTTTTAACTGTTCCTATTAATTCTAACTGCTTTCGTTTGTGTCCCTCTCTGTCTACTTTTTTTGTCATTTGTTTTACTGTCTACGTTTCGTTTTAACTGTTCCTTTTAATTCTAACTGCTTTCGTTTGTGTCCCTCGCTTTCTACCTTGTCCGTCATCTGTTTTACTGTCTACGTTTCGTTTTAACTGTTCCTTTTAAGTCTCACTGCTTTCGTTTGTGTCCCTCGCTGTCTACCTTGTTTGTCATCTGTTTTACTGTCTACGCGGTTTTCGTTTTAACTGTTCCTTTTAATTCTCACTGCTTTCGTTCGTGTCCCTCGCTGTTTACCTTGTTTGTCATCTGTTTTACTGTCTACGTTTTTAACTGTTCTTTTTAATTCTCACTGCTTTCTTTTGTGTCCCTCTCTGTCTACCCTGTCTGTCATCTGTTTTACTGTCTACGTTTATAACTGTTCTTTTTAATTCTCACTGCTTTTGTTTGTGCCCCTCTCTGTCTACCTTGTCTGTCATCTGTTTTACTGTCTACGTTTTTAACTGTTCTTTTCTATTCTCACTGCTTTCTTTTATGTCCCTCTCTGTCTACCTTGTCTGTCATCTGTTTTACTGTCTACGTTTTTAACTGTTCTTTTCAATTTTCACTGCTTTCGTTTTTGTCCCTCGCTGTCTACCTTGTCTGTCATCTGTTTTACTGTCTACGTTTCGTTTTAACTGTTCCTTTTAATTCTAACTGCTTTCGTTTGTGTCCCTCGCTGTCTACCTTGTCTGTCATCTGTTTTACTGTCTACGTTTCGTTTTAACTGTTCCTTTTAATTCTAACTGCTTTCGTTTGTGTCCCTCTCTGTCTACTTTTTCTGTCATCTGTTTTACTGTCTACGTTTCGTTTTAACTGTTCCTTTTAATTCTAACTGCTTTCGTTTGTGTCCCTCGCTGTCTACCTTGTCCGTCATCTGTTTTACTGTCTACGTTTTCGTTTTAACTGTTCCTTTTAATTCTCGCTGCTTTCGTTCGTGTCCCTCGCTGTCTACCTTTTCCGTCACCTGTTTTACTGTCTACGTTTCGTTTTAACTGTTCCTTTTAATTCTAACTGCTTTCGTTCGTGTCCCTCGCTGTCTACCTTGTCCGTCATCTGTTTTACTGTCTACGTTTCGTTTTAACTGTTCCTTTTAATTCTCACTGCTTTCGTTCGTGTCCCTCGCTGTCTACCTTGTCCGTCACCTGTTTTACTGTCTACGTTTCGTTTTAACTGTTCCTTTTAATTCTAACTGCTTTCGTTTGTGTACCTCGCTGTCTACCTTGTCCGTCATCTGTTTTACTGTCTAGGTTTCGTTTTAACTGTTCTTTTTAATTCTCACTGCTTTTGTTTGTGCCCCTCTATGTCTACCTTGTCTGTCATCTGTTTTACTGTCTACGCGGTTTTTGTTTAAACTGTTCTTTTTGATTCTCACTGTTTTTGTTCGTGTCCGTCGCTGTCTACCTTTTCTGTCATCTGTTTTCTGTCTGCGCGGTTTTTGTTTTAACTGTTCTTTTTAATTCTAACTGCTTTCGTTCGTGTCCTTCTCTGTCTACCTTGTCTTTCATCTGTTTTACTATCTACGTTTTCGTTTTAACTGTTCCTTTTAATTCTAACTGCTTTCGTTTGTGTTCCTCGCTGTCTACTTTGTCTGTCATCTGTTTTACTGTCTACGTTTTGTTTTAACTGTTCCTTTTAATTCTCACTGCTTTCTTTCGTGTCCCTCGCTGTCTACTTTGTCTGTCATCTGTTTTACTGTCTACGTTTCGTTTTAACTGTTCCTTTTAATTCTCACTACTTTCGTTTGTGTCCCTCTCTGTCTACTTTGTCTGTCATCTGTTTTACTGTCTATGTTTCGTTTTAACTGTTCCTTTTAATTCTAACTGCTTTCGTTTGTGTCCCTCGCTGTCTACCTTGTTTGTCATCTGTTTTTCTCTCTACGTTTCGTTTTAACTGTTCCTTTTAATTGTAACTGCTTTCGTTTGTTTCCCTCTCTGTCTACCTTGTCTCTCATCTGTTTCACTGTCTACGTTTTCGTTTTAACTGTTCTTTTTAATTCTAACTGCTTTCGTTCGTGTGCCTTGCTGTCTACCTTGTCTGTCATCTGTTTTACTGTCTACGTTTCGTTTTACCTTTTCTTTTTAATTCTCACTGCTTTCGTTTGTGTCCCACGCTGTCTACCTTGTCCGTCATCTGTTTTACTGTCTACGTTTCCTTTTAACTGTTCCTTTTAATTCTAACTGCTTTCGTTTGTGTCCCTCGCTGTCTACCTTTTCCGTCATCTGTTTTACTGTCTACGTTTTGTTTTAACTGTTCCTTTTAATTCTAACTGCTTTCGTTTGTGTCCCTCACTCCCTACCTTGTCCGTCATCTGTTTTACTGTCTACGTTTTGTTTTAACTGTTCCTTTTAATTCTAACTGCTTTCGTTTGTGTCCCTCGCTGTCTACCTTGTCCGTCACCTGTTTTACTGTCTACGTTTCGTTTTAAGTGTTCCTTTTAATTCTAACTGCTTTCGTTTGTGTCCCTCGCTCTCTACCTTGTCCGTCACCTGTTTTACTGTCTACGTTTCGTTTTAACTGTTCCTTTTAATTCTAACTGCTTTCGTTTGTGTCCCTCGCTGTCTACCCTGTCCGTCATCTGTTTTACTGTCTACGTTTTCGTTTTAACTGTTCCTTTTAATTCTAACTGCTTTCGTTCGTGTCCCTCCCTGTCTACCTTGTCCGTCATCTGTTTTACTGTCTACGTTTCGTTTTAACTATTCCTTTTAATTCTGACTGCTTTCGTTTGTGTCCCTCTCTGTCTACTTTGTCTGTCATCTGTTTTACTGTCTATGTTTCGTTTTAACTGTTCCTTTTAATTCTAACTGCTTTCGTTTGTATCCCTCTCTGTCTACTTTGTCTGTCATCTGTTTTACTGTCTACGTTTTCGTTTTAACTGTTCCTTTTAATTCTAACTGCTTTCGTTTGTATCCCTCTCTGTCTACTTTGTTTGTCATCTGTTTTACTGTCTACGTTTCGTTTTAACTGTTCCTTTTTAATTGTAACTGCTTTCGTTTGTATCCCTTTCTGTCTACTTTGTCTGTCATCTGTTTTACTGTCTACGTTTTCGTATTAACTGTTCCTTTTAATTCTAACTGCTTTCGTTTGTGTCTCTCTCTGTTTACCTTGTCTGTCATCTGTTTTACTGTTTACGTTTTTGTTTTAACTGTTCCTTTTAATTGTAACTGCTTTCGTTTGTATCCCTCTCTGTTTACTTTGTTTGTCATCTGTTTTACTGTCTACGTTTTCGTTTTAACTGTTCCTTTTAATTCTAACTGCTTTCGTTTGTGTCCTTCGCTGTCTACCTTGTCTGTCATCTGTTTTACTTTCTACGTTTTCGTTTTAACTGTTCCTTTTAATTTTAACTACGTTCGTTTGTGTCCCTCTCTGTCTATCTTGTCTGTCATCTGTTTTACTGTCTACGTTTTTGTTTTAACTGTTTAATTCTTACTGCTTTCGTTTGTATCCCTCTCTGTCTACTTTGTTTGTCATCTGTTTTACTGTCTACGTTTTCGTTTTAACTGTTCTTTTTAATTCTAACTGCTTTCGTTTGTGTCCCTCTCTGTCTACCTTGTCTGTCATCTGTTTTACTGTCTACCTTTCGTTTTAACTGTTCCTTTTAATTCTAACTGCTTTCGTTTGTGTCCCTCTCTGTCTACTTTTTCTGTCATTTGTTTTACTGTCTACGTTTCGTTTTAACTGTTCCTTTTAATTCTCACTGCTTTCGTTTGTGTCCCTCTCTGTCTACTTTGTCTTTCATCTGTTTTACTTTCTACGTTTCGTTTTAACTGTTCCTTTTAATTCTAACTGCTTTCGTTTGTATCCCTCTCTGTCTACTTTGTCTGTCATCTGTTTTACTGTCTACGTTTCGTTTTAACTTTTCCTTTTTAATTGTAACTGCTTTCGTTTGTATCCCTCTCTTTCTACTTTGTCTGTCATCTGTTTACTGTCTACGGTTCGTTTTAACTGTTCCTTTTAATTCTGACTGCTTTCGTTTGTATCCCTCTCTGTCTACCTGGTCTGTCATCTGTTTTACTCTCTACGTTTCGCTTTAACTGTTCCTTTTAATTCTAACTACTTTCGTTTGTGTCCCTCTCTGTCTACCTTGTCTGTCATCTGTTTTACTGTCTACGTTTCGTTTTAACTGTTCCTTTTAATTCTAACTGTTTTTGTTTGTGTCCCTCTCTGTCTGCCTTGTCTGTCATCTGTTTTACTGTCTACGTTTCGTTTTAGCTTTTCCTTTTAATTCTCACTGCTTTCGTTTGTGTCCCTTGCTTTCTACCTTGTCCGTCATCTGTTTTACTGTCTTCGTTTCGTTTTAACTGTTCCTTTTAATTCTCACTGCTTTCGTTTGTGTCCCTCGCTGTTTACCTTGTCTGTCATCTGTTTTACGGTCTATTTTTCGTTTTAACTGTTGCTTTTAATTCTAACTGCTTTCGTTTGTGTCCCTCGCTGTCTACCTTGTCTGTCATCTGTTCGTGTCAGTTGGTTGTGGAGGGAGTATCGTCAGATCACGTGATGCAGGGTCGAATAGCTGTCGACGACTTCCACGTCACGCCCGGCACGTGCTGCATGCGAGCAAACAAAATGAGGACAACTCCAGAAAAAGGTGAGAAAATATGAACCACACATTCATTTAAATTGCAATCATTTATACATACACAAACCAACACGTGTCAGCCACTTTTACAATCATGCACAGTAAAAAATAACACTTTCACTTGGCGTATAAATGAGTCAGTGTGAAGCTAATTTCTCTGCCGAGCTTGGTTTTGTTCCACTTTCACAATCATGGGCAGAAGTCACGAGCGCCGCAGCAAAGCGAGGCAAAAGCATTGCTGGCGGGCCACACGATAGGTAAACATGGCGGATTGTGTGGATTCAGCAGATGACAACGTAAAGAAACGGCGAAAATGGCGCTCTGGCGAAAATGGCGCGCTGTTAACTGTTCTAATAGAGAGGGAAGGGAAAAGGTCCAATTCTACAGAATTCCAAGTGGCAAGAAATCCGAAGTTCGAGCGCGAAGAGCTGCTTGGCTGTTGTCCATAAGTCGGGCATAGATCTACAGTCCTTCGTCCAGTTCACTTTCAGTCGATTCGGTGGCTGAACTTTAGCAAATGCTTTTTTCAACTCTTCATCCAGAAGGGTGACTCTTCCATGGCCGTTGGTTTTTCAAGCTCGAAGACCACAAGCCTCAACCCCCAGATGAGAAGTGATTTGATCGCGCAAAGACATTTTTGTCGCATGTTTATCGATGTTCAATGAAATGTGCACACGTTTCTCAGACTTAGCAAGCCAAGTCTATTAATTCCTTAAAGTCTTGGAGCTGATATTCCCTCTGTATCACTGCAAGTAGTCAAACTTGATCCAAACAGCAAGTCAGGCCATGTTTAGGTATCATGTGGCCCGCCAGCAATGCTTTAACCTCGCTTTGGTGCGGCGCTCGTAACTTCTGCGCATGATTGTGAAAGTGGCTTATTGCATTATGGCCAAAGAATCAGTTCTCCGCTCAACTCGCCAAGTTTTACCGTCAGGTGACCCGCCACATCATCTGCGTGGAATGCGCATGACGGTGAAAAGTGGTTTATTGACAGTTGTAACAGTTCTTTTTTTGCTTCCGACAGGCCGCTGTAACTTCGATAATGGCTTCTGCAGTTGGAAACAATCAAACGAAAGCGACTGCGACTGGGAAATCGGAAGCAAACGAGCGAGCAGTCAAGACACAGGTCCTGACTTGGACGCTTCGGGAAATGGTAAGAATCGCATGTTTGACTTGTTGATGTAGCTGTAAACTGATTTAATTTTAAACATTTGTTCAACCCTTCGCTTACCAGGATCCTTTGCGTTCATCGAATCGTCTGAGCCCAGAGTTTCAGGTGATAAGGCAAGACTGGTCAGCAGTCCTCTGGAAGGTTCTTGGTGCATGCGCTTTAAGTACCACATGTTCGGTGCAGATGTCGGTTCTTTAGCAGTTTACAAAAGCGGCATTCTAGTGTGGCGTAGAAAAGGTAACCATGGAAACCAGTGGTTTGATGCCCTCGTGTCGACGGGTTGCAGTGATCCAGTATTCACGGTGAGTATGTCTCTTGATTTACATCTTGAACGTTGCCTTTCCGCGCCCGCGATGAAATCGTCCTATATATATCGTCCTATATATGAATATATCCTTCATGTTAGTCAATATATAGGGTTTTATATAATGGAAAGCAAGCGAACATCCTCTGCACCGTGACTCATCTATATTTCCTTGTCCATTCCTGCACTTTGGTTAGAGAGTTGTTTCTCCGTTCCTCTTGTTGTGTTTTCGTTTTCTGCCTCATTTATTAGTTTTTCTTTGTTCACAATTCGTCTTTTTTTTCTCGACCCAGTCTTCCTCCGCTTTTACATCCGGGTTTTCTACCAGTCGCTTAGACTGCAACTTCTCTAATATATTCCTGAGACTACCACTGACACATTTATCGCGGATTGACGTTTGTTCTTAGATGGAAATAGAGGCGACCGTGGGAGGCTGGAGAGGAGACATCGCCATTGACGAGATCGAATTTACTTCCGGTCGATGTCCGCCGAAAGTTGATTCGAATAAAAAGGCTGATGTTGCTCGGAAAGCAGACTCTCAACTTCCGGTTATCGCACCACAAGCAGTGCAAATACCACAAGGTTAGTTTACACACTCGAGGTACATTTCAAAGTGACTCATCGATGGAGGTCAAACCTAAGGGTGCGTTCGATTGACCGTATTCCGGAATAGGAATAGCTAAAACGATCCAAAGTTTTGCTTGTTCTGGGAAAAAAAGTCGGGATTGTTTTCAAAACCTTCATGCTGACATTTCGAACAGCCTCCGATACATCTTGACATGTTTCAGCTCCAAAGCAAAATATTCTATAATTCAGTGTCGCTATTCCTATTCTCAATCGAACGCGCCCTAAATTCGGTCTTTCTCTATGGTACTTTTAATTGAGCCAAGCTGACTAAATCAATTTGTTTTTACTGGCCCAGCACATAGTTGTTTTTGCCCAAGAGTTAAGCATGGGTATCATGGCAATTGGTAAATGGAATCCCCTTGTAGGACAATGTGGAGTTTGGTTGACGTGTAAGCAACAAACTGAAATTTGATTGGGTAATGTTCACAGAAAGCGGTGTATCAAGCCTTTCTTCTTTAGTTGAGTTTGAAGTTGAATACATTTTATTGTAACGTGAGAACAAATTTCGTTCTTATGTACTGGCGGTACAAGCGATCTGCTCTCATAAAAACGAGCGACACAAGCATAAGGGCAAACGCAAGAGAAAAGGAAAACTTTTGATCCTTGTGCTTGTACTCTGAGTCGATCTTGTTTTCACTCCTGTGCTTGCGTTTATGCTTTCGTCGCTCGTGAAAACTAGACTTAAATCTGAGTTGAGTTATTCTGCTTTTCACAGAGATCTGCGGCTTCGAAGACGGATTCTGTAATTGGAATAATGTCGCTGACGACGATTTCGATTGGACGCGTCATTCGGGGAAATCTCCGTCAAGTGGCACGGGTCCCTCGCATGATTCTACAGGATTCGGTGCGTATGACAAGTCTTCCATTGGTCCAGTTACTTATTTGTCTTATCTTATCTAAATAGTTGCATGACTCTACAGGATTCGGTCCGTACAATCCTTTCATTGGTCCAGTTACGTATTTGTTTTATCTGATCTAAATAGTTGCATGGCTCTACAGGATTCGGTCCGTACAAACCTTTTCATTGGTCCAGTTATATATTTGTTTTATCTTATCTAAATAGTTGCATGGCTCTACAGGATTCGGTTCGTACAATCCTTTTCATTGGTCCAGTTACATATTTGTTTTATCTTATCTAAATAGTTGCATGACTCTACAGGATTCGGTTCGTACAATCCTTTCATTGGTCCAGTTATATATTTGTTTTATCTTATCTAAATAGTTGCATGGCTCTACAGGATTCGGTCCGTACAAACCTTTTCATTGGTCCAGTTACATATTTGTTTTATCTTATCTAAATAGTCGCATGACTCTACAGGATTCGGTCCGTACAATCCTTTCATTGGTCCAGTTACATATTTGTTTTATCTTATCTAAATAGTTGCATGGCTCTACAGGATTCGGTCCGTACAATCCTTTCATTGGTCCAGTTACATATTTGTTTTATCTGATCTAAATAGTTGCATGGCTCTACAGGATTCGGTCCGTACAAACCTTTTCATTGGTCCAGTTACATATTTGTTTTATCTTATCTAAATAGTTGCATGACTCTACAGGATTCGGTTCGTACAATCCTTTCATTGGTCCAGTTATATATTTGTTTTATCTTATCTAAATAGTTGCATGGCTCTACAGGATTCGGTCCGTACAAACTTTTCATTGGTCCAGTTACATATTTGTTTTATCTTATCTAAATAGTTGCATGGCTCTACAGGATTCGGTCCGTACAAACCTTTTCATTGGTCCAGTTACATATTTGTTTTATCTTATCTAAATAGTCGCATGACTCTACAGGATTCGGTCCGTACAATCCTTTCATTGGTCCAGTTACGTATTTGTTTTATCTAATCTAAATAGTTGCATGACTCTACAGGATTCGGTTCGTACAATCCTTTCATTGGTCCAGTTACATATTTGTTTTATCTTATCTAAATAGTTGCATGGCTCTACAGGATTCGGTCCGTACAATCCTTTCATTGGTCCAGTTACATATTTGTTTTATCTAATCTAAATAGTCGCATGACTCTACAGGATTCGGTTCGTACAAACTTTTCATTGGTCCAGTTACATATTTGTTTTATCTGATCTAAATAGTTGCATGACTCTACAGGATTCGGTTTGTACAAACTTTTCATTGGTCCAGTTACATATTTGTTTTATCTGATCTAAATAGTTGCATGACTCTACAGGATTCGGTTTGTACAAACTTTTCATTGGTCTAGTTACTTATTTTACTTACCTGATCTAAATAGTCGCATGACTCTACAGGGTTCGTGGCGTACAATCCTTTCATTGGTCCAGTTACATATTTGTTTTATCTGATCTAAATAGTCGCATCACTCTACAGGATTCGGTTCGTACAAACTTTTCATTGGTCCAGTTACATATTTGTTTTATCTGATCTAAATAGTCGCATGACTCTACAGGATTCGGTCCGTACAATCCTTTCATTGGTCCAGTTACGTATTTATTTTATCTAATCTAAACAGTCGCATGACTCTACAGGATTCGGTTCGTACAAACTTTTCATTGGTCCAGTTACATATTTGTTTTATCTTATCTAAATAGTTGCATGACTCTACAGGATTCGGTCCGTACAATCCTTTCATTGGTCCAGTTACATATTTGTTTTATCTAATCTAAATAGTCGCATGACTCTACAGGATTCGGTTCGTACAAACTTTTCACTGGTCCAGTTACATATTTGTTTTATCTGATCTAAATAGTTGCATAACCCTAGAGGATTCGGTCCGTACAATCCTTTCATTGGTCCAGTTACATATTTGTTTTATCTTATCTAAATAGTTGCATGACCCTAGAGGATTCGGTCCGTACATTCCTTTCATTGGTCCAGTTACATATTTGTTTTATCTTATCTAAATAGTTGCATGGCTCTACAGGATTCGGTCCGTAGAATCCTTTCATTGGTCTAGTTACTTATTTTACTTACCTGATCTAAATAGTCGTATGACTCTACAGGGTTCGTGGCGTACAATCCTTTCATTGGTCCAGTTACATATTTGTTTTATCTAATCTAAATAGTCGCATGACTCTACAGGATTCGGTTCGTACAAACTTTTCATTGGTCAAGTTACATATTTGTTTTATTTGATCTAAATAGTTACATGGCTCTACAGGATTCGGTCCGTACAAACCTTTTCATTGGTCCAGTTATATATTTGTTTTATCTTATCTAAATAGTTGCATGGCTCTACAGGATTCGGTTCGTACAATCCTTTTCATTGGTCCAGTTACATATTTGTTTTATCTGATCTAAATAGTTGCATGACTCTACAGGGTTCGGTTCGTACAATCCTTTCATTGGTCCAGTTATATATTTGTTTTATCTTATCTAAATAGTTGCATGGCTCTACAGGATTCGGTCCGTACAATCCTTTCATTGGTCCAGTTACATATTTGTTTTATCTTATCTAAATAGTTGCATGACTCTACAGGATTCGGTCCGTACAATCCTTTCATTGGTCCAGTTATATATTTGTTTTATCTGATCAAAATAGTTGCATGACTCTACAGGATTCGGTCCGTACAATCCTTTTCATTGGTCCAGTTATATATTTGTTTTATCTGATCTAAATAGTTGCTTGACTCTACAGGATTCGGTCCGTACAATCCTTTCATTGGTCCAGTTACATATTTGTTTTATCTGATCTAAATAGTCCCATGACTTTACAGGATTCGGTTCGTACAATCTTTTCATTGGTCTAGTTACTTATTTTACTTACCTGATCTAAATAGTTACATGACTCTACAGGGTTCGTGGCGTACAATCCTTTCATTGGTCCAGTTACATATTTGTTTTATCTGATCTAAATAGTCCCATGACTCTACAGGATTCGGTTCGTACAAACTTTTCATTGGTCCAGTTACATATTGTTTTATCTTATCTAAATAGTTGCTCGACTCTACAGGATTCGGTCCGTACAAATCCTTTTCATTGGTCGAGTTGTATATTTGTTTTATCTGATCTAAATAGTTGCTTGACTATACAGGATTCGGTCCGTACAATCCTTACTTTGGTCCAGTTACATATTTGTTTTATCTGATCTAAATAGTTGCATGACTCTACAGGATTCGGTCCGTACAATCCTTTCATTGGTCCAGTTACATATTTGTTTTATCTGATCTAAATAGTTGCATGACTCTACAGGATTTGGTCCGTACAATCCTTTCATTGGTCCAGGTATATATTTGTTTTATCTGATCTAAATAGTTGCTTCACTCTACAGGATTCGGTCTGTACAATCCTTTTCATTGGTCCAGTTATATATTTGTTTTATCTGATCTAAATAGTTGCTTGACTCTACAGGATTCGGTCCGACAATCCTTGCATTGGTCCAGTTACATATTTGTTTTATCTGATCTAAATAGTTGCATGACTCTACAGGATTCGGTCCGTACAATCCTTTCATTGGTCTAGTTACTTATTTTACTTACCTGATCTAAATAGTCGCATGACTCTACAAGGTTCGTGGCGTACAATCCTTTCATTGGTCCAGTTACATATTTGTTTTATCTAATCTAAATAGTCGGGTGACCCTACAGGATTCGGTTCGTACAAACTTTTCATTGGTCCAGTTACATGTTTATTTTATCTGATCTAAATAGTTGCATGACCCTACAGGATTCGGTCCGTACAATCCTTTCATTGGTCCAGTTACATATTTGTTTTATCTGATCTAAATAGTTGCATGACTCTACAGGATTCGGTCCGTACAATCCTTTCATTGGTCCAGTTACATATTTGTTTTATCTGATCTAAATAGTTGCATGACTCTACAGGATTCGGTCCGTACAATCCTTTCATTGGTCCAGTTACATATTTGTTTTATCTGATCTAAATAGTTGCATGACTCCACAGGATTCGGTCCGTACAATCCTTTCATTGGTCCAGTTACATATTTGTTTTATCTGATCTAAATAGTTGCATGACTCTACAGGATTTGGTCCGTACAATCCTTTCATTGGTCCAGGTATATATTTGTTTTATCTGATCTAAATAGTTGCTTCACTCTACAGGATTCGGTCTGTACAATCCTTTTCATTGGTCCAGTTATATATTTGTTTTATCTGATCTAAATAGTTGCTTGACTCTACAGGATTCGGTCCGACAATCCTTGCATTGGTCCAGTTACATATTTGTTTTATCTGATCTAAATAGTTGCATGACTCTACAGGATTCGGTCCGTACAATCCTTTCATTGGTCTAGTTACTTATTTTACTTACCTGATCTAAATAGTCGCATGACTCTACAAGGTTCGTGGCGTACAATCCTTTCATTGGTCCAGTTACATATTTGTTTTATCTAATCTAAATAGTCGGGTGACCCTACAGGATTCGGTTCGTACAAACTTTTCATTGGTCCAGTTACATATTTATTTTATCTGATCTAAGTAGTTGCATGACCCTACAGGATTCGGTCCGTACAATCCTTTCATTGGTCCAGTTACATATTTGTTTTATCTGATCTAAATAGTTGCATGACTCTACAGGATTCGGTCCGTACAATCCTTTCATTGGTCCAGTTACATATTTGTTTTATCTGATCTAAATAGTTGCATGACTCTACAGGATTTGGTCCGTACAATCCTTTCATTGGTCCAGTTACATATTTCTTTTATCTGATCTAAATAGTCGCATGACTCTACAGGATTCGGTCCGTACAATCCTTTCATTGGTCCAGTTACATATTTGTTTTATCTGATCTAAATAGTTGCATGACTCTACAGGATTCGGTCCGTACAATCCTTTCATTGGTCCAGTTACGTATTTGTTTTATCTGATCTAAATAGTCGCATGACCCTACAGGATTTGGTCCGTACAAACTTTTCATTGGTCCAGTTACATATTTGTTTTATCTGATCTAAATAGTCGCATGACTCTACAGGATTCGGTCCGTACAAACTTTTCACTGGTCCAGTTATATATTTGTTTTATCTGATCTAAATAGTTGCATGACTCTACAGGATTCGGTCCGTACAATCCTTTCATTGGTCCAGTTACATATTTGTTTTAATTGATCTAAATAGTCGCATGACCCTACAGGATTCGGTCCGTACAATCCTTTCATTGGTCCAGTTACATATTTGTTCTATCTTATCTAAATAGTTGCATGACTCTACAGGATTCGGTCCGTAGAATCCTTTCATTGGTCTAATTACTTATTTTACTTACTTGATCTAAATAGTCGCATGACTCTACAGGGTTCGTGGCGTACAATCCTTTCATTGGTCCAGTTACATATTTGTTTTATCTTATCTAAATAGTCGCATGACTGTACAGGATTCGGTCCGTACAATCCTTTTCATTGGTCCAGTTATATATTTGTTTAATCTGATCTAAATAGTCGCATGACTCTACAGGATTTGGTCCGTACAATCCTTTCATCGGTCCAGTTATATATTTGTTTTATCTGATCTAAATAGTTGCATGACTCTACAGGATTCGGTCCGTAGAATCCTTTTCATTGGTCCAGTTATATATTTGTTTTATCTGATCTAAATAGTTGCATGACTCTACAGGATTCGGTCCGTACAAACTTTTCATTGGTCTAGTTACTTATTTTACTTACCTGATCTAAATAGTCGCATGACTCTACAGGGTTCGTGGCGTACAAACCTTTTCATTGGTCCAGTTACGTATTTGTTTCATCTGATCTAAATAGTTGCATGACTCTACAGGATTTGGTCCGTACAATCCTTTCATTGGTCCAATTATATATTTGTTTTATCTGATCTAAATAGTTGCATGACTCTACAGGATTCGGTCCGTACAATCCTTTTCATTGGTCCAGTTATATATTTGTTTTATCTGATCTAAATAGTTGCATGACTCTACAGGATTCGGTCCGTACAATCCTTTTCATTGGTCCAGTTACGTATTTGTTTTATCTGATCTAAATAGTCGCATGACTCTACAGGATTCGGTCCGTACAATCCTTTTTATTGGTCCAGTTATATATTTGTTTTATCTGATCTAAATAGTCGCATGACTCTACAGGATTCGGTCCGTAAAATCCTTTTTATTGGTCCAGTTACATATTTGTTTTACCTGATCTAAATAGTCGCATGACTCTACAGGATTCGGTCCGTACAATCCTTTCATTGGTCCAATTACATATTTGTTTTATCTGATCTAAATAGTTGCATGACTCTACAGGATTCGGTCCGTACAATCCTTTCATTGGTCCAGTTATATATTTGTTTTATCTGATCTAAATAGTCGCATGACTCTACAGGATTCGGTCCGTACAATCCTTTTCATTGGTCCAGTTATATATTTGTTTTATCTGATCTAAATAGTTGCTTGACTCTACAGGATTCGGTCCGTACAATCCTTTCATTGGTCCAGTTACTTATTTGTTTTATCTAATCTAAATAGTCGCATGACTCTACAGGATTCGGTCCTTACAATCCTTTCATTGGTCCAGTTATATATTTGTTTTATCTGATCTAAATAGTTGCATGACTCTACAGGATTCGGTCCGTACAAACTTTTCATTGGTCTAGTTACTTATTTTACTTACCTGATCTAAATAGTCGCATGACTCTACAGGGTTCGTGGCGTACAAACCTTTTCATTGGTCCAGTTACGTATTTGTTTTATCTGATCTACATAGTTGCATGACTCTACAGGATTCGGTCCGTACAATCCTTTTCATTGGTCCAGTTACGTATTTGTTTTATCTGATCTAAATAGTCGCATGACTCTACAGGATTCGGTCCGTACAATCCTTTCATTGGTCTAGTTACTTATTTTATTTACCTGATTTAAATAGTCGCATGACTCTACAGGATTCGGTCCGTACAATCCTTTTCATTGGTCCAGTTACATATTTGTTTTATCTGATCTAAATAGTTGCATGACTCTACAGGATTCGGTCCGTACAATCCTTTCATTGGTCCAGTTACATATTTGTTTCATCTTATCTAAATAGTCGCATGACTCTACAGGATTCGGTCCGTACAATCCTTTTCATTGGTCCAGTTATATATTTGTTTTATCTGATCTAAATAGTTGCTTGACTCTACAGGATTCGGTCCGTACAATCCTTTCATTGGTCCAGTTACTTATTTTTTTTATCTAATCTGAATAGTTGCATGACTCTACAGGATTCGGTCCGTACAATCTATTCTTTGGTCCAGTTACATATTTGTTTTATCTGATCTAAATAGTCGCATGACTCTACAGGATTCGGTCCGTACAATCCTTTCATTGGTCCAGTTACATATTTGTTTTATCTTATCTAAATAGTCGCATGACTCTACAGGATTTGGTCCGTACAAACTTTTCATTTGTCCAGTTATATATTTGTTTTATCTGATCTAAATAGTTGCATGACTCTACAGGATTTGGTCCGTACAATCCTTTCATTGGTCCAGTTATATATTTGTTTAATCTGATCTAAATAGTTGCATGACTCTACAGGATTCGGTCCGTACAATCCTTTTCATTGGTCCAGTTATATATTTGTTTTATCTGATCTAAATAGTTGCTTGACTCTACAGGATTCGGTCCGTACAATCCTTTCATTGGTCCAGTTACTTATTTGTTTTATCTAATCTAAATAGTCGCATGACTCTACAGGATTCGGTCCGTACAATCCTTTCATTGGTCCAGTTATATATTTGTTTTATCTGATCTAAATAGTCGCATGACTCTACAGGATTCGGTCCGTACAAACTTTTCATTGGTCTAGTTACTTATTTTACTTACCTGATCTAAATAGTCGCATGGCTCTACAGGGTTCGTGGCGTACAATCCTTTTCATTGGTCCAGTTACGTATTTGTTTTATCTGATCTAAATAGTTGCATGACTCTACAGGATTTGGTCCGTACAATCCTTTCATTGGTCCAGTTATATATTTGTTTTATCTGATCTAAATAGTTGCATGACTCTACAGGATTCGGTCCGTACAATCCTTTTCATTGGTCCAGTTATATATTTGTTTTATCTGATCTAAATAGTTGCATGACTCTACAGGATTCGGTCCGTACAATCCTTTTCATTGGTCCAGTTACGTATTTGTTTTATCTGATCTAAATAGTCGCATGACTCTACAGGACTCGGTCCGTACAATCCTTTCATTGGTCTAGTTACTTATTTTATTTTCCTGATCTAAATAGTCGCATGACTCTACAGGATTCGGTCCGTACAATCCTTTTCATTGGTCCAGTTATATATTTGTTTTATCTGATCTAGATAGTCGCATGACTCTACAGGATTCGGTCCGTACAATCCTTTCATTGGTCTAGTTACTTATTTTATTTACCTGATCTAAATAGTCGCATGACTCTACAGGATTCGGTCCGTACAATCCTTTTCATTGGTCCAATTACATATTTGTTTTATCTGATCTAAATAGTTGCATGACTCTACAGGATTCGGTCCGTACAATCCTTTCATTGGTCCAGTTACATATTTGTTTTATCTTATCTAAATAGTTGCATGACTCTACAGGATTTGGTCCGTACAATCCTTTCATTGGTCCAGTTATATATTTGTTTTATCTGATCTAAATAGTTGCTTGACTCTACAGGATTCGGTCCGTACAATCCTTTTCATTGGTCCAGCTATATATTTGTTTTATCTGATCTAAATAGTTGCTTGACTCTACAGGAATCGGTCCGTACAATCCTTTTCATTGGTCCAGTTACGTATTTGTTTCATCTAATCTAAATAGTTGCATGACTCTACAGGATTCGGTCCGTACAATCCTTTCATTGGTCTAGTTACATATTTGTTTTATCTTATCTAAATAGTTGCATGACTCTACAGGATTCGGTCCGTACAATCCTTTCATTGGTCCAGTTACATATTTGTTTTCTCTTATCTAAATAGTTGCATGACTCTACAGGATTTGGTCCGTACAATCCTTTCATTGGTCCAGTTATATATTTGTTTTATCTGATCTAAATAGTTGCATGACTCTACAGGATTCGGTCCGTACAATCCTTTTCATTGGTCGAGTTATATATTTGTTTTATCTGATCTAAATAGTTGCATGACTCTACAGGATTCGGTCCGTACAATCCTTTCATTGGTCCAGTTACATATTTGTTTTATCTGATCTAAATAGTCGCATGACTCTACAGGATTCGGTCCGTACAATCCTTTCATTGGTCCAGTTACGTATTTGTTTTATCTAATCTTAATAGTTGCATGACTCTACAGGATTCGGTTCGTACAATCCTTTCATTGGTCCAGTTATATATTTGTTTTATCTTATCTAAATAGTTGCATTGCTCTACAGGATTCGGTCCGTACAAACTTTTCATTGGTCCAGTTACATATTTGTTTTATCTTATCTAAATAGTTGCATGACTCTACAGGATTCGGTCCGTACAATCCTTTCATTGGTCCAGTTACATATTTGTTTTCTCTTATCTAAATAGTTGCATGACTCTACAGGATTTGGTCCGTACAATCCTTTCATTGGTCCAGTTACATATTTGTTTTATCTGATCTAAATAGTCGCATGACTCTACAGGATTCGGTCCGTACAATCCTTTCATTGGTCCAGTTACGTATTTGTTTTATCTAATCTAAATAGTTGCATGACTCTACAGGATTCGGTCCGTACAATCCTTTCATTGGTCTAGTTACTTATTTTACGTACCTGATCTAAATAGTCACATGACTCTACAGGGTTCGTGGCGTACAATCCTTTCATTGGTCCAGTTATATATTTGTCTTATCTGATCTAAATCGTCTTATGTACAGTATTGTTTTATTTGTTTTTTAACTTTCCTGTTTGGTGAAGCCGTGCGGGCAAAAACATTCTCGCAATTTGTCGTGCAACAATGTTGCGTTGCAAGTAGTAGTGTTGCATGTATTATCACTCGTGTCGCAAGTGCACAACAATTTTGCACATTGATGCAAAATGGTGCACACAGATGATGCATATCATTAGCCGAAAGAGCAACACGTTCCTTTTCGTGCTCTCGGTTTTTTCATCTTTGCTTCTTCTCATACTGCCTATCACTGCCTACCGCAGCTTGGATCTGTATTCATGTTAGTGTAAAGTCTTTCTGGAGGTGGAAATGTACTGTTGCACAACAATGCTACATGAAGTAGAATCCACAAAATTATTGCACGAAAAGGTGCGAAAAACGTTGTATTACTTCGTCTTTCAAGATATTTGTTGTCGCTTAGTACTTGTACCGTCCCTTGAGGTTTATAATGCAATCTAACATATTGCATTTCGAACTACAGGTACGTATGTCTACATTGAAGCCTCTGAGCGGAACCCCAATGAGACAGCGAGACTGGAAAGCAAAGAACTACAAGGCAACACTTGCTTGATCTTTCATTATCACATGTACGGCGCAGATGTGGCCGAGCTACGAGTTGAAACACGAGACCTGGACACTAACAGCAAAGAGGTCACGTGGTCCCAAGAGGGTAACCAAGGTGACGGGTGGAAGGCGGTGCGGCTCATGTTGATTGGGCAGAACTACAAGGTGCGTACCCATTCTGGTTATACGGATGGATACAAATACAATAGCAGTGTAAACTATCCTGATTTCGAGCTAAAAATGCATTTCAGTTTGTAATTCATTGAACGAATTTAAAGAAGTGCTTTGGTTAATCTTGTATTAGTTTGCTTGGGGCCTGTATCTTTCCAGCAGTCAATTCGTTGCTCTGATGTCGCAGTCACGTTGTTTCTCGTCCCCAGGTCTCCTTTGTCGGCGTGCGCGGGAAGTCTTTTCGGGGGGACATTGCTCTTGATGACGTCAGTATTCATCCGGGAGACTGTTCTCTGGAGAAAAACTACGTGAGATGGAAATTAGAACAAGGTGTGATGAGATAAGGCAGATTGTACGCGTGAGCTGATTGGAGAAGGTGTGGCGAGATAAGGCAGATAGTACGCGCGAGCTGATTGGATAAGGTGAGATGAGATAAGGCAGATAGTACGCGCGAGTTGATTGGATCAGTTGTGACAAGATAAGGCAGATAGTGGGCGCAATCTGATTGGTTACGCGCGAGCAATATAATCAGCACAGCGCGCGTATTTCAACCTGACCTTAATCTTGGTTATTTTTGCTTTCATGTGTAAACGTATTGACGTATTGACATCTACTGTTTAGATGAGGCTATATTACACGGGAACGCGTTACGTATTTCTTAAAAATTTCTTAAAATGGCGTTCTATCAAATTTATCATGAAATAGCAATTTGTTCTCAGACATAAGCATGATTTTCAACCTATCAGAGCCCGCATCCTGACAAAGCTTTTCCAAATATTAAAGGTCACTGCCATTAAAGACCATTAAACGCAACGCCGTAACGAGACAAGTTGCAAAAAAAATTCGCGTGTGACACTCTCTTTGCAACTTGTAATGCAGTGAAAATCGAAGGAAGACTGCAGCTTTCTACTTGTTGCAACGTGCGACATCTACTTTGCAACTGCTACTTAGGGAGAACTGCATCGTGTGGCGTGGATTTATGACGTTTGAGGATTTGTTTGACCCAGCAACCATGCCCTTTATTTTTGTAGGGATTACTTGAATAGTTTTATTCCATCGTTTAATTTCAGGCAACTGCACCTTCAACGACGACGTTTTCTGTTTATGGACAAACACTAACGGCGATGATTTTGATTGGCTTCTGGGAAATGGAGAAACAGCATCCCATGAAACAGGGCCAAATGACGACCATTCAGGGGGAGGTGAGTGGAGAGCTTTGCTCCTGTTAATGCAACACTGTATTTAATGCAGGAAAATAGTCACATCATATTACATTTTCACTTTCGATTAGTATCTCTGTAGTATTCTTCGCAACCGTTTCCTGGGTAGCTCGTGACGACCCAGGAAACGGTTGCGGAGACTAATATTTCTGTTATTGTAGATTGTTGTTATTGCCATCTATCCTTGAAATGAAATTGACGGAGTTGTCTCTTGGAGTTTTAATAACTTGTAATTTTTCTAGGAACTTACGCTTTCATAGAAACATCTGTTCCAAGAAAGAAAGGTGATAAGGCCAGACTGGTTTTTCTCAGTTACCCAGTGGAACAGTGCATGGAGTTTTTTTACAGCATGAATGGGCGCGATGTTGGTGCTCTGCGACTTTACCAGATTTCACAGACTGTGGAGATCAAGTTGTGGGAAAAGAAAGAGCACCAAAGCAAACAGTGGGAGAAAGCGAGAGTAACCATTCCAAAAAATTCCAATACACCTTGGGTAAGAAACCACTTCTCATAGTGAAAATATCTGTCACATTAACCATTTCACTCCCAAGCTCAAAATACAAATTCTCCTAACCATAAAATAAGGAGATGTATGAGTGGTGAAATGAGAATTAATGTTTTAATCGACTGTCATTTGGCCAAAGTATCAAATGTCAAAATCTCTGGTGAGAGACTGAAAAGAGAAAATTGAAGTTGATCACTCTTGAAAGTGAAGGGGTCAACCCACACCCAAGCGGACCATCGTGTGTACGACTGGGGGAATCATATGTTGAAATGTTGAGAAAATCGTCTTTTTTCAGATTGTTATCGAGGGCGAGGTGGGCAACAGTTATCGTGGGGACATCGCTGTTGACAACATTAGCTTCACTAGAGGCGCGTGCGCAACGAGCACGGAACACCGCTGACATAGAATTTAAAGGTAGCGCGGGCTTGTTGTCTGCAGTTTCTGGCATCTGTGTCTTCCAGCCGTCCAGTCTTCTCCTCTCCTGACTGTGTTTCTGAAACTTCGCCTCAAGTTTCCAGTCTACCTCTCTTTCTCTCTCTAAGCATGAGCGAAAAGCGTTTCCTCAAAAAATCTGTAGACTGCAGGACATGCTTTTATCTCCAGTTTTACCACATCTCTGTTTTTAGTATATATATTATACTAATGCCATTAGTGCGATCATTCTGTACGGGATCATGTGTACTTAGGGTGGTGTCGACCGATATATGCCGGCCGATATATCGACCGATATGTCGGTCGCCACTCGGTCGATATATCGATCGAGTATCGGTCGCGCATCGGCCACTCGGTCGATATATCGATCGACATATCAGTCGATATATCGCGGCCGACATGTCGACCGATACCATATTGGTCAAATGTCGGTGGTATATCGGTCAAGCATCGGTCAAGTATCGGTCGAGTGTCGATCGACATATCGGTCGATATATCGCGGCCGACATGTCGTGTCGGTGGTATATCGGTCAAGCATCGGTCAAGTATCGGTCGAGTGTCGACCGACATATCGGCCGATATATCTGTTTTTCTGGTACTTCTTTACTTCTCTGAGCAGCCTCTGTGGCCAAGCGAAATGCTACAACTCTTTTGCCAATTATTCAGCGGAAAGTGCAACCTGGCTCTTTGGTTTTCACAGACGAGTGGTCGTATAAACTCAAAATGTCACCGATACCTCGGTGAACTGTCGGTCAAGTATCGGTCGAATGTCGACCGACATATTGGTCGATATATCGGCCGACACTTGACCGAGATATCGACCGACACGCGGCCGATGTATCGGCCGACTGTCGACCGATACTCGGTCGAGTATCGGTCGAGTGTCGGTCGACATATCGACCGACACTGTCGGCCGATACTTCTCCGACACTACCTATAGTACACATGATCCGGTGTACGTGCCTTTAATTTCTGTTGCTCTGATCTATTGTCTCCCATCTCCTATTTCTTCCTCAGCCTTCACTTTTTTCACATAAACGAACCCTCTCTTGCTTTCTTCGTACAGACGTGCAGGCGGTGCATCTGCAAGCACAAGGGCATCAGCATCATCCGCAGGACATCAGAAGAAAAAAAAAATGAAATAAACGTTTTACTCCTTAGAACCGAGGCGGGAGTTCTTCTAGCCAGACTTTTAGGGCCGATTTTTTAAACAAGGCTTGGACCGCGGTTAAGAAAGTTCTGGTCTCAATATGGTCCAAACAGTAACCATGCTTATCGGACCACTGTTGTAACGTGGTATTTATGAACCGACGCCGATCCATGTTCTAAACGTACAATTTAGCCTTTGGCAAACCCTGATTTACAGACTCCGTCTGATTTTCAATTTAGCGATAAACCAGGTCTAAGTTAGGCTATGTTTAAAAAGTCGGCCCGTGACACAAGACACGGTGGGAGCTGATATATAGATTGGGTAGAAAAAGAATCGATTGCGTGACGAAGTACGTATTTCCCACGGAGCACGTTCTCAAAATTTAATACTAAAATTTGAAGTTGGTCGGCCGCCGTAATAAGGGAAAAGAGGAACACTGATTTTCCATTTTTGTATTCATAGACAGTACAATTAAATAGGCTTCCTGTGCAATTTTTTTTTACTTCAAATTATACACGTGTTTCAGACCTAGTCATACTTCACAGGGCTTGTGAACGATTCTCGCTGCAATCACCGCGCGTCAGATTACAGCATTTGTTACCGTTAGTCTTGAAAGAAAAAAATAAGACATCTGACTAAATCATTCAAGACTTCAAGTACTGATTGCTCTGAGCGAATACGATAGCCGAAACTGGCGACAGAAGCGTATTAAAACAATACTTCGATGGAAAATGATCAGCATACAGATTTTTAAAATATATTCTTGAAGTGATGGAGTTACACAAAATACGGGATAGAATATATTTGTCACGGTGCTTGTCCTTTCTGAATAAGTATCTGAGTTTGCATATATGCAAATAGCTTCTATGTCGGCGGTTTGGACTAACAGCCGTTCGGCCCATCTCATTAGGTCAATAAGATGTTCCCCTTCTAAGTGGCAAAAACTACTGAGGGGGGAGGGGCATGAAGTGTTATCCATATAAAGCCGCCGTGGCACAGGTCCTGTGAGAAAGTTTGTTTTCCGTGCTAATGTTATAAGTTGACGACAGAATGTCAGAAGCTAAATTACCTCTCCAGGGAGGGGTTTTCAAAATATAATTGGCTCTCTCGCACGTGGAGAATCAAGGCACTATTTAATGGCGGCTGTGAGTGTTGCCGATTCTTTGGTTGTATGTGGAAATCTGCTCCCCGCCTTCAGCCCCTGGCTGACATATCCGTAGTATCTGGCAAACAGGCGACATAGATTATGCGAATATATGCTCCGCTTACAAAAGAAGGAACACAGTTGTATGGTGTGGACTGTGACATGGGTTTTGGCAAAGGTAAAATCTTATTCCGAGTTTTTTGCGTTCGCTGATATGTTTGTTGACACATGAGTTTATGCCATATCGACTGTGGTATGTCTGAGTTGTTTGTTTATAAAATTCTCTCGAGCGGATTCTGTCGCTATAATGAAAAATCGACAGGAAATTTTACTGTGAATCCTTTTCACCACCGTTCGAATAGCACGAGAAACAGGTTTGTTCGGCTGGAGTGTGTTACATTACGAAACTATTATAACGAGTCAGTCTGGTTTACCTCGCATGATATGTTTGTTGACACATGATTTCATGACCAAATCGACTGTGGTATGTCTGAGTTGTTTGTTTATAAAAATTGTCTCGAGCGAGTTTTGTCGCTAATAAAAAATCGACTTAAAAGTCGACAGGAAATTTTACTGTGAATCTATTTCACCACCGTTCGAAGAGCACGAGAAACAGGTTTGTTTGGCTATTATAACGAGTCAAAATCTGGCTTAGCTCACAGAAATTTACCAAACGACTTGAAATATTTGTAACACGAACTACCTATCATAGACTATCATTAACTAGCAAATAGCTTCACGTACGCTTTGCGGACATATGTTTTGTTGTTGTTGTTGCAGAAAATGACGTATGCTGCCTGTCATGTTTTGAGCGTCCCCTCCCTGAGAGGATTGAGCCCACCCCCCCCCCCCCCCCCCCCCTCGGGAAACCATCGCCGGTCTTTGCATTCGTCCCTGCATGACCAACAGAATTAACTGGGAGAGGTTTAGAGACGGGAAGCCGTGGAGCGGCAAAAGAATGGGTAATAGAAGCCGTCGCCATTACTGTACAACCGGCGGCATAAGCGGCGTGGAGGATCGTAAAGGAAGCCGTTGCAAGACGCACAGTTCGTTTGGGATACGGTCATTTAGGAGGTATGTAGGAGTCGCAGTTAGTTTTCTATTCCACCGCGGAAAGTACGTTTTTCTACCATGCGATCGCATTATGCTTGAGTCAGCGCTCATTGGAAAAAATAGCCTGCGTAGCTGGCCGTCTCATTCCATGCGTTTGAAGAGTGTTTACGGGCGCCATTTTTGTACTGGTGGCAGAGGGGAGACTGAGGGCGAGTGACAAAATTACAAGGCGGGGGGAGGGGAGCGGGGGCGGGAGAAAAGACTACAGACAAAGCGGTTGAAACGGCAACATATACAAGTGCGGGTTTTGTTGTTCGTGCAACGCTTGTTGTAAAACATCAAGAATTATCCACAAACTCCAAACGAAGACTTGTTTACTGGAGAATAAGATATTGTGAAACTCCCGTGCGCAATTTTTTTTGTGTGCGTGTCTCGTGTGCCCTGCATGAATAATTAGCCTTTGACCAATGAACAGGCTGTTGTAAACCGGTTTTACTGCATATTTCACACATTTTGCCAAATGCGTGCATTCTCGTGGAATATTGGCCTTGCATCTGCAATGATTAGCCTTTGACTAATGAAAGGCTATTGTGTTTTACTTGCGTATTGCACGTGTTTTTGCTGCCGTGCACATTCCCCGTGCATATGTCCTCTATATATCGCATCTGCTTCTCGTCATTTCAGTCAGTTGCTTCCCGAGCTGCAAGGAGGACAGACGTACGGACCCGTTCGGACTCTAAACTTGAGGTAAGTCTGGTCAAATTTCTACGTGAAGTGAAGGGAAAGGAAGCAGTCAGTGAAGTTTCAAGACGCTGCAGACGTATCGGCTTTGTAAACTGCTGAAGAGCTCGCGTTTGTAAAACATTCGTTTAATGAAGACGTTTCTCTTTTCATTGCAGGGCAGTCGAAAGCCGAAGGCTTTGCCGGAGTTCTACCTCGAAGTAAAGGTAAACCTTGTTTGTATTTGCTGTCTGGTTTATATTTATCGCGCGTAGAGAGGAGAAACGAAGCTTCAGAACTTTTTGCGCTTTCGAAATTTTCGTTTAATGAACTTTCGTTTAATGAACTTTCGTTTAATGAAGACATTTCTCTCTTCTTTGCAGGGCAGTCGAAAGCCGAAGGCTTTGCCGGAGTTCTACCTCGAAGTAAAGGTAAACCTTGTTTGTATTTGCTGTCTGGTTTATAATTATCGCGCGTAGAGAGGAGAAACGAAGCTTCAGAACTTTTTGCGATTTCGAAATTTCCGATTAATAAGGACGTTTTGTCTCTTGTTAGCAGGGCAGCGGGCCCTATCTGTACTTTAATTACTTGTCGAAGAGGGAGTGTTTCTTTCTTGTTTGTTACTAGTTCCTCGGGAAGTCGCCGCAAGGCCGAATGTAGTTCAGATCTACGGTCAAAATAGATCAATTTCACATCAAGTAAAGAGGCGAATATTTCTTGGTTTGAATGTGGCGCAAAATGTTAATATGGTTTCGAATGTGCTAACGTGACATCAACCCAGGAATTTTGTGTTATTTCTTTCTTGTGATTAAAACTGAATTCGGTTTTAGGGTTTTTTGGTTTCTAGTTTATTCGAAAAGGATGCGAATCTAGTCCCTCGGATGTTTTTGCGTAGATCCTTTTCAATGTTAGTCGTTGACGTTCAGTTACTCGTTCCTTTATTTTTTTATATTTTTTATTTTTGCGTAGTTCGTTTTCAATGTATGTTGGTCATTAACGTTCAGGTAGTCGTTCATTTCTTTTTGCGCTCAGAGTTTTTTTTTAGCTCGCGTTCAGTTAGTCGTTTGATTTATTTTTGTGCTTAGATGTTTTTTCCCTCGGATGTTTTTGCTTGGTTTCTTTTCAATGTTGGTCGTTAACATTCAGGTAGTCGTTCAATTTTTTTTGCGCTTAGATGTTCTTTCCCTCGGATATTTTTGCGTAGTTTGTTTTCAATGTTGGTCGTTAACTTTCAGTTCGTCGTTCATTCTTTTTTTTTTTTTTTTGCTGTTGGATGATTTTCCCTCGGATGTTTTTGCGTAGTTCGTTTTCAATGTTAGTTTTTAACGTTCAGTTAGTCGTTCATTTTTTGTGCTTAGTTTTTTTTTAGTTCAGTATTTTTGCGTAGTTCGTTTTCAATGTTGGTTGTCAACGTTCAGTTCGTCGTTCATTTTTTTTTTTTTTTTGCGCTTAGATGTTTTTTTCCCTCGGATGTTTTTGCGTGGTTCGTTTTCAATGTTAGTCGTCAACGTTCAGTTAGTCGTTCATTTTTTTTCTGTGCGCTTCGATGTCTTTCCCTCGGATGTTTTTGCGCAGTTCGTTTTTAATGTTAGTCATGAACGTTCAGTTAGTCGTTCATTTTTTTTTTTTTTTTTTTGCGCTTCGATGTTTTTTCCCTCGGATGTTTTTGGTAGTTCATTTTCAATGTTAGTCGTCAACAACTAACGTTCAGTTAGTCGTTCATTTTTTGTGCTTAGTTTTTTTTTAGTTCAGTATTTTTGCGTAGTTCGTTTTCAATGTTGGTCATGAACGTTCAGTTAGTCGTTCATTTTTTTTTTTTTTTGCGCTTCGATGTTTTTTCCCTCGGATGTTTTTGCGTGGTTCGTTTTCAATGTTAGTCGTCAACGTTCAGTTAGTCGTTCATTTTTTTTTTTTTTTTTTTTGCGCTTCGATGTTTTTTTCCCTCGGATGTTTTTGGTAGTTCGTTTTCAATGTTAGTCGTCAACGTTTGTTTTCAATGTTGGTCGTTAACTTTCAGTTAGTCTTTCATTTTTTTTTTCTGTGCGCTTCGATGTCTTTCCCTCGGATGTTTTTGCGCAGTTCGTTTTTAACGTTGGTCATGAACGTTCAGTTAGTCGTTCATTTTTTTTTTTTTTTTTTGCGCTTCGATGTTTTTTCCCTCGGATGTTTTTGGTAGTTCATTTTCAATGTTAGTCGTCAACGTTCAGTTAGTCGTTCTTTTTTTTTTCTTTTTTTTGCGCTTCGATGTTTTTTTCCCTCGGATGTTTTTGGTAGTTCGTTTTCAATGTTAGTCGTTAACTTTCAGTTAGTCTTTCATTTTTTTTTTTTTTTTTTGCTGTTGGATGATTTTCCCTCGGATGTTTTTGTTCGTTTTCAATGTTAGTTTTTAACGTTCAGCTAGTCGTTCATTTTTTTGCGCTTGTTTTACTTCAATATTTTTCATTGCTAGTTTTTAACGTTCAGTTAGTCGTTCATTTTTTGTGCTTGGTTGTTTTTTTAGTTCATTATTTTTGCGTGGTTCGTTTTCAATGTTAGTCGTCAACGCTCAGTTACATGGCAAATGGTTTGAACCCAGAAGTGTGAACAGTAGGTTGGTTGTGATCGTCCGGGTTAGAGTAGTCTCCAGAAAGACTGTTGTTGGTGACTGACGTTTCGACTACCTGAGCGGAAGTCATCTTCTTGACTCTGAAGATGACTTCCGCTCAGGTAGTCGAAACGTCAGTCGCCAACAACAGTCTTTCTGGAGACTACTCTAACCCGGACGATCACAACCAACCTACCTAACGTTCAGTTAGTCGTTCATTTTTTTTTTCTGTGCGCATCGATGTCTTTTTCCCTCGGATGTTTTTGCGCAGTTCGTTTTTAATGTTAGTCATGAACGTTCAGTTCGTCGTTCTTTTTTTTTTTTTTTGCACTTCGATGTTTTTTTTCCCCTCGGATGTTTTCGGTAGTTCGTTTTCAATGTTAGTCGTCAACGTTCAGTTAGTCGTTTATTTATTTATTTATTTTTTTTGCGCTTCGATGTTTTTTTTCCTCGGATGTTTTTGGTAGTCCATTTTCAATGTTAGTCGTCAACGTTCAGTTAGTCCTTCATTTTTTTTTTTTTTTTGCGCTTAGCTGTTTTTCCCTCGGATGTTTTTGCCTAGTTCGTTTTTAATGTTAGTTTTTAACGTTCAGTTAGTCGTTCATTTCTTTCTTTTTGCGCTTAGATGTTTGCTAGTTGGACATTGTATTTTGGCTCTATTAAGCGCACACATCAACCTTTTACACATGTTAATAAAGTTTCAACACACTTCCACACACTACACCTTATCTTCACAAGAATAAAGAAACAAACCTGTTGTCTTGCGTATTTTTCCCCCTCCCTTGAACCCAACCTCCAAACTTGGCGAAGAAGAGGAACAAGAAAAAGGTAAGGACTTGTATGTAGACTTAGCCTTAGCACTTAGCCTTAGCACTTAGCCTTAGCACCTAGCCTTAACACCTAGCCTTAACACCTAGCCTTAACACCTAGCCTTAACACCTAGCCTTAACACTTGGCCTTAACACTTGGCCTTAACACTTGGCCTTAACACTTGGCCTTAACACTTGGCCTTAACCCTTAGCCTTAACCCTTAGCCTTAACCCTTAGCCTTAACCCTTAGCCTTAACCCTTAGCCTTAACCCTTAGCCTTAACCCTTAGCCTTAACCCTTAGCCTTAACCCTTAGCCTTAACCCTTAGCCTTAACCTTAACACTTAGCCTAGACTTATATAGACTTATATAGACTTATATAGACTTATATAGACTTATATAGACTTATATAGACTTATATAGACTTATATAGACTTATATAGACTTATATAGACTTATATAGACTTATATAGACTTATATAGACTTATATAGACTTATATAGACTTATATAGACTTATATAGACTTATATAGACTTATATAGACTTATATAGACTTATATAGACTTATATAGACTTATATAGACTTATATAGACTTATATAGACTTATATAGACTTATATAGACTTATATAGACTTATATAGACTTATATAGACTTATATAGACTTATATAGACTTATATAGACTTTTATAGACTTTTATAGACTTTTATAGACTTTTATAGACTTATATAGACTTATATAGACTTTTATAGACTTTTATAGACTTTTATAGACTTTTATAGACTTTTATAGACTTTTATAGACTTATATAGACTTATATAGACTTTTATAGACTTTTATAGACTTTTATAGACTTTTATAGACTTATATAGACTTATATAGACTTTTATAGACTTTTATAGACTTTTATAGACTTTTATAGACTTTTATAGACTTTTATAGACTTTTATAGACTTTTATAGACTTGTGGGGGCGATCAGAAACACAGGGTGTGGCGCTCCGGAAATTATGCACTTGTAAACCTTGTACACCTTAATAAAATGACACAGAATACTGGTATAAAATTCTTTATTGTCTTGTAAAAATCCTGAGTGGGGGGGTGGGGGCATGTGACAAAGTCTTAGGGGGTGGACCTAGGTGAAGTCTAAAGGGGGTGGGGGCATGTGACAAAGTCTTAGGGGGTGGACCTAGGTGAAGTCTAAGGGGGGTGGGGGCATGTGACAAAGTCTTAGGGGGTGGACTTAGGTGAAGTCTAAGGGGGGTGGGGGCATGTGACAAAGTCTTAGGGGGTGGACCTAGGTGAAGTCTAAGGGGGGGTGGGGGCATGTGACAAAGTCTTAGGGGGTGGGGCGTATGGTGAAGTCTAGAGGGGGGTGGGGGCATGTGACGAAGTCTTAAGAGGTTTGGAGCGAGGTGAAGTCTAGAGGAGGCCTGTGGGGGAAAGGGGAGTAAGGTAAATCTTTTGGGGTGAAGTGTTTTCTCGGACTTCACTCATCTTTATTTTGCGCAAGTGTCGCGCCAGTCTTCTAAATAACAAGACATGGCGCGCGTGTGTGGGTTGTTTGCTGTTTCGGTCATCTTTATTTTGTGTAAGTGTCGCGCCAGTCTTCTAAATAACAAGACATGACGCGCGTGTGTGGGTTGTTTGCTGTTTCGGTCATCTTTATTTTGTGTAAGTGTCGCGCCAGTCTTCTAAATAACAAGACATGGCGCGCGTGTGTGGGTTGTTTGCTGTTTCGGTCATCTTTATTTTGTGTAAGTGTCGCGCCAGTCTTCTAAATAACAAGACATGGCGCGTGTGTGTGGGTTGCTTGGTGTGTCGGTCATTTTTATTTCGACCATCTTTAGAAAGCCTTCGCGCTCAAAGTCTGATTCTTCTTGTTCAGCCAGCACCAAGAAAAAATATCTTCAACTTCTCCTTTGCTCCGCTCTATCTTCAAAGTGTTTCGTCTTCCTGCGATTAAGAATTTATACACTCAACTACAGAGAACACTGCTTGACCTTTGGTTTCTCACATAAATTGCAGGAAACTTCGTACGCAAAAAAAAAAATAGTCACGAAAAGGCGATGCAAACGAAGACAACACTCAACATAAAAGCTACCGAGCAATGTCAATCCGAGCTAAACATTTCAACCGTTCGAGCAAATAAATACGCTTTAACCTCTCAAATAAATTGCAGGAAAATTCGTACGAAAAGGCGATGCAAACCAAGACAGCTTTCAACATAAAATAAACAGAAACTATACCGAGCAATGTCAATCCGAGTTAAACATTTCAACCGTTCGAGCAAATAAATTGCAGGAAACTTCGTACGCAAAAAAAGAAACACGCCCTCTTTGACAAGTGATTAAAGTACAGAAATGGCTTACCTTCAAGTTTGGTGTAGAAGTCCGGTAAACCTTCGGCTCTTCAATGTCCAGTTCGGAAAGCAGCTCACTGAGATGACAAAAAAAAAACATGTAAATCGGGTATCTGCACGGGGAATGTTCTGTTTAAGCAGATAAATACGCTTTGATCTCTCAAATAAATTGCAGGAAACTTCGTACGCAAAAAAACAAGTCACTAAAATGGCGATGCAGACCAACACAATAATCAACTGAACTCGAAATACAATAATACATATGCAAAAACCACCAAACAACGTCAACGAAGTAAACGACTTGCACCAGCGCAGTTTATTTCTCTTAATGAAAGAACACTCACATGCTCACCTCGTGCGCTAATCCCATAAATGTGACCTGAAGAAGAAACGAACACGACTGACGATCAAGAATTCAAAACGCAACTGTAAACTTATTGAAATGTGGGCGCAAACTTTCTAAACGAAGTATAAACTGATAAGATGTGTGTACACTGTAGAATACTTTGCAATTTCGCGTTGCGAGTATTTTATATCTTCGAACGATGCATAACTTCACATCCGCTTCGCTTCTTCCTGAATCACTAAATTAACACGTCTTTGTCCAACTGCTGTGTAAAATAGGTCAAGAAAGTACCTTTCGTTTGCTTCAGAATCCGCCACAACGCTATCCTTTCTGCTTCAAATCGTCAACTCAAATGTAGACCAAGCTTTCATCTCGCACGTGTTCCTGCAAAAAAAGAAACCAACTGCGATGAATAAGTGATCGGCCAATGGCAGTTAATCCAGGGTCACATGAACCACTAAAGTATTCGACCTATTGTTTGATAACGCCATAATTTTTGCATACACTCTAATTTTTCATCAAGCCTATATCTGAGCAAATTTACCATGTACTCATAAATACGCTTTGGCCTCTCAAATAAATTGCAGGAAACTTCGTACGCAATAAAAAAAACAGTCACGAAAAGGCGATGCAAACCAAGACAACATAAAATGAACAGAAGCTACCGAGCAATGTCAATCCGAGCTAAAGATTTCAACCGTTCGAGCAAATAAATAAGCTTTGATCTCTCAAATAAATTGCAGGAAACATCGTACGCAAAAAAAGAAACACGCCCTCTTTGACAAGTGATTAAAGTACAGAAATGGCTTACCTTCAAGTTTGGTGTAGAAGTCCGGTAAACCTTCGGCTCTTCAATGTCCAGTTCGGAAAGCAACTCACTGAGATGACAAAAACAAAAAAAACATGTAAATCGGGTATCTGCACGGGGAATGTTCTGTTCAAGCAGATAAATACGCTTTGATCTCTCAAATAAATTGCAGGAAACTTCGTACGCAAAAAAACAAGTCACGAAAATGGCGATGCAGACCAACACAATAATCAACTGAACTCGAAATACAATAATACGTATGCGAAAACCACCAAACAACGTCAACGAAGTAAACATCAGACACGAAACGACTTGCACCAGCGCAGTTTATTTCTCTTAATGAAAGAACACTCACATGCTCACCTCGTGCGCTAATCCCATAAATGTGACCTGAAGAAGAAGCGAACACGACTGACGATCAAGAATTCAAAACGCAACTGTAAACTTATTGAAATGTGGGCGCAAACTTTCTAAACGAAGTACAAACTGATAAGATGTGTGTACACTGTAGAATACTTTGCAATTTCGCGTTGCGAGTATTTTACATCTTCGAACGATGCTTGACTTCACATCCGCTTCGCTTCTTCCTGAATCACTAAATTAACACGTCTTTGTCCAACTGCTGTGCAAAATAAGTCAAGAAAGTACCTTTCGTTTGCTTCAAAATCCGCCACAACGCTATCCTTTCTGCTTCAAATCGTCAACTCAAATGTGGACCAAGCTTTCATCTCGCACGTGTTCCTGCAAAAAAAGAAACCAACTGCGATGAATAAGTGATCGGCCAATGGCAGTTAATCCAAGGTCACATGAACCACTAAAGTATTCGACCTATTGTTTGATAACGCCATAATTTTTGCATACACTTACATCCTAATTTTTCATCAAACCTATATCTGAGCAAATTTACCATGTACTCATCGAGAATAACTCGGTGGCTCAGCGGGTAATTCTAAGTGTTAAGTTTGAGGGTTGATGGTTCGAGGCTCGTCGGCAATTTCCCTCGCCGGCGTGTCCTCTTTCCATCATTTCCTTAATTGTTCTTCATTCTAAGGCCCTTCGGGGCCGCCACTAATTCACAACGCAACTCCAGGAAAACTTAGTACTTTTTTTTTTAATTTACAAACTAAATGGAGTCGACTAAAAAAAATCGTAAAATAACAATCGTACTAAAAAAAAGTAAAAAAGGCTTCACTCTTAAACCCCCCCCCCCCCCCAAAAAAATTTCTAACGTCAACGACTAGCATTTAAAAGGAACTACGAAAGTAATTCGAAGTGCAGTACACATTATCGCTGATAAAAAAAAAAAAAAAGAAAAAAAAATCGGTATACCAGTAACCAATCCGTGGTTCACGCTCTTATTCTGTTTATCAGGTTCCACTTCCGAAAACAATTCACGATAAACACGACACACAAGGATTTGAACGGAAAGAAATTATGAAGCACATCTTCCCGCAGATATAACAAAGCTTCGCTCCTATTCTGTCCAACAAGTACCATCCCGTCGTTATCTCGTCCGTAAAAACTGGTTCGCAAATAATCGACTTATGAAAAAAATTCACAATAACATGACACGGAGCGAAAGAAAACTTAAACTCGACCGGTGTAATAAGTATTATCTCGTCCGTACAACTGGTTCGCAAATATTCGACTTCCGAAGAAAATTCACAGTAACATGACACGGAGCGAAAGAAAACTTAAACTCGACCGGTGTAATAAGTATTATCTCGTCCGTACAACTGGTTCGCAAATATTCGACTTCCGAAGAAAATTCACACTAACATGACACGGAGCGAAGGAAAACTTAAACTCGACCGGTGCAATTCCTTAATTACAAAACCAAAATAAATATGTAGAAGAGCGTTCGTACATACCATAGTCCATGTTAATCCTTCTTGCGCCGTGAACGAGGTCGCCATCACAGCTTCACCATCAGCCACAAGCGATGACTTTCGCTTGCTCCGCCATGAAGTCTTCCCGGCTTCGCTTCAATTGTCCTTCATTTCATCTGCACGAGAAAAAACTTTCTTAATAACGATACTTCTACAAAAGGTTGCAGTGTTATCAAACCTACAAAAACATCTATTCTTTACGAACTGTACTCGCGCGGTAAATTAAACCACCTACCTAAACTTCGGAGCCTTTTGCAGACGTCTTTCCATGTTGCAGGTCCACGACAAATGGCCTGATGTGACAAAAAAATATGCAAATCATGGCACGAAATGCGTGAAAAATGCAAAAACACGAGTCAGAAGTCCTATTATTCAGATGCAACGAGACGTAACGAAACGTAAGGTGCCCAATATAAAATCAAAACCGCCAAAGCAAGCTTTTCAAACAGTCATATGAAATGGAAAATATTGCAGACTTAAACCTTCTTTATAGTACAAGAGAACTCGTTGAAGTATTCAAACGATCCTAAAGTTCTAACAAGAATGCCGAGCGAATTTAAAAGTGCAAACTCTATACCCTACCTTGAGGGAGAAAAATGCCCGATTTTGAGCCTAATACCCTTTCTTCTCGCAGTGATTTCCCTGTAAATAATCATCGGTTTGACCTGTAAATCACCGTCTAGAGCTAACATACATAGTTCTATAGAATGATTTATAGATCTTAATTGCTAACTTGTAATTGTGCAGATATCAGACGACAAAAACATATAGCTTCAACTCCTCTACGCTTGAAATGCGGCGAAGTTTTGGTCAACGAATTTCTCTTAATTCTCGGGCCTGGATGTGTGAAATGGGAAATATTGCAGACTTAAACCTTCTTTATAGTACAAGAAAACTCTTTGAAATATTCAAACGATCTTAAAGTTCTAATAAAAATGCCGAGAAAATTTCAAAGTACAAAGTCTATACCGTACCTTGAGGGAGAAAAATGGCCGATTTTGAGCCTAATACCACTTCTTGTCGCAGTGATTTCCCTGTAAATAATCATCGGTTTGACCTGTAAATCACCGTCTAGAACTAACATACATAGTTCTATAGAATGATTTATAAATTCCAATTGCCAACTTGTATTTGTACAGATATCACAAGACAAAAATGCATACCTTGAACCTCTCTATGCTTGAAAAGCCGCAAACTATAGGTCGATGATTTGCTCTTATTTCTCGGGCCGGGCTGTATGAAATGGAAAATATTGCAGACTTAAACCTTAAATGTACAAACTCTATAGCCTACCTTGAGCGAGAAAAATGGCCAATTTTGAGTCTAATACCCCTTCTTGTCGCAGTGATTTCCCTGTAAATAATCATCGGTTTGACCTCTAAATCACTCTGTAGAGCTAATATGCATAGTTCTATAGAATGAGCCATAAATTTCAATTGCCAGCTTCTATAAATTTCAATTGCCAATTACAGATATCACAAGACAAAAATGCATAGCTTGAACCTCTCTATGCTTGAAAAGGCGTGAACTTTTGGTCGATGATTTGCTCTTATTTCTCGGGCCTAGCTGTGTGAAATGGAAAATATTGCAGACTTAAACCTTCTTTATAGTACAAGAAAACTCTTTGAAGTATTCAAACGATCCTAAAGTTCTAACAAGAATGCCGAGCGAAATTTAAAAGTACAAACTCTATAGCCTACCTTGAGCGAGAAAAATGCCCGATTTTGAGTCTAATACCCTTTCTTGTCGCAGTGATTTCCCTGCAAATAATCATCGGTTTGACCTGTAAATAACTATCTAGAGCTAATATAAATAGTTCTATAGCATGATTTATAAATCTTAATTGCCAACTTGTATTTGTGCAGATATCAGACCACAAAAACGTATAGCTTCAACTCCTCTATGCTTGAAATGCGGCGAAGTTTTGGTCGACGAATTTCTCTTAATTCTCGGGCCTGGTTCTATGAAATCGAAATAATCGCAGATTTGAAGCTCCTTTATAGTACACGGAAGCTCTCTCCAAGTGTTAAAACGATCCCAAAGTTATAATAAGAATGCCGAGCGAATTTCAAAGTGCAAACTCTATACCCTACCTTGAGGGAGAAAAATGCCCGATTTTGAGTCTAATACCCTTTCTTGTCGCAGTGATTTCCCTGTAAATAATCATCGGTTTGACCTGTAAATCACCGTCTAGAGCTAACATACATAGTTCTATAGAATGATTTATAGATCTTAATTGCTAACTTGTAATTGTGCAGATATCAGACGACAAAAACATATAGCTTCAACTCCTCTATGCTTGAAATGCGGCGAAGTTTTGGTCGACGAATTTCTCTTAATTCTCGGGCCTGGATGTGTGAAATGGGAAATATTGCAGACTTAAACCTTCTTTATAGTACAAGAAAACTCTTTGAAATACTCAAACGATCTTAAAGTTCTAATAAAAAAGCCGAGAGAATTTCAAAGTACAAAGACTATACCGTACCTTGAGGGAGAAAAATGGCCGATTTTGAGTCTAATACCCCTTCTTGTCGCAGTGATTTCCCTGTAAATAATCATCGGTTTGACCTGTAAATCACCGTCTAGAACTAACATACATAGTTCTATAGAATGATTTATAAATTCCAATTGCCAACTTGTATTTGTACAGATATCACAAGACAAAAATGCATACCTTGAACCTCTCTATGCTTGAAAAGCCGCAATCTTTAGGTCGATGATTTGCTCTTATTTCTCGGGCCTAGCTGTGTGAAATGGAAAATATTACAGACTTAAACCTTTATAGTACAAGAAAACTCTTTGAAGTATTCAAACGATCCTAAAGTTCTAACAAGAATGCCGAGCGAAATTTAAATGTACAAACTCTATAGCCTACCTTGAGCGAGAAAAATAGCCAATTTTGAGTCTAATACACCTTCTTGTCGGAGTGATTTCCCTGTAAATAATCATCGGTTTCACCTGTAAATCACTCTGTAGAGCTAATGTGCATAGTTCTATAGAATGAGCTACAAATTTCAATTGCCAAGTACAGATATCACAAGACAAAAATGCATAGCTTGAACCTCTCTATGCTTGAAAAGGCGTGAACTTTTGGTCGATGATTTGCTCTTATTTCTCGGGCCTGGCTGCGTGAAATGGAAAATATTGCAGACTTAAACCTTCTTTATAGTACAAGAAAACTCTATGAAGTATTCAAACGATCCTAAAGTTCTAACAAGAATGCCGAGCGAAATTTAAATGTACAAACTCTATAGCCTACCTTGAGCGAGAAAAATGCCCGATTTTGACTCTAATACCCCTTCTTATCGCAGTGATTTCCCTGTAAATAATCATCGGTTTGACCTGTAAATCACTCTGTAGAGCTAATGTGCATAGTTCTATAGAATGAGCTACAAATTTCAATTGCCAGCTTCTATAAATTTCAATTGCCAAGTACACATATCACAAGACAAAAATGCATAGCTTGAACCTCTCTATGCTTGAAAAGGCGTGAACTTTTGGTCGATGATTTGCTCTTATTTCTCGGGCCTGGCTGCGTGAAATGGAAAATATTGCAGACTTAAACCTTCTTTATAGTACAAGAAAACTCTATGAAGTATTCAAACAATCCTAAAGTTCTAACAAGAATGCCGAGCGAAATTTAAATGTACAAACTCTATAGCCTACCTGGAGTGAGAAAAATGCCCGATTTTGAGTCTAATACCCCTTCTTGTCGCAGTGATTTCCCTGTAAATAATAATCGGTTTGACCTGTAAATCACTGTCTAGAGCTAATATACATAGTTCTATAGAACGAGTTATAAATTTCAATTGCCAGCTTCTATTTGTACAGGTATCACAAGACAAAAATGCATAGCTTGAAAAGGCGTGAACTTTTGGTCGATGATTTGCTCTTATTTCTCGGGCCTAGCTGTGTGAAATGGAAAATATTGCAGACTTAAACCTTCTTTATAGTACAAGAAAACTCTTTGAAGTATTCAAACGATCCTAAAGTTCTAACAAGAATGCCTAGCGAAATTTAAATGTACAAACTCTATAGCCTACCTTGAGCGAGAAAAATGCCCGATTTTGAGTCTAATACCCTTTCTTGTCGCAGTGATTTCCCTGCAAATAATCATCGGTTTCGCCTGTAAATCACTATCTAGAGCTAACATACATAGTTCTATAGAATGAGCTTTAAATTTCAATTGCCAGCTTCTATTTGTACAGATATCACAAGACAAAAATGCATAGCTTGAACCTCTCTAAGCTTGAAAAGGCGCGAACTTTTGGTCGATGATTTGCTCTTATTTCTCGGGCCTGGATGTGTGAAATGGAAAATATTGCAGACTTAAACCTTCTTTATAGTACAAGAGAACTCGTTGAAGTATTCAAACGATCCTAAAAGTTCTAACAAGAATGCCGAGCGAATTTAAAAGTGCAAACTCTATACCCTACCTTGAGGGAGAAAAATGCCCGATTTTGAGTCTAATACCCTTTCTTGTCGCAGTGATTTCCCTGTAAATAATCATCGGTTTGACCTGTAAATCACCGTCTAGAGCTAACATACATAGTTCTATAGAATGATTTATAGATCTTAATTGCTAACTTGTAATTGTGCAGATATCAGAAGACAAAAACATATAGCTTCAACTCCTCTATGCTTGAAATGCGGCGAAGTTTTGGTCAACGAATTTCTCTTAATTCTCGGGCCTGGATGTGTGAAATGGGAAATATTGCAGACTTAAACCTTCTTTATAGTACAAGAAAACTCTTTGAAATATTCAAACGATCTTAAAGTTCTAATAAAAATGCCGAGAAAATTTCAAAGTACAAAGTCTATACCGTACCTTGAGGGAGAAAAATGGCCGATTTTGAGCCTAATACCACTTCTTGTCGCAGTGATTTCCCTGTAAATAATCATCGGTTTGACCTGTAAATCACCGTCTAGAACTAACATACATAGTTCTATAGAATGATTTATAAATTCCAATTGCCAACTTGTATTTGTACAGATATCACAAGACAAAAATGCATACCTTGAACCTCTCTATGCTTGAAAAGCCGCAAACTATAGGTCAATGATTTGCTCTTATTTCTCGGGCCGGGCTGTATGAAATGGAAAATATTGCAGACTTAAACCTTAAATGTACAAACTCTATAGCCTACCTTGAGCGAGAAAAATGGCCAATTTTGAGTCTAATACCCCTTCTTGTCGCAGTGATTTCCCTGTAAATAATCATCGGTTTGACCTCTAAATCACTCTGTAGAGCTAATATGCATAGTTCTATAGAATGAGCCATAAATTTCAATTGCCAGCTTCTATAAATTTCAATTGCCAATTACAGATATCACAAGACAAAAATGCATAGCTTGAACCTCTCTATGCTTGAAAAGGCGTGAACTTTTGGTCGATGATTTGCTCTTATTTCTCGGGTCTAGCTGTGTGAAATGGAAAATATTGCAGACTTAAACCTTCTTTATAGTACAAGAAAACTCTTTGAAGTATTCAAACGATCCTAAAGTTCTAACAAGAATGCCGAGCGAAATTTAAATGTACAAACTCTATAGCCTACCTTGAGCGAGAAAAATGCCCCATTTTGAGTCTAATACCCCTTCTTGTCGCAGTGATTTCCCTGCAAATAATCATCGGTTTCACCTGTAAATTACTATCTAGAGCTAACATACATACTTCTATAGCATGATTTATAGATCTTAATTGCCAACTTGTATTTGTGCAGATATCAGACGACAAAAACGTATAGCTTCAACTCCTCTATGCTTGAAATGCGGCGAAGTTTTGGTCGACGAATTTCTCTTAATTCTCGGGCCTGGTTCTATGAAATCGAAATAATCGCAGATTTGAAGCTCCTTTATAGTACACGGAAGCTCTCTCCAAGTGTTAAAACGATCCCAAAGTTATAATAAGAATGCCGAGCGAAATTTAAATGTAGAAACTCTATAGCCTACCTTGAGGGAGAAAAATGCCCGATTTTGAGTCTAATACCCTTTCTTGTCGCAGTGATTTCCCTGTAAATAATCATCGGTTTGACCTGTAAATCACGGTCTAGAGCTAACATACATAGTTCTATAGAATGATTTATAGATCTTAATTGCTAACTTGTAATTGTGCAGATATCAGACGACAAAAACATATAGCTTCAACTCCTCTATCCTTGAAATGCGGCGAAGTTATGGTCGACGAATTTCTCTTAATTCTCGGGCCTGGATGTATGAAATGGAAAATATTGCAGACTTAAACCTTCTTTATAGTACAAGAAAACTCTTTGAAATATTCAAACGATCTTAAAGTTCTAATAAAAATGCCGAGAGAATTTCAAAGTACAAAGTCTATACCGTACCTTGAGCGAGAAAAATGCCCGATTTTGAGTCTAATACCCCTTCTTGTCGCAGTGATTTCCCTGTAAATAATCATCAGTTTGACCTGTAAATCACCGTCTAGAACTACCATACATAGTTCTATAGAATGATTTATAAATTAAAATTGCCAACTTGTATTTGTACAGATATCACAAGACAAAAATGCATACCTTGAACCTCTCTATGCTTGAAAAGCCGCAAACTTTTGTCGATGATTTGCTCTTATTTCTCGGGCCTAGCCGTGTGAAATGGAAAATATTGCAGACTTAAACCTTCTTTATAGTACAAGAAAACTCTTTGAAGTATTCAAACGATCCTAAAGTTTTAACAAGAAAGCCGAGCGAAATTTAAATGTACAAACTCTATAGCCTACCTTGAGCGAGAAAAATGCCCGATTTTGAGTCTAATACCCCTTCTTGTCGCAGTGATTTCCCTGCAAATAATCATCGGTTTCACCTGTAAATCACTATCTAGAACTAATATACATAGTTCTATAGAATGAGTTATAAATTTCAATTGCCAGCTTCTATTTGTACAGATATCACAAGACAAAAATGCATAGCTTGAACCTCTCTATGCTTGAAAAGCCGCAAACTTTTGGTCGATGATTTGCTCTTATTTCTCGGGCCTGGCTGTATGAAATGGAAAATATTGCAGACTTAAACCTTCTTTATAGTACAAGAAAACTCTTTGAAGTATTCAAACGATCCTAAAGTTCTAACAAGAATGCCAAGCGAAATTTAAATGTACAAACTCTATAGCCTACCTTGAGCGAGAAAAATGCCCGATTTTGAGTCTAAAACCCCTTCTTCTCGCAGTGATTTCCCTGCAAATAATCATCGGTTTCACCTGTAAATTACTATCTAGAGCTAACATACATAGTTCTATAGCATGATTTATAGATCTTAATTGCCAACTTGTATTTGTGCAGATATCAGACCACAAAAACGTATAGCTTCAACTCCTCTATGATTGAAATGCGGCGATGTTTTGGTCGACGAATTTCTCTTAATTCTCGGGCCTTGTTCTATGAAATCGAAATAATCGCAGATTTGAAGCTCCTTTATAGTACACGGAAGCTCTCTCCAAGTGTTCAAACGATCCTAAAGTTATAATAAGAATGCCGAGCGAATTTCAAAGTGCAAACTCTATACCCTACCTTGAGGGAGAAAAATGGCCGATTTTGAGTATAATACCCCTTCTTGTCGCAGTGATTTCCCTGTAAATAATCATCGGTTTGACCTGTAAATCACCGTCTAGAACTACCATACATAGTTCTATAGAATGATTTATAAATTCCAATTGCCAACTTGTATTTGTACAGATATCACAAGACAAAAATGCATACCTTGAACCTCTCTATGCTTGAAAAGCCGCAATCTTTAGGTCGATGATTTGCTCTTATTTCTCGGGCCTAGCTGTGTGAAATGGAAAATATTGCAGACTTAAACCTTCTTTATAGTACAAGAAAACTCTTTGAAGTATTCAAACGATCCTAAAGTTCTAAGAAGAATGCCGAGCGAAATTTAAATGTACAAACTCTATAGCCTACCTTGAGCGAGAAAAATGCCCGATTTTGACTCTAATACCTTTTCTTGTCGCAGTGATTTCCCTGTAAATAATCATCGGTTTGACCTGTAAATAACTCTGTAGAGCTAATATGCATAGTTCTATAGAATGAGCTACAAATTTCAATTGCCAGCTTCTATAAATTTCAATTGCCAAGTACAGATATCACAAGACAAAAATGCATAGCTTGAACCTCTCTATGCTTGAAAAGGCGTGAACTTTTGGTCGATGATTTGCTCTTATTTCTCGGGCCTAGCCGTGTGAAATGGAAAATATTGCAGACTTAAACCTTCTTTATAGTACAAGAAAACTCTTTGAAGTATTCAAACGATCCTAAAGTTCTAACAAGAATGCCGAGCGAAATTTAAATGTACAAACTCTATAGCCTACCTTGAGCGAGAAAAATGCCCGATTTTGAGTCTAATACCTTTTCTTGTCGCAGTGATTTCCCTGCAAATAATCATCGGTTTCACCTGTAAATCACTATCTAGAGCTAACATACATAGTTCTATAGCATGATTTATAAATCTTAATTGCCAACTTGTATTTGTGCAGATATCAGACGACAAAAACGTATAGCTTCAACTCCTCTATGCTTGAAATGCGGCGAAGTTTTGGTCGACGAATTTCTCTTAATTCTCGGGCCTGGTTCTATGAAATAATCGCAGATTTGAAGCTCCTTTATAGTACACGGAAGCTCTCTCCAAGTGTTAAAACGATCCTAAAGTTATAATAAGAATGCCGAGCGAATTTCAAAGTGCAAACTCTATACCCTACCATGAGGGAGAAAAATGGCCGATTTTGAGTCTAATACCCCTTCTTGTCGCAGTGATTTCCCTGTAAATAATCATCGGTTTGACCTGTAAATCACCGTCTAGAACTACCATACATAGTTCTATAGAATGATTTATAAATTCCAATTGCCAACTTGTATTTGTACAGATATCACAAAACAAAAATGCATACCTTGAACCTCTCTATGCTTGAAAAGCCGCAATCTTTAGGTCGATGATTTGCTCTTATTTCTCGGGCCTAGCTGTGTGAAATGGAAAATATTGCAAACTTAAACCTTCTTTATAGTACAAGAAAACTCTTTGAAGTATTCAAACGATCCTAAAGTTCTAAGAAGAATGCCGAGCGAAATTTAAATGTACAAACTCTATAGCCTACCTTGAGCGAGAAAAATGCCCGATTTTGACTCTAATACCTTTTCTTGTCGCAGTGATTTCCCTGTAAATAATCATCGGTTTGACCTGTAAATAACTCTGTAGAGCTAATATGCATAGTTCTATAGAATGAGCCATAAATTTCAATTGCCAGCTTCTATAAATTTCAATTGCCAAGTACAGATATCACAAGACAAAAATGCATAGCTTGAACCTCTCTATGCTTGAAAAGGCGTGAACTTTTGGTCGATGATTTGCTCTTATTTCTCGGGCCTGCCTGCGTGAAATGGAAAATATTGCAGACTTAAACCTTCTTTATAGTACAAGAAACTCTATGAAGTATTCAAACGATCCTAAAGTTCTAACAAGAATGCCGAGCGAAATTTAAATGTACAAACTCTATAGCCTACCTTGAGCGAGAAAAATGCCCGATTTTGAGTCTAATACCTTTTCTTGTCGCAGTGATTTCCCTGCAAATAATCATCGGTTTCACCTGTAAATCACTATCTAGAGCTAACATACATAGTTCTATAGCATGATTTATAAATCTTAATTGCCAACTTGTATTTGTGCAGATATCAGACGACAAAAACGTATAGCTTCAACTCCTCTATGCTTGAAATGCGGCGAAGTTTTGGTCGACGAATTTCTCTTAATTCTCGGGCCTGGTTCTATGAAATAATCGCAGATTTGAAGCTCCTTTATAGTACACGGAAGCTCTCTCCAAGTGTTAAAACGATCCCAAAGTTATAATAAGAATGCCGAGCGAATTTCAAAGTGCAAACTCTATACCCTACCTTGAGGGAGAAAAATGCCCGATTTTGAGTCTAATACCTTTTCTTGTCGCAGTGATTTCCCTGTAAATAATCATCGGTTTGACCTGTAAATCACCGTCTAGAGCTAACATACATAGTTCTATAGAATGATTTATAGATCCTAATTGCTAACTTGTAATTGTGCAGATATCAGACGACAAAAACATATAGCTTCAACTCTTCTATGCTTGAAATGCGGCGAAGTTTTGGTCGACGAATTTCTCTTAATTCTCGGGCCTGGATGTGTGAAATGGAAAATATTGCAGACTTAAACCTTCTTTATAGTACAAGAAAACTCTTTGAAATACTCAAACGATCTTAAAGTTCTAATAAAAAAACCGAGAGAATTTCAAAGTACAAAGACTATACCGTACCTTGAGGGAGAAAAATGGCCGATTTTGAGTCTAATACCCCTTCTTGTCGCAGTGATTTCCCTGTAAATAATCATCGGTTTGACCTGTAAATCACCGTCTAGAACTAACTTACATAGTTCTATAGAATGATTTATAAATTCCAATTGCCAACTTGTATTTGTACAGATATCACAAGACAAAAATGCATACCTTGAAGTTCTCTATGCTTGAAAAGCCGCAATCTTTAGGTCGATGATTTGCTCTTATTTCTCAGGCCTAGCTGTCTGAAATGGAAAATATTGCAGACTTAAACCTTTATAGTACAAGAAAACTCTTTGAAGTATTCAAACGATCCTAAAGTTCTAAGAAGAATGCCGAGCGAAATTTAAATGTACAAACTCTATACCGTACCTTGAGGGAGAAAAATGCCCGATTTTGAGTCTAATACCCCTTCTTGTCGCAGTGATTTCCCTGTAAATAATCATCGGTTTGACCTGTAAATCACTCTGTAGAGCTAATATGCATAGTTCTATAGAATGAGCCATAAATTTCAATTGCCAGCTTCTATAAATTTCAATTGCCAAATACAGATATCACAAGACAAAAATGCATAGCTTGAACCTCTCTATGCTTGAAAAGGCGTGAACTTTTGGTCGATGATTTGCTCTTATTTCTCGGGCCTAGCTGTGTGAAATGGAAAATATTGCAGACTTAAACCTTCTTTATAATACAAGAAAACTCTTTGAAGTATTCAAACGATCCTAAAGTTCTAACAAGAATGCCGAGCGAAATTTAAATGTACAAACTCTATACCCTACCTTGAGCGAGAAAAATGCCCGATTTTGAGTCTAATACCCCTTCTTGTCGCAGTGATTTCCCTGTAAATAATCATCGGTTTGACCTGTAAATCACTATCTAGAGCTAATATACATAGTTCTATAGAATGAGTTATAAATTTCAATTGCCAGCTTCTATTTGTACAGATATCACAAGACAAAAATGCATACCTTGAACCTCTCTGTGCTTGAAAAGCCGCAAACTTTTGTCGATGATTTGCTCTTATTTCTCGGGCCTAGCTGTGTGAAATGGAAAATATTGCAGACTTAAACCTTCTTTATAGTACAAGAAAACTCTTTGAAATATTCAAACGATCTTAAAGTTCTAATAAAAATGCCGAGCGAATTTCAAATTACAAAGTCTATACCCTACCTTGAGGGAGAAAAATGCCCGATTTTGAGTCTAATACCCCTTCTTCTCGCAGTGATTTCCCTGTAAATAATCATTGGTTTGACCTGTAAATCATCGTCTAGAGCTAACATACATAGATCTGTAGAATGATATATAAATTTCAATTGCCAACTTGTATTTGTGCAGATATCAGACGACAAAAACGTATAGCTTCAACTCCTCTATGCTTGAAAAGTTGCGAAGTTTTGGTCCACGAATTTCTCTTAATTCTCGGGCATGGTTCTATGAAATCGAAATAATCGCAGATTTGAAGCTCTTTTATAGTACACGGAAACTCTCTCCAAATGTTCAAACGATCCCAAAGTTCTAACAAGAATGCCGAGCGAATTTTTAAAAGTAAAAACTCTATAGGCTACCTTGAGGGAGAAAAATGCCCGATTTTGAGTCTAATACCCCTTCTTGTCGCAGTGATTTCCCTGTAAATAATCATCGGTTTGACCTGTAAATCACTGTCCAGAGCTAACATACATAGTTCTATAGCATGATTTATAAATTTCAATTGCCAACTTCTATTTGTACAGATATCACAAGACAAAAATGCATAGCTTGAACCTCTCTACGCTTGAAAAGCCGCAAACTTTAGGTCGATGATTTGATCTTATTTCTCGGGCCTAGCTGTGTGAAATGGAAAATATTGCAGACTTAAACCTTCTTTATAGAACAAGAAAACTCTTTGAAGTATTCAAACGATCCCAAAGTTCTAAGAAGAATGCCGAGCGAATATTAAATGTACAAACTCTATAGCCTACCTGGAGCGAGAAAAATGCCCGATTTTGAGTCTAATACCCCTTCTTCTCGCAGTGATTTCCCTGTAAATAATAATCGGTTTGACCTGTAAATCACTGTCTAGAGCTAATATACATAGTTCTATAGAACGAGTTATAAATTTCAATTGCCAACTTCTATTTGTACAGATATCACAAGACAAAAATGCATAGCTTGAACCTCTCTATGCTTGAAAAGGCGTGAACTTTTGGTCGATGATTTGCTCTTATTTCTCGGGCCTAGCTGTGTGAAATGGAAAATATTGCAGACTTAAACCTTCTTTATAGTACAAGAAAACTCTTTGAAGTATTCAAACGATCCTACAGTTCTAACAAGAATGCCGAGCGAAATTTAAATGTACAAACTCTATAGCCTACCTTGAGCGAGAAAAATGCCCCATTTTGAGTCTAATACCCCTTCTTCTCGCAGTGATTTCCCTGCAAATAATCATCGGTTTCACCTGTAAATTACTATCTAGAGCTGACATACATAGTTCTATAGCATGATTGATAGATCTTAATTGCCAACTTGTATTTGTGCAGATATCAGACGACAAAAACGTATAGCTTCAACTCCTCTATGCTTGAAATGCGGCGAAGTTTTGGTCGACGAATTTCTCTTAATTCTCGGGCCTGGTTCTATGAAATCGAAATAATCGCAGATTTGAAGCTCCTTTATAGTACACGGAGGCTCTCTCCAAGTGTTAAAACGATCCCAGAGTTATAATAAGAATGCCGAGCGAATTTCAAAGTGCAAACTCTATACCCTACCTTGAGGGAGAAAAATGCCCGATTTTGAGTCTAATACCCTTTCTTGTCGCAGTAATTTCCCTATAAATAATCATCGGTTCGACCTGTAAATCACCGTCTAGAGCTAACATACATAGTTCTATAGAATGATTTATAAATTTCAATTGCCAACTTGTATTTGTACAGATATCACAAGACAAAAATGCATACCTTGAACCTCTCTATGCTTGAAAAGCCGCAAACTTTAGGTCGATGATTTGCTCTTATTTCTCGGGCCTAGCTGTGTGAAATGGAAAATATTACAGACTTAAACCTTTATAGTACAAGAAAACTCTTTGAAGTATTCAAACGATCCTAAAGTTCTAAGAAGAATGCCGAGCGAAATTTAAATGTACAAACTCTATAGCCTACCTTGAGCGAAAAAAATGGCCAATTTTCAGTCTAATACCCCTTCTTGTCGCACTGATTTCCCTGTAAATAACTCTGTAGAGCTAATATGCATAGTTCTATAGAATGAGCTATAAATTTCAATTGCCAAGTACAGATGTCACAAGACAAAAATGCATAGCTTGAACCTCTCTATGCTTGAAAAGCCGCAAACTTTTGGTCGATGATTTGCTCTTATTTCTCGGGCCTGGCTGCATCAAATGGAAAATATTGCAGACTTAAACCTTCTTTATAGTACAAGAAAATTCTATGAAGTATTCAAACGATCCTAAAGTTCTAACAAGAATGCCGAGCGAAATTTAAATGTACAAACTCTTTAGCCTACCTTGAGGGAGAAAAATGCCCGATTTTGAGTCTAATACCCCTTCTTGTCGCAGAGATTTCCCTGCAAATAATCATCGGTTTCACCTGTAAATCACTATCTAGAGCTAACATACATAGTTCTATAGCATGATTTATAGATCTTAATTGCCAACTTGCATTTGTGCAGATATCAGACGACAAAAACATATAGCTTCAACTCCTCTATGCTTGAGTGCGGCGAACATTTGATCGATGAATTTCTCTTAATTCTCGGGCCTTGTTCTATGAAATCGAAATAATCGCAGATTTGAAGCTCCTTTATAGTACACGGAGGCTCTCTCCAAGTGTTAAAACGATCCTAAAGTTATAATAAGAATGCCGAGCGAATTCCAAAGTGCAAACTCTATACCCTACCTTGAGGGAGAAAAATGGTCGATTTTGAGTCTAACACCCCTTCTTGTCGGAGTGATTTCCCTGTAAATAATCATCGGTTTGACCTGTAAATCACCGTCTAGAGCTAACATACATAGTTCTATAGAATGATTTATAGATCTTAATTGCTAACTTGTAATTGTGCAGATATCAGACGACAAAAACATATAGCTTCAACTCCTCTATGCTTGAAATGCGGCGAAGTTTTGGTCGACGAATTTCTCTTAATTGTCGGGCCTGGATGTGTGAAATGGAAAATATTGCAGACTTAAACCTTCTTTATAGTACAAGAAAATTCTATGAAGTATTCAAACGATCCTAAAGTTCTAACAAGAATGCCGAGCGAAATTTAAATGTACAAACTCTATAGCCTACCTTGAGCGAGAAAAATGCTCGATTTTGAGTCTAATACCCCTTCTTCTCGCAGTGATTTCCCTGCAAATAATCATCGGCTTGACCTGTAAATCACTATCTAGAGCTAACATATATACTTCTATAGCATGATTTATAGATCTTAATTGCCAACTTGTATTTGTGCAGATATCAGACCACAAAAACGTATAGCTTCAACTCCTCTATGCTTGAAATGCGGCGATGTTTTGGTCGACAAATTTCTCTTAATTCTCGGGCCTTGTTCTATGAAATCGAAATAATCGCAGATTTGAAGCTCCTTTATAGTATACGGAAGCTCTTTCCAAGTGTTCAAACGATCCCAAAGTTATAATAAGAATGCCGAGCGAATTTCAAAGTGCAAACTCTATACCCTACCTTGAGGGAGAAAAATGCCCGATTTTGAGTCTAATACCCCTTCTTGTCGGAGTGATTTCCCTGTAAATAATCATCGGTTTGACCTGTAAATCACTGTCCAGAGCTAACATACATGGTTCTATAGAATGATTTATAAATTTCAATTGCCAACTTCTATTTGTACAGATATCACAAGACAAAAATGCATAGCTTGAACCTTTCTATGCTTGAAAAGCCGGAAACTTTTGGTCGATGATTTGCTCTTATTTCTCGGGCCTGGCTGTATGAAATGGAAAATATTGCAGACTTAAACCTTCTTTATAGTACAAGAAAACTCTATGAAGTATTCAAACGATCCTAAAGTTCTAACAAGAATGCCGAGCGAAATTTAAATGTACAAACTCTATACCCTACCTTGAGGGAGAAAAATGCCCGATTTTGAGTCTAATACCCCTTCTTGTCGCAGTGATTTCCCTGCAAATAATCATCGGTTTCACCTGTAAATTACTATCTAGAGCTAACATACATACTTCTATAGCATGATTTATAGATCTTAATTGCCAGCTTCTATAAATTTCAATTGCCAATTACAGATATCACAAGAAAAAAAAGGAATAGCTTGAACCTCTCTATGCTTGAAAAGGCGTGAACTTTTGGTCGATGATTTGCTCTTATTTCTCGGGCCTAGCTGTGTGAAATGGAAAATATTGCAGACTTAAACCTTCTTTATAGTACAAGAAAACTCTTTGAAGTATTCAAACGATCCTAAAGTTCTAACAAGAATGCCGAGCGAAATTTAAATGTACAAACTCTATAGCCTACCTTGAGGGAGAAAAATGCCCGATTTTGAGTCTAATACCCTTTCTTGTCGGAGTGATTTCCCTGTAAATAATCATCGGTTTGACCTGTAAATCACCGTCTAGAGCTAACATACATAGTTCTATAGAATGATTTATAGATCTTAATTGCTAACTTGTAATTGTGCAGATATCAGACGACAAAAACATATAGCTTCAACTCCTCTATGCTTGAAATGCGGCGAAGTTATGGTCGACGAACTTCTCTTAATTCTCGGGCCTGGATGTGTGAAATGGAAAATATTGCAGACTTAAACCTTCTTTATAGTACAAGAAAACTCTTTGAAATATTCAAACGATCTTAAAGTTCTAATAAAAATGCCGAGAGAATTTCAAAGTACAAAGTCTATACCGTACCTTGAGCGAGAAAAATGCCCGATTTTGAGTCTAATACCCCTTCTTGTCGCAGTGATTTCCCTGCAAATAATAATCGGTTTGACCTGTAAATCACTGTCTAGAGCTAACATACATAGTTCTATAGCATGATTTATAGATCTTAATTGCCAACTTGTATTTGTGCAGATATCAGACGACAAAAACGTATAGCTTCAACTCCTCTATGCTTGAAATGCGGCGATGTTTTGGTCAACAAGTTTCTCTTAATTCTCGGGCCTGGTTCTATGAAATCGAAATAATCGCAGATTTGAAGCTCCTTTATAGTACACGGAAGCTCTCTCCAAGTGTTCAAACGATCCCAAAGTTATAATAAGAATGCCGAGCGAATTTCAAAGTGCAAACTCTATACCCTACCTTGAGGGAGAAAAATGCCCGATTTTGAGTCTAATACCCCTTCTTGTCGCAGTGATTTCCCTGTAAATAATCATCGGTTTGACCTGTAAATCACTGTCCAGAGCTAACATACATAGTTCTATAGAATGATTTATAAATTTCAATTGCCAATTTGTATTTGTACAGATATCACAAGACAAAAATGCATAGCTTGAACCTCTCTATGCTTGAAAAGCCGCAAACTTTTGGTCGATGATTTGCTCTTATTTCTCGGGCCTGGCTGTGTGAAATGGAAAATATTGCAGACTTAAACTTTCTTTATAGTACAAGAAAACTCTTTGAAGTATTCAAACGATCCTAAAGTTATAACAAGAATGCCGAGCGAAATTTAAAAGTACAAACTCTATAGCCTACCTTGAGCGAGAAAAATGCCCGATTTTGAGTCTAATACCCCTTCTTCTCGCAGTGATTTCCCTGCAAATAATCATCGGTTTCACCTGTAAATTACTATCTAGAGCTAACATACATAGTTCTATAGCATGATTTATAGATCTTAATTGCCAACTTGCATTTGTGCAGATATCAGACGACAAAAACGTATAGCTTCAACTCCTCTATGCTTGAAATGCGGCGAAGTTTTGGTCGACGAATTTCTCTTAATTCTCGGGCCTGGTTCTATGAAATCGAAATAATCGCAGATTTGAAGCTCCTTTATAGTACACGGAAGCTCTCTCCAAGTGTTAAAACGATCCCAAAGTTATAATAAGAATGCCGAGCGAATTTCAAAGTGCAAACTCTATACCCTACCTTGAGCGAGAAAAATGCCCCATTTTGAGTCTAATACCCTTTCTTGTCGCAGTGATTTCCCTGTAAATAATCATCGGTTTGACCTGTAAATCACCGTCTAGAGCTAACATACATAGTTCTATAGAATGATTTATAGATCTTAATTGCTAACTTGTAATTGTGCAGATATCAGACGACAAAAACATATAGCTTCAACTCCTCTATGCTTGAAATGCGGCGAAGTTTTGGTCGACGAATTTCTCTTAATTCTCGGGCCTGGATGTGTGAAATGGAAAATATTGCAGACTTAAACCTTCTTTATAGTACAAGAAAACTCTTTGAAATATTCAAACGATCTTAAAGTTCTAATAAAAATGCCGAGAGAATTTCAAAGTACAAAGTCTATACCGTACCTTGAGGGAGAAAAATGGCCGATTTTGAGTCTAATACCCCTTCTTGTCGCAGTGATTTCCCTGTAAATAATCATCGGTTTGACCTGTAAATCACCGTCTAGAACTACCATACATAGTTCTATAGAATGATTTATAAATTCCAATTGCCAACTTGTATTTGTACAGATATCACAAGACAAAAATGCATACCTTGAACCTCTCTATGCTTGAAAAGCCGCAAACTTTTGTCGATGATTTGCTCTTATTTCTCGGGCCTAGCTGTGTGAAATGGAAAATATTGCAGACTTAAACCTTCTTTATAGTACAAGAAAACTCTTTGAAGTATTCAAACGATCCTAAAGTTCTAACAAGAATGCCGAGCGAAATTTAAATGTACAAAGTCTATACCCTACCTTGAGGGAGAAAAATGCCCGATTTTGAGTCTAATACCCCTTCTTGTCGCAGTGATTTCCCTGCAAATAATCATCGGTTTCACCTGTAAATTACTATCTAGAGCTGACATACATAGTTCTATAGCATGATTGATAGATCTTAATTGCCAACTCGGGCCTGGTTCTATGAAATCGAAACAATCGCAGATTTCAAGCACCTTTATAGTACACGGAAGCTCTCTCCTAGTGTTCAAACGATCCCAAAGTTATAATGAGAATGCCCAGCGAATTTTAAAAATTACAAAGTGTATAGCCTACCTTGAGCGAGAAAGATGGCCGATTTTGAGTCTAATACCCCTTCTTGTCGCACGAATACTCTGAAGCCTGAGAGAAGAAACGCATTCAGTTAATAAAAGGAATAGATAAGTATTGAAGCGAAGGTCAAACTGCCAAAATCGATTGTGCATAAAAATATATGTCACGCATTACTCAGCTTTTCTTGCCGGCTGACACTTTTGCTCCTAAGCTCAAAATGCAGAGAAGCTCAACCTTCAAGAAGCAAGTGTATGAGTGTTGTAGTGATAATTTATAGTTTAGTCAGGTTTCATTGGAGGAAGGTGTCAAAAGCCAAGTTATCTATGCTGTGAGATATTTTTCTGGTGAGAAACTGAAATCTCTCTTGAGAGTTCCGCTCTTGTCCCTTCTGTCCATTTTAGTATATTCTGGTCTCCACGCAACTCACGCCGCAAGCTCACTGGCAACGCCAAATCAACTGGGTCCCTGCAACTTCATCGTTCGAGAAAGCTCGCCATTTCTGGCCGTTGGTACTTTTCCCGGTCGTCTTTGCACTACAGAGATCTATTTAAACTAGATTACCCTTGACGGGTTCAACTAGCGATCCAATTCTTAAAACGTCCTCCCACCCTTCGAGTTTCGTGCACATTGGAGGGTCTGGGTACCAGATTGCTCAGATTTTGCGCAAACAAATTTCTCTTACTTTGGTGCAAAAAATTAATCCCGATCAGGCAGTATAACATATATGGGCGACCTTACAGTGGCCACGCAGCTTTGATTAAAAATTACGACAGTCGTTCTTCTTAGTATAGTAAGAGACGATAAAACCAATAGAACTTCGGCAAAAACGGAACAAATTTGAGCATTTTAAGAGTAGGCAAAGTTACGAAGACATATAAGGAATGCGGAGACACTTTTTTTCCTGGTTCTTCGCGTTGCCGTCGCCGTCCTAGTTTGCTTAAGCTCCCTATTAGCACGGCCTGTGGACCTCTGCCATAAAAAAATTGCTTCCTAGGAAACAGAGATCAGCCAACTGCGCCCTTGTATCGTTAATGGCATAAACATAGCCGCATACAAGAAAAGCGGGCTGTGAAAACCCTTGTAAATATTTAGGTCAGGCTTGTTACCTTGCGGCCTTCTTAAGCGGTAGTATTCCTTTCTTGGCAAATGGTTTGAACCCAGGAGTGTGAACAGTAGGTTGGTTGTGATCGTCCGGGTTAGAGTAGTCTCCAGAAAGACTGTTGTTGGTGACTGACGTTTCGACTACCTGAGCGGAAGTCATCTTCAGAGTCAAGTGAAAAGTATTCGTAAACTAACCAAACTACCCTTACCGACAAAAGACGTCATGGAGTTACTAACTCTATGCTTGACTTCCACGTACTTCCAGTACAATGGAAAACACTACCGACAACTACACGGAACAGCAATGGGTTCACCGGTCTCTGTTATTGTAGCATAAATTGTGATGCAACACATCGAAGAACGCGCCCTTGCAACCTACGAACAAACGCTGCCTATCTGGCTACGGTACGTTGACGACACGTTTACTGCTGTACACAAAGACGACATTGACTCCTTCCACAAACACCTGAACGACCAAAACCCTGACATACAGTTCACTAAGGAAATAAAAGACAACGGAAAACTTCCGTTCTTAGATTGCCTCGTGAGCCACGACAACGACAGGCTACGAACAACAGTCTACAGAAAACCAACACACACTGACAGACTACTTGACCAGACTTCTTACAACCCTACTTAACACAAGGCTATCACGATCAAAACGCTGACGAAACGAGCGCAACTACTTTGTGACTCTCCCGACGACTTACTTAACGAGACCCGACACCTGGAACGCGTTTTCCAGAAGAACGACTACGACCCTAATTTTGTCAAACGCAACACTCACAAGAACACCGCACCCAACGAGACTACCGACAACGAAACCACTGACGACACAACTCCATTGACCTTGGCCACACTACCGTACATCAGAGGCACCTCTGAGACGATAGCACGTATTCTACGACCCTACAACATCCGGGTAGCCCACAAACCCATCACGACTCTACGCGACTTACTGACCAACGTAAAGGACAAAGACGAACCCATCAACAGACAGGGAACAGTATACAGAATATCTTGTACTGACTGCAAAGCCACCTACATCGGTGAAACTGGCAGAAACCTGAACACGAGACTTACTGAACACAAACGAGCTACCAGAAACGGCGACATCAGAAATCACATTTCTGAACACCACCGACAGACTAAACACGACATCAACTGGGACTCTGCTGAATGCATCAGCCACAGTACCAACTACTACCAACGACTTACACTGGAAAGCTGGTACACAAACTTCTCGGAAACCTCTCAACAGATGCCAACAATTACCGGCACCTTACAAACGACTGATAGATGACATCAAACGCAACCGAACGAACAATAGACTAATCAACAGGACAAAAGAACATCAACTGACATCAACAACATCAACACAACCCAGCCGACTCGACCAACCATAGGCCGACATAACGGACCAATCACTTCTACGACCAGAGACATATATACCGCCATCTGACGAATACTTTTCACTTGACTCTGAAGATGACTTCCGCTCAGGTAGTCGAAACGTCAGTCACCAACAACAGTCTTTCTGGAGACTACTCTAACCCGGACGATCACAACCAACCTACTATTCCTTTCTTGGCCATCACTTCCACCGATAGAAAACTTCCCTGAAAATAACAAAAAGGGTCACCCTGACTTTTAAACATATGAAAAATACAGTAACAAGGAAGAGTAATCTTCGAAGTTAACGCTTTCAACTCCCAAGAGTGACCAACTTCAATTTTCTCTTTTCAGTCTCCCACCAGATATATCATACAGTATATGGAGAATTTGGTATTTGATACCTTGGACAAATGACAGCTGGTTAAAACATCAATTCTCATTTCCTCACTCATATATTTTCTTATTTTAAGGTTGGGGGAATTTGTATTTTGAGCTTGGGAGTGAAAGGGTTAACGCTTTTAAGATTACTGCTGAAAGTAATCGCAGGATTACTTTTGCTTTGCGTTTGGCCAATCAAAAACAAAAGCAAAACCCGATTGCGATCATCTCACGTAAGCAAACAAGTGGCAAAGGCGATGTCTCGCACTGTTGATTGCAGCACTGCTCAAAGTGAACCCCCGGGTGGGGAGGGGGGTACTCCCATATATGAGCCATATAGGAATGTGCCGCCCCAAAAGGTATCATTTTCAGCACTTTAGTCTGAAATAGGGTATCGATTTTGAGTCTTTGGTCTGGAATAGGGTCGGAGATTTTGATATTTCGTCTGAAATAGGGTCAAAAATTGCACATTTTGGTCTGAAATGGGGTCGAAAATCGCAAATTTTGGTCTGAAATAGTTGACTATTCACAAGGCTAAGCTTTCAACTGAGCAGTGAAAGACTGAACGGTATAATTGTCCATGAATCTAAGCGGGAGTAAAGTGGTAAACAACTGCAAATAGTTGACTACTCTCAAGGCTACGTTTGCGTTTATGCTGAACCTATTCGCTCTCAGGAGTGATCCACTTCAAACTTCGTATTTTATAATCTCAGCAGAGATATACCATGTAGCAAAGAGAACTTTGCGGTTGATAGTTTGCTCAAAGAAAGCTGATTGAACTGTCAATTCTCACTATATCACTCACGGATTTTCTCCTTGAACGGTTGGAAGAATTAACTGGTGTTTTATCCGCAGATCACGTACAGTAATTACGCAGCTTATCACGTGGACATTATTTCAAACACACACAAAAAAAAAATTGTAGTTTTTTGTAAATTATATAATATTTATGTAAATTAACCAGAAAGCAGCTTGGGTAAAACACCGTGACTTCTTAAAACTTTTATGAAACGTTTTGCTTTTAGTGGGTTGTGCAATTGACTTTACCTTGGCGAAGACTGGACTCTTGCTTCGTCTTGTTACCCACACATTATTGTACTCCTCCTGTTCAATACTGATGCCCTAAGCGTGACAAAAATTCCCTTTTATCAGACTGCACTTGGTGCGAAAGGATTAGCACGCCGTAAAACTGATATAAGAATGATTGAATCTTCTCAAAGTCATATGAACCCAGGGAAGGGGTAATCTCATGTATAAGTCAAGCAAGAATGTCGTTTTGAAGCTAAGGGCGCGTTCTTTTGGGACCATTTCGTCTATTCTTATCCCAGAATAGACGATAATCGTTTTTTTTTTTTTTTTTTTTTTTTTTTTTGAGAACTATTCTGATTCCGGAAGAAACTAAACAGCGTTCCGTCCATTCTGCTCCCAATAGCAGAATTGACGGAATAGCAATTTATTCGCAGTGTACAGAATAGCTGGTAATCGTGTTCTTTTGTTTTTGGTTTTTGTTGTTATTGTTGTTTTGTTTTGTTTTGTTTTTTTTTGCCGTATTCTGTCACGTCATCTATTCTGTTTTAAAAATATCGCAAAGTCTGTTCGTAAGGAAACTGGTATGAGAAAGCGAGTATATTAAAAAGTGAGTCAGGTTAACTAAGAGATTAGGTAAGTGAGTGAGTGAGTAAGTGAATAAGAAAATGAGAAAGCGAGTATATTAGAAAACGAGTCAGGTTAACTAAGAGATTAGGTAAGTGAGTAAGTGAGTAAGAAAATGAGAAAGTGAGTATATTAGAAAGTGAGTCAGGTTAACTAAGAGATTAGGTAAGTGAGTAAGTGAGTAAGAAAATGAGAAAGTGAGTATATTAGAAAGTGAGTCAGGTTAACTAAGAGATTAGGTAAGTGAGTAAGTGAGTAAGAAAATGAGAAAGCGAGTATATTAGAAGGTAAGTCAGGTTAACTAAGAGATTAGGTAAGTGAGTGAGTGAATAAGTGAGTAAGAAAATGAGAAAGTGAGTATATTAGAAAGCGAGTCAGGTTAACTAAGAGATTAGGTAAGTGAGTGCATGGGCGACCGAGCGAGCGAGTACGTATTGGTGAATAAATGAGTCAGTCAGTAAGTGAATTGAATAACACGCGTCACACGAGTTACTGACAATGGGGGCTTGTTAGGCGAAGTTATGTGGTGCTTTTGTGTCATAATAAGTCTGTTTGGTCTCCGTCTCGGAGCCATCAGTAGGGACTTTAAGCACCAGGACGGCAACGGCAACGGCAACGGCAACGTCGGTGAAACAATGGAAATAATTGCAGAAGACAAAAGGAGCACGTGACTATCTGATCTCGGGATCGTCGTGCACTCGCGTGCGACTTCAAATGCTTCTTTTTTACGTTGTTGTCAGGACGTGGACAACATTTCGAGAAATTAAGACAATCGTTCTTCTCAGTAGGAAACGATGAATGCAATACAACCTCGGCAAAAACAGAACAAATGCAGCAACCTACAAATAGGCAAAGTTACAAAGACAGAAATATAAAGAAACTTTTTCCTGGTTCCGTTGCCATCGCCCTTCTGGTATGCTTAAAGTCCCTAGTATCCTGGTCAGCGATAGCACGTATAGAAATACACATGTATATAAACATAATTATATTGATATAATGATACATTATAATAGGGTTACGTGAAGTACTTATCTACCTTGCCGATGTGCTTGCGCACTTTGACCACCTTGTGGTTTTCTGTGTCCACTGGTAGAGCTCCAAGACCAATCCTAAGAATGAAAAATAAATTTAATGGGAGCTAGAAAATATAGGAGACTATCAAGAGAATGGTGATCACGCAAAGATGGGCTTATCACAGGGGCTTAAGGTACAGTAATACAGGCAACAAAATCGTGCAACTTGTCGCGCAACATTGTTGCGTTGCAGGTTGAAGAGCGATGCTGCGCAACAAAAAACTTGTAGCAGGACTCTGTTGCCATTAGACACGGAGTTCGACCGTTTAACATACAAGATGGCGGCCGTGAAGTTTTGTTGCGTGACAAGTTGCAATGACAGTGGTAATACGCGCAACAAACTCAAATTTTGTTGCAGAAAGTAGAAGCTCGTTCTACTTCTGCAACAAAATTTTGCAACTTAGGGTCCGACTGTATTTTGTTTATCCTTTCTGAAGAAGCAGTTTTAACAGAATAGTGGCGTCTGGGAATGTGCTCAGGTTGGCTCCAGTCGATGCCAATCGTTTTATTCATTTTACGGCTAGCAAGCTTGCCTCCCATACAATGGCACAAATATCCAGGTCGTTTATAGCCATCCGTTGAACTGCCTGGCCTTGTATCTGCATCTTGTTGTACAAAGTCACTTCTCTCGTGCTCTATCTCTTCTTTCCGCAATAAATCAAAACTGAAAGCTTGACTACCGCGCCTGGAGGTCACACGCCAGACAAACAGAATGACGAACATTAGATTTCGCGCTGGCGTCGCCCTTGGCGTCTCGAAAAAGCGCGATTAGCGTCGTGATTATTACCCTCGCAGAGCTCGGGGAGTGGTTTCACTTACAAGTTTTGCTTATCATAAGGTTACTTTTCAGGTTCACATTCCAACTTTGTGGCTTCCCAATTCAGATAATTGTTTAATAAATTGATGTTCGCAGTGTGCAGAGTATATACCCTGCGAGCAGCCAGTACACTGGTCCAGCATTGTTTGCTCAACCAAGTCAAAATTAGTAAGGACATTTTCACATGCGAAAGTTATCCCAATCAAGAAAGTATTCCACACTCACTAAACCCATGTACAGTCAAAACTCTCTGGGCAGACACTCTCGTAAGAGGACAGTTTTACTAACGGACACCTTCAAGAAACCCTGTTTGAACTCTCACTCAAACTCTCTATTTACACATTCTCCTAAGCGGACGCAGACACGTTTGAGGGGTGAGATTTGGATCTTTCTTTTGTTTTTAAGCTCCCATGAGGGTCATTCCACAGTATTTGGTAATCTTACGGAGGGGAAAATCAGACTATATCAAGGCCTCAAAATTTGACAAATTCCACAGCAGCCAAATAAAATGCATATGGTATCATAGAGATTTGGGGATGCTACAACTTGAATATGTTTTAAACTGCAGGGCTTTTATGCTGGCAGCACTAAGGGGTGAAATTTACCTGTTACGGAGGGGAATCAGAGAATTGGCATTTTTCACTAGTTTGTTTTTGCTCTCAAATTTCTCTGAGTTTGCAGCATGGATTGAAACAAGAGTATGCTCTGATTATTTGACAGTACATATGCTATTAATTTACTGTGATAAAAGAATTGAATTGCTAGCCATTATTCAGTAAGTGCATCTTTTTTGTAAGGATGTTCTGTTACGGAGGGGAAGTTACGGAGGGGAACTTTTTGTCCACATCAAGTTAGCATATATATTTTTATTTAAGAATATGTTTTTAGTTTAGAATGTTTATATACTGGTATATGTTGTTAGTTCAGAAGTCATGTCTTCAGTTTAGAATCTATGTTATCAATGTGGACAATCTATTTATCATTTATAATAGAAATATGAAGTGTTTGTAATATTGTCCATATGGATGCCCCATAACCTTCCCCTCCGTAACAATTTCCCCTCCGTAACAAAATTTTCCCCTCCGTAACAAATTTCAAATTTCAATATTTTGATCAATAAACTTTGTCCAGTTTTACTAGTTATCTCATCTGAACACTTCCACTTCAAATTGGAACTTCACAAACCATGACATGCCAGGCCACACTACACTAGGAATAAAATAAACTTTTCCAACTAAATTTGTTACGGAGGGGAAAATGGTACTTTAGGTGCATTCTGGATTTTTGCTGAAAAATTTTTTCTGGATTCCATTCACTTTTTTATAATGTTAGTATAAAGTACTTTATGTCTTTACCACCTTGGTTTCTATTTATCTTAAAATGCCTCCTTTAGAATATAAAACTTATTTCCCCTCCGTAACAGCCTTTTTTAGTTATGCATATAATTAATGATAATTTATGCATGATGTCACATGATGATTAAATTTTTGGGCCCACCTGAATCAAATTTAACTCTTCTACTTTTCAAATATGTCAGTTTTGTCTTCTTGCTGTTTACTTTTTCCTACTCATATTTTTGTCCAAAATACTGCGGAATGACCCATAAGCGGACACCCTGGTGGAACAATCCCTTTAGAAAAACTCAACAAGGCCAACAGAGAATGAACTTTATCAATCCCAAAAGATCTTTTGATGTCAAGATTATCAAGAAGTAAGAAGACTTCACCTTCATCCACTGGACCAAATCATAACTTAAGGTGCATTCAATTGACCGTATTCTGGAATAGGAAGAGCTAAAATAACCCAGAGTTTTACTTGTTCTGGGGGAAATATTTTCCAGATTGTCTATAAAAACCTTCAAACTGACATTTTGAACAGCATTCAGATACATTTCACCATAATTCAGCCCAGAGCAAAATATGTTATCAATCAGTATCGCTATTCCTATTCCTATTTTGTGTAATAAATAGGAAGAGAAGTGATGATTTAATTTGGGTAGTCTACAGGCAAGCAACTGGGGACTATTACAGAAATATTTCTTAATTAGCACATTGGATATTGTCCCAGGATGTTTTAGATGTTTGTCATTAATATTTAATTCATCGATTTTGGAATTTGGTCTCTTCTTATTGATTATTAAATAAATAATATCCCACATTTTTTGGTATTATTTTGTAGAGTCTGTTAACACTTTGTTGTAAAAAAGAGTATGATATAGTTTATTTATATTGAATATCTTATTTCAATAAATCTTACATTTATTTAGAAAAACTACATTACATATTATCCATTTCTTGTACAGTTTATCTCTCACTTTGATTGATTTAGTCCTGTCGTAATCCATGGTTTATGTGACTTATTCATTATTTTAATAGATTTTAGTGGCACATGCTTATTGCTAATTCTATTGAAAACATGGAAAAATCTGCAAAAGCTTTCATTAACATTATTACAATCTACAGTATATGCAATGTATCCTCATGTTTGTTAAGGAATACACAATTTAAAAAGCTGGGTGGTTTATAAATCAAACCAATAACATTAAATCAGTTGTTTCTATCCAAACGTTTTCATTAGCATCTAGTATTTCAGTACTTTAGATATGCTCAGAAATCACTGTTGTTCACTAGACAAATTAATAAATATTCCCTGATAACCTTTCACATTATTTCATCATTATGGATTGGAATGTAATACCTAGAGTGGGCCTAAAACTATTGCTATGTTCCAGCTTCCAGAATCAAATACAGGTTATTAATGGCTGGTAGCACAATGACGTTCTCCTTCGGATGCCAAGCAGTGTGGAGGATCTTGTGACTAAAACCTAAGCACTACCCTACAATTTCATATTTCCTTCTTTTACTGTACCAGAGAGACCAATTTTTCTCAGTTTTAGGATTTGCAAGACTTGTTAAATTCTCTGCTCACCTCCAAGAACAGGTCTTGCTTGCCAGAGAGATCAAACAAATGAAAGGAGTTGTTCTAGGATCCAGCCATAACTGACCTGAAAGATCAAATTAGAAACAGTGAGTGATCATGATTTATTTTTTTGTTTTATTCACCACATTTAGAATGTTACTTGTCATACTGTACATTTAGTGTTGAGAACCGATATAATTAAGTGCTGTCGTCCATTATATTAAAGCATCTACAGTATTACAGGGCCCAGTTTTTCAAAGCACAATTAGGCTAATCCTGTAGGTGTAAACTTTCTTGTCATTTATAAGCCTGAAAAATTATGTGAAGGTTCTGTCCTGCAACGATTTCCTTTGATATACGTTTTCAGCTAAAACAAGCTTTTTAATCCATATTTGAACAAAACCCTGCATTTTATCGGCAGAGGGGTCGTCAGAAAGAATTTCGTTAATCCTGGATTAGCTTAATCGCCTTTCGAAAAACCGGGCCCTGAGTTTACTAATGCATATATTTCTCGAGTTGTATTTGCAAATCTCTTCTGATGAAAAGTATACATGCAGGCTTTGCAATAGGTGCCAATTTAACCCTTCCCGTGAAAAGCTACCCATAAATAACAGAAAAATGTAAAGCAACAACTCACCTTCATTCCTGCAATTGGATAATGGATTTACGAAGGTCCGTTTTCGCTGTTTAAGCAAGTCCGTCCTCGTGCGCACTCAGTGAGATTTATGAGCGATTTGTTTCATTTGCTTCACCCACTGCGGGCGCTTTACACTTCAAAGCAAGTATATTCGAGGTTATTTTGACTCCATGGCCCTAATTGCCGCTAACAATGCAGATTTTCAGCCCTATTCCCGACTTTCGATTCAATGTCGAACGAGCCGCCATTTTGTCGAGGGAACCTGGCAAAGAGCAACAGTGGCCGCGCAGGAATGTTAAACAGTCTCCAGTTCCCCTTTCACTCCTCCGATGAACTGGCTGAAAAAAAAACCGTGATTAAAATGGTCCAAATTTCGGCCAAGATATAAAGTCAAAACTTTAACTTCCTTTTCTCAGCTTAGCTCTTACAACTCTTAATTCTCTGCATGCGATCTTGTGATCGGGCACCAGACCTTTTGGGCTTATGAAATAAGAGAATTTCTCCCATAATAACACATTTTGGTATATTCTTAAACTTGACAAAGAATGCGCCTTGAAGAGAGACCAGTGTATCTTTGCTGGGTGCGGCTGGGCGGGCAAAACTCGTGTCAAATGCCCGGGCAAAAACATTTGCAAAAACTGTGTTCATTTTCCCAAATTATGCCAAAAAATGTGCTAGCACCCGCCCTACCCCCCCCCCCCCCCCCCCGCCCAAGTAACACGTAGTTGCGAATAAAGAAAAAAGGAAAAAAAAAAAAAAAAAAAAAACAGCCAACCATTTCACACCTTTTATTTCACCAGAATACATAGAGAATACATATTCATGAAAAACCTGAACAACCAACAAAAACCATACCGTTCCCCTCCTTCCGACACCGATATATCCTGTTATTACGACAAGCCTAATATACCGTTCCTTCATCAACCCTACACCACCCCTCCTGCTAAAATCTTGTTTCCCTTGAGCCAGCGCTGATCCTGTGCACAAGAAAACAACAGTCAGCGGTTTGTGATGTAGATAGTGACACTTGATATTATTAAATAACTTCCAAAGTCCACGCGCTCTGATTGGTTTAAAACCGTATTTTACATGGTTATCTAAAGAAGACGATAAATAACGGCAGGTCCCGCGTGTTTATAAACAAAGTGCAAACACGGTCACATGTTATGTTGCTTTGGGGCTAAATGATCATCTGTTTAGCGGTAAGCGCAAAAATACGATTGATTTCTAGTCGCTGTCAAAGCCTGGTCTGTGTCAGCATTGCAGTTATAAAGTAAAACACTAGGGACTAGCAAAACCTAACGGTGTGAGACATAAGCTGATTTTGTGCTCTCATCATGCTTTCATAAACAACAAAAAACAACCAGCGCAAAAATACGGCCTTCATATATAATTGCACCCCTGACTCCCATTATATGAGCCGCAACAAAGGGTATCATTTTCAGCATTTTAGTCTGAAATAGGGCATCGATTTTGAGCCTTTGGTCTGGAACAGGGTCGGAGATTTTGATATTAGGTCTAAAATAGTGATCAAAAGTTGCAAAATTTGATCTGAAAGAGGCTCGAAATTCCCAAATTTGGGTCTGAAAAATGATCGAAATTCGCACATTTTGGTCTGAAATAGGGTAAGGGTTTTCAGTCCCGGGCGGCACACTTCCACAAAAAAATTGAGGAGTAACCCCCTCTCACCCCGCGGGCCCCGGTCGTACCGTGTGAATGTAGTGCGCTTAACGTACCGTCGTGAACGTGGCGTGTCGTTACACGGCGTCACATGTCCGTTTCGTGATTTCGCCAATTCTTCCGAGCAAGAAATTAAAACTTGGGACACGTTCCAATGTGCGGCCTTCAATCTGTAAAAATATCCTCGGAAGCTCCTTGCCGACACCTACAACCACTATCGGCACTATTTTCCCCTGCAAAGAAAAAGCAAGAACACGAATTAACTCACAGCACTTGTGCATTGCTGTATATACAAATCAACCAATGGTCAGCCAACGTGAATTTGCTGACAAAAAGATAAGTAGTCGACCACCAAGGTATTAGTTAACACACAAGAATTAACAGTCTTGCTTTTCTCCCAAATTTACATCGATATACCATTATTATTGCTTCTATCGTTTGTACTTTAGGTATGTATCATAACCCTTTCACTCCCAAGAGTGATCAACTTCAATTTTCTCCTCCTTTTGGCCGTGCAAACGCTTCAGGTAGGGTTACCCTCCTGGGGGGGGGGGGGGGGGGGGGGGAGGGGAGGGGGGTTGAATTTAGCGGTGCCACGTTCAGCAGCGCAAGTCAAATTCCTCCTTTTTTACCAGTTTCCATTCCAGTCAGACCTCTGTTAATTCATTACCTGTTAGAAGACCTCTATTAAACTGTCAGTTGGCTATCCCCAAAGGTGACCTAAAGGTTTCACTGCACTTACGTTTACAACCACGCCTGGAAGGTTTTTATTTTTTAGCCAGTTTACGCGTGTGAGCACCACAATGACATTAGAGTAGGACGGATTTGCTTCGGTGAAGAGCTGCTCTGCTATGGGGATTGCGTTCTCCAATCCACTTCTTATTGCTGTACTCCAGGCACGATATGCCGCTTTTGTTTCTTCGCGCGATCCTTGGCCATTCTTTTCTTTGAGAGATGCATCTTTCCATGTGTCACGCAATTTTTCAGCGACAGGATCCCTCCACTGGTCAAGTGCTTTGATCATTTTCACCTGATCCGTCTCACTGAATGTATAGCGACGTTCTGACTTGGAGGCGTGTGCGACGACTCCAATCTTGTGATCTTCAGTGAACATTTTCAGAAAGTTCTTGTAAAATCTGGTTATTTTTCTCTCGTTTATTATGCCAAGCGTCGACCGCTGTACGACAATGCCAATATTGAGGTTTTTCGTGCATGGTTTTGGGGCTAGTGATAACAACAACAACAACAACAACAACAACAACAATAACAACAATACTGTTACAACAATTTGTACCGAGAAATAATTTATACAAACTACAGGAAATAATAGTGCTACAACTTAGGTACGGGCTGCCGGAAATAGCTTGCGCTAATCGAGTTTTGTATGTATAAATAGCATCTTGTTATGTGTATCAATAGCGTTTTGTATGTATAGATAGCATCTTGTTATATGTATCGATAGCGTTTTGTATGTGTAAATAGCATTTTGTAATATGTATTGATAGCGTTTTGTATGTATAGATAGCATCTTGTTATATGTGTCGATAGCGTTTTGTATGTATAAATAGCATTTTGTAATAGTATTGATAGCGCTTTGTATGTATAAATAGCATCTTGTAATATGTATCGATAGCGTTTTGTATGTATAAATAGAGTGATTTCAATAAACCCGTGAAACAGTTTTTATTAGTAAGGGTGTACTAGTATCTAGTAGAGAGTATTTGTCTATATTTTTGATTCGAAACAAAATGTCGCGATATTGGGAAATTGAATATCCGAAGTGGCCGCGATCCGACCGCTAGCAAGTGTTAATGTCGGCGTCGATACAAATATATTGAAAGAATATCTACGGAACGTCACTAAAAGCATGCGAGTCGACGTCAACTCAAGGCAATTTCTTTTCCTTTCACCGACCAAATGCCAGTAGTGCATGCAGGCTCATTAGTTTTGCAAATTACGCGGAAAATGACAATTCTAGGCTCCTCTCGCACAACTCAACACGCCAATCAAGTGCCCAGATTGTTTCCTAACATTAGATGGGCAAGAGTCTAGTTTACTGTGAGTTTTGTGTAAGGGTTTTTGAGAAGAATTTTCGGTGGCAAATAAACATAGTCCATTGCCATATAGTCTGACATCTACTTGGAGTGTGTACGTGTCTCTAATAGTCTCTAATAGTGTAGTATCTGTTTCACGGGTTTATTGAAATCACTCTAGCATCTTGTAATATGTACCGATAACGTTTTGTATGTATAAATAGCATTTTGTAATATGTATCTATAGCGTTTTGTATGTATAAATAGCATCTTGTAATCTATAGCGTTTTGTACGTACCAATACCGTTGCCGACGCTGTATACAAAGTTAGTCCAGTGTTTCCCCACGCATTCCCACTCGTTGCCCGCTTTACAAAGTGGTTTGCCCGTGTACCCGTTGTGGCCCTCGCACATTTTTGGAGGAGATGATTCCGCAGGCATGTCGTCCCCGGTCCAACATTCTCCCCAAAACTGAAGTCCGAAATATTTGTGCCCCTCCTGTTTTGCCTTCCAAGCACATCTGCAAGCAAGCCTGACGAGAGAGAGAGAAACAAACATAAGGATAAAAGCACTGAGCCAACAATTCACTTAAGGATCACAGCGACAGATTCGCAGGACGCAGGGGAGTTCGCTTGCTTTTTCCATTGTGTAAAACCCTATATATTGACCTACATGAATGATACCGCAAGACGATTTCATCGCGGACGCGCAAAGGCATAGTCTTCGACCTGCGGTATCCCTCATGTAAGTCAATGTATAGGGTTTTACATAACGGAAAGCAAGCGAACTCCCTGCGCCCTGTGCAGTTTCAGGCAATTTGGCAGTGGCGAAGTGAAACGATGAATTACAGCAAATGTTGTTATTTTATGAGGATAAACAACACGAATAACGAGTAACCCTTAATTACAAGCTACACTAACATTTTCAATGTACCCAGTCTAATCTATAGTAAAGCAATATAACACGCGTTTTAATGTCGTTGTACTTTTATATAAACACACTTGATGTTGTGAGAACACGAGAAAAGTTCAAAATCACGAGCCGCTTCGGTGAGTACAAAAACATGGATCGTGTTATATTGATTTTATAAACTAATTAAACCTGCTCCACAAAACCACGTCTTTGTACATATTTATATATTTTTTTAGCCAGTGAGAACGCACGTAGTATCAAAGTTATTTTACAACAAAATGTAATAATACCTCACTTAAATTACTTAATTTGTGTTCAGTTTATGATATTTTGTTTTTGAATTTCAAGTCTCCCCAATTAGCACGGCAGTGCTAAATACATTGAGACTTAAATAAAGTGATTGATTGATTGATTGATTGATTTATTTATTTTTAATCTAATTAGCTAAATGCAGTCAACGTTGTTACTAACCTAATCGGAGTACTAAACGTACCTAAACGGATCCACGTCATATTGCATGCAATCAACTTCACCATAATACTTGCTGACGATTTACACGCTCCTTATCAAACCGACAATGCTGTACACGATAATCGTATCGCTCCCGAATCACTGGTCTCAAGTTTAGTTTAGTTTATTAAACTCGTCATACACACACAAAATAAATTTAAAAAATAATGGAGTGATGACAGGAGAAAGAAACAGGACTTGCGTTCAAATCGACATAGGACTCCTAACAGATCTTAGAGATAAAAATCTTTCCAAAACAAGAAATCTAAGATATAATAAAAGTATTAAACCACTAACTATAAGCTATAGACTAATAGATTACAAATGCGGTCATATTAGAATTATCTAATTGTTGCTTAAAAGTACACATTTATATACTACGAATGTCTAAAACTACATATTTCTATGCAATAAATGTCTTACTCCAAAAGTACATAATTTTATAAAACGAATAGTATCGACATTATTAAAAATATATGATGGCTTAATTTTGCAACAGAAGAAAAGATATGGCGGCTGGTAAACGGGCAGTTTTTCTTTATAAAATACATTTTTGATTTGGGAATACAATGCGATGTTTGGCGCAACGTCATAAAAAAACATCTCAGAGAACAAAACTTAAAAAAATAAATAAATAAATAAATAAAAGGATAAAATTCGGTTCATCTACGATCGCTTTTCTGTACCTTTTCCATTGGCAATCAGTGCCTTACAAGAATGTTGTTCGAGTGGTCTTGTTAGTTTAGATCACGCCGCCGGAAAAGAATATACCAGTATACCAGATGACCTCAATTTTAATACAAAGGATAATAAAAGTTGAATGAACACCAAGTTTTATTTGATTATAACACACGCGAACGTTTTCGCAAGCTTTGATTTCACTCACGTCTCTACAAAAGTGAGCAACGAAACAACAACAAAAAAAGTCAGGGCATTTTGCAACCTCGTTCCCGGGAGATGAAAGAGCCTGGGAACGAGGTTGGGAATTTTGACAATGCTGTCGAGATAGCAGCCGTAAATGTAATCATTCAGAGGTTTATCCAATATCTCACGCAATTTTAGAATTTGTCCCTGGATGATTGATTGTGTTTTACTTGTACGACATATTTTGCATGATTCATCTCCCCCCTTCTTACCTGTGCATTGAGTCTGGCCATGTTTTCCAATTGATTGCGGGCCTGAGATTGTCCCCTAAATCGGCCAGCGCTCGGTTAGGAGCACTGTGGTCTTTAAAACAGCCTTCACTCTTGTACTCCCGCAGGCAGTCAGTGAAATCAAAACCTGTCGACAAGAAGTGAGCATGAATAAATAAAAAATAAAATATCGTTTATTTAAAGTCGAAGCATTAGGGAGTGGTTGCCCATTCTTCCGAGCCAGAGGCTCATGTTTCAAATGTCCGACCGGTGGAATACCTGTAGAAAGAAGACGGGTTCAGGAGGGAAAAACCGTTGGAGTTGCCTCCTCGGATGAAAAACCTTCTTACTACTGCCGGCCGTGGGAATTGAACCCACGACCTCCTGGCTTGGAGCTTCATTACGGATTCAGGTCCGCCCCACCCCCAAACCGCTCGGGCACCAAGTCAGTACTATGTACAGTACAATAAAAAGCGCCAACAGGACCGGAACTGAGACGAAGGACACAAAAAGGGCCCAACCATTTCCCAGCCAACTTTCTCTAATCAATGCAGACGCGACAGATGCTGGGCTTTAAGTTTGGTGTGGCAACTATCCGCACGCACCATTAGAATTCTTAAATGCGCAATCTCTGGATTAGAGCGAGACTCCCAAGAGTGATCACCTTTAATTTTCTCTTTCAGTGTCTCGCAAGAAAAATCTCATAAAGTATAGGGAACGTGGCCTTTGACACCTTACTCAAATGAAGACTGATTTAAAAACTATAAAGCATAATTACAACACTCATACACTTGCTTCAAAAGGATGAGAAAATTTTGAGCTTGGGAGTTAGAGGGTCGGCCAGCAAAGAAAAGAGTAATACGGGACTTATCTCATTTTCATGTACAATCGATTTTGACAGTTTAAATTTGAACAATTATTTTTAATCACAGCCCACGATTAATCCAGCCTGCGCTTCATTAAGTTTCTGTTGTTCTTCTAAAATGCATTTCTTCTATCAGCCTTTCTGAATTTCCAGTCGGTCTATTGTATTATCACCAAGATTTTGGTAAATTCGCGACGGTTGTTTGACAAGTCTGACAAGCGTATATTAAAGTTGAAAAACCCGTGACAGCCGGGAGCGACTTCAGCCTGTCGAAATGTTGCTATCGTTTGATTATGCTTGCTTTGGTTCGCTTAGTTTTCACCAGCAATAATAATACTTCTCAAAGAAAAAGAATGCGAAAGTGAATATAATTGAACAAAACCGCAAGAGCCCCACTGCACTGACGTCAACAAAAATCTCAAGTTACATACTTAAAACTCAGCCAAAAAAAAAAGAAAAAAAAAAAAAACTTCTACACCGCTTGCACGTGAACAATACCCACTTAAAGTACAGTTTGTTTGTTTGTTTGTTTGTTTTTTGCTTAATTTCCACGTCAATCAAATTCCAAAATCCTAGAGAGGGGTTCATTTTACCAATTGCTATGATACGTACGCTTTGGCTTTCGGGTGAAAAACAAGACACATATGCTGGGCCCTTAGGCCCAGCATAAAAATAGTCCACCAATCAAAGCCGTCAACGTAAGGGAGCTTTCATTTGACAGTTCACGAGTTGAAGTGAATACTGCTGTTAGAATGTACTAATTGAGAGCTTTCGTTTGAATGGTCACACTTTAGGTTTCATTTGACAGTTCAGGAGTTGAAAGTGAACACTGCTGTTCGAATGTATTCATAAAGAGCTTTCATTTGAGTGGTCACACCGCAGGTTTTACTTGAAAGTTCAGGAAATGGAAGTGAACACTGCTGTTAGAATTTACTCATTGAGAGCTTTCATTTAAGTGGTTGCACCTTCAGGTTTTATTTGACAGTTCAGGAAGTTTTTTGGACTGAGTAACATTGATTTTTGCCTTTGGCATTCGAAAGCTAAACAACAACAAAAAAAAGGTATAGATATGTCCACTCTCAAAAACACTTGTATAGGCTAGTTTTAGCTTCCCCAACCCAAGCCGTTTAAGCCTTCGGCTTTGGCTGTACTCGTGTAACTTCAAGTATGCTTACTTAATCAACAAATACATAAATAAATGTGAGAAGCGTCTGATCGATCCACTGATCATATTTTTAAAAGCCAAAACGGTCTCCACATCTGTATCACTATCTGAAACCAGTAGAGTAACTAATATTATGAACAGTGAAGATCGCTACACTTGTAACTAAAACAAAGTTTAACTAACCCCACTTCGCCAAACAAACGCTGCAAGACAACACCAGCACGACCAAAAGAGCAAGGGCCAACTTCATGTTTTAACCAAAAAAAAACTGTGTTGTACCTGTACCTGACAATAAAATGGTCGAGTTAGTCATGGGACACTCAAGGCGCTCATCATATGTTAGTTTGTATGCAGAAAGGAAAAAGAACAAAACACAGAAATAAAAGGAAAAATCACATCAATGTTACCTTTACTAAATCCCTCGTTTGGCAAGTCGCTTCCTCTGGTGATGTACCAGATGTCTTGCTTTTATACAAGTGTTATAGTATCTGCTGCGCCTTTGATTGTGTACGCGTGTTAAGAGCAAACATTTATAGGCATGAATAGGTCTTAATTTGTTTCCACGGCGTGGATATCAACGTAGAAACTATTTTATATCGCCTTCATGCAAAACATCCCCTAACAAACCTTAGTAAAACATCCTAAATAAAAGATACTCGGTACAGTGCGATGCCAACTATGCACACCAGTTTTATATTTCAAAACTCACAAATGTTTCGCTCGGTTTCCAAACGGATGTCTTTTTTTTGATTAAATAGTAAAGTAGAATAAAACCAAGAGGTTTTACTTGTGTCTTCACAATACAAAGAGATTGATCTAAAAATGTGTTAATGGAAAGGTTGTTTGTCCGCATCAGGTTTTTATTCATGAACAATGCGAAGTATGAAATGCAAGACCAACAGACTCCACTTATGAACCATTCAGTACGTGTGAGTTTGATTTTTTTTTTTTTTTTTTTTTTTTTTTGTGCAGGCGCATTCAACTGCCTAATTGCAAGATTTTCGATCCTTTTTCACATCCTGCTCTCTTCACAAAATTGAAATGCAAAAGGATAACGAAAACAACACTGAAAACTGACCTTTGCATGCATTGAAAACAAAAAGCCAGGGTTTCGCCGGAAGCGACGATCAATGCAACGGTCTTGACTGAAGCTACGTCCACACTAATGCGTTTTCAAAAACCTCCGTTCTCCAAAAACTTTTTCTTTTCGCCCGCCCACACAAAGCCTCCGTTTTCGAGTCGCCCATCCACATTAATTTGTTTTCATTTGAAAACGCATACGTTTTGGAAAGTTCCACTTTGGGAACCGTTTTTGAAAACCTCCGTTTCCAAGTGTGGACGAAAAGAAAAAACGCATGCCAAAGATGCGTTTTTAAACGAAACGGACCAGTGTGGACAGGGACTGGAGCTTTCTAAGAGCATGTCAACAGACCAGTAACTGGTGTATAAGTGTGTTTTACAAGTTAGACCATTATTTAAACATAACTAACCAGACTTTAACTGATTAAAGCTGTAAAACGTTATGGGTATATATATTTCAAATGCATATCGTTATAACAACACTTGGTCATGGTATTGAATTAAGCGCGTTTTAACGTGTGGGAAGTTTAGTTTGTCGTAAAAATTTTATTGAATTGGCCCCAGGTCAACAATTCACCCCGTAGCTGGATGAGAATGAAATATTTATATATAATAAAGCTCACATATATGAGATACGGATAAAGAATTACATTAAAGTGCATAGTTTTTCAAAAAAACTTATAAACAGGAAAACTTTCCTTGGATATCAACGTAGAAACTATTTTATATCACCTTCATGCAAAACATCCCCTAACAAACCTTAGTAAAACATCCTAAATAAAAGATACTCGGTACAGTGCGATGCCAACCATGCACACCAGTTTTATATTTCAAAACTCACAAATGTTTCGCTCGGTTTCCAAACGGATGTCTTTTTTTTTATGAAATAGTAAAGTAGAATAAAACCAAGAGGTTTTACTTGTGTCTTCACAATACAAAGAGATTGATCTAAAAATGTGTTAATGGAAAGGTTGTTTGTCCGCATCAGGTTTTTATTCATGAACAATGCGAAGTATGAAATGCAAGACGAACAGACTCCACTTATGAACCATTCAGTACGTTTTTTTTTTTTTTGCGCAGGCGCATTCAACTGCCTAATTGCAAGAAGTGTGTTTTACAAGTTAGACCATTATTTAAACATAACTAACCAGACTTTAACTGATTAAAGCTGTAAAACGTTATGGGTACATATTTCAAATGCATATCGCTATAACAACACTTTGTCATGGTATTGAATTAAGCGCGTTTTAACGTGTGGGAAGTTTAGTTTGTCGCAAAAATTTTATTGAATTGGCCCCAGGTCAACAATTCACCTCGTTACGGGATGAGAATGAAATATTTATATCTAATCAAACTCACATATATGAGATACGGATAAAGAATTATATTAAAGTGCATAGTTTTTCAAAAAAACTTATAAACAGGAAAACTTTCCAATGATGGTGTCTGATCGATAATGGTATCTGTCAAGGTTAAGCTTTTTAAAAATAAAAACCATACAAATCCAATGTACACACAAACAAAATTCGACTTTAAATTTTGAGGATTTTAACTCATCCATTCATTTGAGTCGTGATATCATGTTAAAGAGAGCCGTACATTTTAAAAGCTTGCCTCTCGAATTAGCGCCGTATCCACAATTGATCTGCTTTGTTTTCTTTTGTGGAAAAACGAATAAAAGGGCCCGACGTTACAATGCCAGTAATCAACTCAAAACAATAGCAAGAAAAAGGAGTGTTTTGGTGCAAATGGAATCAGTTGGCGCACAAAACAAGACACGGTGTCTATACACTCCGGGGGGGGGGGGGGGGGGGGGGGGGGGGGGGGGTACTCCCATATATAAGCCATATAGGTATGTGCCGCCCCAAAGGGTATCGTTTTCAAGCATTTTTAGTCTGAAATAGGGTATCGATTTTGCCTTTTTGGTCTGAAATAGGGTATCGATTTTGTCTTTTTGGTTTGGGATAGGTATGATTTTAACAGAAATATAAATCACCGCGGACATTGCACGGCAAATGGAAGAAAACACAGGGCGGAAATCGTTGCAAAAGAACAAAAAATCTCTGGTCTGAAATAGGGTATACATTTTTGGAGTCAGGTCTGAAATAGGGTATAGAAAATCGGGTATTTTAGTCTGAAATAGGGTAAGGGTTTTCAGGATCGGGCGGCACACCCCCACCCAAAATTATACCGAGTGCCCCCCCCCCCCCCCCCCCCCCTCCCCCTCCCCCCTCCGGTCCATACAAGGGAGGATGATATATATTATATATATAATAGTGATCGAAAGTTTTTTCTTGTATTCTTTCTTCCTTTTTTTCCTTTTTGAAGTCCATTTCAAGCATTTCGAATGCAGTTTACAGTTTCAATGCAAAAACTGCTCTGTAGTGCGTGTAACACTTTACCGTATCACTCGACGAGTTGCCGATCGATCGACATGAAAATCTCCCCGTTTTTTGAACATGCGGAAGCATCATCCCGACATCCAGTCACCTGGCAGCACAAATTCTCTTTTTAAACTCATTTCCGATTCCTAAAAGAACTGTTGTTTTTTATGTCCGTGATAGTCTATTTATGTTCATTCTGGATTTTTTCTCCATCTATCCCTTAAAACAACACAACTTCCCATCGATATCCGTCTATTGATGTTTTCACTAGTACATTAGAACTCCGATTCGTTGAAACTTTCCGTGGAGTGCTTGCAGCAGAAAAACAACAGAATGTCGAATGACGGTGACTGGGCCACGGTGAAAGCTTTATGGGCTCATTACTGTCGAAAATCAGTTACTACGAAAGAAGCTCGCGTTCAAAATTGCTCAGACGAAGGGCTGACGCTCGTTAACGTCAGCTTAAACATTTTTAACGGCGTTTCACTTTGCCATATCGGCTTTCATTTTGTTTATCAGGCTATTTATTACACTATTTAAGTGTCCTTCGAAGTTTCCAGGTTGGCAAAACGTGCGGCAACATTGTTGCGCTCAGTGCGGACACAACAAATGTTTCTGAAGTTTTTCAGAAACATTTCTTGTGTCCGGGACACAAATGTTGTGCCGCGACAAATCTTTCGCGCGTGGTAAATGGGACAACATTAGGGAAACATGCTCGCCTAGCAATGTTCGCGCCACAATGAGTCCTCGTTTTGCCAGGCCTTATAATTAGTTCTCACAAGGCACTAGCAGTCCATCGCACTCATAACCTACTGACTTACAATCATTTTTTGTAATGATAAGTTTACCTTTTGGAACATCGAGTGACCCATATACAGCAACGCGAGGGTGTCCTATCTCCATGGAACGGCCCATCGACCAGACTGAGGACGAATGAAACCTATAAAGGAACATAGAAGGCCCTCCGGTCAACGAAAAGCATGGAAGGTGGGGAGTGAGTTGATCCGCGGTAGGGCAGGTGAATCAAACGGAAACGCGTGCAATATTTCGCGCTTAGTGGTGTGGGAGCTGTTTATGAGGTATACGTGTGATAACAGGGAAAGATGGCGAAGCCATCATCACAAAGAAAAGAGGAAAAATAACGAGGGTTCAATTTGCAGAAACAATAGCCGACGAATTTCAAATTCAAGTAAATAAACTGCAGCTCAGGCCACGGAATTGGTCGCACATCTGTAAAATCACTCACGTATTTAGAAACATTATTATTTCATACTTCGGACTCACTAAATCAATTGTGGATGGCTACACCGGAAAGAGAGAGAGTCACGCTTAAGTTTTTATCAGCTTGTCTGTCCAAAAATAACCAACAAAGGAGCAGACTTGTCCATCAACGCACAGCATGTCTTTAGCCCACACTCATCGAACGGATATATTTCACCACCAAATGCACTTGACGCGTCCTATGCATTTTTGTGACGAAAATGATTGCCTGACAATTAGGAAAGCGGATTTGTAGCGGCGGATGAAGGCAACTGTAAATTTTCATTATACGTAACGCATCGTATTGTCAACCAATGAGGAGTTGAGGTTAAAGGTTTCTCACAAAAGCTGTTGAGCGGGTGTAAATGCTAATGAGGATTAAAGTAAACTTACTGCAACAGCCGGCAAGACTTGACGGATATCTTCTCTGAGGTAGGTGGCGGTACGGTCCTTTTTTCTCTTATCGCTTTTGAATTTCCTACTCAAACAAGTGGGACCCTAACGTACTCATAGTTTGCCGCATAAACCAATCGGCGTTTTTTCTTGTTGTCGTTTTTTACTAAAAAGGGAAGAGTCGAAAGACACGGTGGAAAAGTAAGTCGAAACCGGAACACGTAAAAAAAAAAAACCTTGGTTGTTTGAGACGGCGAAGAACGGAAAGGAAAAACACAAAATAATTGATGAATGTCTGAAAGCAGACGGACGCCAGGCTATGAAATATTTGCCACTAGACTCGTCTCCCCTTAATATTTTATGTAGCTTCATCTTTCGGGATCTCCTGAGCTCTAAGAACCAGTTACTAAACAACAATCGTGCTTTCTTTAGCTCGGCTGCTTTCACATTTAATAGCAAGCAAACTGGGTCTCTTATCTTTTCAAAGGTTGAGAATTGAGGCAGAGCTTAGTAAATTGTGGTCAAATATTTGCATGTTTTATTAATTCTCTTGATACGACAAGCAGATGTTAGAAACGAGCCGTCTAAAATCATTAGACATTTTCCGCCTTTACCCAATCTAGATTCGATATGCAAAGTTTAATTAACTCCTAAAATATGATTAAATATTTTTATGGTCCGAAACCCATAAACAGCGGCTCCCTTTGGAAATAAACTGCCTTAGGCTACGTAAAGGTGTGGTAATTAAACAAGAGATCATAAAATGAAATAACTTTAAATAAACAGAACACGATTAGAAGGCATTGTGTTCAAACAAGCACCTTTCTGAGCTCGCCATGTCTAATGATTTGAAACATCACGTCGACTTGATCAATTAGCAAAACCAAACAGTATGAATATAAACGCGTAAATGTATAGAGTAAAACCTAGATAATCAAATTTCTATAGGAAGCTCCTCTGAATGGCAGAAACTTCACAGCACAAAAAGAATGGGAAATTCACCGTGACACAAGAGTTATGTTAAAGAAAAATTAGCGGAGACAATGATGGTCTTTGATGACATAGTGGCCCGCTGAATAAACTGCCCGGCAAACTAATCCTGTCAAAACATCAATGCTTTCACTTAGGCAGAAAGCTTGGGTCGGTTTATACTGACAAGAGGAGTTTACACTTCTCATGCAGCTGGCCTTCTCTATTAATTCTGTTCGGCCATTTGTCCATGCAATGAATTAGCTTTGGCGACTTCCGCCCTGTTCAATTTGCTCTAATCTTGTTCACTGAACGGACGTTTTTTTCATTTCTCTGATCTCCTCCCGTCACCACGACCGCACTGAAGTTTTGTTTCTACGGCAAAACCTAACGCTTTTTACCCGCGTCCGAAACTCATAAACCTATAGAGATATTCTTTCCCTGTTTGATATTTCAGTGGGAGTGCAATCCTTAGCTTCCCGTGTGTACGTTTTTGTAGTTAAGCCGTCTCAATCTTCTACATTATTGCCACTGTAGTCTGCATGTCTGACAATTTAGTAATTGCTTTCAGGTTAAATATTTTCGTCTTCCTTCCTAAATTCCTTTCCACTCAAGTGCGGCCCTTGTAATGGTTCCTCTAGCACCTGACACTACTTCAGCCCTGACCCCTTTACAGCACCGCTTCAGCGCACTTCATTTTCAAGAAAGCGCATGGGATGACTTACAAATGAAACGCGACAACTCGTCGCCATATTGTCTTATTTCTTCATTATGTATATCTTCGCCAAAATATTTTTTTTTATACGTAACTGTCTTCGGAAGGTATGATTTCTATTTCCTTTAATTTTTTTACATTTGTTTAATCGATCAACGTTGCCCTGCTTAAAACTCAGTTCATCTCCCGCCGACTTCAAAAATAAACATCGCATGTTAGACGCCTCTCACAAAAACCACATTACCAAACATCCTAATTCCTGCTGAATTAAAAACATCTAGTTTGCGTGACTTCTGCAGACATGATAGTCACTGATGAGCTTCGCTTTGCCCGTCAAACAAGGAATTCGCTCATCAGAAAACTTTCCTGACAACCAGATGTTCTTAACACAAGAAACGAAGTCTTTAGATAGAAATAATCTTCTGTTAAAATGTTTGAGAGACTGCAATTTTCTTTTCCGAATGTTGAACGACCAATAGTTTCTCCATGCCCTACAAAGTTTTTTTTTTCTGAAAGCGATTTCGAGAAACTTCCGAGTGTAATCTAACAGTCTGTTTTGCCGCAATAAAAGCTTCGGGGTAAGCACTTGATGGACATAAAGGTATGTAGGCGACAAACCCAGCCTTGGGTGCCGTCAATGGCATTTAAAACGGAATTGTAAAGGCAGATGTTGTAAAAAAATGCCACGCAATGAAGGAAGTATCCGGAACTGTGAATATTCAGGCAATCTACAGCGTTCTTCTACACAGAGGTAGACTTACTTACGGCTTTTGTTATGTTCTCGTAGCCTTGATCTTGAATTTCTCTCGCAATAACCCAGAGATAGTTCGAAGCAATCACAGTTTGGAACATATCTCAGTCAGCCGTGTTTTCTTTCCAGATTAGAGATACGTATCCAACCGTTACTTATACACACATGCAACCATCCCATGAGACGAAACGTTGGAAAAGTGTTGAGATGTCACTATAAACTAATTATTTCCTCATTTTCGACCATTTACTTAATCGGTTTGCCGGCCCATCACTAAGGAATTTGAACACATACCAAATTGCAAAAACTTGGCCACACGCAAATTTGTTCTTCGCTTCAGACTGAACTGTTCAGCGCTGGTACGTGCATGTCTGCCAAACATCCTTTTTAAATCTTATAACTTTTCGTATGTATTGCGTTTCACTCTCACGTCCGTTCATGTGTCTGCAACGTTTTCAAGGACGATGAAGGCAAATTCTAAGTAAAAATGCAATGAATCATATGAATTTGCGACGAGAACCTTCTGATTGGTAATCTATAGAGCACTTGCCCCCCATAATGGTAAACAAGCCAGAACTCTATTGCATCGCACTTAAACCACTTGACTGACCCCAGATTGCATGCAGTGGGTCAAGTCGCTACCACGGAGAGCACAATTCGGCTTCTATTTCTCTGTAACTTGAACAAACCCATGGGACGTCCGTTAATCTGGAAACGCTCAGGGCTATAAGACAACCTTTGGACAACTGGAAGCTCCGAAATTTTAGAGCATCACGTTGAACTAAGGTTGGGAAACCCATAGAAAGACTATCTCATAGGTGTTCCTTCCTTCCTTTTTGCTTGAAGAAGAACACGTCTGGTACTGGCGTAAGCTAGCTTGATGTGGAAATACTGAACGGCTTAAGAGTAAGTTGGACTACGTTTCAAATGTTATACCTTCTCTTGGTCTAAAAGAAAGAAAAGGAAGTTTAGAAAAAAAAGTTCCTGAAACGTCAGTGAACATTCTTTACGGCAAGCGGTACTACGTTGAAACATTTATGTTCGCCAACAAGAATTACTTCATAAAAAGAGGAGCATTCGATTGCATCTCTTAAGCCACTGAGCGTATATTTAAGCGTCAACTTCGAATATCACCAGCAAAAAACTGCTTTTCTGTGTTTTGATGTTTACTTGTGAAAAAATTTCCCCGGGGAGGCGGGGGGAGGGGGGGTGGGGCTGGGAACCATGTAGTATGTGCCGCCCCAAAGGGTATCATTTTCAGCATTTTAGTCTGAAATAGGGTATCAATTTTAAGCCTTTGGTCTGGAATAGGGTCGGAGATTTTGAGTTTGGTCTGAAATGGGATCGAAAATTGCCAATTTTGGTCTGAAATAGGGTCGAAATTTGCAAACTTTGGTCTGAAATAGGGTTGAAAATTACATATTTCGGTGAAATAGGATGAGGGTTATCAGTCCCGGGCGGCACACTCCCATCCAAAATATTGTGCCCCCTTCCTCCCGGGAAAAATTTAGGGATATTCAGCTGGAAGGCGGAGTTTAAAATAGCAGTCCAACCTGCCACAGCGGGATAAACAAGGACTCGTCAGGCCAATTGACCTTCCCACACCCACACGTAGTACACACATGAGATCACACCGACCATCTGCTGTTAATAAACTGGCAAACAACGAGCTGTGAATTGCTCGCCAAGAAACTAAATGAATCGAAAAGGGCCGGATATGACGGAATATCCAATGGCCGAGGGAAATATGAAAGCTATTGTTGGGAAATCCAAGCAGCTGTTAATTTGATTCGACAGTTTTGACAGATTGTCATTTGATTGTCGTGGATGCCACGCTGAGCCGATATCAAGACGTGTATAAAGTTTGGGTACGCGCAGCTATAAGCAGTTTCTTTTGTCTTCAACAGCAACAAGAAGAGGTGTCGTCCACGGTAAAGATTTGTGTAAAGGTGAGTTGTACTAGAAACTGTAAACAAACTATCGGAGAAGATATGTTTTCCATGTGTTAACATTTTGAACATTTTACATGTCTTCTCTCGTGTGATTAACTTGCCCTTACTTAAGAGCACGTATTGCAAAACTGCCATACAATAGCTAGGCCAACTAATCAGCAACTTCTTAATACGGTTCTTGCTTCCATCAGTGTTGTTCAACTTAAGCTCTGTTTTTAGGCCGCGTCCACATTAATCCGGATAAATTTGAAAACGGAGGTTTTGTATTAATACGCATCGAAAGTTTTCCGGGTCCACACTACCGTTTTTCGAGTCGTTTTTGCTGTCCACACTAAAACGTATTTTCGAAAATATCCGTTTTCGGCCATGGATAACGTGTCTTGGTGTGGACGGAGGCCAAAACGGATAGATAAATATCCGTTTTCAAATTTATCGTGACTTTTCTGGCATCAGGGTATTTTTATTCAGAAGCGTTGTTTGAATATCACAGAGGCATTAAAGACTTGTCGACCCTTACTCAGAACACAAAAAAATCAATAGTAGGGACTTTAAACACCAGGAAGGCAACGGCAACGACAACGTCGGTGAAACAATAGAAATAATGTTGCAGAAGACAAAAGAAGCACGTGAATAATTGATCTGATCTCGGGGTCGTCGTGCGCTCGCGTGCCACGTCAAATGCTTCTTTTTTACGTTTTTGTCAGGACGTGGACATTAATAAAGGAAGCGAAACCGAAAACGAACTTAAACATCGCTTTGTCCTCAGTTTGTCTTTTTTTCACACCCTATCTATTTATAACAGGTTATTACACTGTGTACACGCGATCAGTCACGTTTAGGTCTGCTTTGTTATGTAATCAAACTTGACAAAAGTGAAAACGTGGCTATGTAGCAGCACAGGAAGCTGGGGGTTTATAACTGGGAAGCGGGGTTAACTGGAAGGGATATTTCCCTTTTATAAAGTCGGACATGTCTATTTATCCGGTATTATGGTCTGTTTTTGGTTCACGAACTTAGTCGTGACGCAACATCACAAAATAAGCGCGAGTTCTTTTGGTAGAAAGACTTTGCTTTCAAACTTAAAAGGCCTTTTCCACTTAGCTTAGGTAATTTCGATACAGTTGCTGCACAAAACCAATTGTAAGAAAATCAGGTTGGACAACAAAAGCGACACAGAAAGAGGCAGCAAAGTAGAGAAAATGAAAGAATAAGTGAAGAAAGACACATTTTGTCATATTACGTGCGCCATTGTTATGTGACGCTGTTTCTTGATCAATAGAAATATTAAACCCAGCGGTTGTTTTTGGCATTCGTATCCCAGGATGTGCATCCTTCCCAGACAACTTTGGCGGGAAAGTGGCGCCAGCCAAACGCCTTCCAGAGCAAATAGAACAAATGCTTTCTCGGACTTTGCACAAAACGATTAAATTGGTTTGCGAAACTTTTCAGTCGCAGCTAACATGCGTTAAATCTGGCCAGCTGCCAAAAGAATCTGGAACAATAGCAGCCAGAACGTCAAAATGGCTGCCGCTAAGTGTTGGATTATAGACAGGAAATATGCTATCGGAACTGGACTATTGTGATGTAGGGCGACATTCGGGTACCATAAGGATTAAAAGCGATGCTAGGGGCGCGAGTTAAGCCTATAACCTGACGGAAGATCTTGCCAAAGTGACAGAAACAATAGAAAGATAAACCGCAAGGAATTTGTGGTTTGATTTTAAACATAAGTGCTATTCATACTTTCATTATTATTTTGCATTATTGGTGACAGATGGAGGACTGTCATGTAGTGAAGTATAATCACCGTAATTATTTAGCATGATGTCGTTTGTTAAGTGATATTTTGGCCTGGCAAGTCTTAGTTCGTCGTCGTTGAAAGGTGGAAAAGCGTTCTCGTCGGCCATTTTGGTTTCGCGTAATAAGTATGATCAAAATCAAGGTCAAAATCAAGGTCAAACCGGTTTTCTACAGTGTAATACAAATCCAAAGTGTGCACTCTGCTGCGACCTTGTATGGTAAAACTACGTCACAGTCATATAATAAAGGTTTATTATCTATTACTATTATTACCGTATTATTAATATTAATATTATTATCGTTATTACCAGTAGTAGTAGCAGTAACAGCAGATAGTGAGAGAGAACGTTCGCTTTTATCTTTCCATTTATTGCCAAAGCAATAAATAATTTTTATTACGAATTTATGACTGGTATAACAATAATGGTAATAAATTACAATATGTTAGAATAATGACAATGTTTATAATATAATAATAATAATAATAATAATAATAATAATAATAATAATAATAATAATAATAATAATAATAATAATAATATAATAGCAGTAACTAGGTTGCATTTTAAAGATGTTTTTCTGTCGCCATTGGGTACAAAATTCCACATAAACATATATTCCGTAGTCGATAAAATTACGCCCGTATTTTTTAAATTCAAAGTTAACTTTTGCACCCTTGTTGTAAGCTGCATATGATTTTACCAGTGACACCTTAAATTTTGAAGAAACACTACTACCGCGGTAGTCTAAGCAGTAGCAGAGTGATTCGAAATCCGAAGGATTAAAAAATACGTTTTTAAAAAATAGGTTTTTCGAAAAATGTTTAAAAGTCGAAATTCGAAGTTATTTTCATGAACAAAAGAGGGAAATTCATAACGTTATCGTATCAGCACAGAAAACAAGTCATCATGCTTGTGATCTTGACCACTTATAGTCCGTAGCAATAGCGTCGTCTGATTTTTTTTTGGTTCTCTTTACCAGATAAGGCCATTCACAAGTTATAACTCGGGGGACAGCGACCGAAATAACTGTTTCAATAAGAGCAACGTATTTTTTAATTTAAATGTTCACATAGAATGGTCCAACACTTCATTAGTAAAAAGCGTTGAGTCTGAAAGGAAATGGGACTCAAGCGTTGGCGAGAGATTCGCTCTCAATTTGAAGCTGAGAACAGAACAAGCTACTAATATTTTAATGAACTTTGGATCACGCGCATTGGTCTTTTTTACGTCAATTCATAAACCATGATATCAATTTCTTCCATTCTCTAGTTCTATCTTTTTTTCCGTTGTGTAACATCTCAGTTATGTGGCGCGGCTTATCCACTGTCAGTAATTCATATCACTCGCTCAATCAAACAGAATAAACATAATTAGTGCTTCCCACGACTCCAGTCAGTATGACGGTCGAAAACATGACTTTGAATGAAGAAGTAGAAAAAGAAAAGGTTCGATGCGTCCCCGGAATACAGAGAGAAGACTTGTAACGCGAACATACTAATTATATTGTTGGCTGAAGCATTTTAATTACTAAGTGCTAAAACTAACTCAATATTTTATTACTTCCGTCTGGTCTGAATTGTTTCCTTGCGATAAGGCTCCGTTTTAATATGTAATTAAGAAATGAATCAACCACGGAGGTCACCTTTGTGGTCTGCATTTGTGAGATGCCGAAAATTTCCCGCTGTGAACTCTGAGCAGAAAAATAACGTTTCAAGCTAAAATCAGCACACTGCGTCATTTCGGCTTTTAGTCATTTCAATATTACCAATAAGGGGTTTAAAAACGGAAAACATACTCGATAAGCACAATTTATAAAGTTTATGACTGTTTTTCATTCTATTACTCAAAATATCGTCAAATGGAGAACAAAACTAGACAGCTCTGATCTCGAGGGTCAGATCGGTGTATAAGGTTATTTGACGTGTCCTGTTTCCGACGATCACCGACGGAGTTTTGGTTACTATTCTGTCGGTAGATTTCTATATCTAAACATCGTGATAAGCTGACGCTGTGACGCAAATAGGACATCTTACCGGCGTCCAAAATACGAATCCTTACGTAAGTTCATAATGAAGACAAATGATCGTTAACATGTGTCGTCTTGGGAACTTTTTTCAAATGTTTTAAAATGCGTCATATTTTAAAATAGCTATCTTGTCATTTGTTAGGTTTGAGTCCCGTGTTCGTGGAAGACCATATAATATGGTGACAAAGTTTAAGGATTCTAGCCACGAAAAGAAATAAAACAGCACAACCGCAAATACCAGATTTTGTTGGTGATATTCCATGATTGTTAAATCGGGGATCCCTTATATCATATAAGTGAATTGTAACTTAAAAATAGAAGGAAGACGCTTTTTTTGAACGGCACCATTTCGACCCGCAACTTTCTATTCAGCCCTTTCGCGGTACTGCCGACTCTCAGTAAAACTACACGCCATCTGCCTATGCAAATAACATTAAGAACGACTCCAGGAACAAAACAAAACGAGTGACTTGACATTTTCCAAAGATTGCCAAAAGGAAGTAATATCAATTGATGGCTATTTAGTTCGTACTTCGTGGCAAAATCCTATGTTAGCACCCGATCTAGCAATCTAGAATAATTAGGTATTTGAGAATTCACGTGTCTGATGAATTTCTGGTGACTTGAAAAAGGAAGGGCGATTTGTTTGATCAGAAAATCTGATGTTCATCAAATATGTGTTTTTGCCTTTAAGCGACTCTGTCGAGCCATTAGCCACAAACAAATTCCACTTCCGCGTGTTCATGACAAAGCACATAAGAAAAACTCCCCCGTGGCTATAAAGTAATTAGAGCATGTGTACGAGTTGTAGGTGTTTCAGCACTCACTACGCAAGAAATGAAAAGAGTCTGGGGGCGGGATGCTGATAGGGCAAAAGCCGCACCAATCGTAATACCAATAATAGGTTTGTTTGAAAGAACAGGATGTCAACAAACACCCATTTATAATAAAGGTTTCTCATGAGACGCCACATTTCCCAATTTGCCTGAGAGAAGACAGCTGATTGAAGTTTACGCAACGCTGGTGAGTTGAACTTGAACGCAAGGTCCACTTTAGTTTATACATACAAACGACACGTTAATAGGAGAAACGGCCTCTTGGTGATATTTTCGTTGTATCATTTACAATGTTCGAGAACACGCAAGTATGACTTTTTATGAAGGCGTAATAACACGACAGAGAAGCGTGAGGAGTTTGGATAAAGTGTATAGAATCAACCATTTCTGTCTAACCTGTCTTACCAAAAGTTTTCACGATTAAGTTTTAAACCAAACTGACTTCGACTTTTAAGTGAACATCCCCTCTTTATGAACTGCGACTGGAATAAGTAATAGCTGTGTACCATTAGTAGGAAAAGCGAGGAAACACAAAGGAAATACAGTAGTTTTCAAACGCACTTGGATCAGTTGAGTGGAAAAGTGTGTAGAATCGACCATTTCTGTCTAACCTGTTTTATCAAAAGCTTTCACGATTAAGTTTTAAACCAAACTAACTTCAACATTAAGTGAACATCCACTCTATAAATCACGACTCGAATAGATACTAGCTGTGTACAATCATTAGGAAATGTGAGGAAACACAAGGACAATACAGTGGTTTTCAAATCCACTCGGATCAGTTGAGTTTGTTCCGCACTGAGAGAAACAAAAGTAGATTCATCAAACAAAAATACTGAAAAAGCCGCCCAGGCTTTCTTTTCTTTCAAGCCATAATTGTTTTATCATGACTGTGGACCAAATGCAGTATATCTATACAACGCCGCCCAAGAGAAGTCAGCTTTTCTTGCATAAAAATATTTTATATCCAGGAAAGGAATACGTCTATAAATGTAACAAAAAGCAGAAGCAGCTAGTTTTAGTAATATCATAAATCAAGGACTTCACTTAACAAAAGACAAATGGCTTTTTCTGGCGCCAGCATTAAACGTAAATCTTGTAATATTTGCAAATGGTTCGTTGGTTACCCCCTAATGATAAGCAAGCAGGGGGCTTCCGGGCTTATCTCTATGAATAATTATTAAAATTGTCGAAAGATAAAATATTTATGTCATTCGTAATCCGCCACGACTCTTAATCGTTGTCACTTTTTCTTAGCCTTGGCAATTACCAATTGCTATTACATACATACACGCATACACACATACAGCGCATGACTCTACGCAAATGAATCTTCATCAAATTACATATATGTTACATGGCAAGTAACCTCTATTTTTCTTATAATCTTACAAATCTGAAAAGTTTAAATCTGGCTTCAGAGCTTTTTCTGTGCAAACATGCTAGTGTGAGGAACAGAAATAAAACTAGTAATGAGAAAATGTTCCGAATATTTAAAGATTGCCTGGGGTCGATGTCGGCTGATTTGATGGTGTGGTACTCCTCGTCAAGACAAAATAACATTGTTCATTCATTCAAAATAACATTGTCCTTCGACAAACACCTTACTCAACAGTACGTAGGGTCCGAATAAAAAAAACCCTTCAAAGTATTGAATGCATAATGGTAATCAGGGCAAGAACAAAGAAACATGGCGACGACGCGTGCGAGAAGTCTCGAAATCACTCACAATCTGAACCACTGAAAGCTTGCAAATGACAATTTGGTGTGTTTCAAAGTTCCACCGATCAGAAAAACGAATGTATATGCAGTTTATTTGCTCTGATTACCCATGGATTCAACACCGTGAAGGGGTCTATTCTTACATGGACGTGCTTTTAAAGCATGAGGGAATATTGACTCTGTATCCGTCAGCCCCGTGGCATAACATGCAGTCGTTAATGGCGCGTGCACTCAAGTAATGCCGACCGCACGCCGACCCTTACGCGAGCAAATGGGTCTTTAGCAGGTATTTAAATACGAAAGTAGATTATCTGGGAATGCAGATCACCAGCGGATGTCCTTTAGATTGGCGAGAAATGCGAAATGAGACAGGTGTTTCAACAAGAGCTTCCATCGGCGGAAATGATACCAGGCTTGACGTTTAAAGTGTTGCGATGGATCATGTATTTGATAAGCCAGTAGCCAAACATGTGGAAATACGGCAGTAAACATAAAACAAACAAACAAACAAACAAAAAATGACTGAACCCGGGGAGGGTAAGTGAGTTGATGGTCTTGAAGACAAAGAACATTTGTTACAGATAAATATTGGAAGTATTTGCGAGCATTTGGCTATCACTGACTAACTGTGTACACGGTTAAATCTAATCGTGCTGCAAAACGTGGACAACAACTTCTATTTCTATTTGTACTTGTACTTCTACAACAACTAAGGGCCTCTTCATATGAGCCCGGTCAACCGAGCCAGCCCGATCGTGTGTTCATGTGGGAAATTTCAGCCCGGGTAACCGAGATAGAGTGTCTATAAAGCAAAAGTTTTTGCCAATTCTGCCATTAAAGCCAAATTAAGAAGCAAGTACATTTCAGACTCGCATAGTTGAAACCGATTTTCATCCCGGTTAACCGGGCTGGAGTGTTCATATGAGAAACGGGCCAGCCCGGTTAACCGAGATCCCGGTCGCAAAGACCGAGATCTCGGTAACCGGGCTGGCCCGCTCTCTCATATGAACACATCGGAATTTTTACAAAGGAAATAGTAGGAGGGCGAGATCTCGGTAACCGGGCTGGCCCGCTCTCTCATATGAACACATCGGAATTTTTACAAAGGAAATAGTAGGAGGGCGAGATCTCGGTAGCCGGGCTCATATGAAGAGGCCCTTACTACTACTGTATACTGTATAGTATTAGTACTGCTACTGCAGCTACAACTAAACTACAATTATTGCTGCTGCTACTACAAACAAACACACGAGAATTATGTCATAATTATTCAAAAGCAATCTGACACGACGTTAACATCAATAGCTTCCTGCGCTGTGACTTCTAAATATAAAGACAAACTACTTGTGTGGCATTTACAAAAAGGTGCGTTAAGTTGAAAAGCGACCGTGGAATGCCAATAATTTCTAAATAGAGCGGCGTTAAATTTCGAAAGAATGTTTACTTAACCTTGGGTTCTTTAAGTGCACACTTGGAGATAAAAGATAGATTATAGCACGTAGTCTAAATACCCAGTATAGTGTCTAAAAGTACAATTAACGGATATTCAAAACCACAAAAAAAAAAGTCGCTAAATATCGTTAACACAGCCGTTTAGCCAAGGGCAGAAAGCTTCAGACATGAAAAGCGGCGAATCCGTAGTGAAATTACGCTATAATTTGCCTTTCCTTTGTTCACTAATCAAACAAATATCAAATCCGTGTTGCTGGCTGACCTATACATTCTATTTTCATCCACTTGAATTTCAGTGTACGATGCAAGACAAACAAAACCACAAACAACCAAAGAGTCGCTCCATACAGTCGTGTAGGAGCCGCTAACGACGATAGTAAAACTTTCAGGGAATCTATATCAGTAATGGAGGAATACCTACACGTTCCACTTCAACAAACCCTTCCGCCCAGCAACTTTTCCCATACAAATCTTCTTAATATTTCTGGATTATTTCTTGGATTCTAAATGTTTCTGGAAAATGCTGCCAATTTTGATATGTAAAAGCTGCGAGCCTGGTACTTTCCAGTCTTACATATTTTCTCACGCTCTTTCAATTTCTGGCACTCATAAAGCCTGAGGTAATTAATTTTTAGACAGGTGGGGGTTTGGATCGTGTGACCTGTCTCGTGCGAAGCGTGTCTTCATCAAGTGGGCACGCGACCACAACACCCTCTAAAATAACAGATACTGCTTTTTGACTCTAGAAATGAAAAGAGCACTATTAAATTAGTCCAGATACCAATCTTTGATTATCTAGGCTTGATTTTGGCGAAGCAGCCGCAATTTGTTTTTGGTTGATTTAGTAAAGCCTGAGGTTATGAATTTTCAGACACGTGGGAGTTTGGATCGTGTGACCCGTCTTATGCGAAGCGTGTCTTCATCAAGTGGTCACGAGACTGCAAAAAAAAAAAAAAAAAAAAAAAACCTCTAAAATAACAGATACTGCTTTTTTGCCTCCAGAAATGAAAAGAACACTATCAAAATAATCCAGATACCAATTTTTGATTATCTGGGGTAAATTTTGGCGAAGTAGCCGCAATTTGTTTTTGGTTGACTTAGTGAACCTTTGTATGCAGCCGCCATGTTTGTGGACCAAGGTTGTACAAAGTTTTCCTTCGTACCGAAGACTTTTCATATCGATATATGGCTCGTATAGAAAACAATAATCCAGTCCACGAGTCTTGTTGGGGCTTCCTAAATAAACAGCGACAAGGCTGTCACATACGGTGCCTGGCAAATAGTACCTTCTATGCCGGCAAAGACACGTTAAAGAAAGAACATTATAGTGAAGACAATAGTCGAAAACCATCACGAGTTTCTTAACAGAGAAAAAAATACGAGACTAAACAATAATGATGCTGTTGGACGACTTGTAGATCAACAGCTGGGCACAAATAGATTAGCAGTATTAGTATTTAAATTGTCAAAAATGTGACTTAATGTTTTCATTCCAGATTCAAAAAGATGACAACCAAAGTTCTGCTCGTGCTTGCTTCACTGATCGCGCTGAGTGCAGCGGCATATATTAAGCAGGTGAGGCACCACTAGCCCTCTCTCCTCCGTAGAGGATCCCTAGGGGAGTGGGCAGGGTGGAAAAGATAGAATAAAAGGCGCGAACAATTATGCGACAGTTGACACGAGACCTCTCTCTCTTTGCTGACACGTGACCTCTCTCTGGTGACACGTGATCCTATCTCTTTGCTAACAAGTGACCTCTATCTCTTTGTTTCAGTGCAAAGATATTAAGAACAGCAGTTGTTCACAAGACTCTGAGTGCAAATGCGCAGGTGCCACGTTCATCTGTAACAGGAAAAGCGTTTGTGCTAAAGGGACTATTTCCGATTGGATTGTGCGAGGAAAACCGGTGAGTCAGCAATGGGACTGTACCGTTCGAGTTTATACAGAATTTAACAAATTGACTTTTTTGTGTCTCTCCTCTTATTAATCATGAAACGCGTCATAACATTGTCAAAAAGATGTGGATCCACAAGGCGCTTCGCCGAGACACATAAAAAACCGACGTTAAGTTGTTTTTTTTTTTACAATAACAAAACTTTAGCGACAAAGCGGGGAAAACACGCAAGAAAACTGGATTTTGTTCGATTTGACCGAAATGTTGTCAACAACTTTTCTCGCTCTCTAACTGGCAGAGGTTAAAATTCAAGGCATTTCATTGGCCAAAAAGTGACAATTTCACGTGCGCATTTCGCGTCTGCAAAATAAAATTCTGTCAAAGAAGTTGGAAAGAAATGAAACTAGACGCTTTTCTGCTGCGGTTTTCTCGACAAGTTCAAGACAAAGCTCAAGGAGTTTCGCCTCTGAACACTTCCGGTTCTCCACTTCAATTGCCGAATGTCGGTTTTGCAAGAATCGAGGTAAAATTGAAACTTAATCCACATTTTTCGTCCAAATCACTGTCGACAGCGCTCGATTTTATGTGTCTATCCTCTTACTTATGACGAAAATTATCACAAAACGAGAAAATGACGTGTTATGGTAAAATAGCTTTTTACAAACAAATTGGGGACACTGATAAATAATTTGCTAGAAAAAGTAATTGGGGACTAAACTAGTAGTAATCAGAGATTAGTCAAGTGCGTTCGACTTCTCTTTGCTTGGAGTTGTTTTTGTTCTAAAATGCTTTTCCCTATAACGATCTCGAAAAGTTCGTGGGTTTCGTCTGAAACCGGAAGTGAGCAGCACGAAGACCGTGCGGTCCGGGTTCGAACCCCCGGCCAAGCAATATTAAACCAAAACTTTTACTTTCTTTCTTTTTATATTATTTTAATTCTTTGAAGATATACGAATATTGTAAGACATGGTCAAATGTGACTTATACCTTCGTCGGAAGAAATATGTTGAGTTGCACACGAGAGTTTCACAATTCGACCATCCTGTGGCTTGCGATTGAATCACCGCGATACCTGTCTCCACAAAGCCGTATATTTCTTCCAGATAAGTATCTGGAACATCAGTAAAGTGTCGGTTGCATATTGAGTATATTTACATTAACGCAGAAACTGAAATACGGCAATCGCGAGTCGAGTTACATTTTTCTGTTGAATTCTTGCTGTCGTGCTGCCCTTATTATCCAGGTATTGGCTTCTTTTAGTGAAAAGTAGCTGTCTTTGTCTTGATAGACCTCAGTGTGATCATTCAGAGCCACTCGTGCGACACAGAGCGCTTATAGTAATTTTTCAAAATGGCGCAGATTTTGCACATCGCTCGCCCGCCCGCCCACCCACCCGACCAAAAATTAATAAATTTCCACTGGTTTGCCGTGGTGTGGACTCTTATTTACCACGATTTATGTCATCACATGGTCAAAATGTTGTGGATTCACGAGGCGCTTCGCCGAGTGAGTCCGCAACTAATTTTGACCATGTGATGACGTAAATCGTGGTAAATAAGAGTCCACACCACGGCAAACCAGTGGAAATTTGTTTTTTACCACAACATTTAGAAATATACAGGAAACTTTCGTTGTATTTCGCTGCAAAACGTGACATGCTGGCGTCAGCTGGCGTCAGCATCGTTGTCTGGACTCTTATTTACCACGGTAAATCGACCAATCAGAGAGCGAGAAACTAGTGTGTTGTGGTAAAAATCTCGATTCTTCGCGCTGGTCGAAAGTACGTGACAGGTATCCCATCGACCCCATGGAACCAAGATTAGGGTTGCGTTCTCCTACGTCGAACGCAATTATTAGTTAGTAATGGTTAGTAATGTATACAACAAAAAATCATATTCTATCTTAATTCTAACTAAACTGGTCGGATATAAAATAATCCGATTAAAGCTTGGTACTAGTATATTATGCACTACAAAGTGCACAGCAACCACAGTTGTTCTTTATGAAACTAGAAAGATCCCTACGTATGCTTTTCTTAAAACTATGTAAGCTTTTGCACTGGCGGATTATATACTAACAAAATGCCGACTTAAATCTGCAGTGTCACCGAACGGTGTTCAAATATTCCTGTGGGAGTGACAATGACTGCTTGTGTGATGAAGGAAAGCTGGTGTGTGAAGATAACGAATGTGTGCAGCCCCGCAAACGCAACCTACTAATCTGACCTGCCTTAAGTCCCTCGAGCAAAACAAACTTAGCTTTTCGTTGTAGTATATTCATATTTAATTGAAACGCGGTGCAGAGAACAGTACGATGTAGCCAAAACACGTGACGTTAAAAGGGTCCTCTCAACCACAATCCGTTCCGCCATTTTTGAGGCTCCCGAAAGATGAATAGCAATCCACTTCCATCCGACTCGCTGGAGGAGAAGATTAGTTTCTTTTGATCTCAAAGTGCTACTAACCTATTTTTCTTTTGATTCATTACGTTCTTTCTGTTGGAAACCAAATTCAGCTATGGTTTTCCAGATGTAAACAAAAATATTGAAAAGACTGAGAGGGCCCCTTTAAGCAGTCAAACTGGACACTAAATACAATTGTATAAACGTGTAGTCAAGGACTAATAGACTCGCAATAAAACGGAATACAGCATGACTCATGACTTATAAACATAACGATACGTTCCGACAACTTACAATACTGAGAAAGGTTTCTATGCAGAAACACCCTACAAAATCACCTCATCCGCATCATTTTAAGTTATTTTGTGTACGTGTATTACGCTTCAACTAGACAAGCAAAGTGTAAAAATATTAAACGTTATCAACAGTCATCACTTGTTTCACATTTGTATCCGAACCGAAGCAATGCACGCAAGTTTTGTTTCTTAGTCTCTAACTATCTTCTCCTTTGTCTTCCGTTTTTATTTTCTGTTTTTAGTTTTATTTAGTTCTCTCTATTTTTCCCCAAATTAAATGTACTCCTTCTTACGTACAAATCAAGCTTAGTTTTATAGCTGCGTCTTTTTACTTGCAGAAGAAGAAGCGGGGGATTCATTCATCTATTCTGACGTATTCTTCCGCTCCTCTTCTGATTTCTTTACAAAATCCTCCAGCCCCTCCCCCTAAACTAACTTTACACAAGAGAAGGCTCGCATTTTTTTTGCTAGGACTCGCACATAACTAACTTGTACAGTGTCGTTATAAATCAGTTTACCCTGCGAGCAGAACCACCTTTCTCTTCCCCCAAAGAAGCGAGGGAGAGAAAGGTTGTTCTACTCGCAGGGTAAACTCAGTTGCGATGTGGATAGAGATGTTTCATAAAAAAACTATTCTGACTAAACTGGTCGGACATAAAATAATCCGATTAAAACTTAGTACTAGCATATTATGCACTACAAAGTGCACAGCAACCACAGTTGTTCTCTATGAAACTAGAAAGGCCCTCTAAAGGTGGTGTTACACTGGTCGATTTGCAACGACGATTTGCAACGATGCGATGTTGCGCTAACAAACCTTGAGGCGTAACACGGCATTGCGAACGATTTTTCGCGATGTTTGCAGTGCTGCAACGCGTTGCAAGTTTTTGAAAGCGATTCAAAAACTTGCAACACCGTTGCGCGAATTTGAAGCAAATCGGCGTTGCAAATCGTCGTTGCAAATCGACCAGTGTAACACCACCTTAACGTAAGCTTTTCTTAAAACTATGTAAGCGAGAGTTATTTGATAAAAAAATTATTCAATCATTTGTCTAAATATTTCGGCATAGATTATTTGGGTTCCGTTATCCGTTCAAATAACCGTACATCTCAAATCGGCGTCTACCCTAAAGGCCTGACTGATAAAAATACTACAAGAATTGCATTGATCAATTCGAGATAAACCTCTCTATATAACGGGTTTCTAGTTTTTAAATATCTTCCGTTATGACGTATATCGCTCGTGCATGAGCGCGCGCTAAACTTCCCATTATTTACGTATGCGCGGCATTTGTCGAGTGATTACATTCGACGTTATTCAATCTCAAAGCAAGATGTGGCGTTTTTCGCAATTCATCGACTTCGGGACTCCGTCTCATCCTCCACTGACGCCTCAAATGAAACCTAGTGTCTGGATTTACCATCATTCTTACGAAGACATCGCTAGAATGAACTCTATTGCAAGCGAACCGGAGATGAAGCCGACGGAAGCCGTGCGATCTTACAGCAACAACACAAGTGTCGCTCTGGGAGTAGCGCGAAAACACGGCAATGCAAGGGTTATTGTCAGGAAATACGCAAAGTTGGATTTGCGGAGGAAAACAGCCAATACAAATACGAAGAGTAAGTTTGGTAAGGACCTGAGTATGAATAAGTGTCTCTTAACGTATTGGAAGTACTTTTATGGTCACGTACAGAAACTATTGCTTCATTGGAAACCGCGAACTCGGATTTAGCTAGGGGGAAGATCTTTACATGATGGAGAACTCACTCGTTTTAAGAAAATAATACGGTAATGCGAGCGGTGGCTAATTTCGAATGGTTGCTGACAAGAAAACCCATTTTTTGTGAGATACAGATGGGCTGGAAGGCTTACAGTTAATAATGGTAATAGGACTGAGTGGAGTCCGATTCGGTCTGTAATCATACGAGTGATTACGAAATCGGACGACCGCGCTTCGCGGGAGTCTGATTTCGTAATCACGAGTATGATTACAGACCGACATCGGACGACACGAAGTCCTCTTACCAATTAATCATAAATATTACAATTTCTGAGAATGAAATGATCATATAGCTTCAGCGTCTTCTCCTGTACTATACATAAAAACAAAGCATCAAGAAGTACTTCATCGCCGATCTATTTTAACACGCGCGTACACACGGTTCGGCGTTTGTAAACACGCCGCTTGTTCGTAGTTATCTAGCTCTCAGTTATATCAACTTAAAATACTTGAGAGAAAGAAGAAGCTAATTTACCCAATGATTTGAGTTGAATGCGGATTTTTGAAGTAAAAGTAAAAAATGTGTAAGTTCTTTACACTCGGTAAAAACCAGTAAACCCATCACGAACTCACAAATTGAAAGACAGTTTATTTCGACTTTTCAGGTTTACATTTTTTAACATAACAGGTACTTTGAAACTCGGAATACTAGTTTATTTTTTTTCACTGAAGTTTACTCCAAAGCATTCAAAGGAAATACTCAAGACTGAAAAAATCTGTATCTTAGCGGGTCGGCACAGCAATTACAAACTTACCGATTTCTTGACGGCTTAATTTTCTAGGAGCGTTTGTCCATCACAGTCCATCACAACAAAGTTAAGTTTCTTCCATGATTTTGAAATGAATTAACGACGTTCATTGACATTGGCCGAGCCGTAAGTTTCGGAGTGTCAGTAGCACAGCATGCTGGCGATGTCGTGAACTAAACAAACGCGCCCGACCGGCGAAAATTTCCTGTCTTCTTTCGTTACATAGTGACTGTTCACGTTCTTTGATTGACCACAAACTGTTCCTTGCATGTTAAGTTGTCCAAGAATTAACAAAATTCGCCTTTCGAGAAGCCACAAACTCACACCGGCAATCGAGTTTTCCACTGAAAATCAGTGTAACGCTGATTGGTGCATTTAAATTTCACTCTTGCTTATGATTGGTCAAGCCAACTGTCCGATTACAGAACAAAGAAGTATCCGATTACAGAACAATAGGTGTCCAATTAATGATTAATCGGGGGGTTTATGAACCAATCACATTCGAGGAAATTGTAATATTTATGATTAACCTTGGCTTATGCACTATGAAGTCTGTTGGTTTAATATTTAAACTCTTCGAGTCTTTTGGATCTTCTGTAGATATTTTGAGGTTTTCGATGGCGGTGACTAACTTCGAATGATCACAAAAAAGAACTCATTTTTTTTAGATACGGATGGGCTGAAAGGCTTACAGTTAACCTTGGCTTATGCACTATGAAGTCTGTTAGTTTAATATTTAAACTCTTCGAGTCTTTTGGATCTGCTGTAGATATTTTGAGGTTTTCGATGGCGGTGACTAACTTCGAATGATCACAAAAAAGAACTCTTTTTTTTTAGATACGGATGGGCTGGAAGGCTTACAGTTAACCTTGGCTTATGCACTATGAAGTCTGTTAGTTTAATATTTAAACTCTTCGAGTCTTTTGGATCTGCTGTAGATATTTTGAGGTTTTCGATAGCGGTGACTAACTTCGAATGATCACAAAAAAGAACTCATTTTTTTTAGATACGGATGGGCTGGAAGGCTTACAGTTAACCTTGGCTTATGCACTATGAAGTCTGTTAGTTTAATATTTAAACTCTTCGAGTCTTTTGGATCTGCTGTAGATATTTTGAGGTTTTCGATGGCGGTGACTAACTTCGAATGATCACAAAAAAGAACTCATTTTTTTTAGATACGGATGGGCTGGAAGGCTTACAGTTAACCTTGGCTTATGCACTATGAAGTCTGTTAGTTTAATATTTACACTCTTTTGAGTCTTTTGGATCTACTCTGGGTATTTTGAGATTTTCTACAATCTAGTGGAATTGTACAAGACAAGCAGTGCCGTGAGAATGTAATCTTGAATGACCACACTCTTAAGGATTATAGGCTAGACTACTAAGTATAATTTACTTAAATACAACAAGTAATCTAACTCACCAACTGTTTCTTAAGATCCGCCAGTCGTCACGTGGGAAGCCGGTACGCAATCGTCTGGTGACGTCATCAGCAAGGCGGCCATTGGAGTCCAAACTTCCTCTCAACTGTCCTCACTCCAGTGTCAAGTTTCCTGCGACTCAGCCACCGCCCCTCGTGACAGAAGCGCGGCTACAAATTTCCTCCAAAGGCAGAATTCACGACTCCTCCCATACAGCGCAGACTTCAATCGGTGTTCTCCTTCGGACTACCGCTAATAAACAGCTCTGCCGGAAAAGAAAACAACAAGAGGAGACAGGAAACAACAGAACTCTTAGCAAGAGATTGCGCTCTGACACTCATGCACACGTTTACGAAGATTTTGAAGAGAGATTCAGGGTGGGTTATCTTTTAGCGTGCGGGTTCTAAGCAGTTCTTGTAAGTGACAACAGAACAGACTAAACGGCTGAGCCGAACGATATTTATTAGTCGTATAACAATACGGCCCTGTCAAGTTACATGTTAAATACATCAGTACAATCACCACGCTAAAGAGTTATACCGTCACGCAGATCACTGAAAATCACGCAGTACGTTGAACAAATGCCCGTGACGGCCAATACAGTTTTGAATTAGAATATTAACTTTTTCTTATCCAGACTATCTCTCTGATTACATCTACAGTTGCTTACGAAATAAAAGCACAAACAAATGTGTTGTACAAAGTTACTAGTCTCCTAATTACACTTAATGTTTATTAAAAATATATTAATATTAATAATAATAATAATAATAATAATAATTATTATTATTATTATTATTATTATTATTATTATTATTATTATTATTATTATTAGCGGCGTTAAATTTCGAAAGGAATGTTTAGTTAACCTTGGGATCTTCAAGTGCACACTTGGAGATAAAGATAGACTATAACACGTAGTTTAAATACCCAGTATAGTGCCTAAAAGTACAATTAACGGATAATCAAAACCGCAAAGAACACCGCTAAATATCGTCAACACGAGCGTTTAGTCGAGGGCAGACAGCTGCAGACACGAAAAGCGCCGAATCCGCAGTGAAATTTAAGAACTCTTGGGGTTATATTGAGCGTAAAATTACCGTAAAGGTAATCAAAATAGGTCAGGGGGTCACCATACATTGCTGCAATCAGAGCTGGTGCAACATGAGTAAACTGTCGAGTATCTTTGACAAATTCAGAACACGCCAAAATACCTCGACACAACTGACGGTCTAAAGCTGAGGAACAACCATAAGATACCCAGGTACACAATATTCGTTATAATTTGCCTTTCCTTTGTTCACTAATCAACTAATTATCACATCCGTCTTGCGGGCTGACCTGTACATTCTATTTTCATCCACTTGAATTTTAATGTACGATGCAAGACAAACAAAACCACAAACAACCAAAGAGTCGCTCCATACAGTCGTGTAGGAGCCGCTAACGACGATAGTAAAACTTTCAGGGAATCTATATCAGTAATGAAGGAATACCTACACGTTCCACTTCAACAAACCCTTGCACCCAGCAACTTTTCCCATACAAATCTTCTTGATGTTTCTAGACTATTTCTTGGACTTCTAAATATTTCTGGAAAATGCTACCAATTTTGAAATGTAAAAGCTGCGAGCCTGGAACTTTCCATTCTTACATATTTTCTCACGCTCTTTCAATTTCTGGCACTCATAAAGCCTGAGGTGATGAATTTTTAGACACGTGGGAGTTTGGATCGTGTGACCTATCTCGTGCGAAGCGTGTCTTCATCAAGTTGGCACGCGACCACAAAAAAATTCCTCTAAAATAACAGATACTGCTTTTTGACTCTAGAAATGAAAAGAGCACTATCAAATTAGTCCAGATACCAATCTTTGATTATCTAGGCTTGATTTTGGCGAAGTAGCTGCAATTTGTTTTTGGTTGATTTAGTAAAGCCTGAGGTGATGAATTTTTAGACACGTGGGAATTTGGATCATGTTACCTGTCTCGTGAGAAGCGTGTCTTCATCAAGCGGTCACGAGACCGCAAAAAATCCCATAAAATAACGTATGATGCCTTTTTGACTCCAGAAATGAAAAGAGCATTATCAAAATAGTCCAGATACCAACTTTTAATTGTCTAGGGTTCATTTTGGCGAAATAGCCGCAATTTCTTTTTGGCGGATTTAGTAAAGCTTTGTGTGTAGCCGCCATGTTGGTTGATCAAGGTTGTCCACCAGCATCGAATAACACGGAACACGTACTAAAGCTGATTTGTGACTCGGTTTGATTCTGTTTTACTGTAAATCTTTAGCAGTGTAACTTTAACTTGTTTCAAGAAGAAAAACTCTACTTCAGACCACATGTATCAATTTTAGGCGGCCACAAGCGTGAAACACGGCTTTGTTGTCACGGTGTTCTAACGTCCTTGGTTCCCGATAGAAACTTCGTATCGGTCCATATTTTTGCAAATATATTTTTAAAAATGTCAGTTTATCAGGCTTGTACAACGCGTAAATCCTGAGGTAGCTTTTTGATGGCGTCACGTGAAAACTGTTGATACGAGAAAGGCGAAATGTCCGAGGAGAAGCTTTGATGTTTTCTCATTTAAAGTGTGCGACTGCACAAAATCAGCACTTCGCACCGAACACTTTTCATACCGATCTGTGACTTCTATAGAAAATAATAATCCAGTCCACGGTTTCTGTAGGGGCTTCCTAAATAACCAGTGACAAGGCTGTCGCACACACGGTGCCCGGAAAATAGTACCTTCTATGCCGGCAAATACACGTTAAAGGAAAACATTGTAGTGAAGACAAAAGTCGAAAATCATCACGAGTTTGTTAACAGAGAAAACAAATACGAGACTAAACAATAATGATGCTGTTGGACGACTTGTAGATCAACAGACGGGCTAGGACGAGACTGAAAACACAAATACATTAGCAGTATTAGTAGTTAGATTGTCAAAAATGTGATTTAATGTTTTCATTCCAGATTCAAAAAGATGACAACCAAAGTTCTGCTCGTGCTTGCTTCACTGATCGCGCTGAGTGCAGCAGCATATATTAAGCAGGTGAGGCACCACTAGCCCTCTCTCCTCCGTAGAGGATCCCCAGGGGAGGGGGCAGGGTGGAGAAAATATATCGAAACCGCGCGGGGGACGACGGGAAGAGGGAACCACGTGCTTGGTATTTGTCTCCCACAGGCCTACGCGCACTTTACATTTCCCACGCTGAACACAACTTCAACCGCGTACAATGAGAAGCCTTTGAGGAGAGTCACCGTTGTACATCCTTAACCAGATAAACTTGACAAAAATAAGTAATGAGAGTGAAAGATCTGTGAACCACAGATGAACCCTAAGCACAGCACTGTTTTTAATACAGATCCTATAATACATTGCTGAACGTTGCCCGTACATTCTCAACTAGTTACTGGCACGAATAGGTCGTTTCTTCTTGAGGTCTTTTTCGCATTTAAATCAATTTACTGCTGAAAATAAGGAAAATTCGTTCTAATCCAACGTGGAGAATCAAGCTACATAGCACGCAAAGGATAATGGCTGATAATCGCTGATTGGCTGAGGATGCGACATGCTGTTGTGGCGATTTGTTTGTCAGTAGCTAGTCATATAGACAGAGTAGTTATTTATAACAACAACAAACAAAGATATCTTAATACGGCATTCAATGACACTGCAAACACGTGATATGAATTTAACGCCACAAGGCGGCACAGTTATGCGACAGTTGACACGTGACTTCTCTTTGCTAACACGTGACATCTCTATCTGGTGACGTTGACCTCTATCTTCTTGCAAACACGTGACCTCTATCTCTGTGTTTCAGTGCAAAGATATTAAGAACAGCAGTTGTTCACAAGACTCTGAGTGCAAATGCGCAGGTGCCAAGTTCATCTGTAACAGAAAAAGCGTTTGTGCTAAAAAGACTTTTATCGATTCGATTATGCGAGGAAAACCGGTGAGTCAGCAATGGGACCGTACCGCACGAAAATATACAGAATATGCTATTTGTCGCATGTTGTTGTCTATGAGAAAGGAAACATCGCTACGTATGTTTTTTTTTTAAACTATTTATTATATGGACACGAGTGTTTTACCAGAAAATATATCGTGCGTAAAATCCATACGAAACTACATCCGGGACTTGAGTGGCGTATTTTCCATATCCCCACTAGTGAAGATATCGATGGCATCATTTCCAGCTTTTGCACGGTTGTTTGTGCATTCTCTCGTAAAACACTTGTGTCTATAAAATAGAAATAAAATTACACGGCGGCTTGAAGATATGGGCGCAGTGCTCGTTCGTAAAATATTGTTTTTACCACTCGAAAATAATATTCATATCTTCGCGCCGCCGTGTAATATCCTCTACGTAAGCTTTTGGGCTGGCGGATTATATACTAACAAAATGTCGCCTTAACTCCGCAGTGTCACCGAACTGTGTTCAAATCTTCCTGTGTGAGTGACAATGACTGCTTGTGTGATGAAGGAAGGCTGGTGTGTGAAGATAAAGAATGTGTGCAGCCCCGCAAACGCAACCTACTAATCTGACCTGCCTTAAGTCCTTCAAGCAAAACATACTTAACTTTTCGTTGTAGTACATTCATATTTAATTGAATCGCGGTGTAGAAAAATATAGCCAAAACACATGACGTTAAAGGGGTTCCCTCAACCACAGTCTTTTGCGCGCCGAAATCCTTGGTTCCGCCATTTTTTGGGCCCCCGAAAGTCGAAAGATGAGTAGCAATTCACTTCCATCCGACTCGTTTGAAGAGAAGATTAGTTTCTTTTGATCTATAAGTGCTATTAGCCTATTCTTCTTTTGATTAATTACGTTCTATCGTGTTGAAACCAAATTCAGTTATTGATTTTTTAGATCTAAACAAAAACATTGAAAAGCTGTACAAATATTAAACGTTATCAACACTCAACATTTGCTTCACATTTGTGTCCAAACCGAAGCAATGCACGGCAAGTTCTGTGTCTTAGTCTCTAACCATTTTCTCCTTTCCTTCCTGCCTTTTATATTTTCTTTTCATTTTTGTCTTTTTGTCTATTTCTCCCCAAATTGTACTCTTCGTTACGTACAAATCAAGTTTAGTTTTATAGCTGCGTCTTTTCTATTTACCGGGGAAGAAGCGGGGTGTTCATTCATCTATTCTGACGTACTCTTCCGCTCCTCTTCTGATTTCTTTACAAATCCCCAAGCCCTTCCCCCCATGCTAACTTTACACAAGAGAAGGCTTGCTATTTTTGCTAGGACTCGCACATAACTAACTTGTACAATGTCGTTATAACTCAGTTGCGATGTGGATAATAGTAATAGAAATGATAATTATAATACCTACATTCATGTGTCAATGTATTTATCTTTTTACAAACAAATTGGGGACACTAAAAATAATTTGCTAGCAAAAGTAATTGGGGAGTAAATCATTAAATAGTAATGTACACAACAATGCAATATATTCTAACTAAATTCTAACTAAACTATCGGATAAAAAATAATCCTATTGGAACTTGGTAATAGCATGATATGCGCTACGAAGTGCATAACAATTACAGTTGTTGTCTATAGGACTAGAAAGATCCCTCTTACGTATGTTTTTCTTAAAATCATATAAACTAGAGATATTTGATAAAAAACTTTTCAATCTGAATATTTCGGCATAGACAATCTTGGGTCCGTAATCCGTTCGAATAACTGTACATCTCAAATCGCCGTCTACCCTAAGGGCCTGACTGATAAAACATTACAATAATTGCCTCGATCAACTCGAGCTGAACCTGCTCTCTATATAACGGGTCTTCTAGTTTTTAAATATCTTCCGTTATGACGGACGTCGCTCGAGCACGAGCGCGCGCTAAACTTCCCATTATTTACGTATGCGCGGCATTTGTCCAGTGATTACATTCGACGTTAGTCAATCCGAAAGCAAGATGTGGCGTTTTTCGCAATTTATCGACTTCGGGACTCCATCTGACCCACCCCTGACGCCTCAAATGAAAACTAGTGTCTGGGTTTACCATCATTCTTACGAAGACATCGCTAGAATGAACTCTATTGAGAGCGAACCGGAGGTGGAGTCGACGGAAGCCGTGCGATCTTACAGCAACAACACAAGCATCGCTCTGGGAGTAGCGCGAAAACACGGCAATGCAAGGGTTATTGTCAGGAAATACGCAAAGTTGGAATGGAGGAGGAAACAAGCCAATAGAAGGACGAAGAGTAAGCTTGGTAAGGACCGGAGTATAAATAAGTGCCTCTTTACGTACTGGACGTACTTTTACGGTCACGTCCAGAAACTTTTCCTTCATTGCAAACAGAGAACTCGGAAAGCAACGGGGAAGATCCTTACATGATCGAGAACTCGCTCGTTTTCAGAAATAAATTCGGTAATGCAAGCAGTGACCAACTTCGAATGGTCACAAGAAAATTCAATTTTTTGCGAGATACGGATGGGCTGGAAGGCTTACAGTTAACCTTGGCTTATGCACTAAGTCTGTTGCTTTAATATTTAACCTCTTCGAGTTTTTTGGATCTGCTCTGGGTATTTTAAAATTTCTGCAATTTAGTGGAACTGTGCAAAACAAGCCCTTAGAATTTAATCTTAAATGACCACACTAAAGATTATAGGCTAAACTACTAAATAGGTTTACCTGTAACAAGTTTTCTAACTCACCAACTGTTTCTTTAGATCCGCCAGTCGTCACGTGGGAAGCCGGTACCCGATTGTCTGGTGACGTCATGAACAAGGCGGACATTGGAGTCTGCACTTCCTCTCAACTGCCCTCGCTTCAGTGTCAAGTGTCCTGCGACTCAGCCGCCGCCCCTCGTGACAGAAGCGCGGCTACAAATTCATCCAAAGACGGAACTCAAGAAACCTCCAACACAGCGCAGACCTCAATCGGTGTTCCCCGTCCGACTACTGCCAGTGAACAGCTCTACCGGAAAAGAAAACGAAACGAGGATATCAGAATCAACAGAGCGCCTAGCAAGAGATTGCACTCTGACACTCATGTGCAAGTTTACGAAGATTTTGAATAGCGGTTCAGAGTGGGTTTTTTTTCGCTTTTACATTGCAAGCAGTTCTTGCCCATGACAAAAGAACAGACTAGATAGCTGCTTGAACGATATTTATTGGTCGTAATTTAACACGGTTTTGTCAGTTTACATGTTCAATACATCAGCAAAATCACTACGATAACATTTAACGCGTTTCACCGTCACGAAGATCACTGAAAATCACGGCAATAGATTGAACAAATGTCCGTGACGGCCATGCCAGTACAATTTTGAATTAGAATACCAGCTTTTCTAACCCAGACTCGGCTCTCTCTCCGACCACATCTACAGTGTTGCTTGACGAAATAAAACACAAGAAAAGTTGTTGTACCAAATTGTTGGTCTCCCGAATATACATCATTAAAGAGGTTTCATACAAATTGTGTTTGCTCAAAACATATTAACAATGATTATTATTATCATTAGCGGCGTTAAGTTTCGAAAGAAATGTTTAGTTAAACTTACGTTCTTCAAGTGCACACTTGGAGATAAAATATAGATTATAACACATAGTCTAAATACCCAGACAGTGTCTAAAAGTACAATTAACGGATAATCAAAACCGCAAAGAATATCGCTAAAAATATCGTCAACACAAAGGGCAGACAGCTGCAGACACAAAAAGCGGCGACTCCGCAGTGAAATTTAAGACCTCCAAGGGTTATTTTGAGCGTAAAATTACCGTAAAGTTAATCAAAATAGGTCAGGGGGTCACCATACATTGCTGCAATCAGAGCGGGTGCAACACGAGTAAACTGTCGAGTATCCGATACGCTTTGACAAATTCAGAACACGCCAAACAACCTCAACACAACTGAAGGTCTAAAGCTTTGGAACAACCATAAGATACCCAGGTACACAATATTCGTTATAATTTGCCTTTCCTTTGTTCACTAATCAACTAATTATCACATCCGTCTTGCGGGCTGACCTGTACATTCTATTTTCATCCACTCGAATTTTAATGTACGATGCAAGACAAACAAAACCACAAACAACCAAAGAGTCGCTCCGGACAGTCGTGTAGGAGCCGCTAACGACGATAGTAAAACTTTCAGGGAATCCATATCAGTAATGAAGGAATACCTGCACGTTCCACTTCAACAAACCCTTGCACCCCAGCAACTTTTCCCATACAAATCTTCTTAATATTTCTGAACTTCAAAATGCTGCCAATTTCGATATGTAAAAGCTGCGAGCCTGGAACTTTCCATTCTTACATATTTTCTCACACTCTTTCAATTTCTGTCACTCGAAAAGCCTGAGGTGATGAATTTTTAGACACGTGGGAGTTTGGATCGAGTGACCTGTCTCGTGCGAAGCGTGTCTTCATCAAGTGGGCACGCGACCACAGCACCCCCTTAAATGACAAATACTGCTTCTTGACTCTAGAAATGAAAAGAGCACTATTAAATTAGTCCAGATACCAATTTTTGATTATCTAGCCTTGATTTTGGCGAAGTAGCCGATATTTATTTTTGGTTGATTTAGTAAAGCCTGAGGTGATGAATTTTTAGACACGTGGGAGTTTGGATCGTGTGACCCGTATTATGCGAAGGGTGTCTTCATCAAGCGATCACGAGACCGCAAAAAATTCCTCTAAAATAACAGATATTGCTTTTTGACTCCAGAAATAAAAAGAGCACTATCAAAATAGTCCAGATACCAGTATTTGTCGGAAAATAGTGTCTTCTATGCCGGCAAAGACACGTCAACGGAAAACATTGTAGTGAAGACAAAAGTCGAAAACCATTACGAGTTTGTTAACAGAGAGAAAAAGAAACGAGACTGAACAATAATGATGCTGTTGGAAGACTTGTAGATCAACAGATGGGCTAGGACAAGAGCAAAGACACAAATAGATTAGCAGTATTAGCATTTAGATTGTCAAAAATGTGACTTAATGTTTTCATTCCAGATTAAAAAAGATGACAACCAAAGTTCTGCTCGTGCTTGCTTCACTGATTGCGCTGAGTGTAGCGGCATATATTAAGCAGGTGAGGCACCACTAACCCTCTATCCTCCGCAGAAGCTCCCTAGGGGAGAGGGCAGGGTAAAAAAAGACAAAAAGAAGGCGCGCTGGGGACGACGGGAAGAGCGAACCGCGTGCTTGATTTTTTCCCACAGCCCCCGCGCACTTTACATTCCCCACAATGAACGCAACTTTAACCGCGTACAATGAGAAGACTCACCAACCGTTGTACATCCTGACTAAGTAGCAAAAATAAGTAATGAGAGTGAAAGATCTGTGAACCACAGATGAGCGCTAAGCACATCATTGTTTCAATGCAGATTCTATAATACATTGCTCCCCGTTGCCCGTATATTCTTAAGTAGTTACTGGCACGAATAAGTCGTTCATTCTCAAGGCCCTTTTCGTATTTAAATTGATTTAATGCTGAAAACAAGAATAAATCCGCTCTAACCCAACATGGCCGATCAAGCTACATGGCACGCATAGGATTATGGGCTATACATTCTTAATGTATTTTTTTATCGTTGATTGGCTGAGGATGCGACATGTTGCTGTGGCGATTTGTTTGTCAGTAACTAGTCATATAGACATAGTTGTTAGTTATAACAGCAAGACACAAAGATATCTGAATACGGCATTCGATGACACTGCACATACATGACATAAATTTAACGCAATAAGGCGGCACAGTTATGCGAAAGTTGACACGTGATCTCTACCTCTCTTTGCTGACACGTGACCTCTCTATCTGGTGACACGTGACCTCTATCTCTTTGTTTCAGTGCAAAGGTATTAAGAACAGCAGTTGTTCACAAGACTCTGAGTGCAAATGCGCAGGTGCCACGTTCATCTGTAACAGAAAAAGCGTTTGTGATGAAGGGACTTTTTTCGATTGGATTATGCGAAGAAAACCGGTGAGTCAATATGGTACTGTACCGCACGAGTTTGTACAGAATATCCTGTTTGTCACATCGGTTTCTCTGGGCCTAGAAAGCATAAACGAAACTAGAAAAAAAAAATAGATATAAAAATTCAAGACATTTCATTGGCCAAAAAATGACAGCTTGACGTGCGCAATTCTGTCAAAGGAGTTGAAAAAAATGAAACTAGACGTTTTTCCGCTACGGTTTTCTCGACAATTTTAAGACAAAGCTCAAGAAGTTTCGCCTCTGAAAACTTCCGGTTCTCTACTTCAATTGCCAAACATCGGTTTTTGCAAGAATTGAGGTAAAATTGCAGCTGAATTTTTCGTCCAAATCACTGTCGTCAGCGCTCAATTTTATGTGTCTGTCCTCTTATTGATAATGAAAACTAGACAATAACAAAGCGAAAAACGGACGTGTTATTGTAAAATTAGTTTTTTTTTACAAACTAATAGGGGACACTGAAAAATAATTTGTTGGCAAAAGTTATTTGAAACTAAATTATTAATTAGTAATGTATACACCAATACAACTTATTCTACCTAGTAAATTCTAACTAAACTGGTCGGATATAAAATAATCCGATTAAAACTTAGTACTAGCATGTCATGCACTACAAAGTGCACAGCAACTACAGTTGTTCTCTATGAACTAGAAAGATCCCTACGTATGTTTTTCTTAAAACTATGTAAGCTTTTACGCAGGCGGATGAAATACTAACAAAATGCCGACTTAACTCCGCAGTGTCACCGAACTGTGTTCAAATATTCCTGTGGGAGTGACAATGACTGCTTGTGTGATGAAGGGAGGCTGGTGTGTGAAGATAAAGAATGCGTGCAACCCTGCAAACGCAACCTTCAAATCTGACCTGCCTTAAGATGGCTCAATAGGGTTTTTCCTTGCGCGCGCTATTTTTCCCCTCATGAAAATAGAATTGCCCTATTTTAACTTGGTTTAGTCTTATATCGTTTAAATTTAGAGGGGTGATAGCATAACAAGCCAGCTATGTATAAACGAGTTTGTTTTACTCTAGAGCAGTTTCTATAGAAACGACACGCTTTTGAATTAAAGGTCTTTTCAACCCCTTAGCTCAAACTCTTAGCTCTATTTTCTAGAGTTAGTCTCGGTAAACTTTTCCGAAACTTTCATTAAATATCAGAATTCTACAAAGGTAAAAAGAGGTAAGAAAAAAATTGGGGTTACAGAGTTGGAATTTCCCCTATTTGGCAATTTTCGTTTTTTGACAAAATATAAAGTACGAACTTGTAGAATTTCTAGAAAATTCTACTACGAAGAGGCGGGGATTGTATCTTTGTTTGTGCGCAGCTTGAAAAATATTAACTGAATGGAACCGGAGAAAATCAACCTGAAAGATGTACTTTTTTGACACATGCTGACGTCAACAATCGCATTTTACCTTTGAAGTATGCGCACAACTGCATGTAAACACGAGAAGAAAGCAGCAATCGTACGCCGGCAAGTACAGCAAGTTTTCTGGGTGCGAAACTAAGGAAATAATACCATGCAATTCCTGAAGTTCTGTCTTGGAGAAGCTCGTACTAGATATTTCAGCTACGAGTTATGCTGTGCGATACTTTCCAAAGCCGTGAAGGTGTGAAAACCATTCGAAAGTCGTCAGTTCAAGCCGTCGTATGCCAACTCACTAGCTCCCAACAAGTTTGTCGGTAGTTGTGTCCCATCAAGTTCTTTCATAAATACTCAGTACAGTTCGCGAAAACTTACTTTTGCGACTGCTTACATGAGATAATTGACTGACAAGGGATTAAACTCTGCATGTTAGTAGGATTTGCAAAAGCTTCATAACAACGCCACTAATTTCTGTCTAAGTTTGCTTACTTCCAAGAATTGATGTCAGTGTTGTGATTAGGCCGAATGTACTGGTTTGTCCATTGCAACTGATGCTTGCCGAAATGACCGTCCGAGCCGAGTTTGTCACGGCTGTTCATTTCAAAGTCAAACAGAATAAAATATGAATTGTAGAACTTATTCATCGTTTGTTGCTTGTTTAGATATTAGCCTGACAGGATATGCAGAAACGTATAAAAACAGGAAACATGTTGCCATTCAACCACGAAGCATGGGCATTCATGTGAAGGGGAGAAAGAGGGAGAGAAGAGTTGCTCTGCTTTCCCTCCCCTTCCCATCTTTCTCTGCTCTCCTTCCTCCCCTTCCTATACTTCCTTGCGCACCTAGTTGAAATCAAGAAGGAGCGACTGGGGACACATCAATATTAATTCTTACCTCATCTAAACTCTTGCGGAGCACAGATCTGGCTTGTTCCTCTGTTACTGCTTCTCCTGTGTTGTCTTTGATCTTATGAGCTGCCACTTTAAACATCTGAAGAATGAATCACTAAATTATAAGCTTGCATTAACAATAAAAGTCTCTCTCACTCTCTGATAATTAACTTTATCTACTCTGCATTGTGTGCACCATTCACACAGATACACATAATCTAACTCATTCTAAACCTGAGCTGCTTATCTCACTAATGTCAGGTAAATAAAATCCCTGCTTTTATTAAACAAACTTGGATTGTTCCAGAATTTCCAATCTTTCTCACTAATTTGCTTGAAAAAAACAAGGCACTGAACAATATTTACTAAAATGTAGTCAGACCAACAACCTCTTGGTAACTTTTCGGGATTGCTTCAATCTCTGCATAATGAGGGATGGCTGTATACACTGCCCTAACAAGCTCCAGGGCCTTATTGGCACTAAATGTACTACCTCTGTAAAACAAACAAAAGGGACTTTAGGATACAGGATGCGAGAAGACTAAGGCAACGTCTGAAATTGACTTGACCTCAGGGTCACCACATGCTCTCATGTGCGACTCCAAATGCTTCTGTTTTAGGTAGTTGTCGGAACAGAGACAACATTTCAGAGAAGTTCAACAGTTGTTCTTTTTAGTAAGAGTTGATGAAAGCAATAGAACCTCAGCAAAAATGGAACAAATTGAGCAACCTAAGAACATTAGGTAAAGTTACAAAGACTTAAGGGATACAGAGACACTCTTTTTTTTTGTTTCTTGTTTTGCCATTGCTGTCCTAAGTTTCTTGAACTCCCTAAAACTAATGCCAAAATGTCCAGAATTTGTGTTAACCAAACACTGCAAACAAATTTGACCACACAATTTTTCAATTTGATTTTCAATATTATTTAAGATAGTTTCATCAAAATTTGTCAAAATATTATAAGTAATAAATTATATATTAAAAATATAATATTCATTGCTTTTTTACTAGAAGTTCTCTCTTAATGTTGGATATATCTACATTACTTAATTTTCTTATTCACTATACTGTACTTGAAAGTTGTAAAATATAATGTAACAACACAAACCTGGTGCAGTTGTAAGAAACCACGCTGGAGCGCATGTGGTTCCTAAATTAGAATAGAAAATAAAACCTTCTTACTTGGATTATGATGGTATCCTATTTGTTATCCTCAGAACAAAGCTGCTGGAATGTCGCCATGGTCCAGACCTAATGATGGAAGAAAATATGTGGAATGTAGCAAGTGCAAGCAGTGGTACTACCCAAGCTGCTTGCATATCCCACCATCAGCATCCAGGAAAGGTAGGAAATGGCTGAGCAGGAAGTGCTCCCCATTTACACTGTGAGCAAGAACAATATATAGCTCAATAATTGAGCTCTACAATTATTGTACAAGTGCTTTAAATTTAACCCTTTCACTCCCAAGAATGATCAACTTCAATTTTCTCTTTTGATTTCTCACCAGAAATATATAACACACCTATAAAGAATGTGGTATTTGATAGCTTGCTCAAATAAGTCAACTCTCACTACTACACATTCATTTTCTTTTGGACAGATTAAGAGAATTTTCATTTTGAACTTGGGAGTGAAAAGGTTCTAGATTTATAAGATACCAAAACAACTTTGCAAACAAGAGGAAATGAGGCACATAGCTGATTTACAAAGTTAATAGACAATAATGTTTCAGTTTTCATTGTATGTAATATTTCAGTTTATTGTGCCTATGATGGCAATCCCATCCTGGCACTTGTTGCATTGGCACAAGTTGTAAAAGATGGTTTTCAGGAGTTATTACAAAAGTTAATGATTTGCAGTTAAAGATAAAAGTTGCAGGAGCTAACTGTGCTATTTGACACACAATGGAACTAAACTTATTTCTGTATGGAATTCCCTTCTTGTTACAGATTTTTGCTTGCGGAGGCCTGGGGCCCACGAGAGCTTAAAAATTGGGCATTTTTATTTTTTTCCTTTTTGTGGGTCGAGAATCAGCACACGGTGATTGGTTCATATTATCACGTGCTGGGCGATGACGTAATTGACTTCGCTAAACAACTCGAGATGTGGCCAGTGAATTGCTCGTTACTTGTGTGTAAAAGTTAACTGCATCCCATCCAAACTCAACACCATTTGGCTCTGTGGAATATGCACGGATAAACTGGATTTTCGGGAACGATTTTGGCTCGCGTTCACCGCGGAAGCTTTGAGAATAGCCGTAAACAAATATTTGATGGTACCGCTGTCGCCGATAAATATTTAGTCCCGACGAAACTTTCTGTGGCGACACGAAATACTTTTGGGAAGATAACAGGGCGAAAACAGAAACCAAAGCTACGGTGAGCTTTAGCCGTAAAACAATGACGCTTTATGCTTTACTCTGTACATGACATCTGTTGCCTCATAAAATTCTTCTGCGTATCGTACATTGCCTGTTGAAGTGTTTCTTTCATTCGATCATGTAGTCTTTGTTTCGCAATGTTCATTAAACACCAGAAATGAAAAATACACCGAAATAATTCTGAGGATTGAGTTTGCAGTCACAAATGGACTGAACAAACTGTGAACAAAAGCGCAATAATATTGTATTAAAACATCTCTCGTGTGACATTCCTCGCTTTCAATTTTATATTTGTTACAGAGCACGAATACTCGAAAGCCTGATGGAAGAAACGTATTGAGTTAACAAAAGAAAACACATAAGTAGTGAAGCGAAGGCTGGATTAATCGTGGCCTCTGATTAGAAATATGAGTCAAGGTCAAACTGTCATAATCGATTGTGCATAAAAAGATATGTCACGCATTCTCAAGATGCAGGGTCGCTCAACCTTTAAGAAGCAAGTGTATGAGTGTTGTAATAATAATTTTTAGTTTAATCAAGGTGTCAAAAGAGCAAGGTGTCAAAAGCCAAGTTCTCTATACTGTGTGATATTTTTATGGTGAAAAATTGGAAGTCTCTCTTGGGAGTTCCGCTCTTGTCCCCTACTTTCCATTTTATGTTCTGGTCTCGACCCAACTCACGCCGCGAGCTCACTGGCAAGGCCAGTCTAGTTGTATTTAAATTTAGATATGCTTTGTAACCAGATGTACTCTGTACAGCAGACTTATGATAAGTATATACTGTTTGAGTTACTAGCTTCCCATGTTATCTTTGCTATTTATGAAAATTGTTGTACTTAAACGAAAGTTTTAATCATTGATACAAACTTCATATATTTCGGTGTGCCCCAGGGCTCTATTTTGAGCCTGGTACTTCTCAACATTTACGTCGCTGATATTTCGAAAGTCATCGAAATATAAAAAGTTATCAGTATACCGATGCTGATGAGATCCCTGATTTGTGGCCCGTCAGGGAATCAATCTAACAAACAAAGCACCTACCTCTTGGCGATGGCCTCTAAATGGGATGACTCGAGGAATGTCTACACAAGCAATCTGTTCTCATTTCTGGTCTCGGTCAATGTTACTTGTAACATAACAATGACCGAGACCAGAAGCGTCTTTATCGAGCAGCACTTCAGACCCACACAGTCCGAAACCAGTCTTCAGCTTAGGTACTCCCAGTAACAACGGTCGAGACCAGAAATATGTTCCAGATGACATAAATCACTCTCGCTTTTATAGTCTTCAGATACTTTGTGTACGTATTCATTTTAGGATATACCGCTGAGTAAAAGGTACGGCTGGCTCATTTCTGGTCTCGTTCATTGTCATTTATGACCCATCAAATATTTCCTCCCGCGCGTGATTGGTAGAATCGTGACACGTGACCGAATAACGTCCGCTCGTGAGCGGACATTATCAGCGAATAACTCCCGCCTAGCGAACTAACGCTGTTTATTGACAATATCCGAACACAGTTCTATTTATTTAGTCACAAAAATCATTACAAGACGACTACTGAGGAGAAAATCAATTTATTGGTCGAAAATGCAGTTCCAGAAAGCACTAAAATGCTTCACAGTTTCCGCGCCGTTATTTGCGCTGCGAGAGGAAATATTTGAAGGATAATAAAGACAATTTAACAAATTGACGTCAGTTTTTTATGTTCGCGTGCAAAATAAAATTTTGTCAAAGAAGTTGGAAAGAAATGAAACTAGACGCTTTTCTGCTGCGGTTTTCTCGACAATTTCAAGACAAAGCTCAAGGAAATTCGCCTCTGAACACTTCTGGTTCTCTACTTCAAATGCCGAATGTCACTTTTGCAAGAACTGAGGTAAAATTGAAGCTGAATTCACCTTCTTCGTCCAAATCACTGTCGTCAGCACTCGATTTTATGTGTCTGTCCTCTTATTGATAATGAAAATTAGCCAATCACAAAGCGAGAAACTGACGTGTTATTGTAAAAAAACTACTTTTGGCTTCGGAAATATGCACGGATAATTGTCCTTGGACATTATCTGTTCCTCGAAGCTCACAGTTGCCCTCGAGCTTCGCTCTCGGGCAACTCTTCGCTTCTCGGAACAGATAATATCCTCGGACAATTATACGTGCATATTTCCTCGCCAAAAGTAGTTTATTGTTTAAATAGTGCCCACCGCAGCCCAGTCTCTACCGAGCCTCGGAAACTCCCAGCAATGACGTCATGTGCCTCGTGACCGGAAATCTATCCTTTGCAATACAAAAAGCGGCTGAGACCTTTTCTTGCTCCAAAAGCCGGGCTTTACGTTTCAGCCACATCCCGGGGCTCCCAAGCCCAATATCGCCCAAGATATCTTTCGCCAACAAACTGAAAACATAGGTCCGCAAAGCGTACGTGAAGCTATTTGCTAGTTGATGATAGTCTATGATAGGTAGTTCGTGTTACAACGGGGCACGAACTATCATCGAATATTATCACCGTTTGATCGGGGTTTTACACTATGTTGAATTTATCTTGGTCAAATCATAATAAAGGAGATCGAAAAATGGGATTTGTGCCTACGTACTCGTTGAAATGTGAAATCGTTGAAATCATTTGCGGGGTTCAGGTTTAGTTTTACACTCAGTCTACAAAATGAAAAACGGGGTCGGGTCGAACTAAAAATGAAATTAACCAAATCAACGACATTTTTATTATTTAATGACGCAAATGCCCGCGTGAACGACGCTGAAGTATTTAGAAGCTAAGATAGCATAATCTGGGTAAAAAAGCAAAGTAATACCTCAAATAAGCGCACATGTTCAAATAAGCGCCCAAGTTCGAAAAAGTGCCCATCCTTAAACACAAACTTTGAAATAAGCGCCCATGCCTGTTGTGTACGTGTTCAAGAAGAGGATGTCATGGCTATCACAAAGAGGCTGTCGACATGTTCGTGAGTTCCGCGTTTAAAGGGTCCCTCCTCTTCTCCCCCTCCCCCTCTTCCCAATGCAGTCGAAATGCAGTCGATATAATGTTGACACTGAACTGCAACGCAGCAGTGAATAAAAATTGATTTTGAAGACGTCATTTATTAGAGTTTTTTCGTGTATTTGTTCAGACGACAAGTCTTTGTTTTACACAGTTATTCTGCACCCTTTGTGATGTCGGGGGGAGGGGTGGGGGGGTGGGGGTGGGGGTGGATGTCTCCCTTCGCCCTCCGGCGTTTTTCACCCACCGCGTGTAATTATTAGCTAACTATTAATATCATTGCGGATTAGAGTTTTACACATAGCCGTACAAGTATTAGACAACTCGAAGAAAATAAGTCGGTTGATTTTGAACCTCGCCAAGCCAGTCGAAACAGTACGTGTTTAAGAAGATAATGTCATGGTTACCACAAAGAGGCTGTCGACATTCGTTCGTGAGTTCATCCGCGTTTAACGTCAATTGGATCCCTCCTCCCCTCCCCTCCCCTCCCCTCAAACATCCCCCCAGCTCTCACCCCACACTCCCACAACCCCTCCCCAATTCAGTCGATATGATGTAGAAGCTGAAAACTGAATGTGAAGGCTCATCGATTAGAGATTTCTCGTATATTTTTTTCAGACAACAAGTCTTTGTTTTACACATTTACTCTGAACTCTTTATTTTTGTGGTTATTATTATTATCCTGGGTACAAGATACAAGGTGTGATCCTCACAACGTGTCAATCTTTAATTGTACTGTGGTTGTTCATTGTTGTCAAATGCTAAAAAAACAAGTTTTAATGCAAATCCAACTTATTCGACTGTTTGACGTCAAACCCATTGATTCTCTGTCCTTGATGAACAAGCTCTTTCGATATAGTTAAGATACACCGCTGTACAACACGTTAGTTTACTTCATCTCTCAAAAGAAATCGCGCCTACCAAATTTGTGTGGAAATTGTGAGTATATTTCTAGATCCTTATTCTTTTATGAAGCACAAGAAAAGTACTGCTTTTTATATTCACGACTTCTTTAATGATTAATTTTGAGCTAGGTCTGAGCGTATTTTTCCCTTTGTGTTGTCGCCTATTTTTAATTCATTACTTCTTGAATCTTCGAATCGCCATCACTTTAGAGGGGAACAGAGTGTTTGTTATGAGTTCTATATACACTCAATTAATCTTACTATTTTAGTTTCATGGCCTTTCCTTTACTCTCTCTTGTGTTTGTCCGCTTATTCAGAATATCCACTGTGACTCGCCTTCTTTGTCATACGTTCTGGAGAGTAAAACATTATGAACAACGCCCAATCCCTGCGAGTCTAAATTATGGTCAGTTTTTCCCGTAGTTGTTATCTGGACAAATTGATTTCAGGTTTTTGTGTTATTTTACTGTCGGCATAAACGAAACAATATTTATGATACGACTACGTCAGTTTAAACCCCATTCACGGCAGAGCGAGAGCGAGATGACTTGAATTTATATTTTGGAACCTGAAGATGCAGGCAAATAAGTGGTTTTAATTCGGCGTAGCATGCAATGCTGCATCGGCAAAATGCATGCAGAGGGACTTGCACAAATGTAAGGCAATTTTCAGAGGTCCAATGGCCGTAAACAGCGGCACAATGCAATTTTCGCGTATACCATTTCACTACTAAAGTGTACTGTTATTACCTAACACAACATAGCATAACATTTGGGAAACAAAGACAGCGATTGCAACCTAGAAGCACGAGCAAGAAAACTACAAATATATACCTTGCTGTCTCATGAATTCATAACACGAAATCAACTCCTGATCAAAGTCGGGGTATTTTTTCTCTTCCTAGCTGTGGCACCTATGGCAAGGTACCTGATCAACACTGCAGTTTTTGTGGGTGCTCTATTTTTCAGGAACTTCTAGAATTTTGTTCTTGAACTTTAGGCTTCTTTTGTTTCCGATATCATCAAAAGAGGGAGCAAAATATGACAGAATAATTTCCCCGTCGCCAAGCTCAGAAACTTTATAAGGCGTTGAATATTTGTCTGTACGCTCGGCAGGTCGATAGTTGTGTAATTTTCAAGTCTTCATCGAGAACCCACGTGTCAAAAGAACAATTTCAGTAACTTTTCCTTAGCGCAGGTTTTGACACTCTTGTTGATCACGGCGCACGAGAAACGGTAGATCGGAACCGCAAGCGTTCGAGGTGGTTGTTCTCTTTCTATCGCGAGAACTCTGTTTTCCATTCTTTGACAATGTATCACGAAAATATTTCTTCGATAAAAAAAAGTCTTTCTTCGGAGAAAAATAAAGAATAAAGATTAGTTCAAAACGAATAACAAATAAAGATTAGTTCAAAAGTAATCAGTATCAAATTGCTGATGGATGAAGCAAGACGTGGTACCAAGAAACGTACAAGATTTGAATATGGCACTTGTCACAACAATCGTGACAAGTTCTTTTGATATAGTTAAGATACATCGCAGTACAACACGTTAGTTTACTTCATCTCTCAGAAGAATTCGCGCCTACCAAATTTGTGTGGAAATTGTGAGTATATTTCTAGATCCTTATTCTTTTATGAAGCACAAGAAAAGTACTGCTTTTTATATTCATGGCTTCTTTAATGATTAATTTTGAGCTAGGTCTGAGCGTATTTTTCCCTTTGTGTTGTCTCCTATTTCTAATTCATTACTTCTTGAATCTTCGAATCGCCATCACTTTAGAGGGGAAGAGAGTGTTTGTTATGAGTTCTATATACACTCAATTAATCTCACTATTTTAGTTTCATGGCCTTTCCTTTACTCTCTCTTGTGTTTGTCCGCTTATTCAGAATATCCACTGTGACTCGCCTTCTTTGTCATACGTTCTGGAGAGTAAAACATTATGAACAACGCCCAATCCCTGCGAGTCTAAATTATGGTCAGTTTTTCCCGTAGTTGTTATCTGGACAAATTGATTTCAGGTTTTTGTGTTATTTTACTGTCGGCATAAACGAAACAATATTTATGATACGACTACGTCAGTTTAAACCCCATTCACGGCAGAGCGAGAGCGAGATGACTTGAATTTATATTTTGGAACCTGAGGATGCAGGCAAATAAGTGGTTTTATTTCGGCGTATCATGCAATGCTGCATCGGCAAAATGCATGCAGAGGGACTTGCACAAATGTAAGGCAATTTTCAGCGGTCCAATGGCCGTAAACAGCGGCACAATGCAATTTTCGCGTATACCATTTCACTACTAAAGTGTACTGTTCTTAACTAACATAACATAACATAACATAACATTTGGGAAACAAAGACAGCGATTGCAACCTAGAAGCACGAGCAAGAAAACTACAAATATATACCTTGCTGTCTCATGAATTTATAACACGAAATCAACTCCTGGTCAAAGTCGGGGTATTTTTTCTCTTCCTAGCTGTGGCACCTATGGCAAAGGTACCTGATAAACATTGGAGTCTTTGTGGGTGCTCTATTTTTCAGTAACTTCTAGAATTTTGTTCTTGAACTTTAGGCTTCTTTTGTTTCCGATATCATCAAAAGAGGGAGCAAAATATGACAGAATAATTTCCCCGTCGCCAAGCTCAGAAATTTTATAAGGCGTTGAATATTTCTCTGTACGCTCGGCAGGTCGATAGTTGTGTAATTTTCAAGTCTTCATCGTAAACCAACGTGTCAAAAGAACAATTTCAGTAACTTTTCCTTTGCGAAGGTTTTGACACTCTTGTTGATCACGGCGCACGAGAAACGGTAGATCGGAACCGCAAGCGTTCGAGGTGGTTGTTCTCTTTCTATCGCGAGAACTCTGTTTTCCATTCTTTGACAATGTATCACAAAAATATTTCTTCGATGAAAGACCAGTCTTTCTTCGGACAAAAATAAAGAATAAAGAATAGTTCAAAACGAATAACAAATAATGATTAGTTCAAAAGTAATCAGTATCAAATTGCTGATGGATGAAGCAAGACGTGGTACCAAGAAACGTACAAGATTTGAATATGGCACTTGTCACAACAATCGTGACAAGTTCTTTTGATATAGTTAAGATACATCGCTGTACAACACGTTAGTTTACTTCATCTCTCAGAAGAATTCGCGCCTACCAAATTTGTGTGGAAATTGTGAGTATATTTCTAGATCCTTATTCTTTTATGAAGCACAAGAAAAGTATTGCTTTTTATATTCACGACTTTTTTAATGATTAATTTTGAGCTAGGTCTGAGCGTATTTTTCCCTTTGTGTTGTCGCCTATTTCTAATTCATTACTTCTTGAATCTTCGAATCGCCATCAGTTCAGAGGGGAACAGAGTGTTTGTTATGAGTTCTATATACACTCAATTAATCTTACTATTTTAGTTTCATGGCCTTTCCTTTACTCTCTCTTGTGTTTGTCCGCTTATTCAGAATATCCACTGTGGCTCGCCTTCTTTGTCATACGTTCTGGAGAGTAAAACATTTTGAATAACGCCCAATCCCTGCGAGTCTAAATTATGGTCAGTTTTTCCCGTAGTTGTTATCTGGACAAATTGATTTCAGGTTTTTGTGTTATGTTACTGTCGGCATAAACGAAACAATATTTATGATACGACTACGTCAGTTTAAACCCCATTCACGGCAGAGCAAGAGCGAGATGACTTGAATTTATATTTTGGAACCTGAAGATGCAGGCAAATTAGTGGTTTTATTTCGGCGTATCATGCAATGCTGCATCGGCAAAATGCATGCAGAGGGACTTGCACAAATGTAAGGCAATTTTCAGCGGTCCAATCGCCGTAAACAGCGGCACAATGCAATTTTCGCGTATACCATTTCACTACTAAAGTGTACTGTTATTACCTAACATAACATAACATAACATTTGGGAAACAAATACTGCGATTGCAACCTAGAAGCACGAGCAAGAGAACTACAAATATATACCTTGCTGTCTCATGAATTCATAACACGAAATCAACTCCTGATCAAAGTCGGGGTATTTTTTCTCTTCCTAGCTGTGGCACTTATGGCAAAGTACCTGACAAACACTGCAGTTTTTGTGGGTGCTCTATTTTTCAGTAACTTCTAGAATTTTGTTCTTGAACTTTAGGCTTCTTTTGTTTCCGATATCATCAAAAGAGGGAGCAAAATATGACAGAATAATTTCCCCGTCGCCAAGCTCAGAAATTTTATAAGGCGTTGAATATTTCTCTGTACGCTCGGCAGGTCGATAGTTGTGTAATTTTCAAGTTTTCATCGAGAACCCACGTTTCAAAAGAACAATTTCAGCAACTTTTCCTTTACGCAGGTTTTGACACTCTTGTTGATCACGGCGCACGAGAAACGGTAGATCGGAACCGCAAGCGTTCGTGGTGGTTGTTCTCTTTTTATCGCGAGAACTCTGTTTTCTATTCTTTGACAATGTATCACGAAAATATTTCTTCGATGAAAGACCAGTCTTTCTTCGGACAAAAATAAAGAATAAAGATTAGTTCAAAACGAATAACAAATAAAGATTAGTTCAAAAGTAATCAGTATCAAATTGCTGATGGATGAAGCAAGACGTGGTACCAAGAAACGTACAAGATTTGAATATGGCACTTGTCACAACAATCGTGACAAGTTCTTTTGATACAGTTAAGATACATCGCTGTACAATACGTTAGTTTACTTCATCTCTCAAAGAATTCGCGCCTACCAAATTTGTGTGGAAATTGTGAGTATATTTCTAGATCCTTATTCTTTTATGAAGCACAAGAAAAGTACTGCTTTTTATATTCATGACTTCTTTAATGATTAATTTTGAGCTCGGTCTGAGCGTATTTTTCCCTTTGTGTTGTCGCCTATTTTTAATTCATTACTTCTTGAATCTTCGAATCGCCATCACTTTAGAGGGGAAGAGAGTGTTTGTTATGAGTTCTATATACACTCAATTAATCTTACTATTTTAGTTTCATGGCCTTTCCTTTACTCTCTCTTGTGTTTGTCCGCTTATTCAGAATATCCACTGTGACTCGCCTTCTTTGTCATACGTTCTGGAGAGTAAAACATTATGAACAACGCCCAATCCCTGCGAGTCTAAATTATGGTCAGTTTTTCCCGTAGTTGTTATCTGGACAAATTGATTTCAGGTTTTTGTGTTATGTTACTGTCGGCATAAACGAAACAATATTTATGATACGACTACGTCAGTTTAAACCCCATTCACGGCAGAGCAAGAGCGAGATGACTTGAATTTATATTTTGGAACCTGAAGATGCAGGCAAATTAGTGGTTTTATTTCGGCGTATCATGCAATGCTGCATCGGCAAAATGCATGCAGAGGGACTTGCACAAATGTAAGGCAATTTTCAGCGGTCCAATCGCCGTAAACAGCGGCACAATGCAATTTTCGCGTATACCATTTCACTACTAAAGTGTACTGTTATTACCTAACATAACATAACATAACATTTGGGAAACAAATACTGCGATTGCAACCTAGAAGCACGAGCAAGAGAACTACAAATATATACCTTGCTGTCTCATGAATTCATAACACGAAATCAACTCCTGATCAAAGTCGGGGTATTTTTTCTCTTCCTAGCTGTGGCACTTATGGCAAAGTACCTGACAAACACTGCAGTTTTTGTGGGTGCTCTATTTTTCAGTAACTTCTAGAATTTTGTTCTTGAACTTTAGGCTTCTTTTGTTTCCGATATCATCAAAAGAGGGAGCAAAATATGACAGAATAATTTCCCCGTCGCCAAGCTCAGAAATTTTATAAGGCGTTGAATATTTCTCTGTACGCTCGGCAGGTCGATAGTTGTGTAATTTTCAAGTTTTCATCGAGAACCCACGTTTCAAAAGAACAATTTCAGCAACTTTTCCTTTACGCAGGTTTTGACACTCTTGTTGATCACGGCGCACGAGAAACGGTAGATCGGAACCGCAAGCGTTCGTGGTGGTTGTTCTCTTTTTATCGCGAGAACTCTGTTTTCTATTCTTTGACAATGTATCACGAAAATATTTCTTCGATGAAAGACCAGTCTTTCTTCGGACAAAAATAAAGAATAAAGATTAGTTCAAAACGAATAACAAATAAAGATTAGTTCAAAAGTAATCAGTATCAAATTGCTGATGGATGAAGCAAGACGTGGTACCAAGAAACGTACAAGATTTGAATATGGCACTTGTCACAACAATCGTGACAAGTTCTTTTGATACAGTTAAGATACATCGCTGTACAATACGTTAGTTTACTTCATCTCTCAAAGAATTCGCGCCTACCAAATTTGTGTGGAAATTGTGAGTATATTTCTAGATCCTTATTCTTTTATGAAGCACAAGAAAAGTACTGCTTTTTATATTCATGACTTCTTTAATGATTAATTTTGAGCTCGGTCTGAGCGTATTTTTCCCTTTGTGTTGTCGCCTATTTTTAATTCATTACTTCTTGAATCTTCGAATCGCCATCACTTTAGAGGGGAAGAGAGTGTTTGTTATGAGTTCTATATACACTCAATTAATCTTACTATTTTAGTTTCATGGCCTTTCCTTTACTCTCTCTTGTGTTTGTCCGCTTATTCAGAATATCCACTGTGACTCGCCTTCTTTGTCATACGTTCTGGAGAGTAAAACATTATGAACAACGCCCAATCCCTGCGAGTCTAAATTATGGTCAGTTTTTCCCGTAGTTGTTATCTGGACAAATTGATTTCAGGTTTTTGTGTTATTTTACTGTCGGCATAAACGAAACAATATTTATGATACGACTACGTCAGTTTAAACCCCATTCACGGCAGAGCGAGAGCGAGATGACTTGAATTTATATTTTGGAACCTGAAGATGCAGGCAAATAAGTGGTTTTATTTCGGCGTATCATGCAATGCTGCATCGGCAAAATGCATGCAGAGGGACTTGCACAAATGTAAGGCAATTTTCAGCGGTCCAATGGCCGTAAACAGCGGCACAATGCAATTTTCGCGTATACCATTTCACTACTAAAGTGTACTGTTCTTAACTAACATAACATAACATAACATAACATTTGGGAAACAAAGACAGCGATTGCAACCTAGAAGCACGAGCAAGAAAACTACAAATATATACCTTGCTGTCTCATGAATTTATAACACGAAATCAACTCCTGGTCAAAGTCGGGGTATTTTTTCTCTTCCTAGCTGTGGCACCTATGGCAAAGGTACCTGATAAACATTGGAGTCTTTGTGGGTGCTCTATTTTTCAGTAACTTCTAGAATTTTGTTCTTGAACTTTAGGCTTCTTTTGTTTCCGATATCATCAAAAGAGGGAGCAAAATATGACAGAATAATTTCCCCGTCGCCAAGCTCAGAAATTTTATAAGGCGTTGAATATTTCTCTGTACGCTCGGCAGGTCGATAGTTGTGTAATTTTCAAGTCTTCATCGTAAACCAACGTGTCAAAAGAACAATTTCAGTAACTTTTCCTTTGCGAAGGTTTTGACACTCTTGTTGATCACGGCGCACGAGAAACGGTAGATCGGAACCGCAAGCGTTCGAGGTGGTTGTTCTCTTTCTATCGCGAGAACTCTGTTTTCCATTCTTTGACAATGTATCACAAAAATATTTCTTCGATGAAAGACCAGTCTTTCTTCGGACAAAAATAAAGAATAAAGAATAGTTCAAAACGAATAACAAATAATGATTAGTTCAAAAGTAATCAGTATCAAATTGCTGATGGATGAAGCAAGACGTGGTACCAAGAAACGTACAAGATTTGAATATGGCACTTGTCACAACAATCGTGACAAGTTCTTTTGATATAGTTAAGATACATCGCTGTACAACACGTTAGTTTACTTCATCTCTCAGAAGAATTCGCGCCTACCAAATTTGTGTGGAAATTGTGAGTATATTTCTAGATCCTTATTCTTTTATGAAGCACAAGAAAAGTATTGCTTTTTATATTCACGACTTTTTTAATGATTAATTTTGAGCTAGGTCTGAGCGTATTTTTCCCTTTGTGTTGTCGCCTATTTCTAATTCATTACTTCTTGAATCTTCGAATCGCCATCAGTTCAGAGGGGAAGAGAGTGTTTGTTATGAGTTCTATATACACCCAATTAATCTTACTATTTTAGTTTCATGGCCTTTCCTTTACTCTCTCTTGTGTTTGTCCGCTTATTCAGAATATCCACTGTGGCTCGCCTTCTTTGTCATACGTTCTGGAGAGTAAAACATTTTGAATAACGCCCAATCCCTGCGAGTCTAAATTATGGTCAGTTTTTCCCGTAGTTGTTATCTGGACAAATTGATTTCAGGTTTTTGTGTTATGTTACTGTCGGCATAAACGAAACAATATTTATGATACGACTACGTCAGTTTAAACCCCATTCACGGCAGAGCAAGAGCGAGATGACTTGAATTTATATTTTGGAACCTGAAGATGCAGGCAAATTAGTGGTTTTATTTCGGCGTATCATGCAATGCTGCATCGGCAAAATGCATGCAGAGGGACTTGCACAAATGTAAGGCAATTTTCAGCGGTCCAATCGCCGTAAACAGCGGCACAATGCAATTTTCGCGTATACCATTTCACTACTAAAGTGTACTGTTATTACCTAACATAACATAACATAACATTTGGGAAACAAATACTGCGATTGCAACCTAGAAGCACGAGCAAGAGAACTACAAATATATACCTTGCTGTCTCATGAATTCATAACACGAAATCAACTCCTGATCAAAGTCGGGGTATTTTTTCTCTTCCTAGCTGTGGCACTTATGGCAAAGTACCTGATAAACACTGCAGTTTTTGTGGGTGCTCTATTTTTCAGTAACTTCTAGAATTTTGTTCTTGAACTTTAGGCTTCTTTTGTTTCCGATATCATCAAAAGAGGGAGCAAAATATGACAGAATAATTTCCCCGTCGCCAAGCTCAGAAATTTTATAAGGCGTTGAATATTTCTCTGTACGCTCGGCAGGTCGATAGTTGTGTAATTTTCAAGTTTTCATCGAGAACCCACGTTTCAAAAGAACAATTTCAGCAACTTTTCCTTTACGCAGGTTTTGACACTCTTGTTGATCACGGCGCACGAGAAACGGTAGATCGGAACCGCAAGCGTTCGTGGTGGTTGTTCTCTTTTTATCGCGAGAACTCTGTTTTCTATTCTTTGACAATGTATCACGAAAATATTTCTTCGATGAAAGACCAGTCTTTCTTCGGACAAAAATAAAGAATAAAGATTAGTTCAAAACGAATAACAAATAAAGATTAGTTCAAAAGTAATCAGTATCAAATTGCTGATGGATGAAGCAAGACGTGGTACCAAGAAACGTACAAGATTTGAATATGGCACTTGTCACAACAATCGTGACAAGTTCTTTTGATACAGTTAAGATACATCGCTGTACAATACGTTAGTTTACTTCATCTCTCAAAGAATTCGCGCCTACCAAATTTGTGTGGAAATTGTGAGTATATTTCTAGATCCTTATTCTTTTATGAAGCACAAGAAAAGTACTGCTTTTTATATTCATGACTTCTTTAATGATTAATTTTGAGCTCGGTCTGAGCGTATTTTTCCCTTTGTGTTGTCGCCTATTTTTAATTCATTACTTCTTGAATCTTCGAATCGCCATCACTTTAGAGGGGAAGAGAGTGTTTGTTATGAGTTCTATATACACTCAATTAATCTTACTATTTTAGTTTCATGGCCTTTCCTTTACTCTCTCTTGTGTTTGTCCGCTTATTCAGAATATCCACTGTGACTCGCCTTCTTTGTCATACGTTCTGGAGAGTAAAACATTATGAACAACGCCCAATCCCTGCGAGTCTAAATTATGGTCAGTTTTTCCCGTAGTTGTTATCTGGACAAATTGATTTCAGGTTTTTGTGTTATTTTACTGTCGGCATAAACGAAACAATATTTATGATACGACTACGTCAGTTTAAACCCCATTCACGGCAGAGCGAGAGCGAGATGACTTGAATTTATATTTTGGAACCTGAAGATGCAGGCAAATAAGTGGTTTTAATTCGGCGTATCACGGAATGCTGCATCGGCAAAATGCATGCAGAGGGACTTGCACAAATGTAAGGCAATTTTCAGCGATCCAATGGCCGTAAACAGCGGCACAATGCAATTTTCGCGTATACCATTTCACTACAAAAGTGTACTGTTGTTAACTAACATAACATAACGTAACATAACATTTGGGAAACAAAGACAGCGATTGCAACCTAGAAGCACGAGCAAGAAAACTACTGAAACGCGACGAAGAAATATTCAAAAATCACGACCATTGACTGATTTTCAATTTCAATGACTTTGGCCACTCAATCAACACGTTTTTTAGTGTTACAGTGCACGGAGTATAGACATGCGTTTCACGCACAGGGGTTCCCAACACGCGGCCGTAAACCACGCAACGCAAAGAACCACGTGTGACTGAATATGCATATTAATGAAGTTCGGCTTCACAGTAATTTTATAGTGGTCAGTTCAAATCACTCCTGTAAGCTCCAAAGCAGCCTAAATCTCTTCAAATGAAAGCAAAATCAATAGGAAATATCTTAAAATACATAAACCTGGCTTGGCTAGCCTCTGCAGCGTCGAAATCCAAAGAAATTTCGAGCGGCATTTTTACCGTTGATTCTGCAATTTTTTTAAAGTCCAAGGGAGGTCACCTCCGAATCGCCTTACAGCGTTTTTCGGAAAATACGAAAGATTGCTCAAAATACTCTATTTCAGCCACAGGGGTTCCCAACACGCGGCAGTCAATCATGTGCGACGCATATTTAATGAACTTACGGCTCCATGTGCGATTTACAGTGCCTTGTGCAACGACGTTGTGTGGAGTCACGCGAGTACTGATGATCTGCCAATAATAGGCCCACCTACACCTAAACGCCATTTAACGTGCAAAACTGTAGTGGAATCTCTTCTGTGAAAATCAGCACAACGAAGTGATGATGTTGATAATTTCATTTTGCGTAACTTCATTTCAGCCAACTTGCGCTGTTATATTTAAAACGCCTTTTTATTATATACATACTGAGACATACTCACGAAAAAGCCATATCGTAAAATTTCGTACGCAAATGAGTTCTAGCCAATGAGAGGCCGCGAACGACGCCTTTCACACGTGAAAAAAATCGTTCGTCCAATCACAAGCTGCGAACGACGATTTTTCACTACTTTTAAAGGGTTTCCCGGTCCCATCATAAATGTCTCAGTATCTCTCATTGGCTAGAACTCATTTGCGTACGAAATTTTACGATATGGCTTTTTCGTGAGTATGTCTCAGTATGTATATAATAAATTCTAATAAGCGGCTATGTAACTTCATTTCAGCCAACTTGCGCTGTTATATTTAAAACGCCTTTGTAGTAAAGTGCTACCTACATGTCTGTTACACTCGATTTTTTTCTGTTATTCCTTCTTGACACATTTCAATATAAATAATAGATCTATTTTATTGCATGATACTCTTTGAATAGCTTGTAACAATAATCAAATTAATCTTACTGCTTGTACTGCAACTTTTTGCAGCCTTGAAAATTAAAATATAAAAAAACATTATTATTGCCATATATCACTTGTGTTCCTATCATGAAATATGCACCTAGGTTTGTTTTGCAAATTAGCCCAGATTTGGTAGGTTGGTTGTGATTGTCTGGGTTGGAGTAGTCTCCAGGATGATTGTTGGTGACTAACAGAGTCAAATGAAAGGATTCATGAGATGGCGGTATTTTGTCTCTATTGTTCACACTTCTAGGTTCAAACTAATATTGTCATGTTAGCCAGATTTGTTGCAATTTACACTTACATGCTGACAGCTGATCATTGAGGAAAACATTAAATACAAGTGCACAGACAGTATCCGAAAAAGGGCCATTAAACGCGGGGGCGCGCTATAAAAGGGGACCCCCTACGGGGATTTTTTTATATTAAATACAAAATGGCTTAATGAAGAAAGCAAGCAAGAAGCCTATCGCTTTTCTCGGCATAAACAGAACTGTCCGCTAAATAAGCGGTTTTACTCACCAAAATTTACGTTTACAAGTCGCCAACTGTGCTTTTACATGTTGTGTTTGTCAGCAATAGGCAGAGCAACAGATTCAACGTGGCGGCCTATTTTTAAATCGCGCGCCGTTCCCTCCAGTCATCTTGGTTTTTGACCGACCGAAGGATACATTTGTTTCTTGTGGCACTGTAATGGCCGGTAAACAGGGCCTTTCTTAGTATACTATATTTGAGGGCAGCAATTTAGTGTTTATGAGTAATTCCAAACAAAATAAATTGCAATTACAAAATGCAAATCATTTCACGGTTCGGTCAGTCCAATATCTAGTGACTCAATTCGGACTCAAATGAGAATGGAACTTCAATAGTAGCCTCAAAATTAAAAATTCGGGGTTTGTAATAACAATAAACCGCAGTTTGGAAGACTGGCTAAATCATACTCACTCCGATGCGAATCATGGTCATGGAGAAACTCCAGAATATCGACACTGGAAAACGTGAATGACGGATATAAGCGCTTTCGCAACACGCGCACACAGCTTTATTTTAATACAGTATTAATGGCCAGTAAGATTCTATATTGTATGAAGTTATTTATTCTGACCAATAAAGTAGCATTTTCTATTTAGTTGCTCTCATTTGTTCATCAAGCAGGAGCCATTTCGAATAGCGACCGCCATCTTGCCAGTCAATTAATATATTCATTAAAGCCTGCCTTTTATAGTGCGCCCCCGCGTTTAACAGTAAACATCATTTTCATTCCATGCATTCTATTAGCCATTCCCCAACGCTGTTGTCGAATTTGTGCCGGGATTAATATAGTAGGCCCCAGTTGTTCAATACATATCTATATCCAGTAGATAAGTTGCTATCCACCATAAGCAATGTCCTCCAAACTACATTTATGCGAGATTACACCAAAACTAGTGCAGCAATCACTATCTTTAGATATCCTAGTCACACTCGTAGTTTTAGAAATATACTTTAATGCCCGAGCAAAAGCACAAGAATGAATTAATGCTCCTCTCTGAATTAGTATTGTAGGTGTAGACACCGAAATGCAATAGAGTGGCGAATAAGAGTATAGATGACAGTTTTCTGATATAATATTCATTCAACAAGTCTCTGTTTGGCAAATGGTTTGAACCATTTGAAGTCATAGTTGAAAGTCTTTGTTTTACAGAATTATTCTGCTCTCTATGGGCGGGGGGACCTTCCCTCCACTCCTCCGTTTTCACTACAGTTTAGATATAGGTACAAAGCACAAGGCACAAGGTGTGGTCTTCACAACGTTGTTGCAGCTCATTAAAGAGACTCTCTCACCGTAGATGCTTTGCGCGCCAAGTGACTGACGGCGGCCATTTTCGTATCATAGAAATTGGCGGATTCTCAAGCTTTTCTACGTTTTAATGCGAAATAAATCAGCACTAACTCAGAAAGTGTATTGAATACGGCAAGCAGCGACAGTCAGATCAATCAGTCATAACATGAGTGCTTTAGGAAAGTCGAGCTCCGGATGTAAATTTAATAAATTTCCACCGGTTTGCCGTGGTGTGGACTCTTATTTACCACGATTTACGTCATCACATGGTCAAAATGTTGTGGACTCACGAGGCGCTTCGCCGAGTGAGTCCGCAACTAATTTTGACCATGTGATGACGTAAATCGTGGTAAATAAGAGTCCACACCACGGCAAACCAGTGGAAATTTGTTTTTTACCACAACACACTAGCTTCTCGCTCTCTAATTGGTCGATTAACCGTGGTAAATAAGAGTCCAGACAACGATATGACGCCAGCTGACGCCAGCGTGTCACGCTTTGCAACGAAATACAACAAAACTTTCTTGTATGTTTCTAAATATTGTGGTAAAAAACAAATTTCCACTGGTTTGCCGTGGTGTGGACTCTTATTTACCACGATTTACGTAATCACATGGTCAAAATTTGTTGTGGACTCACTCGGCGAAGCGCCTCGTGAGTCCACAACATTTTGACCATGTGATGACGTAAATCGTGGTAAATAAGAGTCCACACCACGGCAAACCAGTGGAAATTTATTAATTTTACCACACTATTCAGACATATACAAAAAAATTTCGCTGTATTTCGTTGCAAAACGTGACACGCTGGCGTCAGCTGGCGTCACATCGTTGTCTGGACTCTTATTTACCACGGTTAATCGACCAATCAGAGAGCGAGAAACTAGTGTGTTGTGGTAAAAATAAACATATGCGTTTTTGCCTTCCGTCCACACGAAAACGACGAAAAGGATCACCATGTAAATGCATATCTTTTAATGTAAATCCAACTCATTCGGCTGTCTGACAGCAGACTCGCTGGTTCTCAGTCCTTGCTCAACGCAGTTGGCGCAAGAACTTCTTCTGTCGACCGGTAAAAATAGTAGGAAGACTGGTCATTTGCCAGTGCAATTTCAAGTTTTTTTTTTTTTTTCCTTCACAGGAGTCAAAATGATGAAAGTTATTGTCCTGTTGACTTTGCTTACCTTGGTCTGTGTCTATGCATCTCCTGCCGGTAAGTATACCTATTGCCAAGGAGGAGTGAGTCCATAGCATATAACGTCATAAAAAAGCAAAGTTACATTTTACTTGAGATAATTATGCTAGTTTGATTGGTTGTTTGAATCTACACATGGGATTGAAGTAGTTATCCGGCAGGGAAACTTCCTAATTTGTTCAACAAGAGTTTTTTTTTTTTCTGTTAACTGTTTTCTTCGTTAGCTTTTTATCAACGCAGTACAAATGGTCAGATTTTTGTTCTGCTCAAAATCAAGATCAGTCAGAGTCTACCGAACATAATAATGTTGTCACTGTGTCCGATTATGCGTGAGAGAATTTGGCAACTGAGATTGCTCGTCGAAAGACGAGATAGCGTTCCGATTGTTACCCTTACAGAGCTCAGGATTACACGTTATACAGACTGGCTATTATCAATTTCTCAAATTATTTGTTTGTATATATAATATAGAGCCGTATTCAAATGACTGTCGAAAGTAATTGTATGATTGCTTTGGTTTTGCGTTTACTAGCTTTCCTAATGGTCCTAACAAGTTTAATGATATTTTTGGCCAATCCAGAGCAAAATCAAAACCTGGTTACAATATCCTCACGCAAGAAAAAAAAAATGGTGATGACGTTTCCTGGCACAGCTGATTCGTTTCTTCTTCAAAGTAAAACGAAACGCGAGTTACTTTGGCTTCTGATTACCTGCTTTGGTTTTGGTTTTCAACAGTCATTCAAAAACGACTCTGTATATCATTGTGTCATTGCTTTTTGTTCTTTCTTTTCTTTAGCAGCGTTCTTTTTGTTAGATTGATCTATATTATCCGACTCTTTCCAGCTAAATTATATTATTTTCTACGCACCTACAGAAAATGAAAAAGCAATCGTTTTGGACGAGAAGCAAGCCAACAATTTCATTGGTCACGAAAAGCGTATTTTTGGGTGGGCCCGGGAAAAAGCAGAAGAAGGGAGAGAAAGAATAGGAGAAAAAGCAGAAGAAGGAAAAGAATTTGCAGGTATAGAAGATGCGAGAGAAACAGCAGAAGCTGGGAGAGAAAGCATACAAGAAAAAGCAGAAGAAGGAAGAGAATTTTCAGGTATAGAAGATGCGAGAGAAACAGCAGAAGCCGGGAGAGAAACCATAAAAGAGAGAAGCAATGAGGGCTTGGAGTCGATACCGTAATGCGATCTCAAGGAATGCCAGGAAATCACTGGCAGTGGGTACGTACGAATGACAGCTATATTGATTAATATGTTTAAAGGCCAATAAAGAATCGTGCCATCTGCTGTATTTTATGTCATCCATTATTCTACATTGTTTTCGAGCCCTGAGATGGTACTAATCGTGACACTATCTCCATGTATTCATACATACATACATACACACATACACACACATACACACATACACACACACACACATACACACACATACACACATACACACACACACACACACACACACACACACACACACACACACACACACACACACAAACACACACATACATACATACATACATACATACATACATACATACATACATACATACATACATACATACATACATACATACATACATACATACATACATACATACATACATACATACATACATACATACATACATACATACATACATACATACATACATACATACATACATACATACATACATACATACATACATACATACATACATACATACATACACACATACATACACATGGTTAGTGGTTTGTACAGGGATTTTTCCTATGTACACGTGTTGTTCTGAGTATTAAAAGTGCATTTCTTTTTCTTGCAGGAAGAACATAACAGAAGTAGAAGTTATGTTTCAGTCGTTCGGGGGAACTATTGGGTTTTGGTGTTGGCAATAAAGAAAGAATACATGGTGAAAGTGTGCAACGCAATTCTAAACAACACCCAACAGTCACCTTATACAGCAGTCCTCCTTTACCTATCTAAACACCCACACACGTGCAACAACTTGCCGCAAAATACCTGAACCAAACTACTTGTTGTGTGTGCATGATGGTAACTTGAAAAGAACCACCGTAAAATTCCGTAAACATTCACCCGCATTATATAATCCCTCGAAATTTCAAACGCAAAAACCCTTCGTATGATAACTCCCCACCCCTCTCCCGAATATAGGCCCATTGGTTTATTTTAAGGAATGGCTTACAAATACAAACTATAGAAAGTAGTGGAAGTCAAGCTGTTCTACCTTTACTCTTAAATAAACTATGACAGATCCAGTTTAGTAGGCTAAAACAGGGGTTCACTTTTTTTTCGGTAGTTCATTCTTTATTCTTGCCCTGTTGTCCCTCGGTCCATACGAAAACAATTTGTACAGTATTTTGAGCTGAATTAAGCAATTAGCGCGGCCAGAAAATACGCCGGCCAGCTTATTTTAGAACGCAAATTCCCCTCCGAGTTTTGCTGCATAATCAGCTTGTACAATGTCATTATAATTCAGTTTTCCTTGCGAGTAGAACCACCTTCCGCCCCCCAAAGAAGCGAGGGAGAAAAACGTGGTTCTGTTCGCAGGGTAAACTCAGTTGCAAGGTGGACAGAGATATTTCATAAAAAAAAACTATTCAATCAGTTGTCTAAATATTTCGGCATAGATTATTTGGGTTCCGTTATCCGTTCAAATAACCGTACATCTCGAATCGGCGTCTACCTTAAAGGCCTGACTGATAAAACACTACAAGAATTGCATCCATCAATTCGAGATATAAACCTACTCTCTATATAACGGGTCTTCCAGTTTTTAAATATCTTCCGTTATGACGTATATCGCTCGTGCATGAGCGCGCGCTAAACTTCCCATTATTTACGTATGCGCGGCATTATTACATTCGACGTTATTCAATTCGAAAGCAAGATGTGGCGTTTTTCGCAATTCATCGACTTCGGAACTCCATCTGATCCTCCACTGACGCCTCAAATGAAAACTAGTGTCTGGATTTACCATCATTCTTACGAAGACATCGCAAGAATGAACTCTATTGCAAGCGAACCGGAGCTGGAGTCGACGGAAGCCGAGCCAACTTACAACAACACAAGTGTCGCTCTGCGAGGATCGCGAAAACACGACTATGCGCAGACTATTGTCAGGAAATACGCAAAGTTGGATTGGAGGAGGAAACAAGCCAATAGAAGGACAAAGCGTAAGCTTGGTAAGGACCTGAGTATGAATAAGTGGCTCTTTACGTACTGGAAGTATTTTTACGGTCACGTGCAAAAACTGTTCCTTCACTGCAAACAACGAACCCAGAAAGCTACGGGGAAGATCCTTACATGATCGAGAACTCACTCGTTTTCAGCAAAAAGTACGGTAATGCGAGCGGTGGTTAATTTCGAATGGTTACAAGAAAACTCAATTTTTGTGAGATACGGATGGGCTGGAAGGCTTACGGTTAACCTTGGCTTATGCACTATCAAGTCTGTTGGTTTAATATTTAAACTCTTTGAGTCTTTTGGATCTATTCTGGGTATTTTGAGATTTTTTGCAATTTAGTGGAATTGTACAAGACAAGCAGTGCTGTGAGAATCTAATCTTGGATTACCACATTCTAAGGATTATAGCTTAAACTACTAAGTAGGTTTAAATACAACAAGTAATCTAACTCACCAACTGTTTCTTTAGATCCGCCAGTAGTCACGTGGGAGGTTAGTGGTCCATCGTCTGGTGACGTCATCAGCAAGGCGGCCATTTGAGTCCGCACTTACTCTCAACTGCCCTCGCTCCAGTGTAAAGTGTCCTGTGACTCAGCTGCCGCCCCTTGTGACAGACGCGCGGCTACAAATTTATCCAAAGACAGGATTCACAAAACCTCCGACACAGCGCAGACAATCGGTGTTCCCCCTCCGACTACAGCCAGTGAACAACTCTGCCGAAAAAGAAAACGAAACGAGGATATAAGAAACAACAGAACGCATAGCAAGAGATTGCGCTCTGAGAATCGTGCGCAAGTCTACGAAAATTTTGAATAGAGGTTCAGGGTGTGTTTTTTTTTAGCTTGTGGATTTCAAGCAGTTCTTGTCAATGACACCTAAACAAACTAAAGAGCTGAGCCAAACGCGTCGTGTAATATAATACGGCCTGTCAGTTTACATGTTGAATGCATCAGCACAATCACCACGCTAAAGAGTTATACCGTCACGCAGATCACTAAAAAACCACGCAATACGTTGAACAAATGCCCGTGACGGCCAGTACAATTTTGAATTAGAAAATTAGCTTTTTTAACCCAGACTTCTTTGAACACATCTACAGTTGTTTACGAAATAAAAACACAAAGTTGTTGTACAAAGTTGTTGGTCTCCTGAATACACATCATTGAAGAGGCTTCATAGAAATCATGTTTGTTGAAGTATATTAACAATAATTATTGTTATCAGCGACGTTAAATTTTGAAAGGAATGTTTACTTAACCTTGGGTTCTTCAAGTGCACACTTGGAGATAAAGATAGATTATAACACATAGTCTAAATACCCAGTATAATGTCTAAAAGTACCATTAGCGGATAATCAAAACCACAAAGAATACCGCAAAATATCGTTACCACAACCGTTTAGTTGAGGGCAGACAGCTTAAGACACGAAAAGAGCCGAATCCACCGTAAAATTTAAGAACTCCAAGGGTTATTTTGAGCGTATAATTACGGTAAAAGTAGTCAAAATAGGTCAGGGGGTCACCATAGATTGCTGCAATCAGAGCTGGTGCAACATGAGTAAACTGTCGAGTATCCGATACGCTTTGACAAATTCAGGCGTTATATTTCGAAAGAAATGTTTTGTTAAACTTAGGTTCTTCAAGTGCACACTTAGAGATAAAATATAGATTATAACAAAAAATACCCAGATAGTGTCTAAAAGTACAATTAACGGATAATCAAAACCGCAAAGAATATCGCTAAAAATATCGTCAACACAAAGGGCAGACAGCTGCAGACACGAAAAGCGGCGACTCCGCAGTGAAATTTAAGACCTCCAAGGGTTATTTTGAGCGTAAAATTACCGTAAAGTTAATCAAAATAGGTCAGGGGGTCACCATATATTGTTCCAATCAGAGCTGGTGCAACATGAGTAAACTGTCGAGTATCTTTGACAAATTCAGAACACGCCAAAATACCTCGACACAACTTACGGTCTAAAGCTGAGGAACATCCATAAGATACCCAGGTACACAATATTCGTTATAATTTGCATTTCGCTTGTTCACTAATCAAACAAATATCAAATCCGTGTTGCGGCGGGCTGACCTATACATTCTATTTTCATCCACTTGAATTTCAATGTACGATGAAAGACAAACAGAACAAAGAACCAAAGAGTCGCTCCATACAGTCGTGTAGGAGCCGCTAACGACGATAGTAGAACTTTCAGGGAATCTATATCAGTAATGGAAGAATACCTACACGTTCCACTTCAACAAGCCCTTCCGCCCCAGCTACTTTTCCCATACAAATCTTCTTAATATTTCTGAACTTCAAAATGCTGCCAATTTCGATATGTAAAAGCTGCGAGCCTGGAACTTTCCATTCTTACATATTTTCTCACGCACTTTCAATTTCTGGCACTCAAAAAGCCTGAGGTAATGAATTTTTAGACACGTGGGAGTTTGGATCGTGTGACCTGTCTCGTGCGAAGCGTGTCTCCATCAAGTGGGCACGCGACCACAACACCCTCTAAAATAACAGATACTGCTTTTTTGACTCCAGAAATAAAAAGAGTACTATCAAATTAGTCCAGATACCAATTTTTGTTTATCTAGACTGAATTGTGGCGAAGTAGCCGCAATTTATTTTTGGTTGACTTAGTGAAGCTCTTTGTATGCGGCCGCCATGTTGGTGGATTACGAATTGAAGGTGATTTGTGGCTCATTTTGATTCTGTTTTACTTTAAATCTTTAGCAGTGTAATTTAACATGTTTCAAGAAAAAGCGCTATAATTCAGACCACAAGCATCAATTTTTGTTATCACGGTGTTTAAACGTCCATAGTTCCCGATAGAGACTTCGTACCGATCCAGATTTCTGCAGTAATGCTTAACACATTACAATTTTAAAAATGTTAGTGTATTAGGCTTGTAGGACGCTTAACCTCTAAGATGGCTTTTTGACGACGTAACGTGAAAACACTCTGTTGATACGAGAAAGGCGAAATGTCCATAGGCAAGACTGCGAAAAGCTGTGATGTTTTCTCATTCATAAGTGTACAAAGATGAGCACCTCGTACCGAAGACTTTTCATATCGATCTGAGTTGTATAGAAAACAATAATGCAGTCCACGATTTATGTTGGGGCTTCCTGAATAAATAAACAACGACAAGGCTGTCGCATACGGTGCCCGGCAAATAGTATCTTCTATGCCGGCAAAGGCACGTTAAAGAAAAACACTGCATTGAAGACAATAGTCGAAAACCATCACGAGTTTGTTGGCAGAGAAAAATAAAAAAATTAAATAAAAGCAAGGCTAAACAATGATTATGCTGTTGAACGACTTGTACATCAACAACTGGGCTAACACGTGACTGAAGACACAAATAGATTAGCAGTATTAGCATTTAGATTGTCAAAAATGTGACTTAATGTTTTCATTCCAGATTCAAAAAGATGACAACGAAAGTTCTGCTCGTGCTTGTTTCACTGATCGCGCTGAGTGCAGCGGCATATATTAAGCAGGTGAGGCACCACTAACCCTCTCTCCTCTGCAGAGGCTCCCTAGGGGAGGGGGCAGGGTAAAAAAGGACAAAATGAAGGCGCGCTGGGTACGACGGGAAGAGCGAACCCCGTACTTGATTTTTTCCCACATGCCCCGGTCATTTTACATTTCCCACGCTGAACGCAACTTCAACCGCGTACAATGAGAAGCCTCTGAGAAGGAGACTCACCAAACGTTGTACATCCTGACCAAGTAGCAAAAATAAGTAATGAGAGCTGAAAACAAGAATAAATCCGCTCTAACCCAACATGGTCGGTCAAGCTACATGGCACGCAAAGGATGATGGGCTCTACATTCTTAAGTGTATTTTTTCATCGTTGATTGGCTGAGGATGCGACATGTTGCTGTGGCGATTTGTTTGTTTGTAGCTAGTCATATAGACAGAGTAGTTAGTTATAACAGAAAGACACAAAGATGTCTGAATACGGCATTCGATGACACTGCACATACATGACATGAGTTTAACTCTACGAGGCGGCACAGTTATGCGAAAGTTGACACGTGATCTCTACCTCTCTTTGCTGACACGTGACCTCTCTCTTTGCTAACACGTGACCTCTATCTCTTTGTTTCAGTGCAAAGATATTAAGAACAGCAGTTGTTCACAAGACTCTGAGTGCAAATGCGCAAGTGCCACGTTCATCTGTAACAGAAAAAGCGTTTGTGATGAAGGGACTTTTTTCGATTGGATTATGCGAAGAAAACCGGTGAGTCAATATGGGACTGTACCGCACGAATTTATACAGAATATGCTGTTTATCACATCAGTTTTACTGAGCCTAGAAAGCATAAACGAAACTAGAAAAAAAGAAAGAAAGAAACTAGACGTTTTTTCCGCTGCGGTTTTCTCGACAATTTTAAGACAAAGCTCAAGATGTTTCGCCTCTGAACACTTCCGGTTCTCTACTTCAATTGCCAAACATCGGTTTTACAAAAATCGAGGTAAAATTGCAGCTGAATTCACATTGTTCGCCCAAATCACTGTCGTCAGCGCTCGACTTTATGTGTCTACCCTCTTATTGATAATGAAAACTCGACAATAACAAAGCGGAAAACGGACATGTTATTACAAAATTAGGTTTTTTCTACAAACTAATAGGGGACACTGAAAAATAATTTGCTAGCTAAAGTTATTTGAAATCTAAATTATTAGTTAGTAATGTATACACCAATACAACTTATTCTACCTAGTAAATTCTAACTAAACTGGTCGGATATAAAATAATCCGATTAAAACTTAGTACTAGCATATTATGCACTACAAAGTGCACAGCAACTACAGTTGTTCTTTATGAAACTAGAAAGATCCCTACGTATGTTTTCTTAACACTATGCAAGCTTTTACGCAGGCGGATGAAATACTAACAAAATGCCGACTTAACTCCGCAGTGCCACAGAACTGTGTTCAAATATTCCTGTGGGAGTGAAAATGACTGCTTGTGTGATGAAGGAAAGCTGGTGTGTGAAGATAAAGAATGTGTGCAGCCCCGCAAACGCAACCCACAAATCTGACCTGCCTTAAGGTGGCTCAATAGGATTTTCCCTTGCACGCGGTATTTTCTCCATTATGAAATTAGAATTTCCCTATTTTAACTTGGTTTCACACCAACTAAACCTGTTTAACTAAACCAAGTTTACTAGACTGTGTTCTCTAAAACCTGTTTTGATTTTGTGTTAATTACACAACATTTTACACCACCTCGCACAGGTTATTTATTTGGACGAGTTCTAAACCAGTTTAGTTTTACCGTGCGCGCATTGTGAACGGCCGACCCAACTAAAAAAGTTTCATTAAACATCTTTTACAGGTTTAAGCATTGGTGTGAACGAGGTATTATATCGTTTAAATTTACAGGGTTTATAGCATAACAAGCCAACTATGTGTAAACAAGTTTTTTTACTCTAGAGCCGCTTCCATGGAAACCACATGCTTTTGAATTAAAGGTCTTTTCAACCCCTTTTGAACTCTTAGCTCTACTTTCTAGAGTTGTCCTTGATAAACATTTCCGATACTTTCAGTAAATATCAGAATTCTACCAAGGTAAAAATAGGTACGAAAAAATTGGGGGTTACAGAGTTGGAATTTCCGCTATTTGGCAATTTTCGTTTTTTGACAAAATATAAAGTTGTAGAATTTTTAGAAAATTTTACTACGAAGAGGCGGAGATTGTATCTTTGTTTGTGCGCAGCTTGAAAAATATTCACCGAACGGAACCGGAGAAAATCAACTACCTTTTTGCCACATGCTGACGTCAACAATCGCATTTTACCTGTGGAGCATGCGCACAACTGCATGTAAACACAAGGAGAACGCAGCGATTGCACGCCGGCAAGTACAGCAAGTTTTCTGGGTGAGAAACTAAGGAAATAATACCATGCAATTCCTGAAGTTCTGTCTTGAGAAACTCGTACTAGATATGTCAGCTACGAATTATTCTGTGCGAACTACTCTTGGCAAAGCCTCGAACGATTTGAGGGTGATAGCGGTTCAACAACTCGATCCTTTTCAAAGGCGTGAAGGCGTGAAGACCGTTCGAAAGTCGTCAGTTCAAGTCGTCGTATGCCAATTCACTAGCTCCCAACAAGCTTGTTGGTAGGTGTGTCCTATCAAGTTCATTCATAAATATTCAGTACAGTTCGTGAATACTTACTTTTGCGACTGCTTAGGGAGCTTAAGCAAACTAGGACGGCGACGGCAACGCGAGGAACCAGGAAAAAAGTGTCTCCATATTTCTTATGTCTTCGTAACTTTGCCTATTCTTAATTTGTTCAAATTTGTTCTCCGTTTCTTCCCGAATAACGACTGTCGTAATTTCTCAAAATGTCGTACACTTCCTGATAACAGCCTAGAAAAGAAGCATTTGAAGTCGCACGCTAGAGCACGACGACCCGAGATCATGTCAATTTCACATATTCACGTGCGCCTTTTGTCTTCTGCAATGAGTTCTATTGTTTCACCGACGTTGCCGTCGTCCTCTCGCGTCCTGGGCCCGGTTTTCCGAAAGTCGATTAAGCTAATCCAGGATTAACGAAATTCTTTCTCTCGACCTCTCTGCCAATAAACTACTGGGTTTTGTTCGAAGATGGATTAGAAAGTTTGTTCCAGCTTAAAACGTTATCAAGAAAGTCGTTGTGGACGAAACTTTCACGTTTTCAGGCTAAAAAATGACAAGAAAGTTTAGACCTAATCCAGGATTATCCTAATCGTGCTTTGAAAAACCGGGCCCTGGTGCTTAAGCTCTCTAATGACACGTGATCAAACTCTGCAGGTTAGTAGGATTTGCAAAAGCTTCATAACAACGCCACTAATTTCTGTCTAAGTTTCCTTACTTCCAAGAATTGATGTCAGTGTTTTGACTAGGCCGAATGTACTGGTTTGTCCATTGCACTGATTGCTGAAATGACCGTCCGAGCCGATTTTGTCACGGCTGTTCATTTGAAACTCAAACAGAATAAAATATGAATTGTAAAACTTGTTTATCGTTTGTTGTTTGTTTAGATATTAGCCTGACAGGATATGCAGAAACAATACTTTTTAACTAATTCAGTAAAGTTATATACATTCGAACATAACTGTGAAAAAAGTTGGGGTTAGAGGACCGGATATAATCTTCGTTTGCCTGCAAAATTTAAGACAGATTCACCGAAGGAAACTCGAGAAAAATGCAAAGAAAAAATTGATATTTTACGTGCGTATTGCGCCATCAAATGCAAAATAATGACTCGACAAGATCGACAAGTGCGCATGCGTTAGCCGTAATGTCCTTGCGCGTGAAAACAAGTTGTGCATGTAAACACGAGGAGAAAGCGGCGATCGCACGCCTGACAGGATGTGCAGAAACAATACTTTCAAACTAATTCAGAAGAGTTATATACATTCGAAGGTAAAATGATAAAGATAGGCGATCAAGTAAAGCCGGCATGTACTGAGTTTGATTAAAAGGCTTCGCAAGCTATGTCTACCCTTCGTAGCACGAAGAACCGTGTACGCAAGTTTTGTGTCTCAGGTTCCGGTCGCACTCGTAATTTTAACGACATTAGTATTGACATTTAAATAAAAATAAAAATAAATAAATCACTTTACTTAAGTCTCGATGTATTTAGCACTCAGCCGTGCTAATTGGGGAGACTTGAAATGCAGAAACGAAATATCATAAACTGAACACAAACTTGTTAAGAATCCAAACTGGTCGGAAGATAGCCAGTTGGCTATTTACATAGTGTGGCCGTCATTGACAACATTTGAATTGGCCGGCATCATTTGAAGTGCAAACAGCGCTTGTCACCAGAAATATATGTCAGCAAGTTGCTACCAAACATTGAAGAAGCCGTCGTATTGCTGTCGATGCTGAGTTATAATCGATCAAAACTTTCTAGTGCGACCGTGCCCTTAATCTCTAACTATTTTATCCGTTTTTATTTTCCGTTTTTGTTTTTGTTTATTTTTGTCTATTTTTCCCCTAAATGTACTCTTTGTTACGTCAAATCAAGTTTAGTTTTATAGCTGCGTCTTTTCTATTTGCTGGGAAAGAAGCGGGTAAATTCATTCATCTATTCTGACGTACTCTTTCGCTCCTCTTCTGATTTCTTTGCAAATGCCCCACCCCTCCCCCCATGCTAACTTTACACAAGAAAAGGCTTGCATTTTTCTTGCTAGGACTCGCGCATAACTAACTTGTACAATGTCGTTACAACTGAGTTTACCCTGCAAGCAGTACCACTTTTCTCTCCCTTAAAGAAGCGAAAGAGAGAAACGTGGTTCTGCTCGCAGAGTAAACTCAGTTGCGATGTGGATAGAGATATTTCATAAAAAAAAAACTATTCAAACAACAAAAAACTATTCAATCATTTGTCTTAACATTTTGGCATAAACTATCTTGAGTCCGTAATTCGTTCAAATAACCGTACATTTCGAACCGGCGTCTACCCTAAAGTCCGCTAACATTCACTAAAATATCAACAATTGCCCGTGACGGACAGCACAATTTAGAAATAGAATATTAACTTTTCGTATCCAGACTCTTTCTCTCTACAGTTGTTTACGAAATAAAAACACAAACAAATGTGTTGTGCAAAGTTACTAGTCTCCTGATCCTCCTTCATGAAAGAGGCTTCATGCAAATTGTGTTTGTTGAAAATATATTAATAATAATAATCATCATCATTATTATTATTATTATTATTATTATTATTATTATTATTATTAACGGCGTTGAATTTCGAAACTAGGAATGTTTAGTTAACCTTGGGTTCTTCAAGTGCACACTTGGAGATAAAGATAGATTATAACACGTAGCCTAAATATTCACTATAGTGCCTAAAGTACAACGGATAATCAAAACCACAAAGAATATCGCTAAACATCGTTAACACAACCATTTAGTTGAGAGCAGACAGCTTCAGACACGAATAGCGGCGAATCCGCCGTGAAATTCAAGAACTCTTTGGGTTGTATTGAGCGTAAAATTACCGTAAAGGTGATCAAAATAGGTCAGAGGGTCACCATATATTGCTGCAATCAGAGCGGGTGCAACATAAGTAAACTGTCGAGTACCCGATACGCTTTGACAAATTCAGAACACGCCAAAATATTTCGACACAACTGAAGGTCTAAAGCTGAGGAACAAGCATAAGATACCCAGGTACACAATATTCGTTATAATTTGCCTTTCGTTTGTTCACTAATCAACCAAATATCAGATCCGTGTTACGGGCTGACCTAAACATTCTAATTTTATCCATTTGAATTTCAATGTACGATGCAAGATAAACAAAACCACAAACAACCAAAGAGTCGCTCCATACAGTCGCGTATGAACCGCTAACGACGATAGTAGAACTTTCAGGGAATCCATATCAGTAATGAAGGAATACCTACACGTTCCACTTCAACAAGCCCTTCCGCCCCAGCTACTTTTCCCATAAAAAATCTTCTTAATATTTCTGAACTTCAAAATGCTGCCAATTTCGATATGTAAAAAAGCTGCGAGCCTGGAACTTTCCATTCTTAAGCCTGGTCCTCACTAGCGCATAAGCATAAGCACAAGCACAAACATAAGCATATGAATAAGAGAGCGACAGTGGCGACATAAGCATAAGCATAAGCATAAGGAACGGACATGTTTGATGCTTATGCTTATGCTTATGTCGCCACTGTCACTCTCTTATTCTTATTCTTATGCTTATGCTTATGCGCTAGTGAGGACAAAGCTCTACATATTGTCTCACGCTCTTTCAATTTCTGGCACTCAAAAAGCCTGAGGTAATGAATTTTTAGACACGTGGGAGATTGGGTCGTGTGACCTGTCTCGTGCGAAGCGTGTCTTCATCAAGCGGTCACAAGGCAGCAAAAAATCCCTATAAAATAACATATGATGGCTGACTCCAGAAATAAAAAGAGCACTATAAAAATAGTCCAGATACCAATATTTGTCGGCAAATAGTGTCTTCTGTGCCGGCAAAGACACGTTAACGGAAAACATTGTAGTGAAGACAAAAGTCGAAAACCATTACGAGTTTGTTAACAGAGAAAAAAAAAGACTGAACAATAATGATGTTGTTGGACGACCTGTAGATCAACAGATGGGCTAGGACGAGACTGAAGACACAAATAGATTAGCAGTATTAGCATTTAGATTGTCAAAAATGTGACTTAATGTTTTCATTCCAGATTCAAAAAGATGACAACCAAAGTTCTGTTCGTGCTTGCTTCACTGATCGCGCTGAGTGCAGCGGCATATATTAAGCAGGTGAGGCACCACTAGCCCTCTCTCCTCCGCAGAGGCTCCTTAGGGGAGAGGGCAGGGTAAAAAAAGACCAAAAGAAGGCGCGCTGGGGACGACGGGAAGAGCGAACCGCGTGCTTGATTTTTTTTCCCACAGCCCCCGCGCACTTTACATTTCCCACGCTGAACGCAACTTTAACCGCGTACAATGAGAAGCCTCTGAGAAGAAGACTCACCAACCGTTGTCCATCCTGATACAGCTAAACTTGACCAAGTAGCAAAAAATAAGTAATGAGAGTGACAGATCTGTGAACCACAAATAAGCACTAAGCACATCATTGTTGCAATGCAGATTCTATAATACATTGCTCCCCGTTGCCCGTATATTCTTAAGTAGTTACTGGCACGAATAAGTCGTTCCTCCTTAAGGCCTTTTTCGCATTTAAATTGATTTAATGCTGAAAACAAGAAAAATCCGTTCTAATCCAAAATGGCCGATCAAGCTACATGGCACGCAAAGGATGATGGGCTCTACATTCCTAAATGTATTCTTTGATCACTGATTAGCTGAGGATGCGACATGCTCTTGTCGCAATGTGTTTGTCAGTAGCTAGTCATATAGACAGAGTAGTTAATTAAAACAGCAAAACACAAAGAGATCTGAATACGGCATTCGATGACTGCACATACATGCCACGGCACAGATATGCGACAGTTGACACGTGTCTCTCTCTGGTGACACGTGACCACTATCTCTTTGCTAACACGTGACCTCTACCTCTTTGTTTCAGTGCAAAGATATTAAGAACAGCAGTTGTTCACAAGACTCTGAGTGCAAATGCGCAAGCGCCACCTTTATCTGTAACAGGAAAAGCGTTTGTGCTAAAGGGACTTTTACCGATTGGATTATGCGAAGAAAACCGGTGAGTCAGCAATGGGACTGTACCGTTCGAGTTTATACAGAATATGCTATTTGTCACATCACAGCTTCTCAGGGCCTAGAAAGCATAAACGAAACTAAAAATAGATTACAAGGATTTCCACCGAGTAGCAACACTTAAATCCAGTGTCGTGTTTGTTGAATTTGGAAATACTAATAAGTACTTTATAAGTGTCAATGTATTTGGCTTTTACAAACAAATTGGGGACACTGAAAATTACTTTGCTAGCAAAAGTAATTGGGGACTAAATTATTAGTTAGTGATGTATGCAACAATACAAACAACATATTCTACCTAAATTCTAACTAAACTGGTCGGATATAAAATTAAAAAAAATAAATAAAACAAAGTGCACAGCAACTACAGTTGTTCTCTAAGAAGTTAGAAAGATCCCTACGTATGTTTTTCTTAAAACTATGTAAGCTTTTACGCTGGCAGATTATGTACTAACAAAATGCCGACTTAACTCCGCAGTGTCACCGAACGGTGTTCAAATATTCCTGTGGGAGTGACAATGACTGCTTGTGTGACGAAGGAAGGCTGGTGTGTGAAGATAAAGAATGTGTGCAGCCCCGCAAACGCAATCTACAAATCTGACCTGCCTTAAGTCCCTCGAGCAAAACATATTTAGCTTTTCGTTGTAGTATATTCATATTTAATTGAAACGCGGTGCAGAGAACAGTACGATGTAGCCAAAACACGTGACGTTAAAAGGGCTCTCTCAGCCACAGTCCTTTGCGCGCTGAAATCCTTGGTTCCGCCATTTTTAGGGCCCGAAAGTCGAAAGATCATAGCAATCCACTTCCATCCGACTCGTTTGAGGAGAAAATTTGTTTCTTTTGATCTCAAAGTGCTACTAACCTATTTTTCTTTTTAATTACGTTCTTTCGTGTTGGAAACCAAATTCAGCTTCGGATTTTCCAGGGGCCAATTCAATAAACATTTACACGTGTATTTTACAAGTTGGACCATTATTCAAACACCACTAAACAGACTCTACTCCAGCAAAGTCTGTACAATATTACACATACAGGTCCCCAGTGCACAACAACAACAACAACAACAACAACAACAACAACAACAACAGTATTTGGCCATTGTGTTGGATTAAAGTGTGTTCAAACGGGTAGAGAAATTGGTCCGACTTGTAAAATACACTTGTAAATGCTTTATTGAATTGGCCCCAGATGTAAACGGCTGAGGGCCCCTTTCAGCAGTCAAACTGGACACCAAATACAATCGTTTAAACGTGTAGTCAAGATCTATGAGACTCGCAATAAAACGGAATACAGCATGACTCATGACTTATAAAACATAACGATACGATCCGACAACTTACAATACTGAGAAAGGTTTCTATGCAGAAACACCCTACAAAATCACCTCATCCGCGTCATTTTAAGTTATTTTGTGTACGTGTATTACGCTTCAACTAGACAAGCAAAGTGTAAAAATATTAAACGTTATCAGCAGTCAACACTTGTTTCATATTTGTGGTCGAACCGAAGCAATGTACGCAAGTTCTGTGTCTTAGTCTCTAACTAGTTTCTCCTTTGCTGTCCTTCCGTTTTTATTTTCTATTTATTTTTGTCAAATTTTTCCCTAAATGTACTCTTTGTTACGTACAAATCAAGTTTAGTTCTTTAGCCGCGTCTTTTCTATTTGCTGTGGAACAAGCGGGGAGTTCACTTATACATTCTGACGTACTCCTCTACTCCTCTTCTGATTTTTTCTACAAATCCCTCCTCCCATGTCAACTACACACAAGAGAAAGCTTGCATATTCCTTGCTAGGACTCGCGCATAACTAACATGTACAATGTCGTTATAACTCAGTTGCGATGAGGATAACAATAACAATAATTATTATTATGATATACTTCTTATTGACCAAGCGTGAGGTCTGTACGGAGAAGATATCGCCCGAGGTTTTGACTGTACAGACCGAGCCGCTTCGGCAAGGTCTGTACGGTCAAGACCGAGGGCGATATTTTCTTCGTACAGACCGAGCAAGCGAGGTCAATAAGTAGTTTATTATATGGCTTCAAAGTTTTACATCAAAACAAACAGCGAACAGCACTTTGTCTCCGAACAATCTACGCTCATATGCATGCACTGACTCAGTATTTACACTAATTAGTGACCACAGCTTCTCAATTTTGCAAACTTATACAATACTTGAGAGAAATAAATATTTGACTCACCAGATGAATTGAGTTGCGCTTGAATTTTTGAAGTGCAAGCCCAAAATGTGCCAATTTTGGTTCAGCGAAAACATCACTCGGTATAAAACCCATCACGAGCGTGGCGAACAAAAATTGGTTTCCTTCTTCTTCTTCTTCTTCTGATAAGCGATTTCCAACACAAAATTTTATTTTCTCCAAGCGTTCATATATAACATGCGATCACAGCATTCAAACTCCGGGATTCAAACTACAATATTTCGTATCTCAACCGTCGGCACAGAAATTGCGTGAATCAAAAGTTCATCATTTTCTCAACAGAAAGATAAGTTTCTTTACTCAAGTCTTCAAAGATGTTGAAATAAAACTGCGTTCACACTCTTAAAATGCCATACTTACAGTTTCAGTAAGCTTGTATGAACTCCGCTTGCGGCACCGTGACAAAAAATAATCAGTCTGCTCGTAGCTCCGCAAACGGTTCACTGAGATTGTCCACATCACTCTTTGACTGAAGTTTGCTGTGTCTTCTACGTTGCTCTAAGTGTTAGCACGTAGTGCAAGATGTGAACCAATTCTCTGAATACTATGCTTGAGTCGCCGTTCGTCTCCAAGTCAACAAATCTTCATCTCCAACCGTTTTCTTGGCTTGCAAATTAGCTTCCGCGGTGGTTTTTTTTCTTACATATTCTTGTTCTACCGCTTTGCCTTCAGCCAAACGTAGCCGATATATCTTCACTGAAAGCAAAGAACTGCACGACCTGGTGATTTATGTGTTGAATCTGCCGGTCCGTAATCGAGCTCACGGGCGTTACAGGAAAATAATGACCGGCAAATACGCCAATCAGAGCGCGCGATTTCACCGGAAGTAGCTCCAGCCATATAATAAAACAACTATATTTGAGTGTTAATGTGTTATTAATGTGAAATTGCAAATAAAAATAAACAATTATTACTTTATTTAAAATGTATTGAGCTTTTACAAACTAATTGGGAACACTGTAAAATAAGTTGCTGGCAAGGGTAATTGGGGACCAAATTATTAGTTAGTAATGAATACAACAATACAAAATATTCTACCTAAATTCTAACTAAACTGGTCGGATATAAAATAATCCGATTAAAACTTGGTACTAGCATATTATGCACTACAAAGCTCACAGCAACCACAGTTGTTCTCTATGAAATTAGAAAGATCCCTACGTATGTTTTTCTTAAAACCATGTAAGCTGGAGATATTTGATAAAAAGAAACTATACAATCGTTAAGGTGGTGTTACACTGGTCGATTTGCAACGACGATTTGCAACGCCGATTTGCTTCAAATTCACGCAACGGTGCTGCAAGTTTTTGAATCGCCTTCAAAAACTTGCAACGCGTTGCAGCACTGCAAACATCGCGAAAAATCGTTCGCAATGGGGTGTTACACCCGAACGATTTTTAGCGCAACATCGTATCGTTGCAAATCGTCGTTGCAAATTGACCAGTGTAACACCAGCTTTAGTTTGAATATTTTGGCATAGACTATCTTGGGTCCGTAATCCGTTTAAATAACTGTACATCTCAAATCGGCGTCTACCCTAAGGGCCTGACTGATAAAAACATTACAAGAATTGCATTGATCATTTCGAGGTAAACCTACTCTCTATATAACGGATCTTCTAGTTTTAATATCTTCCGTTATGACGTATGTAGCTCGTGCATGAGCACGCGCTAAACTTCCCATTATTTACGTATGCGCGGCATTTGTCGAGTGATTACATTCGACGTTATTCAATCCGAAAGCAAGATGTGGCGTTTTTCGCAATTCATCGACTTCGGGACTCCGTCTGATCCTCCACTGACGCCTCAAATGAAAACTAGTGTCTGGATTTACCATCATTCTTACGAAGACATCGCTAGAATGAACTCCATTGCAAGCGAACCGGAGCTGGAGTCGACGGAAGCCGAGCCAACTTACAGCAACAACACAAGTGTCGCTCTGGGAGTAGCGCGAAAAAACGGCTTTGCACGGGCTATTGTCAGGAAATACGCAAAGTTGGATTGGAGGAGGAAACAAGCCAATAGAAGGACGAAGAGTAAGCTTGGTAAGGACCGGAGTATGAATAAGTGGCTCTTTACGTACTGGAAGTATTTTTACGGTCACGCCCAGAAACTTTTCTTTCATTGTAAACAGTGAACTCAGAAAGCTACAGCGAAGATCCTTACATGATGGAGAACTCGCTCGTTTTCAGAAAATACTACGGTAATGCGAGCGGTGGCTAACTTCGAATGGTTACTGACGAGAAAACTCAATTTTTGTAAGAACGGATGGGCTGGAAGGCTTACAGTTAACCTTGGCTTATGCACTATGAAGTCTGTTGATTTAATATTTAACCTCTTCGAGTCCTTTGGCTCTACTCTGGGTATTTTGAGATTTTCGGTGGCGGTGACTAACTTCGAATTTTCATAAGAAAACTCAATTTTTGTGAGATACGGATGAAGTGGAGGCTTACAGTTATCCTTGGCTTATGCACTATCAAGTCTGTTGGTTTAATATTTAAACTCTTTTGAGTCTTTTGGATCTATTCTGGGTATTTTCAGATTTTCTACAATCTAGTGGAATCAGTGCCGTGAGAATGTAATCTTGAATGACCACACTCTTAAGGATTATAAGCTAGACTACTAAGTATAATTTACTTAAATACAACAAGTAATCTAACTCACCAACTGTTTCTTTAGACCCGCCAGTCCTCACGTGCAAAGATGGTACTCAATCGTCTGGTGACGTCGTGAACAAGGCGGTCATTGTAGTCCAAACTTCCTCTCAAGTGCTCTCGCTCCAGTGTCAAGTGTTCTGCGACTCAGGCGCCGCCCATCGTGACAGAAGCGCGGCTACAAATTCATCCAAAGACAGAATTCACAAAACCTCCAACACAGCGCAGACTTCAATCGTTGTTCCCTCTCCGACTACTGCCAATGAACAGCTCTGCCGAAAAAGAAAGCAGCACGAGGAGACAAGAAACAACAGAACGCATAACAAGAGACTGCGCTCCGACAATCGTGCGCAAGATTACAAAGATTTTGAATAGAGGTTCAGGGTGGGTTATTTTTTAACTTGTGGATTCCAAGCAGTTCTTGTCAATGACAACCGAACAGACTAGAGACCTAAGCCAAACGATATTTATTGGTCGTACGACAATACGGCCTTGTCAGTTTACATGTTAAATGCATCAGCACAATCACCACGCTTACGAGTTATACCGTCACGCAGATCACTGAAAAATCACGCAATACGTTGAACAAATGCCCGTGACGGCCAGTACAGTTTTGAATTAGAGTATTAGTTTTCCTAACCCAGACTTCTCTGAACACATACAGTTGTTTACGAAATAAAACTTGTACAAAGTTGTTGGTCTCTTGAATACACTTAATCATAAAGGCCTAGAAATTATATTTGTTAAAATAAATCAATAATAACAACAATAACTCCAGTACACTGTACTATGCGATGTCACAAGCTAAATTTCTAATTTCGTGGCACTGAGAAATCTCTAAAAATGAATTAATATTAGCAGCAGCCTTCTCAGAAGTTGAATAAATATATATTCGTTTGCATGCAAGTCACAGTATCATGCACTTTAACACAAATCAACAACTTGAATGTTCAGGTCAGCAAAGAGAATTTGTACTTGTTAAAGTGTTCGTTATCCGGTCGGAAAAAATCAATCGCCAAGAAGGACAGAAAGGTCAAAGCGAAATGCACCGGCGGCACAATTGCGAAGGCGGAGATCCACCACATACCAACTGCTGAACCAGCGAACGTGAGCGGCTGAAGGAGCAGGACAGCGAGGAAAACCGTTGCCCAGTCGCGCTCGCCTTTCTTCTTCTGTCCCGTCGGCGTATCCCAGAAATCCAGAATCATGGGGGAGAGTAGCGCAGCCCAGATGGATGCAATGGAGCCTAACCCGTAGATCACAGAGAGGGTTATGAGCCAGTCTTCACCAAGCACGATCGTTTCCCCCATCGCTTGATTAGTTTTGCTGCTGAACTCCGATTAAAATAGCTAACGCCGGCGAGAAGCCCCCTCTCGATGCAAATGCCGTTCGAATACAAATGCAATTCAACGCTGTGACGATTTAAATTCTTGACCAGGGAATTTGCAGTCGATTAGTTTATCCTTCTGTAAAACTTAGGCATTCGAAGGTCGCTAGTTTTAGGAGTCATAAAATATTCAAACGAGTGTCGACAATACGAAACCAAGGCAACCGTCGAGTACACAATGAGGAAATTGAATGGATATCATCCGAAGCAGTATTTTTTGAGATATAAACGACAATATATAAATTTATTTGTGGCTAGTAGAAACTTATAGTTTTCAGGTGTTTTTGCATTAATTATTATAAGCACAACTCGACCGAAACCCTTGTATTACGCGTATTTTAATTTATTCTTTCTTTTTACAGCAGGTGTTTACTTTTCAAAGCAGGTGTTGTTATAACATCCGGGATATAACAAAGTCCGCTGTCATTTAAGTCATATTCGTGGGCTCATGAGAGAGCGACTAAAAATATACAGTTCTTTACTTCTTTCTTTCAGCAATTTCCTTCTGACAATTTGACTACAATTTATGAATAGACTTATCACAGACAAACGAACAATGAAGGATACAAATAGTTCTATACCGTAAAATGCGATTACTCGTTTTCCAAGTTCAACCTCGGGCACATATTTGTCAAAGTTTTAGCGGCACGTTTGGCTGTCGCGCGCCGACATAAGAGCGCATTAAACAGGCAAACTGACCAACTGAATGGCTCCTCATGTTACACCACCTCCTGCACACAACTCCCTGTGACCCACCTGACTGTGTACCTACACATGTGGGCCGGTCCATATTCGTTTGTCTTGAATTTCATTGGGTGGAATCCAATGTCCATCGGTCTGCAAGCCGGTAAATTAACCCTTTCATATCCAAGCTTGAATTACAGATTCTCCCAGCCTTTTGAGAAGAAAATGTATGAGTGATGTAGTGAGAATTGATAGAATAATCAGCTATCATCTGAGCAAGGTATCAAAAGCCAAGTTCTGCTTACTGTATGATATATTTTTGCCGCCAAAACTGAAGGAGAAAATTGAACTTGATCACTATTGGAAGTGAAAAGGTTAATCAATCAATCTAATATAACTTATTTTGATTGCAAACAAATATTAACCGTGACGAAGTTTCGTGCAACAAAACCTGCGATATACATTTCTAGGCAAATGAATTCTATCACTACAAATTTAGGATATGAAGTGTGAATACCTTTATACTTGTCCATGCTGGAAATGTGACGAGCTAGAACAACTACAAGTTAAGAAAAGCAAGTTAAGAGACACAAATCCGACAATTGCATAAACACCCAACGAACCTTTCCAGGCAGAACTAGGAAGGCCGGCGTGGTAAAATCACAATCAGAATAGTTTAATTCCAAGAAATAAAGTCACAGTAAAGAAGTTAAAAACTGTGAAAAATTTACATAGTGGAGGATATACAAGCAAAAACCTATAGTAGGTTAAATATAATGCTTTTATTATATAGACACGAGTGTTTTACTGGAAAATATACCGTGCGTAAAATCCATACGAAACTACATCCGGGACCCGAGTGGCGTATTTTTCATATCCTCACTAGTGAAGATATCGTTGGCATCATTTCCCGCTTTTGCCCGGTTGTTTGTGAAATTTCTCGCAAAACACTCGTGTCTAATATAATAAAAAGAAAATTACACGGCGGCTTGAAGATATGGATTTTATTTTCTCGTGGTAAAAACAATATTTTAATCACTCGCGAGGCGCTCGTTCGTAAAATATTGTTTTTACCACTCGAAAATAAAATTCATATCTTCGCGCCGCCGTGTAATATCCTCTATTTATTACACGACTTCACATTTTCGAGTGCAAATACGGGCCAAAACGAGTGCAAAGATGGGAGCGTATTGCACTCGTCAGGAACCAGAACAACTGGTTTATTAGCTTACGTGATCAAGTTTACGAACGCGTCATTTTTTGTTCCATTTTGCGCGCGGCGAGAACGTTTGCCCTGCTTCGTTCGTCGTATAATAAACAATTTATTACACGAAAAGTCGTGCAATACGGCTGTATTTTTTACTCGTCAGTTTTATTTTTTCTCGTCTGAAGCAGGCTCGAAAAACTAAAACCGACTCGTAAAAATACTCTGCCGTATTGCACTCCTTCCCGTGTAATAACCTCTTTGTAGTGAACGTTATTGTCAAATACATAAGATATAGAGGATATTACACGGCGGTGCGAAGACATAAATTATGTTTTCGAGTGGCAAAAACAATATTTTACGAACGAGCGCTGCGCGAGTGAGTAAAATATTGTTTTTACCAAAAGAAAATAAAATCCATATCTTCAAGCTGCCGTGTAATTTTCTTTTTATTATATTAGACACGAGTGTTTTACGAGAAAATGCACAAACAACCGTGCAAAAGCGGGAAATGATGCCATCGATATCCTCACTAGTTGATCACTCTTGGGAGTCAAAGGGTTAAAACTAAATGACAACAGCGTGTGGCATGAAATTTTTGCGCTATCTAATTTTTGCGAATTTTCCAGCTATCCGCGAAAATTCAATCCCTTAAAAATAAACTCACGCGAAAAAAAAAAAAATAAAATAAAAAATCCGTGAAAATTTACTCCATTTATTATTACTGAATTTCAATTCAGTTGACTGCAAACAATATTTCCACCTTCTTCGACAGGAACCCGTGCTTGAGGATCCGCAAACATTTGTTCCCACGCAACGCAACGCAACGCAACGCAACGCAAAAAAAAAAAAATCGGCTGATCCAATAAAAATTTCCTGCCACACGGTAATCAAATAACAGATACGGTAAACTTACTGGCCCCTGCAGATCCTGTGACGCCCAGGACTCCTCATCCTCAATATCCTCCTTCACAAAGAAAAAAACAACACTTGCATCACAAGGCAACTAGTCCAGAGGTTGTGTTAGCGCAAACTTCTGAGTATACACGCATTAAGAGTTCCGACTTTTGGTTGGATCGTACTGTATTCAGGGTAGATTTGGCTAAAAAAAGTGAGCACCAACTTTACAATATCCGACATTTTGCATTTCAAGCTCGGAGCTTGGTAGGTGTGTACGTTTTAGAACGGATAGAAGTTGACTGAGCTCCAAGCGTGAAGTGAAAAATGGCGGATGTGAAGTTGGTGTTCACAGTTCTGAGCTAAACCTACCCAGAATACAGTGCAATCCAACCAAAAGACGGAACTCTTGCTGCATGTATAGTAAGCTAAACAAAACAAAACAAACAACAATAACAACAAAGCCCGCATGTACGCAAAAACGTAAAAGTTGTATGTACGGTGTACGCAAATTGTTTGAGCAGAGGAATTTATCAAATAATCCTTCAAAACCATCGCAGATAATTTGTAACATGAACCAAAAACCGCTGTGCATAGTGTGCGCTGACGTTATGCACCAAAAAATGTCAGATTTTCCGAGATTCCTTCCAACGGGAAATTCTCCCAATGGCCTTTACCTTATTTTCAAACATTCAAAGTCAGGTAATTAGGGCTCGAACGGTCATTTGAGAACACTGTGCTCATCATTAAACCAACACTTGTTTCCTGTTAAAGTCTCACCTCCTCCAGACTCACTCCTCCTACATTAATAACTCCAGCTTCATCCGCTTCATCTCCACTGTCAAGCTCAGCCGAACCCTTCATCTTCTCCACGTTGTGAATCCCCTCTATAGCTTTAGAACACTCAGGGTTCAGTCTAAAAATGGACGAGGGCATTAGATGCAATGGGACGGGAATTGACGGATAAACGAGGGCATTATAGACGCAATGAGACGATAATGAACGGATAAACACGGGAATTGAGTACAATGGGACGGGAATGGACGGATAAACGAGGGCATTATAGACGCAATGAGACGATAATGAACGGATAAACACGGGAATTGAGTGCAATGGGACGGGAATGGACGGATAAACGAGGGCATTAGATGCAATGGGACTGGAATGGACGGATAAACGAGAGCACTAGGTACAATGGGACGGGAATAGACAGATAAACGAGAGCTTTGGATGCAATGGGACGGGAATGGACGGATAAACGAGGGCATTAGATGCAATGGGACGGGAATGGACGGATAAACGAGGGCATTAGATGCAATGGGACGGGAATGAACGGATAAACACGGGAATTGAGTGCAATGGGACGGGAATGGACGGATAAACGAGGGCATTAGATGCAATCGGACGGGAATGGATGAATAAACGAGAGCACTAGGTACAATGGGACGGGAATTGACGGATAAACGAGGGCATTATAGACGCAATGAGACGATAATGAACGGATAAACACGGGAATTGAGTACAATGGGACGGCAGTGGACGGATAAACGAGGGCATTAGATGCAATGGGACTGGAATGGACGGATAAACACGGGAATTGAGTGCAACGGGACGGGAATGGACGGATAAACGAGGGCATTAGATGCAATCGGACGGGAATGGATGAATAAACGAGAGCACTAGGTACAATGGGACGGGAATAGACGGATAAACGAGGGCATTAGATGTAATGGGACGGGAACGGACGGATAAACGAGGGCATCAGATGCAATGAGACGAGAATGAACTGATCACCGATGGCATTAGATGCAATGAGACGGGAATGGACGGATAAACGAGGGCATTAGATGCAATAGGACGGGAATGAACAGATAAACGAGAGCTTTGGATGCAATGGGACGGGAATGGACGGATAAACGAGGGTATGAGATGCAATGGGACGGGAATGAATGGATAAACGAGGGTATTAGATGCAATGGGACGGGAATGAATGGATAAACGAGAGCTTTGGATGCAATGGGACGGGAATGGCTGATAAACGATCGCAAACAAAAGAACCTGACACTCTTACTTTAACAAATATAAACATATAAATGGCGCCGTTTTTCTTGTTTAACAAGTCACCTGACAGCCTTGTCATAGTGATCCAATGCTTCCGTGTGTTCATTCACCATACTTAAATAGTCGCCTAGCAACTGATGAACTCTGGCCGACCTGTGATTTGGAAGATGCCTTTTCAATCTGAAAGAACAAGACCACAATTACTGTTACAGAGATTCCGCTAGACTGGTTCACCATTAGACTGGTACAGAGTACCGGTAGGAAATATTTTTTCCAGTACGGAGCCACCTGGAACCGGTACAACACATAAGTGAAGCAAAATAATCGTTTCTTCTGCTGCAGCGGAACTGGACACAAGATAATCTATCTCATTGAGATTTTGACCGTTTCGGAGCATTTCTTCGGTAGAATGAGTAGAATATCCAGTGTGCCGTCAGAAAAATTGTTGTACTTCATATTTTCTGGTACGGAATACCAGCAGCCTCATTTTTTCCCGGTACAGTGTGATTTTTATCGGTAAAATACCGGCATATGCCGGTCTAGCGGAATCTCTGCTGTTCTGTTTCTAATAACCGCACGGGACGCTTACCGTAAATCCTTGAATAAGCGCCCCCTCCCCCCTCCCTCCGAATAAGCGCCCCCCCCCCTTCGAATAAGCGCTCTCTCAAACTACATTTGAATAAGCGCCCCCCCCCCCTCCCCTCTCCCTCTGTTTGTTGTTTTTGCACAAACGGTAAATTAACAACATCGAAGTTGACCTGACGTTTTGTGAACACGTTTGGAGAACTACGAAAATAATTGCGCAGTGTGTCCATACGAACGGCTTACAGTATGTTGTTCTGATTCGAGGATTTACAGTATTTAAATGTTGGGACCTCGAGAGAGGGCGCTTATTAAAGACAGGGTGCCTATTTGAGACGGGTGTTATTTAATTTTGAGCAGTAACAATGTGGTATAACACATTGCAACTCGGTCTACATGAAGTCCGCATAGTGATAAGAGTTCACTCGATAATAGCCTGGCCAGCATATAGAAGTTTGCGCCCTTGGGGGGGGGGGGTAAAAATATCAAAGCAAACCCCCCTTATCGTCTGCTGCTTTCGTTTCTTAGTTTAAATGTATTTCCTAACTAAGCACTTCATCATGATCATGTCCAGGGGCCGTATTCACTAAACTTGCGTACAAACAAAACTTGTTCGTAAGTTCGACATATCAGTTTGCACTATCAGTGTTTTGTTTGCTTGTTTGTTTGTTTGTTTTTGTTTACTTTTGCGATCAGTAAATCATTGTTCTGGGCCCAGTTATTGAAAGAGTGGATAGCGCTATCCACCGGATGAGTCCTTATCCAGTTGATAAAATAGGCTTAAATGTTAAAGCTTATCCACTGGATAGCGACTTATCCGCTGAACAGCGCTATCCACTCTTTAAACAACCGGGCCCTAATACATAAGTCATATTTACGAAAATTTTTTGTTCGTACGCAAGTTTGGTGAAAACGGCCCTAGGTTCCTGGAGATCTTTTAGTTCCCATCAGTGCTTGCCCATGTCAATGTCTACTCACAGATCAATCGCTTTCTGGTATTCTTGCTTCCTGCCCATGAGTTCAGCCAGCAAACAAACAGCTTCAGTGTATCCTGAATCCTGCACAAGAGCTCTCTCCAGCGCCACACAAGCCTGGAAAAAAACATATTAAGCTGTTACATGTGTTACACAACCGCCGTTCTGATTTCATCTGGAAACAGTTGTTTAAGCATGATTAGACAAGGAAATCATCAACATTATCATCAACATGATCGTCACCATCGTTATCATCGGGGGGGGGAGGGGGCACAACAATTTTTGAGGTTTGGAAACTGAATCGCACGGTCTGCAGTTTGTCAACACAAGTAATTGCATACTCACCTTTTCATGCGAAGATTCATCGACGGCCAAAACTGAGGCACAAAGCTGAGAAATAAATGAGATTTACGTCAGATAATTACAAAGAGGTTATTACACTGGAGGGAGTGCAATACGGCGGAGTATTTCAGGCGAGAAAAAATAAAACTGACGAGCAAAGATACAGCCGTATTGCACTACTTTTCGTGTAATAAATTGTTTATTAGAAATTTTGCGTCGCGTGGGAGAGGTTTGTGATGTTTTTCAGATGTGCGCTATCGCTTTAAAGCGGGCCTTTAAAGGGGCTCCTCTTAAGCAGTCCTTCGCGAGCCGAAATCCTTGGTTCCGCCATTTTTAGGGCCCCCGAAAGTCGAAAGACGAATAGCAATCCATTCCATCCGACTCGTTTGAGAAGAAGATTAGTTGCTTTTGATCTAAAAGTGCCACTAACCTATTTTTCTCTTGATTAATTACGTTATTTCGTGTTGGGAACCAAATTCAGCCTTTGATTTTCTAGATGTAAACAAAAACATTGAAAAGGCTGAGAGGGCCTCTATCAAGCCCCGTCCACACGTATCCGATTTTCTAGGAAAACGTAAACATTTTTTGCGGATTGGCCTTCCGTCCACACGTATCAGATGAATACGGTCACGAAAACGGAAACTTTTGTGCACGCTCTCCAGAGTGGAAACTTTTGAATACGACGTTTATCCGTATACGTGGACGGGTGAAAACGCAAAAATTTCAAAGCTCTCGCCAGATTCGATTTCGTGTGGACGAATAATTTCACTGAAAATACAAACTTTTGAAACGGTTGTTCATCTCAAAACGATGTCGTGTGGGCACCCAGATTTAGTGTCCGCCTTAGAGAGAGTTCATTTACTGAGAGAAACAAGTGAAAATCGGCAAGAACCAAATCTGCATGCTGCCCGCTTAGAGAGTTCCGTTTTCAGTAAAACCAAAACGTAAACTTTTGAAAGCGCATAGGTGTGGACACAGCCTTAAGCTGGTGTTACACTGGTCGATTTGCAACGACGATTTGCAACGCCGATTCGCTTCAAATTCACGTAGCGGTGTTGCAAGTTTTTGAATCGCTTTCAAAAACTTGCAACGCGTTGCAGCACTGCAAATATCGCGAAAAATCGTTGGCAAGGGGGTGTTACACCGGAACAATTTTTAGCGCAACATCGTATCGTTGCAAATCGTCGCGTTGCAAATCGACCAGTGTAACACCACCTTTAGTCTACAGAACAACACGACGATTTAAACACCGGTGCGCGGGCGTTGGCGACACACACGCAAAAAATCCCACAAGGTCTTTTCAACGTTTTCCTAAACGTTTTTTCTATGAACTTCATTATCAGGTACCTGGTGCTTCAAGCTTCCCTGTTTTAAATCACAGCAATACTAAACTCACCGTTAAGGTTCTGGCGTTGATTCCTATGATTTTCTGTGCATTTTTGGCCATGCTAATAGCTTCCCTGTATCTTTCGGCAGCCATATAACAATCAACTAAACCTAAAATCAGACAAAGGGTATATAACATTAGGGCCGTTTATACGAGAGAAAATAAGCCGGCCTACATAAGACGTTAACAGACCCATCTATACGAGTAAGGCTTACACAAGACGCGAGCTGCTCGTACAAATGGTTCGCGGTTTCACGTACAAGATAAGCAGCGGCATAGATAAGAACAGCTCAAAACCCCTAGACCAGGATAAGCTAAGGCTTGTGTTAGCCGCAGATTGTGTAAGCCGTGAACGTGGATTTCGTGCTCTTTATACGAGGTGTTCATGGCTCATGTAAGCCGTGGCCTATTTTTTCTCGTTTAAACGGCTCTATTGTGTTTCAACAACAGTAAGGCGTACGCACAAAGAGCTCGAAGGTTTAGTAGCTCAAAGTGAAAAGGAAACATTGAGTTCCAAATCAGTGGACATCACACTGGAAACTATTTGTTTTGGGGAGTTACGTGTGGCATGAAATTTTCGCGCGAAAAAAAAAAAAAAAAAAAAAAAAAAAAACTGAATTTCAAAAGGGTGCGTTCGATCTATTCCGGAATAAAAATAGCTAAAATGACCTGTTATTTTGCTTGTTCTGGGGGAGAGTTTGTTTTATAAACCTCTATGCTTGCATTTTGAACAGCTCCTGATACATCCTAACCTAAATCAGTTCCAAACCAAAAAACATTTTACCGATCAGCAGTTCTATTCCTATTTAATAGACCCAATCGAACGCGCCCTAAATTGAATGCAAACAGTATAATTCGATCTTCTTCTTTACGCTATTGCAACACAACAAACAGTTTCTGCGATCTCTGGATAAGTTTGGAGGAAGAGCCCGAAATCATCTTAACCTTTCACTCCCAAGTGATCAACTTCAATTTTCTCCTTCAGTTTCTCACCACAAACATATGATACAGTAGGGAGAACTTGGTTTTTGATACCTTGCTAAGATGAAAGCTGATTAAACTATCAATTCTCACTACATTACTCATACATTTTACTCTTAAAGGTTGGGAGAATCTACATTTTGAGCTTGGGAGAGAAAGGGCTAATTGACTGATAGACCTACTGTACAAATGACAGCTGTTTAATTTAGTATAACACTAAAGTACAAAGTTTTACGTAGAACTTGGATCGACTAAGGGTCGATGTGTGAAATCTGGTTGCCGTGACATAATTTGAAGCTGACGGTTCGAGCGCTACCCCTTCGTCTGAGCAAAACTATATTTTCCGTGTTTTGCATGGCACAGATGGCATACGAAATCAAACTTTACGATAGCTTTGAGATTGTAATCGAGTTCATATTAGCACAGTGAATTAGTAAAATAAACAAGACAACATTTTATGTACCGGTACATGAAATACAGAACAGGAACTCGCCTGAAATCCAGCAGCAATTCGCAAAAATTTGCAAACGAAATACAAAAGATCAGCAATCCGCGAAATTAAACTCCAGCGAAAATTTAATACCACAATGCACTCTGATGTCGTGGATGCGGTTAGATTGACAACGCGGTCACTTTTTTGAGTCAGCGGTTATTGCACAAAACCGTGTATTCAAGTGCAGAATATGTAGTTAAATATAACACTCGTAAAACCTCAAGACTCAGTCAAGAAAACTCAATACAAAAATTCGATACTCAAATATAAGCCAGTGTATTTCCTAAAGCATACGTTATGCACAGGAAAAACGAGGCTTGCACACAGTGTGAAATTTTACCTCGAATTATGAGAAGTTAGACAGCCATGGTGACGAATGCAGCGGAAATGACGTCAAGAACGTATTTCCGCGGTGTCGGGTAGATTGCCAGGCTGGAATACCGGAAGAGAATGCAACCTCGTTCCCAGGCTCTTTCATCTCCCGGTCCCGGGACATAAAAGGGCCTGGAAACGAGATTGAACAGATTGGCGCGAAGTGAAATGTGGGTAGTACCTTTTTGTGCTTCAAAATTGCCAGGAGCCAATTTGACAGCCTCGCGGAAGTGAATCAAGGCCTCTTGTTGTTTATTGAGAGCTTGCAGTAAAGACGCTGTGAAAAACAACAGATAAATGCTGAACCTTGATGACTCTGAACTGGAATACAGTGCAGCCTTCCTGAGCGACCACCTCCCATAAGCGACTGCGACAAACCTCCAGTAAACGACCACTCTATGCTCTCAAAGGGCAAATTTCTGAGCAAGGACTAACTTCCATGCAGAAACCGGACCAGACAAAACACTAACATATGTATTGTATCGTACAACAGGACGAAAGGTTGATTTCTTAAAACACAAGTTGTTTTTCACTCACTAAAGCTGCATTATTTGACACTGGTTGTGGCTCAAAGCTGAATCTCACTTAGGCCTCCCATGGTGAGAAATTCCCGTAAGCGACCACCTCCCGTAAGCGATCACTTAGGGCCTGATTATATGAGCCGGGCTGGCCCGGTTGGGCGGTTTTCCGAGATCCCGGCATGGCTTTGAAACACACCAAAAATCGACTATGCGATTACATGAGAACTGGGCCAGCCAAGCCGGGATCCCGCCTTTGAGTCACCGGGATCCCGGCTGACTGGGCTGACATTTTTACCATGTAATCGCATGAACTGGGCCAGCCTGGCTCATATAATCTGGCCCTTAAAGACGAACGAAGGGTGGTCGCTTACGGGAGGTTCCAATGTAATTCATCACAGCAGGGAATACACCATTCTCTCAAGGTTGCGCGCGCATCTAAGCTTGACGGGCCAAGATTTTCAAATTCAACTTTTAGCTTTCTTTCACGGCGGAATGTGTTCGGTCTAGATGTAAATACTTCATGTTGCGCTCATATTTGAGTTGAGACGGCTATCTTGAGTTTTAAAGCCGTTTTCTACAACGTTCACGCATGAGTGCTCGCTAAACAATTCTCACATCGAAGGCTGTGGCCCGTCAAGCTTGGATGCGCGTGCAGCTTTGAGAAAATGGACCACAGCACACAAAACTTTTGTAGGATTAACAACTAAACAAACCTTTCACTATCAGTGCTTGGACATTGCGACCATCAATAGTATGCGCCTGTTGAGTGGTGAAACAACGTGAGCGCAATATGTGGAGACCACTCTCGTAAGCGACCAGCTCTAGTTACGACAACCATTGTGAAATCCCTTTTAAATGACACTCAAACTCTGCAATTAAAAGCTCTTGTAAGCGACCGCTCCCGTAAGCGACCGCGACCACTTTTGGGAATTTAACACCAACTGGTCTTTTCCTTTGTTTTAAGCTCTGGTAGCGACCACTCAAAGGGTCTGACTCATATTAGTCAACTCTTTACTGCAAGTGAACACTACTTGATAGCATTTTAGTGATGATGACATATTGCGCTAATGGTTCGTTTGATAAGATCTCGATCTAAAAGTTCAAGGGAGTTTTGGGTGGAGCATCCGAGCGGATGCTAAAAGCTCTTGTAAACGACCAGCCTCTATTGCTTCAGCGTGTGGTCGCTTACGACAGCCCATTCTCGTAAGCGACCAGCTCTAGTTACGACCACTTTTTGGAATTCCCACGGTGGTCGCCTGCGAGAGCTTGGACTGTATTTTTAGCCCGGGGGGGAGGGGGTACTCCTCAAAATTTTGGGTGGGTGTGCCCCGCGGGACGGAAAACCCCTACCCTATTTCAGACCAAAATTTGTGATTTTCGACCCTATTTCAGACCAAAATTTGCAATTTTCGAATCTATTTCAGATCAAAATATGCAATTTTCGACCGAATATCAAAATCTCCGACCCTATTCCAGACCAAAGATTAAAATCGATGCCCTCTTTCACCCGTTGGGGCAGCATGTACCTATATGGCTCATATATGGGAGTACACCCCCTCCCCCCCCCTCCCCCCTGGGATTTTTAGCTTCAAGAATTCCCAGTAAAATGGACCCAACCCCTGACAGGAGTAACTCCTCCAGCACACTGACCTTCTGTGCGAAGTAGACAGCTCGAGGTTTCCGGTTTGTGATGTTACAGAAATGTGCAAGAGCTACCCAAGGCTGCGGCTTTAACTGAGTTACTTGGATGAGCTCCTTGGCCAGTCTACATGTACACAGACAAAATGGCATTAACACATTGATGTTACGTCGAAAATATTCTTCTCCTCATTTCAATTCCTGGAGGAATACTATTTTGGTGGGTGCAAAGTTCATAAGCCATGACTTCTTAACCCTTTCACTCCCGAGCCCAAATTACAGATTTTCCCAACCTTTTATCCCTTTCACTCCCAAGAGTGATCAACTTCAATTTTCTCTTTTCAGTCTCCCACCAGAGATATATCAAACAGTATGGAGAATTTGGCATTTGATACCTTGCTCAAACGACAGCTGATTAAAACAAATTCTCATTTCATCACTCATACATTTTCTTATTTTGTGGTTGAGAGAATTTGTATTTTGAGCTTGGGAGTGAAAGGGTTAAAGAGACCCTCTCACCGTACATGCTTTGCGCGCCCAGTGACTGACGGCGTATCGTACGAAAATGGCGGATTCTCATGTTTTTCTACGTTTTATCGCGAAATAAATCAGCGCAAACTCAGAAAGTGTATTGAATACGGCAAGCAGCGACAGTCAGATCGATCAGTCATAACGTGGGCGCCTCAGGAAAGTCGAGATCCGGATGTAAATATAAACATGGGCGCCCAAAGCATTAGAGAGAAATGATATTTTAATCAGCTTTCATCTGGGCAAGGTATCAAAAGCCAAGTTCTCCTTATTGTATGATATATCTTTGGCGAGAAACTGAGGGAGAAAATTGAAGTTGATCACTCTTGGGAGTGACAGGGTTAGTAGTAAGTGTGTAGCAATGTACTACACGCAATTTGTGAGCCGGAGGGGGGAGAGGGGGGGGGGGGGGGGGGGGGGGGGGGGTTGTGTGTGGTTGTATCAGGTTGGGAGGTTGGCAGGTGATTGCTTTTAAGTGGTTCAAAATAATGTCTTGCTTGTGTTTGGGGGACTCTACGGGACCTTTTTCTAGGTTAAAGGTATATGAAAGAGGAGTATAAAAGGGGTACCCTGCCATTAAGTGAACTGATTATATGACATTGTTTTGCTTCAGCACCTCTATAGGTAGAACTTGATGTTCCCTAAATTAATTATAAGGGTACAAAAAACTCCAGATACAGTATTTGTACTGCAGGTATATGAAAGGGGTACCATCTTTTATGTACTTTTTCTTCCAAAAACTGGTACATGAAAGGGTAAGGGTTTGGACCTGGGGGTGGAGCCTTACTGAATACCCCCCCCCCCCCCCCCCCCCTCTCCCAGGGTCAGGAGAGTTTTTGTTTATGTCTAACTGCTCACTTCTCTGTGTCTTTGCTGTTTCCATCTTGTGCCAGCAAAGAGGCATAAATGTCCATTCCTTGAAGACAAAATGGATCCAGGGCATGGACCTACAGTACAGACAACAAAATGTCATCAAGGCATTCACTTACATGCACATGTTGATCATAGACTGATAGAGTGCTAATGCTTAAAATTCTCAGTGTTTTCAAGTACTAACTTGCTCATTGCACAGGGACTGGCATGAGCTTCAAAACAAGGCTCTCTTTGCATAATAGAAGGTTACTGTGAAACTTTCTGCACATAACTCGCCAAATAAAACATGTGCTTATCTTCTGAAGGCGCTCTGGTGCTTTAGAGCGATAGGAAACTCTCTTGGTTCATGTCTGGCAAATTACGTGCCAGGTTAGCCTCCCTTTGAATTTAAGATCGCGGCACCATGAAATGAGCAAATAGTGTATAAAGTTTTAGAAAATATTCAACTTCTCCCTATGAGGAATTTAGGAAGAAAGGACATTAAATTACCCTCTCAAACATAGCCCTTGCATTAACCAGATCACCAGCATTGTAAGCAAGTTCAGCAACACAGGAAAGCAGTTCCACATTATCCCGCAAGTGCTGAGCAAAAACAAAAAACAAAAACAAAAACAAAAACAAAAACAAAAAACAAAACAAAAGTTGTCAATGCCACTATGATATTGTACATAGGTTACAGCTTGTCAAAATCAGCAGCTAAAAGTCTTTTGTATTTAAGCAATATAACACGAGTTTCCATGTCTTTGTACTCTTACATAAACACGTGGGATGTTGGGAGAACCTGAGAAAAAGTTCAAAATCACGAGCCGCTTCGGTGAGTGATTTTGAACTTTTTCGAGTGTTCTCACAACATCCCAAGTGTTTATATAAGAGTACAAAGACATGGAAACGAGTGTCATATTGCTTTTGTAAAATAACGAAGCTTTTATTACCTGAAAGAACTTTATATTGAAAATGATCAAGTTCAAGATTCTCCCGAAAACGGTCAAAATGCACGCTCGTCCAATCGGAAAGTCTGTTTCACGGCACTTTGCTCAAGTCAGTCCATGAATGAAAATGAAACACCACTCACGTTTATAATATCTCAAGAGTGAGAGATCATCAACACGAGAAAATAAAATTCCTTTGCCTTCTGTCTATTACACTACTGCTCATCAATACCATGAAAACCCCATGAATTTTTTCATGGGCTTTTTGCAATGAATTTCCTACAAAAATCACAAGAATAGTCAAAACATTCATGGGGTCAAAAAACCATGAGGTTTTTCATTACATTTTCTGCAGAGCTATATATTCAAAAATTGCGGACATGGTGAACATACTATTTTTATCTTTCACATGTGAAGATATCGTGTGTGATGGAAATATCGGTTTTTAGATTTGGAGAAATCCTGGTATTTCATTGATATTTATATACTAAAATCATTTATACATACCTGTATCTCAAGTGATTTGAGCATCTGAGCACCTTCTACAATAAAATAAAAAAAGTCGAACAATCAAAAGTTATTTATCACTAATCACTAAGAGACAATAATAGACTTGTTTGGGCAAATTAATTGTTTATTAAGACTCAAAGTTGCAACCCCTGGTGAGGGAGAGGCAAAAAAGTAGTGAGTGAACTGGAGATCGATCCAGCTAAGGTGTGAAATGCTAAATCATGAGGAGGAAATCTGATAACCGGCATATTTTGCAATGCGAGTAAATAATTAACCTATTTGATCAAGAGAATCAAAATCTTTCAGTCACTCAGTAAGACCCTACAACCTTGTACTTATTAAGTGAAAACCTGGAAAGGTTTCCTGAGTCCCCATTTAAGGTTAAAACATTGTGCTTGACTCACTTGTATGTTTTCCTGCCAGAACTAGTGACTGGCCTTTCACCCAAGTAAACAACCTGTAAATGGGAAAAAGAACTTGTTAAATCCGCATTCCTTTAATTTCTCTTCAAAGTCTCCCAATCATTCAAGAAAAAAGAAATGTATAAGTACTATATAATAATTTACTATTAATTTGACCTTCACACAGTCATGATACATGAAAAACAGATTGAAACAGATGATTGAAATTGACCAGGAGTCATGGAGACTTGGGGGCCTAAGGCTTCTAACATGAGTAATGTATTGAGAAATATAGTCAATCATGTACCCTGATAGCCTGCATAGTGTCCCGTACAGTTGTGGCAAAATCAGATCAGCCTGAGTGTAGCTTATATTTTTGGTAGCCACATCCCATGGGGAAGGGGGGTGCTCCCATTTATGAGCCATATATTGTACTTATGTACCGTAGGGTTCACTATTTTCAGAATTTTAGTCTGAAATACATAGGGTATTGATTCACCTTTTGGTCTGGAATAGTCAGAGATTTTGATATTTGGTCTGAAATAGGGTCGAGAGTTACACATTTTGGTCTAAAATTGGGTCTTAGTCTGAAATAGTGTAAAGATTTTCAGATCCGGGTGCTGCACTCCCACCCAAAATTTTCAGGACTACCACTCCTCCTCCCCCCCCCCCCACCCCCCCCCCCCCCCCTCCTGCAGTACCACAGATGACTCAACGGCTGACTGACCCTTACCAGTCCATATTGACAGTCTGTGACTTCATCATGATTGATATTTCTTCTGTGTTCAGTGCACCCAGTGACAACAGACCAATAGCAGCCTCAAGTGCGAGAGGACAAGCTCTGTCAATACAAACCATACAAGTTGAGAAAAGTCACACAGTTATTTTTCACTAATCAATAAGAGTCAAAATCAACAGACTCATTGGGCAAAATGGATTGTTTATCAGGACTCAAAGTTGACGCTTGGGACAGAGACACAAAAAGAGTAGTGAGTAAATGGAAGTTGATCTGGCAAAGGAGAAATCTTGGAATTGGAATTTTGCAGCTCCAGTAAATAATTAACCTATTTGAGTGAGAGAATCAAAATCTATATTAACACTCCCTAGTTTGTAGCAACAAATTTAAGGAATATCATGCCAGAAGCATTTTGAGGGAAGTTCCTTATGAATTGCATTATGACAGAATTCTGCTGTTAGGTGAAAAGAATTCATAGAGCCAGATGACTAGAGTTACTTAAGAATAGATACCTTAGCACTTCTTTGTAGCAGGAGATGGCTGATCTGTATTTTAAAAAAAGAAGCCAATATACTTAGTGCATTGCACCAGATTTTAAGATGTTCTCACACAGTGATGAACTCCCAACAAACAACCACTCACAGATATTGCAATGGTTTGACTTACATTTCTTGATCATATTTTCCATCCACAACACCTCAACATTACCAATATTTTCCCTTGGCCAAGATAGTAGAGTATAATGTACTTTACCAATCAATTCCCCCTCCCCTGTACCCTAAGAAAATATTATTACAGCTGTATTTGTCTAACAACAATTCTTGGGTGATACCGTAAATCCTCAAATAAGCGAGCTGCCCCCCCTCGAATAGGTGCCTATCTCAGCCAAAATATGAAATAAGCACCTCCCTTGAACAAGTGACCCTCCCCTTTCCCTCCCAGAGTGGGAATCCAGGGTGGAGGTGCCAACTACAGTCTGTAGCTCTTCAAGGAACACAGTTCCATCTTTGTTGATGTCTAATATGTCGAAGTAGGCGTTGCACATGTCTCCAATGAGGGTTGGTTCGCCTTTGATCTTCTTTTCTCGTTCAGCTTTACCAAATCGACTTGATCCCTCGGCAAACTCGCGCTTCGTCAAGTCCTTTTGATGTTTTTTTTTTTTGCACAAACAGTAAATTAACACCATCAAAATCCATGTGGACTGTTTTGTGAACACGTTGTACACATTTGGCAAACTAACAGAGCAAAGACTAACTACAAAGAGTGATGCTATTTACAACTATACAGACAGCTTATACGTTATGTTGTTGTTTATGGGCAAATGTTGTGCATCACAAAAATAAATGACCATCTGGCCATGACTTGTAAAATAATTAAGGGTGTGTTCGATGGACAGAATAGGGATAACTAAAATGATCTAAAGTTTTGCTTGTTCTGAGGGAATTTTTTGGGGGAATTGTTTTCAAAGCCTTTATGCTGACATTTCGAACAGCTCCCAATACATCTCAACGTAATTCAGCTCCAATGCAAAATATTTTATTCGTCAGTATCGCCATTCCTATTCTGGAATGGACCCCAAATTATGTCCCTCGAACAAGCACCCCCTTCAAATAAGCACCCCTCTCAAATTAGCACTCCCCATTTTATCATAAAATTTGAAATAAGCTCTCTTGGCACAAATTTGAGGATTTACCATATCCCTTGTGCTGCCAACTCACCTTTCAGTGCCTTGTTGCTGGTGCAGCTTGGCAAGGGCCATATTCACCTTGGCATTCCTTTGCTTTTGGGATATTCCTTCAAGCTGCAATATTTTACAAAATATTATTACACGACTTCACATTTTCGAGTGTAAATACGGGCCAAAACGAGTGCAAAGATGGGAGCGTATAGCACTTGTCAGGAACCAGATCAACTGGTTTATTAGCTTACGTGATCATTTTTCGCAAGCAAAGTTTACAAACGCGTCATTTTTTGTTCCATTTTGCGCACAGCGAGAATGTTTGTCCTGCTTCATTCGTCATATAATAAACAATTTATTACATGAAAAGTTGTGCAATACGGCTGTATTTTTACTCATCAGTTTTATTTTTTCTCGCCTGAAGCAGGCTCGAAAAAATAAAACCGACTCGTAAAAATACTCCACCGTATTGCACTCCTACCCGTGTAATAACCTCTTTATATCAATATTATTTTCTACTGTATAATCATCCAGCTTAGTTATGTGTACACTGTATGCCCTGCTCTTCAGTAGATAAGAACTGACTTACAATTGTCAAGGCCTCTCTGTACTCCTTCAGATGCATGTAACACTGATACATTCTGTACTTTAGCTCTACCTCTGGAAAAAGGCTCTGCAAGAAAGAGTTGACAGACAAGCAAACTTAAGTTATCATAAGGCGACCGACTTGCAATCCAGAATAAGGTGCAGATACTTAAGAGGTTTTCTGCCGTAAATTCGAGCAATGCATGCAAAAAGTCTGTACCAGAAAAAGAAGCACTATTTCAATCTGTAATTATGTTGATTTCTTAGTTTATGTAAGATGATCATCTTTGAGTAACACAGAAAATAGTCAAGAAATGTAAGGGAAGATGTGAGTGTTTTTGGTTGCCTTCCTAGTGTACAATAATATGTACATTATCATTCCAAAAGAAGAGTTTAATAGGAATATTTTTTCCTCCTGTTCTTTGAAAAGTTTTGTGAATTATTATTCAGTGTTACAGTAAAAGATGCCTGACATCAAGATCTTCTTGAGGAAATGGCAAAAAAGTCTCATTAAGAAATAGATTGTGTTGGTACAAGAATTGTTGATACTGTTGATAAATACTTGAGTTTACGGCAGAAACCCTCTTAATCTTTAAACAATCTAGTAACTAACAACAAAACTTTGTTCAGATTTCTAGTGTGCACTGATGTACAATGTATATCTGTGTATATCTTTTCACTGGCAATTTAGTAACTAGTTGTGGATAAAAATATTGCACTTATTTTATACACAGGGTTACCACTCACTGAGATAAAAAGGATTCCCTGACTTTTCCCAAAATTTCACTGACCACAAACAATTTTCATTGACCATTCAAGATGCAATCAAAGAACACCTGATTCCCCTAACTTTACATTTGCTTCAGTTTTATGAAGGTTTTCGATATCTTTCTCTTAATCTTCATGTAAACATTTTTGAACTGATATTGTTTTGTGCATAATCATTATCAATTTAAGCTTATCATACCTGAAAATATAATTCCCTGACTTTTAACTACTTTTGAAAAGAATCTAGATTTTTCCATGACTTGATGCAAAATTCCCTGACTTTTCCCAGACCTTAAAAAAGGTTTTTCTTTGACCATGACAATTCCCTGCATACATCACACACTTGAATCCAGTAGACACAGTAATTTAAACATAAGTTTCAAATTAAGGAGCCCTGTAAATTTTTTTTTTTTTTTTTTGCCAATTTTTTTTCCTTTTTTTTTTTTTTGAATGAAGAGGACAAAAAGACTCACCGGTAAAGCACTAGCTTTTGGTTTGTTCCTTGTTATGACTTTTCTCAGCTGCAAGGCTTTACCAAAGCACTTCTACAACACAAACAATAAATACATTAGAAGAGCCCAAAATAACACTGAGAAGAAGACTGGTGGAAACAAAATAATGTACAGAAAACCTATAACAAAGCAAATTATGGGAGTTGACAGTCTAAAAAATAAAGGAGGCAAACTTTGGGGAGAATGGACTACCTGAAAACCAAAACCAAAGCAATCACAAAGCCAATCAATGAGGTGAGCAAAAACACATCAGACCAATATTAGAAGTATGAGCAAAACCAATTAGCAGTGTACGTGTGAACAAGACATTGCAACTTGATTTCTTTCTTGCGTTAGAATATCGCAACCAGGTTAATTTACACTTGATTGACCAAGAGTGTTGCTAAAGTTGTTATGACCAATCAGAAAGCATAGCAAACACAAAACCAAAGCAATCACACCATTACTTTCGACAGTCATCCAAAAATGGCTCTATGTGGCAAATATAGATTGATTGATTGATATCATTGAGGAGGAGATGGATGCAAACGAACAATAATGTACAGAAAACCCCAAGTAACAGACAGAGAGACAAGCAGATGTGTTGATGAGGAAAAAGACATGGTGACATGAATTTTCATTGACACTTTGTTTTTCTTTCCCTGGTGTGACCTGAAACTGAATGCACTAGCCCTCATAGAACTTTATCTTCCTGATGCCCAGCTCTTCCCTGTACAGCACTGTACCTCAGCTCTCCTGTATTGCTCATCTTCAAATAGCGACTGTCCTGAGTAGACCAGGAGCTGGTACTGGTTCACCATATGCGTGGGCTCATTCTTATCTTTTGCACTGTGTTCATTCAGCGACAATAGAAAACTAGACTGAAAAAAAAGGCAAACAAAAAATATGAATTCTTAGCAGTTAAACACAAAACCATGCTATAAAATGCCCCTTCCAGGCCAAGCCACCAGACAGTTGTCAATCAACTATGACCAAGACAAGAACTCCTAATTAATTAGTGAAAAGTAGAAGATTACAAGACTTTCCGTTTTCTGCGTATCTGAATACAGTGAACTCTCTCTAAGGTGGAAGTAAGTTATAGAGAAACAAGTGAAAATCGGCAAAGACCAAATGTGCATGCCCTCTGCCTCAGAGATGTCCACTCCCGGTGGGGGGGTACTCAATAGAAATTTGGGTAGGGGTGTTCCGCTGACTCTATAAAACCCTGACCCCATTCAAGACACAAAAATGGAAATTTTGCTACCCTGTCTAAGACAAAGTGCTCTAATTTGATACCCTGTTCAAGACTAAGTTTAGATAAGTTTAGATAAGTCTGAAGATAAGTTTAGATAAGTTTAGATAGGTCTGCGTTGCACACGTTTCCACTGGAACATATGAAGAAATCATACGACAATGACAGGGTGTCAAGCAGCATGGTTGGTCAAAAAAGTAGGAAAATAGGAATTTCAGGGATGGAAAAATAGGAACTTTTGGTACAAAAAATAGGAAGAAAATAGGAAAACCAATACTACATTGATGGAGAAAGATAGCTCCGCTACAGTAAAAACCGAAATATAAGACCGTAGAGTTTTAGCCTAAATTAGGTTTGTAATATATAATTGATAGTTACCGTGAATCAACCATCTTAGCCACAAGTAGGTTCTTATATGCAGGTTTTTACTTTACACTACACTTCAACAGCGATCCCAATCCACCAGTTAGCCCTGTCATCACCGACAACAAGAAATAAATAAATAAGGCAAAGCCAGTGTTTCCATTCTAATTTATTGTGATGTAAATATCAACAAGTCAGTCAACAATTTTTTTTTTGGCATTAGACTATAAATGGCACTGAAATTGGAGTGACGATTGTATCGATTTATATAATTTCATAGAAACACGGCTGTTTATGATCTTTCTAAAATCATTATTTCCATTTCCCGTTCTTTAACTGAACAGCTTCACCTAGTTCACATACTTTTTGCATTTCTGACTGACAGTTGCTGGTGCAAAACTTCTCGAATTAACATGATAAGAGGTCCAAATTTGCATCTAGTACTGATTTATTGCTATAAAGTTATATTTGACTATGTGTGGAGTGCTGTCAGACAATTTGTACTGTCAATTCAGTGGTACAATGTAACATCAAACTAGCAGACCAGAGAAAACACAACAAATCCAGAGCAAACCCCGCCACAGATGGCAGGACATGCATGTTCACTTAATTTGACTTCCTTTTCTTTGAAGGCTGAACAGAATCACTTGTTGGTAGTGCTTTTTCTAGGAATTTCTGATTCTTTGTGCTAATCTCCTGTTTCTTCCTCACTTCTTCAAGCTTCCTCTTTGCTTTCGCTTGATTTGACTTTGCCGTTTCTATCATGAGGCAGGCAACTCTTGTGCCTTGTGAATCAACCTTGGAGCCTGCAGCCAGGGCGGTCTGTAGCTTGACTGTGCCATCTGACAGCAGCTCATCCGCTGTTTGCATATTCATCCATTGCTTCCTTTTCCTCTCTTGCAAGGCTTTCTCGTTTGTCTTTCAACGATCTGGTATCTTGTCTTAGCTTCTGCTGATCTCCCTTTCTTCTTTCCACCTCCTCAGCTTCCATTTTCTCTTCAGCCTGCCTCCTCTTCTTCTCAATTTCCTCTTCATGCAGCTGCTTCCTGTATTGCGTATGCGCAGATCAAACATCAATGAAAAGGCCATCTGTCATGGGTATTTTTTCTGGTCTGTTGTTGTCAGGATCATGAAACTTCACAGCATCTTTCACAACTCTAAGGCCAACAATGGTCCTCTCTCCAAGAAGTGACCGTTCTTGTGTTATGATACGGCCATTCACTGAAAGACTTCATTCTGACTCAGCATTCATCGGAGGGAAAGGACTAGACCCGATTTGATGACTTTCGGAAGAGTTGAAAACAGAGGTCCAGTCGCATATAGAGACTTGAGGCTGAATACGGCTCACCAAAAATGGTCTACACGTTGCTAGGCCAAAGGAAGAACTTATTTACCAACCATTTTTATGTAAGGCTAAGGGCATCAAAGCTCTCATACTGCGTCTCAAACACATAGAACTATGACTCCACTTTCACTTTTTTAGCATGTATTGGTTTCATCAGCTAAAAAAATAGGAAAAATAGGAGGTTCTACTTAAAAAACAGGAAAAATAGGAAAACTTTTAAAAAATAGGAAAAAATAGGAAAAAATAGGAACTTGACACCCTGCAATGAGGAGAGCAAATATGTGGTTGAGGGGGGAGGGGAAGAGGAAAACAATCTTCAGAAAATAACCCTGTTTAAGACACAAAAATGTAAAATTTGATACCCTGTTTAAGACCCTGAAAATGATACCCTGTCGGGCGGAAAATCCCTATATAGGAAATATATGGGAGTACCCCCCCTGCCCCCCTCCCCCGGGTGTCCACTTTAGAGAGAGTTCACTGTGCAAGAGTTCATTGTGTAAAGCAAAACATTCATTTTGAGTTCATTTTTAATAAAAACCAAGGCAATTTTCTAAACAAAAATATATATTACATGGCATGCAGAAAGGTGTTGCGGCACTCCCACCAAATTCAAAATATATTTTGCTGACCCAAAGCAACATTTTACCTCAAATTACCCAATGTTTCAGCTCAGGGTTACAGTGGCCTTTCAGGGTGAATTTTAGGTACACTTTTATGCATCAAGTGAGGCAAAACTTTGAAATGAGATGTGTAAGTTTTGAATACTATGAAGGCACATGCAGTTCAACCAGTAAAAAATGTGCAAATTGAATGTCCAAAGAGGTGGGGCTAATTGCCCTTTTATAGTGCAGTTTTGTGTTTAAACTATATACCATAAACTCAGCTCTAAAGCGGACACCTTTTTATGGCGTAGAGCACGCAGATTTGGCTCTTGCTGATTCTCACTTATTTTCTCTGTAACTGAACTCTCTCTAAGGCAGACACCTCTGAAAGGTGGACACTAAATGCTTGGCCGGAGGGTGTCTGCCTTTAGAGAGAGTTTACTGTGTTAGTAGTAATACCATCATAAGTGGAGAACCTTGCATAGCAAGTTATAATGATCATGTCTGTTGACCAATCGCATAACACTAAATTCTGTGATGCACAATATGGAATTCCTTATTATTGTGACAGACAGACTTAAATTAAAATCACAATTGTGAATTATTTTGCTGACTGACAGTCCATGGGAAATCAGCACAACAGTTTATGAATCACAAAATAAATGTCAGCGATAAATGCTGTTATTGGCTAGCTCTGGACCATGACAGCTAACTATCCCGTGTTTACACGAGACACATTTACCACGGCGAAAGCATTTACTTTACTGCAGTAAATGTACCACGCGTGTAGACAATTTACAAAACCTTGGTAAATGTAGCTCAGAACAACAGAAAATTTACTGCAGTAAGTGCCAATTTACCATCTCGCAGGGTATGGTAAATGCAAATTCCAAAAGTAGTTTTTTTACTGCAGCGGTAAATGTCTCTCGTGTATAAATCACGGCATATGTGCAAAATCAATATATGGGGTACTGAGAGCCAATAAAGCTAGGTGGCAAAAGTTTTTAAATAATAGAAAATACAAAAGATGTTTCCAGAAACGCTACTGATAATAATGCTACGAAATATACATCGTGTGATTGAACCCTAATCCCGAATGGTGTATAAACTTCACTTACCAATAACCTGGAGCTCTGCAGCAAACCAGCATCATGCAAAACCTTTACTTGGTCAACACACGCCATGTTGGAAGCCCGTTTGAGCGCAAATCACCAAATTATCACCTAATAAATCGAGCTTTCCTTCGATCAAAAAATCCCGCGTTTTGACAACACAGAGCCCTCGAAATATAATGGTCAGCAAACTCTCGCGACAATACGTGCGCGCATTGGGGGACCATGTGTAACGTTACATGAAGTAGTAGTTGTACCAGATTATCAACAAGGCCGGGTTTATACCAAACGACAGAAATGAGCTTCTTCGTCAATCTGATACTGATGGCTGTTGCTGGAATCCTCCTAGGATGGTTTTTCCGAGGTCGATCTGGTCGTGTCGAATCGAAAAGCTATGAATCCGACGAAGCCGTATGTTACTGTTATATTTGTGTTGTGGTTCACCAGATTATATATTAGCAATAAACTACTTTTGGCGAGGAAATATGCACGGATAATTGTCCGAGGATATTATCTGTGCATATTTCCAAAGCCAAAAGTTTATTGTCTTTTATATTATCCTTCAAATATTTCCTCTCGCAGTGCAAATAACGGCGCGGAAACTGTGACGCTTTTTAGTGCTTTCTGGAACTGCATTTTCGACCAATAAATTGCTGTCCTCCTCAGTAGTCATCTTGTAATGATTTTTGTGACTAAATAAATAGAACTGTGTTCGGATATAAACAGCGTTAGCTCGCCAGGCGGGGGTTATTCGCTGATAACGTCTGCTCAGGAGCAGACGTTATTCGGTCACGTGTCACGATTCTACCAATCACGTGCGGGAGGAAATATTTGATGGGTCATAAACAGAGATAGTTTTTTGGGCACCTTTCGTGTAATCAAATCCAAATAACAGTTTAGTAACAATCATGTTACTAAAAGTACCCTTTTCAACTATCGTAAAGTCCTTCAGACTCGAGTAGTTGATTAGCCTGAGCACAAAAAGTATTGAATATATTTTCTGGTCGCATTTCAGCCCACAACCTTCATAGCAAGTGAAATGGTGCTAGTAGTGCAACAAGACTTGGGCATGGGAAAAGGCAAGGTCGCTGCACAGAGAAGTATATTCTCTCGTCCAATAACTCACAGCTGAACTATTTTTTCTTCAGCAAATTGATGAAATACTTTCGGAGTTGATGTTGGTTTATGTTTGTCTTTCAGTGTTTTCATGCTGCTGTTGGGCTCTATGTTCAATTGACACAAAGTAATCCCCAGGTACAGTGTACACCGAGACTCACCAAAACCCTTAGTTCAAATCGGAGACCGAGGCTGAGAGACTCGTAGAAAGGCCAAAAAAAAAAAAAAAAGACAGGGGGTTAATTTGTTGTGATATTTTAATCACTGGGTATATGTAGGATTGCAGATCAGAATCTTCCTAGAGGTAATGAAGTGAATGGCAAATCCCTTGTGCACAGCACTACCGTTCCCACTCAACTTCAAACCAATAATTTGGCAGTACTTTTCCATCCTACTTGGAAAATAGTCAGACCTTCACATATCTCCTGTGTGGAATCAGAGGTCTCTGTGATGCTATTGAGAATCTGGCCTCCAAAGCAGTGCACCTTTTAGCATGGGAATAAAATGCACTCACATCTTACAACTAAGAGTCTGATTATTTAAACCTCAGCTTCTTGTGGAGTGGAATTCTTCTGGTTGTGCCAAAGTTGTGGTGAAAGCTCCTGATGAAACAATTCTGTAAGTACCAAAATCTGCTACTAATTTACTGGTGAATAAGCCACTTTTACAAGCATGCGCAGCAGCAAATAGTTCTTTTTACTGCCCACGGAAATGAGTGTCTGTCAAGTAAATGTCTCTGTTGAGCTTGGTGTCTGTAGAATAAGTTAAATACACTCTTTCCACCACATTTTATTGTCTGCCAGCTTGCCATAACATCTGTGCTCCCAAACTGTGTATGATTGTGAAAGTGCATGCTTATTGAACTCATATTTTCACAACAGAATCTATCTATTATTATTATTATTATTATTATTATTATTATTATTATTATTATTATTATTATTATTATTATTAATTATTAAATATTACTATTATTAATTAATTTACTTCTTGGCAATCCATGTAGCTGCTCTTGCATTCCCCTTGCAGAGAACTTGCACAAAAAGCCAGATCATTTGGTCTGGAAACTGCATGATCAGAGACGCTGGAAGGACACAGATTGCACCAGGTTCTACAACTGGGTTGGGAGTTGGTCCAGGTATCTGAACTGCTGGTCTTGCATTCATCAGTTTCTTTCTTCTTCTCCTTGCCCCTCCTCCTTCACTACTTAATATATTTTTATCTTTTTTATGGCTCTTTCCTCTTTATATTTGTCTCCATTTTTTCTTCTTTATCATCTTTTTCATTATAGTATTTCCTAACCTACAGTATTTTTGCTCTTCCCTGTCACTGTCCTTTTTCTCTTTTTCCTTATTTACTTGACTCTTTTCAGTCAGTTTTTCTTTTTCATGTTGCCACTATATTCTGTCTGTCTGCAGTTTCCTCGTGTTCTTTATTTATATTTCTTTTTTTTTTATTTTGTCTTTTTCTTGTTGCCACATATTCTCTGTCTGTCTGCTGTTTCCTCATCTTTTCTTTCTGTTTGGTTTTGTCTTTTTCTCATTGCCATTTCCTCATCTTATTTATTTATTATTTATTTCCATTGCAGGTGCAAGTGACCTGGTAAATCATGTGACAGGCCACTTGAAACTTTATCAACAAACAACAAATATTGTATTTAAAATATTTTATTAACAACCTTTAATAAAATTCAACTTGTTTGTACAGGTGCGACTTCACGAAAACACGGCATTCTTTCCTACATAAGCACATACATGTCCGCTGTTTGCAGGACACTGGGCATAACTATTGCTTTGTTGCAAACTCTGTAAAAATGCCATTTTCCGAGGATGAGAACTAAATCTCAAAATTAGCCTGGTTTCTATGAACCAGTCTGGATCTACCCTGCTGTGACCTATAGTTGGATAGGATTACCCTATAACTCTATATTTTTGTTTTGCATCATAATCACCAAGAGCGAAAGTTTTACAATGGTTGGCTTTCAGCCTTGTGCAAAACAATACATTTCTCAAAAAAACATCAACTTTTTTTTATTCAAAGGCCAGCAGCAGTTGGATGCAACAACTTCAATGCACTCCCATATTTTGGCACACTATGAAACACAACCAAGGCATTTTTACTATTGAGTAAATTCTCTGTTTCAAGATTCATGTGGGAGAGTGATGCCCTACAGGCCTCATGGTTTCGTGACCTTGCCTTACGCCATCCGTATGTAATCATGAAAAATTACCATTTTACTATTTTCACTGCTATGTTTTAGTATGATTTTTAACATGCTCTTGCATGTCTTCCTGAAGGGCAAAATATTCACAACACACATCACACTCATAAGCATACTTAAAAAACCTGTAAAGGTCTTCATCTCTGTGCTTCAAAAAGTGTTGTGACAGATTGTCTTTAACGGTGAAGGTTTCACTGCATATTTCACATGTGTAGCACTTTTCTTTATTGTGTTGAAGTTTCTTGTTAGGTGTGTGTACACATTGGTGCTGGATTACACTATATTTCCGTGTAAAAGCGTTACCACATTTGTCACACTTGTGGGGCTTCTCTCCTGTATGTACAAGTTGATGTTTGGCCAAGTTACTCTTACATGCAAAAGCTTTACCACATTTAGCACACTTGTGGGGCTTCTCTCCATTTACTTGTGGAGCTTCTCTCCTGTATGTACAAGTTGATGTTTGGCCAAGTTACTCTTACATGCAAAAGCTTTACCACATTTAGCACACTTGTGGGGCTTCTCTCCTGTATGTACAAATTGATGTTCGGCCAAGTTACTCTTCTTTGTAAAAGCTTTACCACATTTATCACACTTGTGGGGCTTCTCTCCTGTATGTACAAGTTGATGTTTGGCCAAGTTACTCTTCTGTATAAAAGCTTTACCACATTTATCACACTTGTGTTGTTTTTCTCCTGTATGCACAAGTTGGTGCTTGGCCAGGTCACTCTTCCATACAAAAGCTTTACAGCATTTGTCACATTTGTGGGGCTTCTCTCCTGTATGTACAAAATGGTGCGTGGCCAAGTTACTCTTCTGTGTAAAAGCTTTACCACATTTGTCACATTTGTGGGGCTTCTCTCCTGTATGTACAAGTTGGTGCGTGGCCAAGTTACTCTTCTGTGTAAAAGCTTTACCACATTTGTCACATTTGTGGGGCTCCTCTCCTGTATGTACAAGTTGGTGCGTGGCCAAGTTACTCTTCTGTGTAAAAGCTTTACCACATTTATCACACTTGTGGAGTTTTTCTCCTAAATGTACAAGTTGATGTCTGGTCAGGTTACTCTTCTGTGTAAAAGCTTTACCACATTTATCACACTTGTGGGGTTTTTCTCCTGTGTGTGCAACTTGGTGCATGGCCAGGCTAACCTTCTGTGTAAAAGCTTTACCACATTTGTCACACTTGTGGGGCTTCTCTCCTGTATGTAGAAGTTGGTGCATGGTCAGGCTACTCTTCTGTGTAAAAGCTTTATGACATTTATCACACTTGTGGGGCTTCTCTCCTGTGTGTACAAGTTGGTGCATGGTCAGGTGACCATTCTGTGTAAAAGCTTTACCACATTTATCACACTTGTGGGGCTTCTCTCCTGTGTATAGAAGTTGGTGCGTGGCCAGGTTACCCTTGTGTGCAAATGCTTTACCACATTTACCAAACTTGTGGGGCTTCTCTCCTGTGTGTACAAGTTGGTGCGTGGCCAGGTGACCCTTCGATGCAAAAACTTTACCACATTTATCACGCTTGTAGGGTTTTTCTCCTGTGTGTACAAGTTGATGTCTGGCCATGCTCTTCTTACATGCAAAAGCTTCACCACATTTATCAGACTTGTGAAGATTTACTCCAGATCAGTATGCACAAGTTGGTAAGGAGCCAGGTTCAACTTCTGTGCAAAAGCTTCACCACATTTATATCTCTTGTGGGTTTTTCTCCTGTGTGTACAAGTTGGTTCATGGTCAGTCCACTCTTCTTGGTAAAGGTGGAGCATACCATGGTCATAGAGATACCCTTCCCCCCTTCTCCTATCTTCAAAAAGCTACATCAAACTAAGGGGAGGGGTGGTCTAGCTTCACTGCAGATCTATGTATCCACTTCATAACTTTCAAGGGCACCATACTTGCAAATAACCACTGGCCATGTTATGAGATGTTTACAATATATTCACTGCAATATCTTATAACACATTATTTCATAAGGAGCTGTGGGAGGTGTATTTGAACGTCATAAAAGAGCGTGCACTGTGCCTTTTCATTTCCTTTTATTTTCCTCAAACGATCAATGATCATATATAAAATTGCATATCCATGGTTATTGAAAAGGGTCTTCGCTTTGCAGTTTTGGTGGGGGTAAACTATAAAACGAAGACCCTGATCTAATTCCAAGATTTGCATCTTTCTAGTGTCTTCAGTTGCTGAAATGTAATTTATGAGCGTATTGAACATTCGGATCAAGTAACTTGTGCGCCACCCGGTGGCGTTAAAGTTACCGTGATTTTTTCAGGGTAACTTGTACGCCACCCTCAAATAAAAAAATTCACCAGAAAACCACAAATCAAAGATTGCCAACAATTTCGGATCTGAACGAAAGGGGAAAAAATCCTGCAGCTAAAAATATATAATATATAATTTGTGCGCCACTGATGGGAAGGGAAAAAATCAGATCAGTGGCGGGCGTACAACCGTGTAGCAACAATTCGAATTCATGTGGAGGGAGCGCGCCGGTTATTAATTTTTCAAATAAGAAAAACCATTATTACAGATAATTTGAGAAAAAAGACCCTCATAAAACCTTCATAAAAAAAAAAAAAAAAAAAAAAAAAAGTGGGTGGCGTATAAGTAACCATGTGGTAACTTTTACGCCACCAAAACGTCTGGGGTGGCGCACAAGTTACTTGATCCGAACATTCATTGCAAACATCCAAGGCGTTTTAGAGGGGGTCTTCATTTTGTAAGTTTTGGTAGGGGTAAACTATAAAATGAAGACCCTGATTAATTCACTGGCAAGTGGTTCTCTTAGCACATGAGTTATGTTTTACGACATTTCAGCACTTTTCAGGATGGTATAACAAAAAAAGGGGGGTCTTCGGTCTTTGTCTTTAGACACCCCACATGCTCTCTAGTTTGGAAATATTATTGAATTCGAATGCTTCTCTATCCATATTTTTACTTGGAGGATTAAAAGTTATACCACCTTCTCGGTGCGGATAAACTTATCCGCTGGATAACGACTGGATTAGAGCTATCCAAGCTTCGAACAACCGAACTTGTGCAACGGATAAACTTCATTCGCTGGATAGGGAGGTTTTATATACAAGCTACTCTGGTCGGTACACGAGGAAACGGAAAAAATACACTCTACTTTAGAGTAAAACGCCAAACAGCACAAGAATAAACGACGAGGAAAGAATATAACTATTACTGAACACATACAAGCTTGGAAACCTGTGCCAGCCTTGCATCTCTTGCATGTTGACATTGGAGCGAAATAATTAACGTATCGAACTGTCTAAGCCTGTTTTATAATGCAGGTCCTTGTTTGACAGAGAAATCTCACTTACTTACCTTAGTTTATAAATCGTACATATTCTCTGATAACTTTCACCACAGCGAGCTTCTTGACCAGGCCTGGGAAAGAACCCGTATGTTCGCGCCGATTTCTGATGAACTGATAAAACTCGTCCCAGTGCCTTACGATGGGTTTTTCGTCCCGGGTGGGGAAGAGAGGGGTACTCCCATATGAAGCATATGAGTAGGATGAGTGTGAGTAATCGTGTGATTGTTTTGGTCTTGCGTTTCCTATGACTTGATTGGAACCTGTCAAAATTTTCAACTTCCCACCAAATGCGCGGAAAATATACTAGTCGTCGACACAAAAAATTACCGTAAATACTCTAGTAAACTCTCCCTCCCTACCTCTCTCTTCCTTGGCTTCCCTCTCATTGCTGTAAATTTCTCAAATAACCCCCTTTTCCTCACCTCATACTGACTTTGAGTACCAGAATTTATGATGCTTTGTGATATATTTTTGAAGTACATTTCCCACATTAACTTTACACAGTTTTTTGCTGACTAGAAATACAGTACATCCTCCATTCATCTCATCTTTTAATCAGCCACCCCTCACTACTAAATCCCAACCTCCAAGTAACTCGAAGTCCCAAGGCCAAATTTTACATAGGCCTCCCAGGTTAAGGGGAAAAAATCAGTGTAGCATTCCAGTGTTTTTAGGGTTCCAGCCGGCATTTTCCCACCGCTCCATGATCTGCCCCTGGGTCTCCAACGATGTTTTGTTTCATGAATTTGCTCTCAACTTTTACCACATTGGACGGAGTTGCCAAATTTTATATCAGCCCAACTCCGTGAAGGGGGGAACACATCGGCTAACAGATTTGGACCCCCCTAACAGTAACAAAACATACAATAACAGAACTTGGAATGTCAAAAACACAATGTTCTCTTCAGCAAGTTCCTTAACTATTTAGGAAATTAATCCTGAAACCAAACCTGTAAAGTGCAGACTGAGTTTAAACTGTACATACTGTTTTCAAACATGGCCAATCAAAATCACAGATCATCATTATTACCCAATTACAACAGGCCTTTTATAGCTAAAGTTGAATGACCCACAAATTATTCAACATATGATCATATTACCATCATAATCTCAGGCTTTTTGAGATTCAAAAATATCAAAATGTATACAGAAATTACAAACTTTGTGGTCCACAGCATTCAAACATCAATTTCCCAGTCACTAATTCAACAAAGATTGATGAGATTTCCATGAGAAATGCCATACATGTAAGAGGTCAAAAAGCTATTACATTTTCTATAATCATGTATACATAATGTAATCATGCAATCATGTAATCATGCATACTGGGTGAGTTTCACCAAACCGAGGCTACGGGGACATCAGCAAAAGACGAGTCAGTGCTTGGGCACCTTTTTATATTGCGATCAGAATTACTACATTTTTCTTGAGAACACTCCAAAACTCAACAAAGGCAATATTACTATCTAGTAACCTTCTCTGTTTTAAGATTCACATGGAAGAGTGATGCCCTACTAGCCTCGCTCTTTCATGAAACTCGCCTTTTATGCTATCGACAAATAAACCTGAAAAATCATTTTAGCATTTTACTGTTTGTGTCACTTATGTCTTAGTATGACTTTGAACATGTTCTTGCATGTCTTCCTGTAGGGCAAAATATTCATAACACACATCACACTCATAAGCATACTTAAAAAACCTGTAAAAGTCTTCATCTCTGTGTTTCAAAAAGTGTTGTGACAGTTTGTCTTTAACAGTGAAAATTTCACTGCATATTTCACATGTGTAGCACTTTTTTTCAATGTGTTCAAGTTTCTTGTTAGGTGTGTGTACACATTGGTGCTGGATTACACTATATTTCCGTGTAAAAGCTTTACCACATTTATCACACTTGTGGGGTTTTTCTCCTGTGTGTAGAAGTTTGTGCCGAGTTAAGTCAGATTTCCTTGTAAAAGATTTACCACATTTGTCACACTTGTGAGGCTTCTCTCCTGTATGTACAAGTTGGTGTATGGCCAGGTTGCCCTTCTGTGTAAAAGCTTTACCACATTCGTCACACTTGTGGGGTTTTTCTCCTGAATGAGCAAGTTGGTGCATGGCCAGGTTACCCTTCAGTGTAAAAGCATTACCACATTTGTCACACTTGTGGGGTTTTTCTCCTGTATGTACAAGTTGGTGCCTGGCCAGGCCACTTTTCTGTGTAAAACCTTTACCACATTTACCACACTTGTGAGGCTTTTCTCCTGTGTGTTCAAGTTGGTGCCTGAGCAGGTGAGCCTTCCGTGTAAAAGCTTTTTTACCACATTTGTCACACTTGTGGGGTTTTTCTCCCGTGTGTAGAGGTTTGTGCTGAGTTAAGTCAGATTTCTGCGTAAAAGATTTACCACATGTGTCACACTTGTGGGGTTTTTCTCCTGTATGTACAAGTTGATGCCTGGCCAGGTTACTTTTCTGTGTAAAATCTTTACCACATTTATCACACTTGTGAGGCTTTACTCCTGTGTGTTCAAGTTGGTGCCTGAGCAGGTGAGCCTTCTGTGTAAAAGCTTTACCACACTTGTCACACTTGTGGGGTTTTTCTCCTATATGTATAATTAGGTGCCTGGCCAGGCTACTTTTCTGTGTAAAAGCTTTACCACATTTGTCACACTTGTAGGGCTTCTCTTTTGTATGTACAACTTGATGTGTGGCCAGGTGACCCTTGCATGTAAAAGCACTGACACATTTACCATCCTTGTAGAGCTTCTCTCCCGTATATACAAGTTGGTATGGGGCCAGGTTTCCCCTCTGTGTAAAATCTTTACCACATCCTGTGTGTACAAGTTGGTTCATGGTCAGTCTACTCTACTTTGCAAAAGTGGTGGACATGCTGATACTCACGCCCCCCCTCCGCCGTGCCTCCTTCTCCAACGTTATTGAAATATGTCTTGAAGTGAGTAAGTGGATATAAAGTAGGGTTAGATCACCCATCCACCTAAATTGAAATTTAAGTTTATATTGAAGTTCGTAACTCAGATATGACATTGTTTTTAGTAGAGGGAAAAGTGCATTTTCAAATCACTGCATATACACACAAGCCACTTCAATTAAAGCTACATTATTAAAAAACTTAAAGGTGGGGTGGTCTAGCTTGACTGCATATTTGCGTATCCACTTCGTATACTGTTTCAAAAAGCTACGGGGAGGGGTGGACTATGGAACAAAGTAAGCCTTATTAAGTAGGTGTTCTTGGTTTCCTTGTTAGTTTTCATGCAATTTGACAGATTACTGGACATTGATAAAGTTCTTAAATTCCTTGTGTACACTGCAAGGCCAATTGTTCACAAAAATCATGCATGGCAATAGAGTGGTAAAGTGATGACGTCATAAAAATATTTTTTCGGAAATAATGAAATAATTTTGAATGCTTCTTAATTGCTGCTCAGCAAGTGAAGCAGCAGTTTATATTCTTGACGTACAATATTGTATGTGCAGGAAAAGTTTCGATTCACTTGACTGCACTCAACTTTGCAATTAGACCAAACTGCCTCGTGTGCTTTGTAACCAATTGCTTCATGGCATTTGATTTCATAAATCACATGTCCTGCTGGACGGCTTTCTTTTCCATGTGGGGTACCTGTACAATATTGGGTGCTTTTTATCCTGTCCATATTACTTCGTAGTTTAGATTTTGATTTTTTTGTTGGCTTTTGTTTTTTTGTACACAATTTACAGGACTATACAAGCTGTTAGCTTTATCAGGGAGTTCACACAATCACTCAGTTTGTATTTACAGTTTAATTCCATCCTCGCACTTCAAGTTGCCAAACATACTGATCTCATCTTTTGTGATTTGTCAATTTATGAAGTGGGCGTTCTACATTGCGTCAGGTCTCTTTCATGATCTAGTAATCGAGTTTTGTAAAATTACAAGTCATTTACAATACGACTCATTCAGTTTCATTCGTGGCCATCAAAACTTGAAAGATTTCAGATTGATTGCACCATTATATTAATTTGCTTCTTTCTTGCATGTTTCTTTTACGGCAATTTTTTGAGGTGTGTAATTTTATTGATTTTTTGACATTATTTATGACATCAAGTTTCCCAAAGGTTATCATTCCTTGTTTATTCAGTTACATGCATTCTGACAATTGTCTCTTTCACCCTGATTACACGTTCACGTTGTGCATGACTTACAAGTCATTTTTCGCAACTCATCATGTCCAGTAAGTCAAAATCACACTTGATATCAGCTATCCCATTTTTCTTTCAGAAACTCGCTGAATATGTGTGAGTTTCAAAATAATTGATTGGTACTTAATATCGTTTTCATTCCAACCAGTCTATTAGCCATTCCCCAAGGATCACCATATGATACATGTTTGACCATATAAAGCCCAGCGCAAATAGACCTAACATTGTTGTCCATTTGTGCCGGGATTAATACATTAGGACCCTGTTGTTCAATGCATAACTATATCCAGTAAATAAGTTGCTATCCAGCATAAGCAATGTCCTCCCAACTACATTTATGCCAAAATCAGCGCAACAATCACTATCTTTAGATATCCTAGTCCACATTTTTATTCGGAGGATTAAAAGTTATACCACCTTCTCGGCGCAGATAAAACTTATCCGCTGGATATCGACTGGATTAGAGCTATCCAAGCTTAGAACAACCGAACTTGTGCAACAAATTAACTTCATTCGCTGGATAGGGATGTTTTATACAATCTACTCTAGTCGGTACATGAGGAAACGGAAAAAGAACACACTACTCTAGAATAAAACGCCAAACAAACAGTCCAAACAAACAGTACAAGAATAAGCGACGGAGAAAGAACACAGCTATATATACTGAACACACACAAGCTTGGAAAACCTCTGCCAGCCTTTGCATCTCTTGCATGTTGACATTGGAGCGAAATAATTCACGTCTCCAACTGTCTAAGCCTGTTTTATAATGCAGGTCCTTGTTTAGCAGATAAATCTCACTTCCTTACCTTTAAAAGCGCACATGCTATTATATAACTGTAGCAACGTCCCAACCTTCACCGCACCCCACGTGTCCATTCTCTTTACTCGAACGCGAGCTTGTTAACCAGGCCTGAGAAAGAACCCGTATGTTCGCGCCGATTTCTCGAAGACTGATAAAACTCGTCCCAGTGCCTTACGGTTTTGTGCAGGATGGTGCCGTTTTCGGAATTGAAGGTCGAGTGACTGTGTGATTGCTTTGGTTTTGCGTTTGCTATGCCTTCTGATTGGTTAAAACAAGTTCGTCAGCATTCTTGGCCGTGAACTGCAGAACCTGTCAAAATTTTCAACTTCCCACCAAAATGCGCGGAAAAGATATTTATCGTCGACACAAAAGATTACCTCAAATTCTCTATTAACGCCCTCTCTCCCCTATCTAATAAACCCCTCTCTTCCACAAACTGGCATTTTGCCCGTCACTCCACAATCTACAACAATGTTTTGTTTCATAAACTTGCTCTCAACTTTTACCACCTCGGGCGGAGTTGCAAAATTTCATGTCAGTTCAACTCCGTGAAAGGGGAACATCGGCTCACAGATTTGGACCCCCCCCCCCTCCCCCCCAAGGGCATGATAGCTACCAAGAACAAAAGTTTTACAATGGTTGGCCTTTCAGCCTTATGTGCAAAACAATACATTTCTCAGAAAAAACATCAATAAACTTTATTCAAGGATAGCTACAGCAGTTTGCTACATAGCCAATGATATATGCAACCCCACCAGCCGAACCCCTATATTTCGCAACTTAATTAGCTACTGTGTGTCTTCTCTACACTTTTACATATTAACTCTCTTTGGATGCCGTGCCTCAGAATCAACACTACTGGGACATCAGCACAAGATGAGTCAGTGCTTGGGCATCTCTTTATATTCCGATCAGAATTACATTTTTCTTGAGAACACTCCAAAACTCAACCAAAGGCATTATTACTATCTAGTAAACTTCTCTGTTTTAAGATTCACATGGAAGAGAGATGCCCTACTAGCTTTGCATAACATGATTGTCGTCTTTTCTCTAGACGTGTCTGGTGCTGTTCAATCGTTTCACGATTCCGCCTTGCCCGTGCCTGTTCCCTTGTCTTTTGAACACGGGCTTTGCGAGACTGTTGTGTTTCAAGTTTTCTAGTTTTCAAATTCATTCTCATGAGCGCCGTTTCGTACATTGTTGCTTCGTTCAAATATTTTTTCTTCCGAGTGTCAATAAAACTACTGGCGGAGTAGCCTGCGTAGCTGGCGGTCTTATTCGATGCGGTTGAACGGTGTTCACGGGCGCCATTTTGTACTGATGGCAGAAGGGAGACTGAGGTCAAGTGACAAAATTACGGGGCGGGGGAAGGGGGGTGGGGGCGGGGGTCTTTTCCCCAGGAACACCGTTCAACCGCATCGAATAAGACCGCCAGCTACGCAGGCTACTGGCGGAGACGCTAATCGATAATTATTACGTCATTGCTTAGGCACCTGGCCTTGAGGTCGTACGATGGCGGACTGACGAACATTAAATTTCGAGATGGCGACCCGCTTAGAGTCTCCAAATAAGGCGATAGTACTGATTAGCGTTGTGATTATTACCATCGCTTACGCTCACGGACATGCCCCTCCAGTCCCTCTTATATTTTCACCCAGTCGACTTTGAGCAGCAGAATTTATTACATGTAAACAAAACAAATGACGCGCATTGGATCCTTGGTAATATATTTTTGAACTTTACATTTCCCGCATCTAACTTTACATAGTCTTTTGTTGACCAAGTAGCTGAAATGTCAGTCATCTTTTGTTGACCAGGAATACAGTACATCTTGTGTACAATCCAAATTTTATATAAGCCTACCAGGGTAAGGGGAAACCCTTACCTTAATCAAAGCAGCGATGCCACTGTAAGCTCGGCTCCTTTTAATTGGAAATTTGTTCACTTTTCAAAAGCTCAATAAAATAGGTTTTAAACTGAATACGCATCTGTTTCCGCAGCCCTCCACTTTTGCCGAACCGCGTATTCGAAAGCCTCAGTTTTTAAAAACCCTTCATTTTCAAGGTGGATAGAGAAAAAACAAAATTAGAGTGGCGCTTGAAATGGGAGCTTCAAAATTATCTCCAAAACACTGCGGAAATAATTTCGTGTGCGAGTTTGGAATTGATCGGTACATAACATCGTTTTCGTTCCAAGCGGTCTATTAGCCATTCCCCATGGATCATCATATAATACATGTTTGACCATAAAGACCAGCGCAAAAGGACTTAACGTCGTCGTCAATTTGTGCTGGGATTAATACATTAGGCCCAAGTTGTTCAATGCATAACTATATCCAGTAAATAAGTTGCTATCCACCATAAGCAATGTCCTCCCAACTACATTTATGCCAAAATCAGCGCAACAATCATTATCTTTAGATATCCTAGTCCACATTTTTATTCGGAGGATTAAAAGTTATACCACCTTCTCGGCGCAGATAAACTTATCCGCTGGATATCGACTGGATTAGAGCTATCCAAGCTTAGAACAACCGAACTTGTGCAACGGATCAATTTCGTTCGCTGGATAGGATGTTTTGTACAATCTACTCTGGTCGGTACATGAAGACACGGAAAAAGCAGGCTAATTTATCTAAACTTAGTCTTGATTGGGGTATTAAATTAGAGCACTTTGTGTTAGACAGGGTAGCAAAATTTTCATTTTTGTGTCTTCAATAGTATACCTGCCAACTCTCACGCCTGCGGGTCAAAAACTTCGATCTCACGCCAACTCACGCCTGCGGACCAATTTCTCACGCCTGGCTGGCTAATACATAAAAACGATTTAAACCGCTTAAATTTGGCTAAAAACTACCACAAAAATGAAGGATATGCCATTTCAGGGAGACTAGATTTCAAAATTTTTCCCGCACTCCCCTAGAAGCTCGCGCCTTTCAGGCACTCATACCAACCCCCCTCCCCCACCCTCGCAATTCTGAAAAAAACCTCACGCCTTGCAATCGAAAAATGTTGGCAGGTATAGAATAGGGTCAAGGTTTTATAGAGTCAGCGGAACCCCCCTACACATCCAACTTTACACAGTATTTTGCTGACTAGGAATAATGTACATCCTGCATTCATCTTTTAATCAGTCCCCCTCTCTACTAAATCCCAACCTCCAAGTAACTCTAAGTCCCAAGTCCAAATTACATAGGCTTCCCAGTGAAAGGGGGAAACTAGTGTGGCATTCCAGTGTGTTTAGGGTTCCAGTGTTTTGCATGAAGACCTCTTCATGGATTTTGATGTGTGATAAGTGATCAGATAAACAAGGCCTTTGACCTCCTCCCACTTTTCTTCCCCCCCCCCCCCCCCCCCCTATTGCCCAGGACTGCAGCAAGAGTTGCTGTCAAAAGTCAAAATCAACAGAATGATGCAAAACAAGATGCATCATAATCACCAACCATAAACAACAGTAACAAAACATGCAATAATGGAACTGGGAATCTCAAAAATACAATGTTCTCTTCAACAAGTTCCTGAACTATGTGGTAAACTAATCCTGAAACCAAACCTGTAAACTGCAAACTTAGGTTATTTACACTGTACATTTACACTGTACTGTTTTCAAACATGGCCTATCAAAATTACAGATAATCATTATTGCTTGTTCACAACAGGCCTTTTACAGCTGATGTTGCATGACCCACAAATTATTCAACATGAGATCATATTACCATCATAACCTCAGGCTTTCTGAGATTCAGAAATATCAAAATGTATACAGAAATTACAAAATTTCCAGTCATGAGAATTCAAACATCAATTTGCCAGTCACCAGTCACTAATTCAACAAAGACTGATGAGGTTTCCATGAGAAATGCCATACATGTAAAAGGTCAAAAAAGTATTACATTTTGTATAATCAGGTTTTCAACATACGGCCCATACATCAAATTCATAAATGACTGATCTTGCAGATGGCAAGGGCGAGCTTCACCAAACTGAGGCTACGGGGACATCAGCACAAGATGAGTCAGTGCTTTGGCATCTTTTTATATTCAGAATTGCTACATTTTTATTGAGAACATCCCAAACACAAAAAAAGGCATTATTACTATCAAGATGTCTCTGATTCAAGATTCACGTGGGAGAGTGATGCCCTCCTTGCCTCAAAGTTTTATGAAACTCGCCTTTTGCTATGGACAAGTAAACCTGAAAAATTGTTTTACCATTTTACTGTTTTCGCTGCTATGTTTTAGTTATGACTTTGAACATGCTCCTGCATGTCTTCCTGAAGGGCAAAATATTCACAACACACATCACACTCATAAGCATACTTATAAAACCTGTAAAGGTCTTCATCTCTGTGCTTCAAAAAGTGTTGTGACAGTTTCTCTTTAACAGTGAAGGTTTCACTGCATACTTCACATGTGTAGCACTTTTCTTCATTGTGTTGAAGTTTCTTGCTAGGTGTGTGTACACGTTGGTGCTGGATTACATTATATTTCCGTGTAAAAGCTTTACCACATTTATCACACTTGTGGGGTTTTTCTCTTGTATGTACAAGTTGGTGCCTGGCCAGGTTACTCTTGTCTGTAAAACCTTTACCACATTTGTCACACTTGTGAGGTTTTTCTCTTGTATGTACAAGTTGGTGCGTGGCCAGGTTACTCTTCCGTATAAAAGCTTTACCACATTTGTCACACTTGTGGGGTTTTTCTCTTGTATGTAGAAGTTGGTGCCTGGCCAGGTTACTCTTGTCTGTAAAACCTTTACCACATTTGTCACACTTGTGGGTTTTTTTTCCTGTATGTAGAAGTTGGTGCCTGGCCAGGTTACCCTTCTCTGTAAAAGCTTTAACACACTTATCACACTTGTGGGGCTTTTCTCCTGTATGTACAAGTTGGTGTTTGGCCAGGTTACTCTTCTGTGTAAAAGCTTTACCACATTTGTCACACTTGTGGGGCTTTTCTCCTGTATGTACAAGTTGGTGCATGGTCAGGTTACTCTTCTGTGTAAAAGCTTTACCACATTTAGCACACTTGTGGGGTTTTTCTCCTGTGTGTACAAGTTGATGTCTAGCCATTTTCTTCTTACACGCAAAAGCTTCACCACATTTATCAGACTTGTGAAGATTTACTCCAGAACAGTATGCATAGGTTGATAAGGAGCCAGGTTCAACTTCTGTGCAAAAGCTTCACCACATTTATATCTCTTGTGGGTTTTTCTCCTGTGTGTAGAAGTTGGTTCATGGTCAGTCCACTCTTCTTGGCAAAGCTGGAGCATATCATGGACATAAAGATACCCTTCCCCCTTCTCCTATCTTCAAATGGATACATGGATACAAAGTGGGGTTAGACCACCCCTCCACCTAAATTTAGATTTAAGTTTATATTAAAGTTGATATACACAGATATGATGGTATTTTTAGTAGAACGACAAATGCACTTTTAAGTCACTGCATACCACTCCAATAAAAGCTACATCAAACTAAGGGGAGGGGTGGTCTAGCTTGATTGTGTACAGTATTGCATATCCACTTCATACAGTACACTGTTTCCAAAAGCTAGGGAGGGCTGGTCTAGCTTCACTGCAGATCTGTGTATCCACTTCATAAGTTTCAAGGGCACTATACTTGCAAATGACCACTGGCCATGATATGAGATGTTTACAATATATTCACTGCAATATCTGATAACACATTATTTCATAAGGAGCTGTGGGAGGCGTATTTGAACGTCATAAAACGGAGTGTACTGTGCCTTTTCATTTCCTTTTATTTTCCCCAAATGATCAATGTTCATTATAAAAAAATAATATATAAAATTGCACGTGCATGGTTTTTGAAAAGGGTCTTGGCTTTGAAGTTTTGGTGGGGGTAAACTATAAAACAAAGACCCTGATCTAATTCCAAGATTTGCATCTTTCTAGTGTCTTCATTTGCTGAAATGTAATTTATGAGCATATTGAATATTCATTGCAAATATCCAAAGGGTTTCAGAGGGGGTCTTCATTTTGTAGTTTTGGTAGGGGTAAACTATAAAATGAAGACCCTGATTAATTCACTGGCAAATGGTTCTCTTAGCACATGAGTTATATTTTACCACATTTCAGCACTTTTCAGGATGGTATGACAAAAAAAGGGGGGTCTTCGGTCTTTGCTTTTAGACACCCCCACATGCTGTCTAGTTTGGAAATATTATTGAATTCGAATGCTTCTTTATCCATATTTTTATTCCGAGGATTAAAAGTTATACCATCTTCTCGGTGCGGATAAACTTATCCACTGGATAACGACTGGATTAGAGCTATCCAAGCTTCGAACAACCGAACTTGTGCAACGGATAAACTTCATTCGCTGGATAGGGAGGTTTTATATACAATCTGGTCGGTACACGAGGAAACGGAAAAAATACACTCTACTTTAGAGTAAAATGCCAAACAGCACAAGAATAAACGACGAGGAAAGAATATAACTATTACTGAACACATACAAGCTTGGAAACCTGTGCCAGCCATTGCATCTCCTGCATGTTGACATTGGAGCGAAATAATTGACGTATCGAACTGTCTAAGCCTGTTTTATAATGCAGGTCCATGTTTGACAGAGAAATCTCACTTACTTACCTTTATAAATCTTACTTGTACATATACTCTGATAACTATGACAGCAACGACCCAACTTTCACCACACTGATTCACGTGCACACGAACGCGAGCTTGTTGACCAGGCCTGGGAAAGAACCCGTGTGTTCGCGCCGATTTCTGGTGAACTGATAAAACTCGTCCCAGTGCCTTACGATGGGTTTTTCGTCCAGGGTGGGGAAGAGAGGGGTACTCCCATATAAAGCATATGAGTAGGATGAGTGTGAGTAATCGTGTGATTGTTTTGGTCTTGCGTTTCCTATGACTTGATTGGAACCTGCCAAAATTTTCAACTTCCCACCAAATGTGCGGAAAATATACTAGTCGTCCACACAAAAAATTACCGTAAATACTCTAGTAAACTCTCCCTCCCTACCTCTCTCTTCCTTGGCTTCCCTCTCATCGCTGTAAATTTCTGAAGTAACCCCCTTTTCCTCACCTCATATTGACTTTGAGTACCAGAATTTATGATGCTTTGTGATATATTTTTGAAGTACATTTCCCACATTAACTTTACATAGTATTTTTCTGACTAGGAATACAGTACACATCCTGCATTCATCTCATCTTTTAATCAGCCACCCCTCACTACTAAATCCCAACCTCCAAGTAATTCGAAGTTCCAAGTCCAAAATTTACATAGACCTCCCGGGTTAAGGGGAAAAAATCAGTGTAGCATTCCAGTGTTTTTAGGGTTCCAGCCGGCATTTTCCCACCGCTCCATGATTTGTCCCTGGGTAACGATGTTTTGTTTCATGAATTTGCTCTCAACTTTTACCACATTGGATGGAATTGACAAATTTTATATCAGCCCAACTCCGTGAAGGGGGGAACATATCGGCTAACAGATTTGGACCCCCCTAACCCAGGGTGCCAAAGGCACGGTAGCTACCAAGTACAAAAGTTTTAAAATGGTTGGCCTTTCAGCCTTGTGCAAAACAATACATTTCTCAGAAAAATATCAACAAACTTTATTCCAGGATAGCTACAGCAGTTTGATAAAACAATGATGCATGCAGCCCCACCCCCATCTTTGGCAACTTTAGCTACAGTGTCTCTCCACATATTAATTCTCTTCAGATGCCATGCCATATACTCAAAGCAAGAAATCTTATTGACCAGGAGTGCAGTGAGAGGTGGTGCCAAAAGTCAGAATCAGCAAATGCAAACTAGATGCATTATATTTATAAACACCAACCATCAAAAAAAAAAAAAAAAAAAAATACACTAACAAAAAATACACTAACAAAACTTGGAATGTCAAAACACAATGTTCTCTTCAGCAAGTTCCTTAACTATGTAGGAAATTAATCCTCAAACCAAACCTGTAAAGTGCAGACTGAGTTTACACTGTACATACTGTTTTCAAACATGGCCAATCAAAATCACAGATCATCACATTGCTTGTTTACAACAGGCCTTTTATAGCTAAAGTTGCATGACCCACAAATTATTCAACATGTGATCATATTACCATCATAACCTCAGGCTTTTTGAGATTCAGAAATATCAAAATGTATAGAGAAAGTACAAACTTTCTGGTCAATAGCATTCAAACATCAATTTGCCAGTCACCAGTCACTAATTCAACAAAGATTGATAAGATTTCCATGGGAAATGCCATACATGTAACAGGTGAAAAAGGTATTACATTTTGTATAATCCTGTTTTCAACATACGGCCCATACATCAAATTCATAAATGACTGATCTTGCAGATGGCATGGGGTGAGCTTCACCAAACTGAGGCCACTGGGACATCAGCGCAAGATGAGTCAGTGCTTGGGCATCTTTTTATATTCCGATCAGAATTACTACATTTTTCTTGAGAACACTCCAAAACTCAACAAAGGCATTATTACTATCTAGTAACCTTCTCTGTTTTAAGATTCACATGGAAGAGTGATGCCCTACTAGCCTCGCTCTTTCATGAAACTCGCCTTTTATGCTATCGACAAATAAACCTGAAAAATCATTTTTTTTACTGTTTGTGTCACTTATGTCTTAGTATGACTTTGAACATGTTCTTGCATGTCTTCCTGTAGAGCAAAATATTCATAACACACATCACACTCATAAGCATACTTAAAAAACCTGTAAAAGTCTTCATCTCTGTGTTTCAAAAAGTGTTGTGACAGTTTGTCTTTAACAGTGAAAATTTCACTGCATATTTCACATGTGTAGCACTTTTCTTTATTGTGTTGAAGTTTCTTGTTAGGTGTGCTGGATTACACTATATTTCCGTGTAAATATTTTACCACATTTATCACACTTGTAGAGTTTTTCTCTTGCATGTACAAGTTGATGTCTGGTGAGGTTACTCTTCAGTGTAAAAGTTTTACCACATTTATCACACTTGTGGAGTTTTTCTCCTGTATGTACAACTTGATGTCTGGTGAGGTGACTCTTCTGTGTAAAAGCTTTACCACATTTGTCACACTTGTGAGGCTTTACTCCTGTGTGTTCAACTTGGTGCCTGAGCACGTCAGCCTTCCTTGTAAAAGCTTTACCACATTTGTCACACTTGTGGGGTTTTTCTCCTGTGTGCAGAAGTTTGTGCTGAGTTAAGTCAGATTTCTTTGCAAAAGATTTACCACATTTGTCACACTTGTGGGGTTTTTCTCCTGTATGTACAAGTTGGTGCATGGCCAGGCTACTTTTCCGTGTAAAATCTTTACCACATTTATCACACTTGTGAGGCTTTACTCCTGTGTGTTCAAGTTGGTGCCTGAGCAGGTCAGCCTTCCGTGTAAAAGCTTTACCACATTTTTCACACTTCTGGGGTTTTTCTCCTGTGTGTAGAAGTTTGTGCTGAGTTAAGTCAGATTTCTTTGCAAAAGATTTACCACATTTGTCACACTTGTGGGGTTTTTCTCCTGTATGTACAAGTTGGTGCTTGGCCAGGTTACTTCCCTGTGTAAAAGCTTTACCACATTTGTCACACTTGTGGGGCTTCTCTTTTGTATGTACAACTTGATGTGTGGCCAGGTGACCCTTGCATGTAAAAGTACTGACACATTTACCACACTTGTAGAGCTTCTCTCCCATACGAACAAGTTGGTATGGGGCCAGGTTTCCCCTCAGTGTAAAATCTTTACCACATTTATCTCTCTTCTGGGTTTTTTCTCCTGTGTGTACAAGTTGGTTCATGGTCAGAAGGAAAAGTGCATTTTCAAATCACTGCATATACACATAAGCCACTTCAATTAAAGCTACATAAAAAACTTAAAGGTGGGGTGGTCCAGCTTGACTGCATAATAAAAAAAAAAAAAAAATTGTGTATCCACTTCATATACTGTTTCAAAAAGCTACGAGGAGGGGTGGACTATGGAACAAAGTAAGCCTTATTAAGTAGGTGTTCTTGGTTTTCTTGTTAGTTTTCATGCAATTTGACAGATTACTGGACATTGATAAAGTTCTTAAATTCCTTGTGTACACTGCAAGGCGAATTGTTCACAAAAATCGTGCATGTGTAATAGGATTACATTCTGTGTAGTCACATCAGATTCCGTGTAGTCACATATTCCGTGCAGACACTGCAGTCACGTCCCGTCTGAAGATTTGTGTTACATCATCAATTTTATCTTTGTTTCCATTCATTACTGTACAATGATTCTATTCTCTATTCATCTAATTCGGAAACGCCTAGGAAATGCCTATGATCCTTTGTAATGTTTGTAATCAATAGCCCTATTATCCTGTATACTATATCTATCCGTGTAACATTCGATTAGTTCAGAGTTAGACTTGGGTATTCCCTCTGTAAAGCCATTTTGCAGAAGCTCGGGAATAAGTCCACAGTTACAGATTCGCTGTCGAAGTCTTTGATCTTCGCACTGCTACACATGGCAATTAGATAGTCATACTTCTATGCAGTGTTTACTGCCCACTTTCATCTCCGGGAAGGAACCTACAATTTTTCCACACTTCACTCTCATTCTCTCAGGGCTCACATAGGCCAGGTTTCTTTTGAAATGTGCAAACTTGGAGATCTGTTTGGAGATCTTCTCATTAGCATTTCCATGCTCTATATTTCCTATCTCTTTTCTTCTCAACCATTACCAAAATAATACTTTCTGGAAAAGTTTTTGAACCTTCAGTTATAAGCAAACTCTAAGCCGACATGACACTTGACCCCAGGGGATGGAAACGAACGGAAATACGTCACAACAAAATCTCACATTTAAACATGTCACATGCCATCCAGTTGCGAAACGTAATTAAATTTTGAATGCTTCTTAATTGCCGCTCAGCAAGTGAAGCAGCATTTTATATTCTTGACGTACAATATTGTATTGTGCAGGAAAAGTTTCGATTCACTTCACTGCACTCAACTTTGCAACTAGACCAAACTGCCTCATGCGCTTTGTAAGCAATATTATTGCTTCCTGGCATTTGATTTCATAAATCACATGTCCTGCTGGATGGCTTTCTTTTCCACGTGGGGTACCTGTACAATATTGGGTGCTTTTTATCCTGTCCATATTACTTCGTAGTTTAGATTTTGATTTTTTTGTCAGCTTTACTTTTTGTGTACACAATTTACAGGACTATACAAGCTGTTAGCTTTATATTATCAGGGAGTTCATACAATCACTCAGTTTGTATTTACAGTTTAATTCCATCCTCGCACTTCAAGTTGCCAAACATACTGATCTCATCTTTTGTGATCTGTGAATTTATGAGGTGGGCGTTCTACATTGGGTCAGGTCTCTTTCATGATCTAGTAATCGAGTTTTGTAAAATTACAAGTCATTCAGTTTCATTCGTGGCCATCAAAACTTGAAAGATTTCGGATTGATTGCACCATTATATTAATTTGCTTCTTTCTTGCACGTTTCTTTTACGGCAATTTTTTGAGGTGTGTAATTTTATTGATTTTTTGACATTGTTTATGACATCAAGTTTCCCAAAGGTTATCAGCTATCCCATTTTTCTTTCAGAAACTCGCTGAATATGTGCGAGTTTCAAATTGATTGGTACATAATATCGTTTTCATCCCAACCAGTCTATTAGCCATTCCCCAAGGATCACCATATGATATATGTTTGACCATAAAGCCCAGTGCAAATAGACCTAACATTGTAGTCCATTTGTGCTGCGATTAATACATTAGGATGCTGTTGTTCAATGCATAACTATATCCAGTAGATAAGTTGCTATCCACCATAAGCAATGTCCTCCCGACTACATTTATGCGAAATTACACCAAAATCAGCGCAACAATCACTATCTTTAGATATCCTAGTCCACATTTTTATTCGGAGGATTAAAAGTTATACCACCTTCTCGGCGCAGATAAACTTATCCGCTGGATATCGACTGGATTAGAGCTTTCCAAGCTTAGAACAACCGAACTTGTGCAACAAATTAACTTCATTCGCTGGATAGGGATATTTTATACAATCTACTCTGGTCGGTACACGAGGACACGGAAAAGGAACACACTACTCTAGAATAAAACGCCAAACAGTACAAGAATAAGCGACGGAGACAGAACACAGCTATATATACTGAACACACACAAGCTTGGAAAACCTGTGCCAGCCTTTGCATCTCTTGCATGTTGACATTGGAGCAAAATAATTGACGTCTCCAACTGTCTAAGCCTGTTTATAATGCAGGTCCTTGTTTAGCAGATAAATCTCACTTCCTTACCTTTAAAAGCGCGCATGCTATTATATAACTGTAGCAACGTCCCAACATTCACCGCATCCAACGTGTCCTGTTCTGTTTACTCGAACACGAGCTTGTTAACCAGGCCTGAGAAAGAACCCGTATGTTCGTGCCGATTTCTCGAAGACTGATAAAACTCGTCCCAGTGCCTTACGGTTTTGTGTAGGATGGTGCCGTTTTCGGATGAAGGTCGAGTGTCTGTGTGATTGCTTTGGTTTTGCGTTTGCCATGTCTTCTGATTGGTTAAAACAAGTTCGTCAGCATTCTTGGCCGCGAACTGCAGAACCTGTTAAAATTTTCAACTTCCCACCAAAATGCGCAGAAAAGATATTTATCGTCGACACAAAAAATTACCGTAAATTCTCTATTAACGCCCTCTCTCCCCCCTATCTAATAAACCCCTCTCTTCCATAGGCTTCCCTCTCCTCGCAGTCAATTTTTGAAATAACCTCCCCCCTCCCCTCTCTTTATATTTTCACCTGTCGACTTTGAGCACCAGAATTTATTGCTATAAACAAGACAAATGACGTGCATTAGATGGGGGAGGGGGAAGTGTGCCGAAGATTTTCTCCTCTTCCCCTCCCCCCTCAACCACATTTTTGCTCTCGCCATTTTTGCGTGATTTCTTCGTTTGCTCCAGTGAAAACGTGTGCAACGCAGGCTAATTTATCTAAATTTAGTCTTGATTGGGGTATCAAATTAGAGCACTTTGTGTTAGACAGGGTAGCAAAATTTCCATTTTTGTGTCTTCAATAGTATACCTGCCAACTCTCACGCCGGCGTGTCGAAAACTTCGATCTCACGCCAACTCACGCCTCCGGACCAATTTCTCACGCCTGGCTGGCTAATACAAAAAAAAAAGATTTAAACCGCTAAAATTGGCTAAAAACTACCACGAAAATGAAGGATATGCCATTTCAGGGAGACTAGATTTCAAAATTTTTCCCGGACTCCACCAGAAGCTCGCGCCTTTCAGGCACTCATACCAGCCCCCCTCCCCCACCCTCGCAATTCTGAAAAAACCTCACGCCTTGCAATCGAAAAATGTTGGCAGGTATAGAATAGGGTCAAGGTTTTATAGAGTCAGTGGAACCCCCCTACACATCTAACTTTACACAGTATTTTCCTGACTAGGAATAATGTACATCCTCCATTCATCTTTTAATCAGCCCCCCTCTCTACTGAATCCCAACCTCCAAGTAACTCTAAGTCCCAAGTCCAAATTACATAGGCCTACCACTGTAAGGGGGAAACTGGTGTGGCATTCCAGTGTGTTTAGGGTTCCAGTGTTTTGCATGATAGACCTCTTCATGGATTTTGATGTGTGATAAGTTATCAGATAAAAACAAGCCCTTTTACCTCCTCCCACTTTTCTTCCCTCCCCAAAACCTCCTCCCCCCCCCCCCCCCCCCCACCCTCACACACACACACACACACACACACATCAGCATTTTGCCCGTTGTTCCACGATCTGCCCCTGGGTCTCCAACAACATTTTGTTTCATGAACTTGCTCTCAACTTTTACCAAATGGGGCAGAGTTGCAAAATTTCATGTCAATTCAACTCTGTGAAAGGGGAACATATCAGCTAACAGATTTGGACCCCCCCCCCCCCCCCTTACCAAGGGCATGCTAGCTACCAAGAACAAAAGTTTTATAATGGTTGGCCTTTCAGCCTTGTGCAAAACAATACATTTCTCAGAAAAAACATCAAATTTTATTCAAGGATAGGTACAGCAGTTTGATACAACAATCATGATTTATACAGCTCCACTGACCAAAACCCCCATATTTGGAAACTTAGCTATTAAAAGTGTTGCTTCTTCACTCTTTTACATATTAATTCTCTTTGGATGCCATGCCATATCATCAAAGCAACAAATCCTATTGCCCAGGACTGCAGCAAGGGGTGGTGTCAAAAGTCAAAATCAACAGAATGATGCAAAACAAGATGCATCATAATCACCAACCATAAACAACAGTAACAAAACATCCAATAATGGAACTGGGAATGTCAAAAATACAATGTTCTCTTCAGCAAGTTCCTGAACTATGTGGTAAATTAATCCTGAAACCAAACCTGTAAAGTGCAGACTGAGGTTATTTACACTGTACATACTGTTTTCAAACATGGCCAATCAAAATTACAGGTAATCATTATTGCTTGTTCACAACAGGCCTTTTACAGCTGATGTTGCATGACCCACAAATTATTCAACATGATATCATATTACCATCATAAACTCAGCCTTTCTGAGATTCAGAAATATCAAAATGTATAGAGAAATTACAAACTTTCTGGTCAGTAGCATTCAAACACCAATTTGGCAGTCACCAGTCACTGTAATTCAACAGATTGATGAGATTTCCATGGTTAATGCCATACATGTAGCAGGTCAAAGAGGTTTTAAATTTAACGTAACCATGCTACCAGCACAGGGCCCATACATCAAATTCATAAATGGCTTATCTTGTGGACGGCATGTAGCATGTTTCACCAAACCAAGGCTAGTAGGGCATCAGCACAAGATGAGTCAGTTCTTGGACATCGTTTTACATTCGGAATTGCTATGTTCCTGAGAACTCTCCAAAACACAAAAAAAGCATTACTACTGAGTGATGCCCTACTAGACTCACGGTTTTCTAAAACATTTCTAAAAGCATTTCTAAAACATTGTTTAACCATTTTACTGTTTTCTTTGCTGTGTCTTAGTATGACTTTGAACATGCTCTTGCATGTCTTCCTGAAGAGCAAAATATTCACAACACACATCACACTCATAAGCATACTTATAAAACCTGTAAAGGTCTTCATCTCTGTGCTTCAAAAAGTGTTGTGACAGTTTGTCTTTAACAGTGAAGGTTTCACTGCATATTTCACATGTGTAGCACTTTTCTTCATTGTGTTGAAGTTTCTTGTTAGGTGTGTGTACACATTGGTGCTGGATTACACTATATTTCCGTGTAAAAGCTTTACCACATTTATCACACTTGTGGAGTTTTTCTCCTGTATGTACAAGTTGATGTCTGGTCAGGTTACTCTTGCATGTAAAAGCTTTACCACATTTATCACACTTGTGGGGTTTCTCTCCTGTGTGTACAAGTTCATGCATGGCCAGGCTACTTTTCCGTCTAAAAGCTTTACCACATTTGTCACACTTGTGGGGTTTCTCTCCTGTGTGTTGAAGTTTGTGCTGAGTTAAGTTAGACTTCTGTGTAAAAGCTTTACCACATTTATCGCACTTGTGGGGTTTCTCTCCTGTGTGTGCAAGTTGGTGCATGGCCAGGTGACCAATCTGTGTAAAAGCTTTACCACATTTATCACACTTGTGGAGCTTCTCTCCTGTGTGTAGAAGTTGGTGCGTGGCCAGGTTACCCTTCCATGCAAAAACTTTACCACATTTGTCACACTTGTGGGGTTTCTCTCCTGTGTGTCGAAGTTTGTGCCGAGTTAAGTTAGACTTCTGTGTAAAAGCTTTACCACATTTATCACACTTGTGGGGCTGTTCTCCTGTGTGTACAAGTTGGTGTGTGGCCAGGTTACCCTTCCATGCAAAAACTTTACCACATTTGTCACACTTGTGGGGTTTCTCTCCTGTGTGTCGAAGTTTGTGCCGAGTTAAGTAAGACTTCAGTGTAAAAGCTTTACCACAGTTAGCACACTTGTAGCGTTTTTCTCCTGTGTGTACAAGTTGATTTCTGGCCATGGTCTTCTTATATGCAAAAGCTTCACCACATTTATCAGACTTGTGAAGATTTACTCCAGATCAGTATGCACAACTTGGTAAGGAGCCAGGTTCAACTTCTGTGCAAAAGCTTCACCACATTTATATCTCTTGTGGGTTTTTCCCCTGTGTGTACAAGTTGGTTCATGGTCAGTCCACTCTTCTTGGTAAAGGTGGAGCATACCATGGACATAAAGATACCCTTCCCCCTTCTCCTATCTTCAAAAAGCTACATCAAACTACGGGGAGGGCTGGTCTAGCTTGACTGTGTACAGTATTGCATATCCACTTCATACAGTACACTGTTTCAAAGAGCTAGGGAGGGGTGATCTAGCTTCACTGCAGATCTGTGTATCCACTTCATACAGTAAACTGTTTCAAAAAGCTAGGGAGGGCTGGTCTAGCTTCACTGTAGATCTATGTATCCACTTCATACAGTACACTGTTTCAAAAAGCTAGGGAGGGCTGGTCTAGCTTCACTGTAGATCTATGTATCCACTTCATACAGTACACTGTTTCAAAAAGCTAGGGAGGGCTGGTCTAGCTTCACTGTAGATCTATGTATCCACTTCATATAGTACACTGTTTCAAAAAGCTAGGGAGGGCTGGTCTAACTTCACTGTAGATCTGTGTATCCACTTCATATAGTACACTGTTTCAAAAAGCTAGGGAGGGATGGTCTAGCTTCACTGCAGATCTATGTATCCACTTCATACAGTACACTGTTTCAAAAAGCTAGGGAGGGATGGTCTAGCTTCACTGCAGATCTGTGTATCCACTTCATACAGTACACTGTTTCAAAAAGCCAGGGAGGGCTGGTCTAGCTTCACTGTAGATCTATGTATCCACTTCATACAGTACACTGTTTCAAAAAGCTAGGGAGGGCTGGTCTAGCTTCACTGTAGATCTATGTATCCACTTCATACAGTACACTGTTTCAAAAAGCTAGGGAGGGATGGTCTAGCTTCACTGCAGATCTGTGTATCCACTTCATACAGTACACTGTTTCAAAAAGCCAGGGAGGGCTGGTCTAGCTTCACTGTAGATCTATGTATCCACTTCATACAGTACACTGTTTCAAAAAGCTAGGGAGGGCTGGTCTAACTTCACTGCAGATCTGTGTATCCACTTCATACAGTACACTGTTTCAAAAAGCCAGGGAGGGCTGGTCTAGCTTCACTGCAGATCTATGTATTCATTTCATAAGTTTCAAGGGCACTATACTTGCAAATAACCACTGGCCATGTTATGAGATGTTTACAATATATTCACTGCAATATCGGATAACACATTATTTCTAATTTGTTTATTAAGGGTCTTCGCTTTGCAGTTTTGGTGGGGGGTAAACTATAAAACGAAGACCCTGATCTAATTCCAAGATTTGCATCTTTCTAGTGTCTTCAGTTGCTGAAATGTAATTTATGAGCGTATTGAACATTCATTGCAAACATCCGAGGCGTTTTAGAGGGGGTCTTCATTTTGTAGTTTTGGTAGGGGTAAACTATAAAATGAAGACCCTGATTAATTCACTGGCAGATGGTTCTCTTAGCACATGAGTTATGTTTTACAACATTTCAGCACTTTTCAGGATGGTATGACAAAAAGAAGAGGGGGTCTTCGGTCTTTGTTTTTAGACACCCCACATGCTGTCTAGTTTGGAAATATTATTGTATTTGAATGCTTCTTTATCCATATTTTTATTCGGAGGATTAAAAGTTATACCATCTTCTCAGCACGGATAAACTTATCCGCCAGATAACGACTGGATTAGAGTTACATCGAAGCTTTGAACAACCGAACTTGTGCAACGGATAAACTTCATTCGCTGGATAGGGAGCTTTTATATACAATCTACTCTGGTCGGTACACGAGGAAACGAAAATAAATACACACTACTTTAGATTAAAACGGCAAACAGCACAAGAATAAACGACGAGGAAAGAATATAACTATTACTGAACACATTCAAGCTTGGAAACCTGTGCCAGCCATTGCATCTCTTGCATGTTGACATTGGAGCAAAATAATTGACGTCTCAACCTGTCTAAGCCTGTTTTATAATGCAGGTCCATGTTTGACAGAGAAATATCACTTACTTACCTTTATAAATCTTACATATTCTCTGATAAATTCACATGCACACGAACGCGAGCTTGTTGACCAGGCCTGGAAAAGAACCCGTGTGTTCGCCGATTTCTCGTGAACTGATAAAACTCGTCCCAGTGCCTTACGATGGGTTTTTTGTCCCGGGGAGGGGGGGGGGGGGGGGGTGGGAACTCTCCCTCCCTACCTCTCTCTTCCTTGGCTTCCCTCTCATCGCCGTAAATTTCTGAAGTAACCCCCTTTTCCTCACCTCATATTGACTTTGAGTACCAGAATTTATGATGCTTTGTGATATATTTTTGAAGTACATTTCCCACATTAACTTTACATAGTACTTTTCTGACTAGGAATACAGTTCATCCTGTATTCATCTCATCTTTTAATCAGCCACCCCTCACTACTAAATCCCAACCCCGGGGGGGGGGGGGTACTCCCTATGATCGGCTCCACCCAAGAGGGGTGTATTTTTACGATCGAGGTATAAAAAAGGTATCGGAAAATGACGTTTCTTAGATATTTTAAAGGGTCAATAAAAAGGGTGGAGTGAGGAAATTAATTTTGGTATTTTAAAGGGGTACGAAAAACGCCAGGAAAAACCGGGGGAAAAAAAACGGCGGAAGACCGGAAACTCCGCCTTGTTAAAAGTGGGAAGCACCCCGCCGTGGAATCGAAGGCTACAAATCAAAGCAAGAGATGTTTGTACTACTTGATGATCCCCACCAGTAGGAACTGAATAAATGATCTGTTGAACAATATCGCACCCCCCCCCCCCCCCCTCCGGGATCCCAACCTCCAAGTAACTTGAAGTCCCAAGTCCAAATTTTACATAGGCCTCCCGGGTTAAGGGGAAAAAATCAGTGTAGCATTCCAGTGTTTTTAGGGTTCCAGCCAGCATTTTCCCACCACTCCATGATCTGCCCCTGGGTCTCCAACGATGTTTTGTTTCATGAATTTGCTCTCAACTTTTACCACATTGGACGGAGTTGCCAAATTTTATATCAGCCCAACTCCACGAATTGGGGGAAAATATCGGCCAACAGATTTGGACCCCCTTACACAGGGTGCCAAGGGCATGGTAGCTACCAAGTACAAAAGTTTTATAATAGTTGGCCTTTCAGCCTTGCGCAAAACAATACATTTCTCAGAAAAATATCAACAAACTTTATTCCAGGATAGCTACAGCAGTTTGATACAACAATGATACATGCAGCCTCAGCAGCCCACCCCCCCCCCCCCCCCCCCCCAAAAAAAAAAAAATCTTTGGCAACTTAGCTACAGTGTCTCTCCACACTTTTACATATTAATTCTCTTCAGATGCCATGCCATATACTCAAAGCAAGAAATCTTATTGACCAGGACTGCAGTGAGAGGTGGTATCAAAAGTCAGAATCAACAAATGCAAACTAGATGCATTATATTTATAAACACCAACCGTCAAAAAAGAAAAACAGTAACAAAACATACAATAACAGAACTTGGAATGTCAAAAACACAATGTTCTCTTCAGCAAGTTCCTTAACTATGTAGGAAATATTAATCCTGAAACCAAACCTGTAAAGTGCAGACTGAGTTTACACTGTACATACTGTTTTCAAACATGGCCAATCAAAATCACAGATCATCACATTGCTTGTTTACAACAGGCCTTTTATAGCTAAAGTTGCATGACCCACAAATTATTCAACATGTGATCATATTACCATCATAACCTCAGGCTTTTTGAGATTCAGAAATATCAAAATGTATAAAGAAAGTACAAAATTTCTGGTCAATAGCATTCAAACATCAATTTGCCAGTCACCAGTCACTATATCAACAAAGATTGATAAGATTTCCATGGGAAATGCCACACATGTAACAGGTGAAAAAGGTATTACATTTTGTATAATCAGGTTTTCAACATACGGCCCATACATCAAATTCATGAATGACTGTTCTTACAGATGGAATAGGGTGAGCTTCACCAAACCGAGGCTACTGGGACATCAGCACAAAGATGAGTCAGTGCTTGGGCATCTTTTTATATTCCGATCAGAATTACTACATTTTTCTTGAGAACACTCTGAAACTCAACAAAGGCATTATTACTATCTAGTAACCTCTGTTTTAAGATTCACATGGAAGATTGATGCCCTACTAGCCTTGCTGTTTCATGAAACCCGCCTTGTGCTATCGAAAAATAAACCTGAAAAATCGTTTTAGCATTTTACTGTTTTTGCCACTATGTCTTAGTATGATTTTGAACATATTCTTGCATGTCTTCCTGTAGGGCAAAATATTCACAACACACATCACACTCATAAGCATACTTAAAAAACCTGTAAAGGTCTTCATCTCTGTATTTCAAAAAGTGTTGTGACAGTCTTTAACAGTGAAAATTTCACTGCATATTTCACATGTGTAGCACTTTTCTTTATTGTGTTGAAGTTTCTTGTTAGGTGTGCTGGATTACACTATATTTCGTAAAAATTTTACCACATTTATCACACTTGTAGAGTTTTTCTCCTGTATGTACAAGTTGATGTCTGGTGAGGTTACTCTTCTCTGTAAAAGTTTTACCACATTTATCACACTTGTGGGGTTTTTCTCCTGTATGTACAAGTTGATGTCTGGTGAGGTGACTCTTCTGTGTAAAAGCTTTACCACATTTGTCACACTTGTGAGGCTTTACTCCTGTGTGTTCAAGTTGGTGCCTGAGCAGGTCAGCCTTCCGTGTAAAAGCTTTACCACATTTGTCACACTTGTGGTGTTTTTCTCCTGTGTGCAGAAGTTTGTGCTGAGTTAAGTCAGATTTCTTTGCAAAAGATTTACCACATTTGTCACACTTGTGGGGTTTTTCTCCTGTATGTACAAGTTGGTGCATGGCCAGGCTACTTTTCCGTGTAAAATCTTTACCACATTTATCACACTTGTGAGGCTTTACTCCTGTGTGTTCAAGTTGGTGCCTGAGCAGGTGAGCCTTCCGTGTAAAAGCTTTACCACATTTGTCACACTTGTGGGGTTTTTCTCCTACATGTATAAGTAGGTGCCTGGCCAGGTTACTTTTCTGTGCAAAAGCTTTACCACATTTGTCACACTTGTGGGGCTTCTCTTTTGTATGTACAACTTGATGTGTGGCCAGGTGCCCCTTGCATGTAAAAGTACTGACACATTTACCACACTTGTAGAGCTTCTCTCCCGTATGTACAAGTTGGTATGGGACCAGGTTTCCCCTCTGTGTAAAATCTTTACCACATTTACCTCTCTTCTGGGTTTTTTCTCCTGTGTGTACAAGTTGGTTCATGGTTAGAGGGAAAAGTGCATTTTCAAATCACTGCATATACACATAAGCCACTTCAATTAAAGCTACATAAAAAACTTAAAGGTGGGGTGGTGCAGCTTGACTGCATATTTGCTTATCCACTTGGTATACTGGGAGGGGTGGACTATGGAACAAAGTAAGCCTTATTAAGTAGGTGTTCTTGGTTTTCTTGTTAGTTTTCATGCAATTTGACAGATTACTGGACATTGATAAAGTTCTTAAATTCCTTGTGTACACTGCAAGGCAAATTGTTCACAAAAATCACGCATGGCAATTAGATAGTCATACTTCTATGCAGTGTTTACTGCATCCCCAGACACTTTCATCTCCGGGAAGGAACCTACAATTTTTCCACAGTTGAGTCTCATTCTTTCAGGGCTCGCATAGGCCAGGTTTCTTTTGAAATGTGTAAATTTGGAGATCTTCTGATTAGCATTTCCATGCTCTATATTCCCTAACTCTTCTTTTCTCAACTATTACCAAAATAGTACTTTCTGGAAAATTTTTTGAACCTTCAGTTATAAGCAAACTCTAAGCCGACATGACACAATTCTTGACCCCAGGGGATGCAAACGAACGGAAATATGTCACAACAAAATCTCACATTTAAACACGTCACATGCCATCCAGTTTTGAAATGTAATTAAATTTTGAATGCTTCTCAATTGCTGCTCAGCAAGTGAAGCAGCAGTTTATATTCTTGACGTACAATATTGTATGTGCAGGAAAAGTTTCGATTCACTTGACTGCACTCAACTTTGCAACTAGACCAAACTGCCACATGCGCCTTGTAAGCAATTATTGCTTCCTGGCATTTGATTTCATAAATCACATGTCCTGCTGGACGGCTTTCTTTTCCATGTGGGGTACCTGTACAATACTGGGTGCTTTTTATCCTGTCCATATTACTTCGTAGTTAGATTTTGATTTTTTTCTCGGCTTTAGTTTTCGTGTACACAATTTACAGGACTATACAAGCTGTTAGCTTTATATTATCAGGGAGTTCATACAATCACTCAGTTTGTATTTACAGTTTAATTCCATCCTCGCACTTGTTGCCAAACATACTGATCTCATCTTTTGTGATTTGTGAATTAACGAGGTGGGCGTTCTACATTGGGTCAGGTCTCTTTCATGATCTAGTAATCAAGTTTTGTAAAATTACGACTCATTTAGTTTCATTCGTGGCCATCAAAACTTGAAAGATTTTGGATCGATTGCACCATTATATTAATTTGCTTCCTTCTTGCATGTTTCTTTTACGGCAATTTTTTGAGGTGTGTAATTTTATTGATTTGTTGACATTGTTTATGACACCAAGTTTCCCAAAGGTTATCATTGCTTGTTTATTCAGTTACATGCATTCTGACAATCGTCTCTTTCACCCTGATTACACGTTCACGTTGTGCATGACTTACAAGTCATTTTTCGCAACTCATCATGTCCAGTAAGTCAAAACCACACTTGATATCAGCTATCCCATTTTTCTTTCAGAAACTCGCTGAATATGTGCGAGTTTCAAATTGATTGGTACATAATATTGTTTTCATTCCAACCAGTCTATTAGCCATTCCCCAAGGATCACCATATGATACATGTTTGACCATAAAGCCCAGTGAAAATAGACCTAACATTGTAGTCCATTTGTGCCGGGATTAATACATTAGGACCCTGTTGTTCAATGCATAACTATATGCAGTAGATAAGTTGCTATCTAAGCTTAGAACAACCGAACTTGTGCAACAAATTAACTTCATTCGCTGGATAGGGATGTTTTATACAATCTACTCTGGTCGGTACACGAGGACACGGAAAAGGAACACACTACTCTAGAATAAAACGCCAAACAGTACAAGAATAAGCGACGGAGAAAGAACACAGCTATATATACTGAACACACACAAGCTTGGAAAACCTGTGCCAGCCTTTGCATCTCTTGCATGTTGACATTGGAGCGAAATAATTGACGTCTCCAACTGTCTAAGCCTGTTTTATAATGGAGGTCCTTGTTTAGCAGATAAATCTCACTTCCTTACCTTTAAAAGCGCACATGCTATTATATAACTGTGGCAACGTCCCAACCTTCACCGCACCCAACGTGTCCTGTTCTCTTTACTCGAACGCGAGCTTGTTAACCAGGCCTGAGAAAGAACCCGTATGTTCGTCCCAGTGCCTTACGGTTTTGTGTAGGATGGTGCCGTTTTCGGATGAAAGTCGAGTGACTGTGTGATTGCTTTAGTTTTGCGTTTGCTATGCCTTCTGATTGGTTAAAACAAGTTCGTCAGCATTTTTGGCCGCCAACTGCAGAACCTGTCAAAATTTTCAACTTCCCACCAAAATGCGCGGAAAATATATTTATCGTCGACACAAAAAATTACCTTAACTTTACACAGTATTTTTCTGACTAGGAATACAGTACATCCTGCATTCATCTAATCTTTTAATCTCTCTACAAAATCCCAACCTCCAAGTCCCAAGTCCGAATCTTAGATAGGCCTCCCATGCCAGTGTAAGGGGGAAACTAGTGTGGCATTACAGTGTTTTTAGGGTTCCAGTGTTTTGCCCCTCCCACCGCCCCCCCTCTCCCCCCCCACCCCCCCCCCCCCCCCCCCACACACACACACACACAGACACCGGCATTTTGTTTCATGAACTTGCTCTCAACTTTTACCACATCAGACGGAGTTTCAAAATTTCATGTCAGTTCAACTCCGTGAAAGGGGAACATATCCGCTAACAGATTTGGACCCCCCCCCCCCTTACCCAGGGTGCCAAGGGCATAGTAGCTACCAAAACACCAACAAACTTTATTCAAGTTTCATACAACAATGATACATGCAGCCCCACCAGCCGAACCCTCATATTTGGCAACTTAGCTACAGTGTGTCTTCTCCACACTTTTACATATTAATTCTCTTTGGATGCCGTGCCATACCCTTAAAGCAACAATTCCTATTGCCCAGGACTGCAGCAAGGGGTGGTGTCAAAAGTCAGAATCAACAGATGTAAAACTAGATGCATCATAAACACCAACCATAAATAACAATAACAAAGCATGCAATAACGTAACTAGGAATGTCAAAAACACAATGTTCTCTTCAGCAAGTTCCACAACTATGTGGAAAATATTAATCCTAAAACCAAACCTATAAAGTGCAGAGACTATTTAACACTCTACGTCCTTTATTGTCGTGAATTCGCCTCCCCAAGTATCCACGACAAAATTTGCAAGGCTGTCTTTCCACAGTTTTAATGAAGCTTCGCACTCTCTCGCAGATTCACTCACACTAAATACTTCAGTGGCATACACAATGCTAAGTTCAATCATATCACTTACCAAAATTTAATCCCTCTCAACCTGTCACTCGCTAAACTCACTTATCTTTCCGCTCGCTGGCAATGTGCTCTTATCTTACTAATCCACTCTTCTCACGATATACATTTGCGTAATCTCCGACACACTCCCCCCATATAGCTCGCTCACGAGGTATATGTTTTGACCTGATCCTTGGAGTCCTAATAAGTATTTGATTACAATATAACTGGATGAACTACATGAACCATATGAACTACATGTGACATTTGTCGTTTGGATTATAAGAGAACCGGTAGTTCATTGTTCATCTTTAGCAGTGTGCCGAATACGCATTTCCGCAGCAACTGCTTCTGACGCGTTTGATGAGTTGTCTTAATCTCGGCACCCAATGGTTGTTCCTTACATGGACCATGGTTAATGCAACTCCCCACATGGAGCGTGCGCAGATGAGCTTCCTCTACCAGCTTCTCGGTGTACGGATGGCTGTCAGGGAGGTAGAGAGGGTACACGCCTTGAATCCTCCCTCTGCATTCCAGGATTCCTTCTTGATTCTCTTGTAGGTTCAACTGCATTCTGTCCTCTTGGAACCTTGGCTGACTCTTGGCTTCATGTTGGACTCGCTTTGTCTACCACAGTCTCTGGTCCTCGATTTCTTGGGTGGTCAGCGGACCCATGGCTCTCTCGGATTTGTTGCTTTTGCAGTTGTGCAGGAAGCGGTTGACCCACGCGCACGTGCGCAGGACTCGCCACAGTTTATGCTTGTTGAACAGATCGTCAAATGCATCCCTTTGCTTGACTGTAGTGGCGAGCAGTTCTCTTGTCACTTTGGCCTCTGCCTTGCTCTCTGGTGAAGACTTGGTCACAATTTCTGGCGGCCACTTCTCGCGGTGCCTCAACCACTCCGGTCCTTTCCACCACAGCTCCGCGTTTGTGACGCTACCGCCACGGCTCCCCAGGTCTGCGGGGTTCTCGGCTGTCGGTACGTGACGCCAAGTTATCTCTGAGTGGTTCTGAATCTTGTGGACTCGGTTTGCCACGAACTGCTTGTACTCGCCCTGGCCTTTGATCCAATGCAGTGCCACACTACTGTCTAGCCAACACTGTGTCTCTGTGACCGGGAACCCTGCCAACGCATTCCTGACGTTGCTCACGAGATTGGCAATCCTGTTTCGTACCAACCAGCGGGATCTCTGGTCAGTTGTTCTTTGAATTCAGCATAGACCGTTTTCTGGTCGTTCTCGGTTGCGTCAGCTAGACCAAGTACATCAAGTCGGCACAGCTCTTCATAGTCCACGCTAGAGGTCTGAGTTAGGAGCATTGGACTTGTGCCGGTCTCCCTCCCTGGTGACATGATTGTCCACCCAAGAAGCGTTTTCTCGGCCACTGGTTGGCCTGGCAGTCCAACCCTCTGGGCACATTGTGTCTTGATCATGGCATATTCACTGGCGCCCAAGACCACGTGCACGGGAAGTTGAGGTTTTCGGTCGGTGTCGGTCATCTTCACTCCGCTCAAATGTGTATATTTCTTTAGTAGGTTCTCGTACTGTGGGTTTTCCAAGTGCATCAGTTGCGGCTTGTGGACTTTGGTCAAGTTTACTTCCATAGTAAAATCTCCTTCGACCGCTCCCACTTTCACCTTGAATATTTCTGCTCTCGTGGTGGTCGCTCCCAAAAGCATTTCGATTCTCTTTGTCTCCGTTATCGTGGGTCGTTTGGACAGCTGGTCCAGCAGCTTAGCGGAAGCGTACGAACTCCCCGCTCCGGTGTCAAGGAGCGCTCTGCATTTCACTCCTTCGACCTCGATTATCACAACTGGATAAACCACTTCAGCTTCATCAGGACAACGTGCTGTCAACATCTTTTCTGCGGCTATTTTTTGATCACAGATGGAGGAATGATGCCGTTTGGCACAGTTCTGACATGTCATTTTGCTTTTACACTCAGAAGCTCTGTGATTCGCTCCGGTGCAATTGTAACATAATCTCTTCTCTGTCAGTAGTCTCTTTCTCTCAGTAATTTCCGTCACCGTGTTGCAAGCGGAAGATTTGTGTTCCGTGGTTTCACAATAGACGCACGCGCGTGTCTTGTGTTCCGCTTGTCGAGTTTGATAGACTCTCAAGGGCTTGTCACGCCTCTTGTACGGAGATTCCTGTGGTTTCTCTTCACGTTTCGCTTCTATTGGATTCCTTTCGGTCCAAGCTTGTAGGGCCGCGACTAGTTGAGTGAAGTCCCATTCCTTCCATTTTTGCTCAGTTCTCACAAGATCCCCACGAATACCGGCAGTTTGTTCAGGGTTAGTCTCACGTGACCGTTCACATCGCTAAGCTTCTCGAGTGTTTCTAATGACTGCACGCAATACATTAGCTTGTCATAGAATGCGTGTATCTTTGCTGGTTGCGCACTCGTTATCGTCGGAAGGTTGATAATTTCTTCTACGTATGAGTTCACGATCTCGCTAGTATCACCATAGCGGTCTGCAAGGATCTTCTTGGCACGTTCGTACCCTGCGGCGGTGAAAGGCAGTCCGTCTATGTTTGATCGGATTTTAGGATCAACTAGCTCCTTCAGATAAGAAAACTTCATGACATCCGCGATTTCGGCGCTGTCAATCTCGGCGGTGAATTGACCCCAAGATCGCAGCCAATCGTGATACGACCCGTTGAAACGTGTTATCACGAGTTTGGGAAGCTTAGCGGCAGCGCCCTTTTTCGGTGGGTCTGGGTGTGCCTCTTCAAGCATCTTTTGATACTCTAGTTTCTGGTTTAGGAGTTGGCGTTCGAACTCTAACTGCTGTTGTCTCTCATGCTCTTCGTGGGCTTGTTGCTGCTCGTATTCTTTCTGCTTAAACGTTAGTTTTCCCTGCCGCTTGCCGGTCAGCTTGCATTTGCTGGATATGTTTTGCTAGTTTCTTGACACCTTCATCCGCTTCAGCTAATAAGTTCTCAGCTTCCTCGCCCCACGTTCTGACTTCATCTTCAGATTCTCCTTTAGCAAACTTCTGTTCTTCGATTTGTTCCTTGAGGTTGTTCACAGCCTTGATCGCAACTGTGATAGATGATTTCTGTCGTTCCGCGACTTCTTCATCCTCCTTCGCGATGATATTGTTAGTCTTTTTGAGGGTAAAGCTGAGCGCTCGCAGCTTTCCCTTCATCACTTCGTCTTGGTCCATGTTCTTGATCGAACAGCGTCACTTGGATTTTTTCGGGTCCTTTGCTCTTGTACGAGCTTAAGCACTGTTGGGTTCCCCGTCGGAGGTGCCACGTGTCGTGAATTCGCCTCCCCAAGTATCCACGACAAAATTGCAAGGCTGTCTTTCCACAGTTTTAATGAAGCTTCGCACTCTCTCGCAGATTCACTCACACTAAATACTTCAGTTGCATACACAATGCTAAGTTCAATCATATCACTTACCAAAATTTAATCCCTCTCAACCTGTCACTCACTAAACTCACTTATCTTTCCGCTCGATGGCAATGTGCTCTTATCTTACTAATCCACTCTTCTCACGATATACATTTGCGTAATCTCCGACATTATTTCAAACCAAAATTACAGATCATCATTATTACCCAATTACAACAGGCCTTTTATAGCTAAAGTTGCATGACTGACAAATTTATTCAACATATGATCATATTACCATCATAATCTCAGCCTTTCTGAGATTCATAAATATCAAAATGTATACAGAAATTACAAACTTTCTGATAAATAGCATTTTAAAAACATTAATTTGCCAGTCACTGTATCAACAAAGATTGATAAGATTTCCATGGGAAATGCCACACATGTAAGAGGTCAAAAAGGTATTACATTTTGTATAATCAGGTTTTCAACATACGGCCCATACATCAAATTCATAAATGAATGATCTTGCAGATGGCATGGGCGAGCTTCACCAAACTGAGGCCACGGGAACATCAGCACAAGATGAGTCAGTGCTTTGGCATCTTTTTATATTCAGATTTACTACATTTTTATTGAGAACACCCCAAACACAAAAAAGGCATTATTACTATCAAGTAAATGTCTCTGATTCAAGATTCATGTGGGAGAGTGATGCCCTACTAGCCTCAAAGTTTTATGAAACTCGACTGTTTTCGCTGTTATGTTTTATGTATGACTTTGAACATGCTCCTGCATGTCTTCCTGAAGGGCAAAATATTCACAACACACATCACACTCATAAGCATACTTAAAAAACCTGTAAAGGTCTTCATCTCTGTGCTTCAAAAAGTGTTGTGACAGTTTGTCTTTAACAGTGAAGGTTTCACTGCATATTTCACATGTGTAGCACTTTTTTTCATTGTGTTGAAGTTTCTTGTTATGTGTGTGTACACGTTGGTGCTGGATTACACTATATTTGTGTGTAAAAGCTTTACCACATTTATCATACTTGTGAGGCTTCTCTCCTGTATGTACAAGCTGATGTGTGGCCAGGTTACTTTTGCGTGTAAAAGCTTTGCCACATTTGTCACACTTGTGAGGCTTTTCTCCTGTGTGTACAAGTTGGTGGGTGGGAAGGTTACTCTTCTGTGTAAAAGCTTTACCACATTCATCACACTTGTGGGGCTTGTCTCCTGTGTGTACAAGTTGATGGTCGGCCAGGCTACTCTTATATGCAAAAGCTTTGCCACATTTGTCACACTTGTGAGGCTTTTCTCCTGTATGTACAAGCTGATGTGTGGCCAGGTTACTTTTGTGTGTAAAAGCTTTACCACATTTATCACACTTGTGGAGCTTCTCTCCTGTATGTACAAGTTGGTGCATGGCCAGGCTACTCTTATATGCAAATGCTTTACCACATTCATCACACTTGTGGGGCTTCTCTCCTGTATGTAAAAGTTGATGTCTGGCCAAGTTACTCTTACACACAAAAGCTTTACCACATTTGTCACACTTGTGGGGTTCTTCTCCTGTATGTGCAAGTTGGTGCATGGCCAGGCTACCCTTCTGTGTAAAAGCTTTACCACATTTATCGCACTTGTGCGGCTTCTCTCCTGTATGTAAAAGTTGATGTCTGGCCAAGTTACCCTTACACGCAAAAGCTTTACCACATTTGTCACACTTGTGGGTTTTTTCTCCTGTATGTACAAGTTGGTGCGTGGCCAGGCTACCCTTCTGTGTAAAAGCTTTACCACATTTATCACACTTGTGGGGCTTCTCTCCTGTGTGTACAAGCTGGTGCGTGGCCAGGTGACCCTGCCGTGTAAAAACTTTACCACATTTGTCACACTTGTGGGTTTTTTCTCCTGTATGTACAAGTTGGTGCGTGGCCAGGCTACCCTTCTGTGTAAAAACTTTACCACATTTATCACACTTGTGGGGCTTCTCTCCTGTGTGTACAAGTTGGTGCGTGGCCAGGTGACCATTCTGTGTAAAAGCTTTACCACATTTATCACACTTGTGGGGCTTCTCTCCTGTGTGTACAAGTTGATGCGTGGCCAGGTGACCCTTCCGTGTAAAAACTTTACCACATTTGTCACACTTGTGGGGTTTCTCTCCCGTGTGTCGAAGTTTGTGGTGAGTTAAGTCAGACTTCCATGTAAAAGCTTTACCACATTTAGCACACTTGTGAGGCTTCTCTCTTGTATGTACAAGTTGTTTGGCCATGTTCTTCTTATATGCAAAAGCTTCACTGCATTTATCACACTTGTCGAGATTTTCTCCAGTACAGTATGTACAAGTTGGTACAGGGCCAGGTTCACCTTCTGTGGAAAGGTTTTACCGCATCTATCACTCTTGTGGATTTTTCTCCTGTGTGTACAAATAATTATTGGTTCATGGTCAGTCCACTCTCTTCTTTGGAAAAGTGGTGGATATGATGGACCCTCCCCCCTCCTTCTCCTATCTTCAAATGGATGCATGGATACAAAGTGGGGTTAGACCACCCCTCCACATAAATTTAAAATCAAGTTTATATTAAAGTTGATATACATGGATATGGCAGTATTTCTGGTAAAATGACAAATGCACTTTCAAATCACCACATATTACCACAGACTACAACAAAAGCTACATCAAACTAAGGGGCGGCTTGACTGCATATTTGTCTATCCATTTTATATACCATTTCAAAAAGCTAGGGGAGGGGTCATCTAGCTCCACTGCATATTAGTGTATCAACTTCATAAGTTTCAAGGGTATGTGTACAGTACTACACTTGCAAATGGCCACTGTCCATGTTATGAGATACTTGTATGTTCATTTCAATATCCGATAACACATTCTTTCATGTAAAGCTGTGGGAGGCTTTTTTTTTTTGGACGTCATAAAATGGCAGGTACATTTCCTCTGGGCTTCAAACTGACTTAATTTGTGACTTGGACAGTGCCCTTTCATTTCCTTCTATTTTCCCCAAACAATAACTGTCAGGACTTGTCAATGTTATGGGAGGTTTTATGGAATCTTTTCCTGATGTTAAGGAACGGCATGTACACTTTAATTTGTTTTGTATGCTGTGACTTGTTTTCAAAAGCCATCGATGACAATTGAATTTTTACACCACCTTTTAACCATCAACCAGCCATCATTTAACCCTTTCACTCCCAAGCTCAAAATTCAGATTCTCCCAACTTTTTAAAAAGAAAATATGAGTGGTGTAATGAGAATTCATAGTTCAATCAGCTACTATCTGAGCAAGCTATCAAAAGCCAAGTTCTTACAGTAATTTATATTTCTAGTGAGAAACTGAAGGAGAAAATTGAAGTTGATCACTCTTGAGAGTAAAAGGAGTGAAAGTGCAAATACACAGGCAACTTGAACATTTTGACAGCATATTATGGATTGTCTGCCTCCCGAACACTAGTTTCCATAACACTTCACTTTAATCACTTGGACTTTGATCACACATATACAAATCACTCGCTCGCTCACTTCTCTATCGTGCACTGTTCCATCTAACCTCGTGATTGTAGATGCCTTATTGTTACATCTCTTACTTTCTTATTGGCTATTGATCAATAGTTGTCAATCACAATTAACATTCTTAAATCCCCAATAAACTTAACCTAATTATAAATTCGTGAGCCCCAGTCCCCGACAAGCCAGCCGATTCGAAAGAACGGAATTATGTCACAATAAAACCTCCCATATAAAATTGCATGTCCAGGGAACATAGTCAGCCTGCTTAGCTAGTTTTCATGCCATTTGACAGATTGGCAGCATTGATAAAGTTTTAAATTTCTTGTGTACACTGCAATTAGATAGTCGTACTTGTATGCAGTGTTTACTGCATCTTCAGACACTTTCATCTCCAGGGAGGAACCTATATTTTTTTGACAATTCTCATCCTCTCAGGGTTCTTGGCCATGCCAGGCTTCTTTGGAAATGTGCAAGTTTGGATATCTGCTTGGAGATCTTCTGATTTGCATTTCCATGCCTCATATTACCTGTCTTTTTTCTTCCGAATTATTCCAAAAACTAATAGTTTCTGGAACAATTTTTTTAACCTCCACTAGTAAGCAAACTCTTGGCCGAATCTTCACAACAACGTCACGATAAAACCTCATTTAAAACATGTCACATGCCGTCCAGTTTGAAAATGTAATTGAATTCGAATGCTTCTTTATCCACATTTTTATTCGCAGGATTAAAAGTTATACTATCTTCTCCGCGCGGATAAATGTATCCGCTGGATAACGACTGGATTATGCTGGAGGTATCCAAGATTCAAACAACCGAACTTGTGCAACGGATAAACTTCATTCACTGGATCGGATAGAGGAGGTTTTATACAATCTACTCTGGTCGGTACACGAGGACACATATAAAGCACATACTACTCTAGAATAAAACGACAAACAGTACAGGAATTAGCGACGGAGAAAGAACATCAATATACTGAACACATAAAGCTTTCAAAACCTGTGCCAGCCGTTGCATCTTTTGAATGTTGACACTGGGACGAAATAACTGACGTCTAACACAGGTCCTTGTTTGGCAGATAAATCTCACTTACTTACCTTTATAAATCGCACATATTCTCTGATAACTGTGACAGCAACGACACAACTTTCATCACACTGATGCACGTGCGAACGCGAGCTTGTTGACCAGGCCTGAGAAAGAACCCGGGGAGGGGAGGGGGAAGGCGGGTGGTTGTAATCACTCTTAAACTTCTTAGTAATCAGCAACAAAATCATTCAACCACGCAGATAGTTGTATGTCTGCGAGGTCTATCAACTGGCATGGGCCCTTCACAGGGACCGCACTGGAGGAGGAGGGGGTTCCCCACTTTTTTGAGAAGTCAAAAACCAGTTTTGAGACAGACATCACCTCCAGTTGTAACGGAACCCTCATATTGTGATCATCTGTGATTTTGATAGGCCATGTTTGAAAACAAATAGGGCTGAAAGACCAACCATTGTAAAAGTTTGTAATTTCTGTATACATTTTGATATTTCTGAATCTCAAAAAGCCTGACCCCTTCATGGATTTCAATGCATTATGGGTAATCGATGAACGACAGTGTTACAATGGTTGGCCTTTCAGCCTTGTGCAAAAATAATACATTTCTCAGAAAAATATCAACAACCTTTTATTCAAGGAAAGCTGCCACAGTCCAATGCAACAATCTTGATGTGGCCCCACCCCCATAATATAGCAACTTAGCTACAATGTATCTACCCCACACTTTTTAATATTAATTCTATTAGGACTGCAGCGAGAGGTCATGTCAAAAGTCAGAATTAACAGATGTAAAACTAGAAGTATCATAAACACCAACCATAAATAACAGTAACCCAACATGCAATAACGTAACTAGGAATGTCAAAAACACAATGTTCTCTTCAGCAAGTTCCACAACTATGTGGAAAACATTAATCCTAAAACCAAACCTATAAAGTGCAGAGACTATTTAACACTCTACGTGATTTATTTCAAACCGAAGTCACAGATCATCATTATTACCCAATTACAACAGGCCTTTTATAGCTGATGTTGCATGACCCACATTATTCAACATATGATCATATTACCATCATAATCTCAGCCTTTCTGAGATTCAGAAATATCAAAATGTATACAGAAATTACAAACTTTCTGGTAAATAGCATTTTTAAAAACATTAATTTGCCAGTCACTGTATCAACAAAGATTGATGAGATTTCCATGGAAAATGCCATACATGTAACAGGTGAAAAAGGTATTACATTTTGTATAATCAGGTTTTCAACATACGGCCCATACATCAAATTCATAAATGGCTGAGCTTGCAGATGGCATGGGCGAGCTTCACCAAACTGAGGCTACGGGAACATCAGCACAAGATGAGTCAGTGCTTTGGCATCTTTTTATATTCAGAATTGCTACATTTTTATTGAGAACACCCCAAACACAAAAAAGGCATTATTACTATCGAGTAAATGTCTCTGATTCAAGATTCACGTGGGAGAGTGATGCCCTACTTGCCTCAAAGTTTTATGAAACTTGCCTTATGCTATGGACAAGTAAACCTGAAAAATTGTTTTACCATTTTACTGTTTTTGCTGCTATGCTTTAGTTATGACTTTGAACATGCTCCTGCATGTCTTCCTGAAGAGCAAAATATTCACAACACACATCACACTCATAAGCATACTTAAAAAACCTGTAAAGGTCTTCATCTCTGTGCTTCAGAAAGTGTTGTGACAGTTTGTCTTTAACAGTGAAGGTTTCACTGCATATTTCACATGTGTAGCACTTTTCTTCATTGTGTTGAAGTTTCTTGTTAGGTATGTGTACACATTGGTGCTGGATTACACTATATTTCCGTGTAAAAGCTATATCACATTTATCACACTTGTGAGGCTTCTCTCCTGTATGTACAGGCTGATGTGTGGCCAGGCTACTTTTGTGTGAAAAAGTTTTAGCACATTTGTCACACTTGTGAAGCTTTTCCCCTGTATGTACAAGTTGGTGCCTGGCCAAGCTACCTTTGTGTGTAAAAGCTTTACCACATTTGTCACACTTATGGGGCTTCTCTCTTGTATGTACAAGCTGATGTGTGGCCAGGTTACTTTTGCGTGTAAAAGCTTTGCCACATTTGTCACACTTGTGGGGTTTTTCTCCTGTGTGTACAAGTTGGTGGGTGGGAAGGTTACTCTTCTTTGTAAAAGCTTTACCACATTCATCACACTTGTGGGGCTTGTCTCCTGTGTGTACAAGTTGATGGTCGGCCAGGCTACTCTTATATGCAAAAGCTTTACCACATTTATCGCACTTGTGCGGCTTCTCTCCTGTGTGTACAAGTTGATGTCTGGCCAAGTTACCCTTACACCCAAAAGCTTTACCACATTTGTCACACTTGTGGGTTTTTTCTCCTGTATGTACAAGTTGGTGCGTGGCCAGGCTACCCTTCTGTGTAAAAGCTTTACCACATTTGTCACACTTGTGGGGCTTCTCTCCTGTGTGTACAAGTTGGTGCGTGGCCAGGTGACCATTCTGTGTAAAAGTTTTACCACATTTATCACACTTGTGGGGTTTCTCTCCTGTGTGTACAAGTTGGTGCGTGGCCAGGTTACTCTTCCATGTAAAAACTTTACCACATTTGTCACACTTGTGGGGTTTCTCTCCCGTGTGTCGAAGTTTGTGGTGAGTTAAGTCAGACTTCCATGTAAAAGCTTTACCACATTTAGCACACTTGTGAGGCTTCTCTCTTGTACGTACAAGTTGTTTGGCCATGTTCTACTTATATGCAAAAGCTTTACTGCATTTATCACACTTGTTGAGATTTTCTCCAGTACAGTATGTACAAGTTGGTACAGGGCCAGGTTCACCTTCTGTGGAAAAGTTTTACCGCATCTATCACTCTTGTGGATTTTTCTCCTGTGTGTACAAATTGGTTCATGGTCAGTCCACTTTCTTCTTTGCAAAAGTGGTGGATATGATGGACCCTCCCCCCTCCTTCTCCTATCTTCAAATGGATGCTTGGATACAAAGTGGGGTTAGACCACCCCTCCACCTAAATTTTAAATCAAGTTTATATGAAAGTTGATATACATGGATGTGGCAATATTTCTGGTAAAATGACAAATGCACTTTCAAGTCACCACATATTACCACAGACTACAACAAAAGCTACATCAAACTAAGGGGCGGCTTGACTGCATATTTGTCTATCCATTTTATATACCATTTCAAAAAGCTAGGGGAGGGGTTATCTAGCTCCACTGCATATTAGTGTATCAACTTCATAAGTTTCAAGGGTATGTGTACAGCACTACACTTGCAAATTGCCATGTTATGAGATACTTGTATGTTCATTTCAATATCGGATAACACATTCTTTCATGTAAAGCTGTGGGAGGCTTTTTTTGGATGTCATAAAATGGCAGGTACATTTCCTCTGGGCTTCAAACTGACTTAATTTGTGACTTGCCCAGTGCCCTTTCATTTCCTTCTATTTTCCCCAAACAATAACTGTCAGGACTTGTCAATGTTTATGGGAGGTTTTATGGAATCTATTCCTGACGTTAAGGAACGGCATGTACACTTTAATTTGTTTTGTATGCTGTGACTTGTTTTCAAAAGCCATCGATGACAATTGAATTTTTACACCAACTTTTAACCATCAACCAGCCATCATTTAACCCTTTCACTCCCAAGCTCAAAATTCAGATTCTCCCAACTTTTTAAGAAGAAAATATGAGTGGTGTAATGAGAATTCATAGTTCAATCAGCTACTATCTGAGCAAGCTATCAAAAGCCAAGTTCTTACAGTAATTTATATTTCTAGTGAGAAACTGAAGGAGAAAATTGAAGTTGATCACTCTTAGGAGTAAAAGGAGTGAAAGTGCAAATACACAGGCGACTTGAACATTTTGACAGCATATTATGGATTGTCTGCCTCCCGAACACTAGTTTCTATAACACTTCACTTTAATCACTTGGACTTTGATCACACATATACAAATCACTCGCTCGCTCACTTCTCTATCGTGCACTGTTCCATCTAACCTCGTGATTGTAGATGCCTTATTGTTACATCTCTTACTTTCTTATTGGCTATTGATCAATAGTTGTCAATCACAATTAACATTCTTAAATCCCCAATAAACTTAACCTAATTATAAATTCGTGAGCCCCAGTCCCCGACAAGCCAGCCAATTCGAAAGAACGGAATTATGTCACAATAAAACCTCCCATATAAAATTGCATGTCCAGGGAACATAGTCAGCCTGCTTAGCTAGTTTTCATGCCATTTGACAGATTGGCAGCATTGATAAAGTTTTAAATTTCTTGTGTACACTGCAATTAGATAGTCATACTTGTATGCAGTGTTTACTGCATCTTCAGACACTTTCATCTCCAGGGAGGAACCTATATTTTTTTGACAATTCTCATCCCCTCAGGGTTCTTGGCCATGCCAGGCTTCTTTGGAAATGTGCAAGTTTGGATATCTGCTTGGAGATCTTCTGATTTGCATGTCCATGCCTCATATTACCTGTCTTTTTTCTTCCGAATTATTCCAAAAACTAATAGTTTCTGGAACAATTTTTTTAACCTCCACTAGTAAGCAAACTCTTGGCCGAATCTTCACAACAACGTCACGATAAAACCTCATTTAAAACATGTCACATGCCGTCCAGTTTGAAAATGTAATTGAATTCGAATGCTTCTTTATCCACATTTTTATTCGCAGGATTAAAAGTTATACTATCTTCTCCGCGCGGATAAATGTATCCGCTGGATAACGACTGGATTATGCTGGAGGTATCCAAGATTCAAACAACCGAACTTGTGCAACGGATAAACTTCATTCACTGGATCGGATAGAGGAGGTTTTATACAATCTACTCTGGTCGGTACACAAGGACACATATAAAGCACATACTACTCTAGAATAAAACGACAAACAGTACAGGAATTAGCGACGGAGAAAGAACATCAATATACTGAACACATAAAGCTTTCAAAACCTGTGCCAGCCGTTGCATCTTTTGAATGTTGACACTGGGACGAAATAACTGACGTCTAACACAGGTCCTTGTTTGGCAGATAAATCTCACTTACTTACCTTTATAAATCGCACATATTCTCTGATAACTGTGACAGCAACGACACAACTTTCATCACACTGATGCACGTGCGAACGCGAGCTTGTTGACCAGGCCTGAGAAAGAACCCGGGGAGGGGAGGGGAAAGGCGGGTGGTTGTAATCACTCTTAAACTTCTTAGTAATCAGCAACAAAATCATTCAACCACGCAGATAGTTGTATGTCTGCGAGGTCTATCAACTGGCATGGGCCCTTCACAGGGACCGCACTGGAAGAGGAGGGGGTTCCCCACTTTTTTGAGAAGTCAAAACTGATTTTTGAGACAGACATCACCTCCAGTTGTAACGGAACCCTCATATTGTGATCATCTGTGATTTTGATAGGCCATGTTTGAAAACAAATAGGGCTGAAAGACCAACCATTGTAAAAGTTTGTAATTTCTGTATACATTTTGATATTTCTGAATCTCAAAAAGCTTGACCCCTTCATGGATTTCAATGCATTATGGGTAATCGATGAACGACAGTGTTACAATGGTTGGCCTTTCAGCCTTGTGCAAAAATAATACATTTCTCAGAAAAATATCAACAACCTTTTATTCAAGGATAGCTGCCACAGTCCAATGCAACAATCTTGATGTGGCCCCACCCCCATAATATAGCAACTTAGCTACAATGTATCTACCCCACACTTTTTAATATTAATTCTATTAGGACTGCAGCGAGAGGTCATGTCAAAAGTCAGAATTAACAGATGTAAAACTAGAAGTATCATAAACACCAACCATAAATAACAGTAACCCAACATGCAATAACGTAACTAGGAATGTCAAAAACACAATGTTCTCTTCAGCAAGTTCCACAACTATGTGGAAAACATTAATCCTAAAACCAAACCTATAAAGTGCAGAGACTATTTAACACTCTACGTCCTTTATTTCAAACCGAAGTCACAGATCATCATTATTACCCAATTACAACAGGCCTTTTATAGCTGATGTTGCATGACCCACATTATTCAACATGTGATCATATTACCATCATAATCTCAGCCTTTCTGAGATTCAGAAATATCAAAATGTATACAGAAATTACAAACTTTCTGGTAAATAGCATTTTTAAAAACATTAATTTGCCAGTCACTGTATCAACAAAGATTGATGAGATTTCCATGGGAAATGCCATACATGTAACAGGTGAAAAAGGTATTACATTTTGTATAATCAGGTTTTCAACATACGGCCCATACATCAAATTCATAAATGGCTGAGCTTGCAGATGGCATGGGCGAGCTTCACCAAACTGAGGCTACGGGAACATCAGCACAAGATGAGTCAGTGCTTTGGCATCTTTTTATATTCAGAATTGCTACATTTTTATTGAGAACACCCCAAACACAAAAAAGGCATTATTACTATCGAGTAAATGTCTCTGATTCAAGATTCACGTGGGAGAGTGATGCCCTACTTGCCTCAAAGTTTTATGAAACTTGCCTTATGCTATGGACAAGTAAACCTGAAAAATTGTTTTACCATTTTACTGTTTTTGCTGCTATGCTTTAGTTATGACTTTGAACATGCTCCTGCATGTCTTCCTGAAGAGCAAAATATTCACAACACACATCACACTCATAAGCATACTTAAAAAACCTGTAAAGGTCTTCATCTCTGTGCTTCAGAAAGTGTTGTGACAGTTTGTCTTTAACAGTGAAGGTTTCACTGCATATTTCACATGTGTAGCACTTTTCTTCATTGTGTTGAAGTTTCTTGTTAGGTATGTGTACACATTGGTGCTGGATTACACCATATTTCCGTGTAAAAGCTATATCACATTTATCACACTTGTGAGGCTTCTCTCCTGTATGTACAGGCTGATGTGTGGCCAGGCTACTTTTGTGTGAAAAAGTTTTAGCACATTTGTCACACTTGTGAAGCTTTTCCCCTGTATGTACAAGTTGGTGCCTGGCCAAGCTACCTTTGTGTGTAAAAGCTTTACCACATTTGTCACACTTATGGGGCTTCTCTCTTGTATGTACAAGCTGATGTGTGGCCAGGTTACTTTTGCGTGTAAAAGCTTTGCCACATTTGTCACACTTGTGGGGTTTTTCTCCTGTGTGTACAAGTTGGTGGGTGGGAAGGTTACTCTTCTTTGTAAAAGCTTTACCACATTCATCACACTTGTGGGGCTTGTCTCCTGTGTGTACAAGTTGATGGTCGGCCAGGCTACTCTTATATGCAAAAGCTTTACCACATTTATCGCACTTGTGCGGCTTCTCTCCTGTGTGTACAAGTTGATGTCTGGCCAAGTTACCCTTACACCCAAAAGCTTTACCACATTTGTCACACTTGTGGGTTTTTTCTCCTGTATGTACAAGTTGGTGCGTGGCCAGGCTACCCTTCTGTGTAAAAGCTTTACCACATTTGTCACACTTGTGGGGCTTCTCTCCTGTGTGTACAAGTTGGTGCGTGGCCAGGTGACCATTCTGTGTAAAAGTTTTACCACATTTATCACACTTGTGGGGTTTCTCTCCTGTGTGTACAAGTTGGTGCGTGGCCAGGTTACTCTTCCATGTAAAAACTTTACCACATTTGTCACACTTGTGGGGTTTCTCTCCCGTGTGTCGAAGTTTGTGGTGAGTTAAGTCAGACTTCCATGTAAAAGCTTTACCACATTTAGCACACTTGTGAGGCTTCTCTCTTGTACGTACAAGTTGTTTGGCCATGTTCTACTTATATGCAAAAGCTTTACTGCATTTATCACACTTGTTGAGATTTTCTCCAGTACAGTATGTACAAGTTGGTACAGGGCCAGGTTCACCTTCTGTGGAAAAGTTTTACCGCATCTATCACTCTTGTGGATTTTTCTCCTGTGTGTACAAATTGGTTCATGGTCAGTCCACTTTCTTCTTTGCAAAAGTGGTGGATATGATGGACCCTCCCCCCTCCTTCTCCTATCTTCAAATGGATGCTTGGATACAAAGTGGGGTTAGACCACCCCTCCACCTAAATTTTAAATCAAGTTTATATGAAAGTTGATATACATGGATGTGGCAATATTTCTGGTAAAATGACAAATGCACTTTCAAGTCACCACATATTACCACAGACTACAACAAAAGCTACATCAAACTAAGGGGCGGCTTGACTGCATATTTGTCTATCCATTTTATATACCATTTCAAAAAGCTAGGGGAGGGGTTATCTAGCTCCACTGCATATTAGTGTATCAACTTCATAAGTTTCAAGGGTATGTGTACAGCACTACACTTGCAAATTGCCATGTTATGAGATACTTGTATGTTCATTTCAATATCGGATAACACATTCTTTCATGTAAAGCTGTGGGAGGCTTTTTTTGGATGTCATAAAATGGCAGGTACATTTCCTCTGGGCTTCAAACTGACTTAATTTGTGACTTGCCCAGTGCCCTTTCATTTCCTTCTATTTTCCCCAAACAATAACTGTCAGGACTTGTCAATGTTTATGGGAGGTTTTATGGAATCTATTCCTGACGTTAAGGAACGGCATGTACACTTTAATTTGTTTTGTATGCTGTGACTTGTTTTCAAAAGCCATCGATGACAATTGAATTTTTACACCAACTTTTAACCATCAACCAGCCATCATTTAACCCTTTCACTCCCAAGCTCAAAATTCAGATTCTCCCAACTTTTTAAGAAGAAAATATGAGTGGTGTAATGAGAATTCATAGTTCAATCAGCTACTATCTGAGCAAGCTATCAAAAGCCAAGTTCTTACAGTAATTTATATTTCTAGTGAGAAACTGAAGGAGAAAATTGAAGTTGATCACTCTTAGGAGTAAAAGGAGTGAAAGTGCAAATACACAGGCGACTTGAACATTTTGACAGCATATTATGGATTGTCTGCCTCCCGAACACTAGTTTCTATAACACTTCACTTTAATCACTTGGACTTTGATCACACATATACAAATCACTCGCTCGCTCACTTCTCTATCGTGCACTGTTCCATCTAACCTCGTGATTGCAGATGCCTTATTGTTACATCTCTTACTTTCTTATTGGCTATTGATCAATAGTTGTCAATCACAATTGACATTCTTAAATCCCCAATAAACTTAACCTAATTATAAATTCGTGAGCCCCAGTCCCCGACAAGCCAGCCAATTCGAAAGAACGGAATTATGTCACAATAAAACCTCCCATATAAAATTGCATGTCCAGGAAACATAGTCAGCCTGCTTAGCTAGTTTTCATGCAATTTGACAGATTGGTGGCATTGATAAAGTTTTAAATTTCTTGTGTACACTGCAATTAGATAGTCATACTTGTATGCAGTGTTTACTGCATCTTCAGACACTTTCATCTCCAGGGAGGAACCTATATTTTTTTGACAATTCTCATCCTCTCAGGGTTCTTGGCCATGCCAGGCTTCTTTGGAAATGTGCAAGTTTGGATATCTGCTTGGAGATCTTCTGATTTGCATTTCCATGCCTCATATTACCTTGTCTTTTTTCTTCCAAATTATTCCAAAAAATAATATAGTTTCTGGAACAATTTTTGAACTTCCACTTGTAAGCAAACTCTTGGCCGACGCTTCACAACTTTTGACGGCCAGGTGATGCGAAAGAACGAAAATACCTCATTTAAAACATGTCACATGCCGTCCAGTTTGAAAATGTAATTGAATTCGAATGCTTCTTTATCCACATTTTTATTCGCAGGATTAAAAGTTATACTATCTTCTCCGCGCGGATAAATGTATCCGCTGGATAACGACTGGATTATGCTGGAGGTATCCAAGCTTCAAACAACCGAACTTGTGCAACGGATAAACTTCATTCACTGGATCGGATAGAGGAGGTTTTATACAATCTACTCTGGTCGGTACACGAGGACACATATAAAGCACATACTACTCTAGAATAAAACGACAAACAGTACAGGAATTAGCGACGGAGAAAGAACATCAATATACTGAACACATAAAGCTTTCAAAACCTGTGCCAGCCGTTGCATCTTTTGAATGTTGACACTGGGACGAAATAACTGACGTCTAACACAGGTCCTTGTTTGGCAGATAAATCTCACTTACTTACCTTTATAAATCGCACATATTCTCTGATAACTGTGACAGCAACGACACAACTTTCATCACACTGATGCACGTGCGAACGCGAGCTTGTTGACCAGGCCTGAGAAAGAACCCGGGGAGGGGAGGGGGAAGGCGGGTGGTTGTAATCACTCTTAAACTTCTTAGTAATCAGCAACAAAATCATTCAACCACGCAGATAGTTGTATGTCTGCGAGGTCTATCAACTGGCATGGGCCCTTCACAGGGACCGCACTGGAGGAGGAGGGGGTTCCCCACTTTTTTGAGAAGTCAAAACTGATTAGGGTAAAACCAGTTTTGAGACAGACATCACCTCCAGTTGTAACGGAACCCTCATATTGTGATCATCTGTGATTTTGATAGGCCATGTTTGAAAACAAATAGGGCTGAAAGGCCAACCATTGTAAAAGTTTGTAATTTCTGTATACATTTTGATATTTCTGAATCTCAAAAAGCCTGACCCCTTCAGATTTCAATGCATTATGGGTAATTGATGAACGACAGTGTTACAATGGTTGGCCTTTCAGCCTTGTGCAAAAATAATACATTTCTCAGAAAAATATCAATAACCTTTTATTCAAGGATAGCTGCCACAGTTCAATGCAACAATCTTGATGTGGCCCCACCCCCATATTTTAGCAACTTAGCTACAATGTATCTAATCCACACGTTTTCATATTAATTCTCTTAGGACTGCAGGGAGAGGTCATGTCAAAAGTCAGAAATAACAGATGCAAAACTAGATGCATCATAAACACCAATCATAAATAACAGTAATAAAACATGCAATAAAGTAACTAGGAATGTCAAAAACACAATGTTCTCTTCAGCAAGTTCCACAACTATGTGGAAAACATTAATCCTAAAACCAAACCTATAAAGTGCAGAAAATATTTAACACTCTACGTCCTTTATTTCAAACCGAAATCACAGATCATCATTATTACCCAATTACAACAGGCCTTTTATAGCTAAAGTTGCATGACCCACAAATTTATTCAACATGTGATCATATTACCATCATAATCTCAGCCTTTGTGAGATTCAGAAATATCAAAATGTATACAGAAATTACAAACTTTCTGGTAGATAATATTTTTAAAAACATTAATTTGGCAGTCATTGTATCAACAAAGATTGATAAGATTTCCATGGGAAATGCCATACATGTAACAGGTCAAAAAGGTATTACATTTTGTATAATCATGTTTTCAGCATATGGCCCATACATCAAATTCATAAATGACTGATCTTGCAGATGGCATGGGCGAGCTTCACCAGACTGAGGCTACGGGGACATCAGCACAAGATGAGTCAGTGCTTTGGCATCTTTTTATATTCAGAATTGCTACATTTTTATTGAGAACACCCCAAACACAAAAAAAGGCATTATTACTATCGAGTAAATGTCTCTGATTCAAGATTCACGTGGGAGAGTGATGCCCTACTGGCCTCAAAGTTTTATGAAACTCGCCTTATGCTATGCACAAGTAAACCTGAAAAATTGTTTTACCATTTTACTGTTTTCCCTGCTATGTTTTAGTTATGACTTTGAACATGCTCCTGCATGTCTTCCTGAAGGGCAAAATATTCACAACACACATCACACTCATAAGCATACTTAAAAAACCTGTAAAGGTCTTCATCTCTGTGCTTCAAAAAGTGTTGTGACAGTTTGTCTTTAACAGTGAAGGTTTCACTGCATATCTCACATGTGTAGCACTTTTCTTCACTGTGTTGAAGTTTCTTGTTAGGTGTGTCTACACATTGGTGCTGCATTACACTATATTTCCGTGTAAAAGCTTTACCACATTTGTCATACTTGTGGGGTTTTTCTCCTGTTTGTACAAGTTGGTGGGTGGCCAGGTTACTCTTGTCTCTAAAAGCTTTATCACATTTATCACACTTGTGAGGCTTCTCTCCTGTATGTACAGGCTGATGTGTGGCCAGGCTACTTTTGTGTGTAAAAGTTTTAGCACATTTGTCACACTTGTCAGGCTTTTCCCCTGTATGTACAAGTTGGTGCCTGGCCAAGCTACCTTTGTATGTAAAAGCTTTACCACATTTGTCACACTTATGGGGCTTCTCAGCTGTATGTACAAGTCGATGTTTGGCCAGGTTACTCTTATGCGCAAAAGCTTTACCACATTTATTACACTTGTGGGGCTTCTCTCCTGTATGTACAAGTTGGTGTGTGACCAGGTTACTCTTGTTTGTAAAAGCTTTACCACATTTATCACACTTGTGGGGTTTTTCTCCTGTATGCACAAGTTGGTGCATGGCCAGGTTTCTCTTCTCTGTAAAAGCTTTACCACATTTATCACACTTGTGGGGTTTTTCTCCTGTATGTACAAGTTGGTGCATGGCCAGGTTTCTCTTCTCTGTAAAAGCTTTACCACATTTATCACACTTGTGGGGTTTTTCTCCTGTATGCACAAGTTGGTGCCTGGCCAGGTTACTCTTCTGTGTAAAATCTTTACCACATTTGTCACACTTGTGGGGTTTTTCTCCTGTATGCACAAGTTGGTGCACGGCCAGGACACTCTTCCATGCAAAAGCTTTACAGCACTTGTCACATTTGTGGGGTTTTTCTCCTGTATGTACAAGTTGGTGCATGGCTAGGCTACTCTTCTGTGCAAAAGCTTTAGCACATTTGTCACACTTGTGGGGTTTTTCTCCTGTATGCACAAGTTGGTGCATGGCCAGGTTTCTCTTCTCTGTAAAAGCTTTACCACATTTATCACACTTGTGGGGTTTTTCTCCTGTATGCACAAGTTGGTGCATGGCCAGGTTTCTCTTCTCTGTAAAAGCTTTACCACATTTATCACACTTGTGGGGTTTTTCTCCTGTATGCACAAGTTGGTGCATGGCCAGGTTTCTCTTCTCTGTAAAAGCTTTACCACATTTATCACACTTGTGGGGTTTTTCTCCTGTATGTACAAATTGGTGCCTGGCCAGGTTACTCTTCTGTGTAAAATCTTTACCACATTTGTCACACTTGTGCGGTTTTTCTCCTGTATGCACAAGTTGGTGCACGGCCAGGTCACTCTTCCATGCAAAAGCTTTACAGCACTTGTCACATTTGTGGGGTTTTTCTCCTGTATGTACAAGTTGGTGCATGGCCAGGTTACTCTTGTCTGTAAAAGCTTTACCACATTTAGCACACTTGTGGGGTTTTTCTCCTGTATGTACAAGTTGGTGCTTGGCCAGGTTACTCTTGTTTGTAAAAGCTTTACCGCATTTTTCACACTTGTGGGGCTTCTCTCCTGTATGTACAAGTTGGTGTGTGGCCAGGCTACTCTTCTGTGTAAAAGCTTGACCACATTTGTCACACTTGTGGGGTTTTTCTCCTGTATGTACAAGTTGGTGCATGGCCAGGTTACTCTTGTCTGTAAAAGCTTTACCACATTTATCACACTTGTGGGGTTTTTCTCCTGTATGTAAAAGTTGGTGCGTGGCCAGCCTACTCTTCCATGTAAAAGCTTTACTGCATTTAGCACACTTGTGGGGCTTCTCTCTTGTACATACAAGTTGATGTTTGGCCATGTTCCTCTTATATGCAATAGCTTTACCACATTTATCACACTTGTGAAGATTTTCTCCAGTACAGTATATAAAAGTTGGTACGGGGCCAGGTTCACCTTCTGTGCTAACCTTCTACCACAATGATCTCTCTTCTGGGTTTTTTCTCCTGTGTGTACAAGTTGGTTCATGGTTAGTCCACTCTCTTCTTTGCAAAAGTGGTGGATATGATGGACATGAAGATACTCTCCCCCCTCCTTATTCTATCTTCAAATGGATGTGTGCATACAAAGTGGGGTTAGACCACCCCTCCACCTAAATCTAAATCTAAGTTTATGTTGATATACATGGACATGGCGGTATTTTTAGTAAAACGACAAATGCACTTTCAAGTCACCACATATTACCACTACAACAAAAGTTAAATCAAACTAAGAGAAGCTTGACTGCATATTTGTCTATCCATTTTATATACCATTTCAAAAATCTAGGGGAGGGGTCATCTAGCTCCACTGCATATTAGTGTATCAACTTCATAAGTTTCAACGGTATGTGTACAGTACTACACTTGCAAATGGCCACTGTCCATGTTATGAGATACTTGTATGTTATCTTCATTATCGGATAACACATTCTTACATGTAGAGCTGTGGGAGGCTTTTTTTGGACGTCATAAAATAGCAGGTACATTTCCTCTGGGCTTCAAACTGATTTAATTTGTGACTTGCACAGTGCCTTTTCATATCCTTCTATTTTCCCCAAACGATACTTGTCATGACTTGTCAATGTTTTTGGGAGTTTTTATGGAATCTTTTCCTGACGTTAAGTACAGCATGTACACTTCTGCTGGCCATCAAACTTACTTAATTTACAGTGGTGGTAAAGATTTAATTTGCTTTGTACGCTGTGAGGTGACTTGTTTTCAAAAACCATCGATGACAATTGGATAGTTTTACTTCTGTGCAGTGATTACTGCATCCTAGAGCACCTTTAATTCATCTCTGGGAACCTATATTTTTCTGGTAACTGAGTCTCACCTTCTCACCACTTGCAGCCATTAAAGGCTTTTTTGCGAGATCTGTGAAATTGTGTGTAACGGCAGCAGACGACTATCGAGAGTAATCAGGATTTGTCGTGGCTGACGCGGGGATAATTTACATAAGAAGCGAAAGATGAACGAGTGAAGGCGATGGAAGGCTCAAATGGGGTTTATTCCGTGCCAACACAATGATTCGGATTCGTACTTCTCGTAAACTGAAAGTAAGGATTACAACGTATAACTAATAAAACTACTACTACTACAAATAGGAAAACTAGTTAGGCTAAGACAAGCGATCCATTCAAAGCAATGTAATCATGTAACGCTAACAACGTGATATAAAAACATGTGGTATCACGCAATGAAGTAACAAAGGATAAACTGAGCATAATTAGCATGTAAAAGGTAATAACAATATAAGGCAAAAGCGATACTAAATTCCAAGTAAACAAGGTACTTGAATAACTAATAACAAAGTTCGTGACTCGGTGTGATAGCCATACAAAAAGGGTATCAAAACGATAGCTAAATCACTTAAAAGGCGCTGATTACCAAACTACAATAAAAACGGTAAGAAAGCAAGCAAGGGTACTTACATATCTAACCCACGCAGTAAAACCTCTGAGCAAGGGTAACTTGATAATAAACGATCTGCTTACTACGGAGTCCAGACTACAACTAACTAAATGATACAACGGTACGTGCAGATATCGGAAGACAAAATAAAGATCTATTGATTACAGAACCCATAAAGTATCAGGCATTTCCTTAGTGTCTCCAACTAAAACAAAGGAGAATAGAATCTTTACACTAATCAAAGGGACAAAGAATTAATTGATGATGCAATACAAAATGAATCTGAGCTTGGTTGCGTGACAAGAAACAAACTGAAACTGTAAACCTATTTATAATCACGTGACAATCATAACATTGTGTCTTCTCTTCCTTGTGCATTCATATTTCTGTGCCCACATCCAAAACTGCTATTCGTTTTCCACGTTCTCTATTTTACCACAAAAATGTTTGTTTTTGATACAACTTTTAACAATCAACCACCCATCATTTAGCCCTATCACTCTCAAGCTCAAAATTTAGATTCTCCCAACTTTTAAGAAGAAAATACAAGTGGTGTAATGAGAATTCATAGTTCAATCAGCTACTATCTGAGCAAGCTATCAAAAGCCAAGTTCTTACTATAATTTATATTTCTAGTGAGAAACTGAAGGAGAAAATTGAAGTTGATCACTCTTGGGAGTAAAAGGCTTAAGTGCAAATACACAGGCGACTTGAACATTTTGACAGCCAGCCGATTCGGAAGAACGGAATTATGTCACAATAAAACCTCCCATATAAAATTGCATGTCCAGGAAACATAGTCAGCCTGCTTAGCTAGTTTTCATGCAATTTGACAGATTGGTGGCATTGATAAAGTTTTAAATTTCTTGTGTACACTGCAATTAGATAGTCGTACTTTTATGCAGTGTTTACTGCATCTTCACACACTTTCATCTCTTCAATGAAAACTAAAAAAAAAAAAAAAAAAAAGAAAAAAAAAAAGTGGGTGGCATATAAGTTTACCATGTGGTAACTTTAACGCCACCAAAACGTCTGGGGTGGCGCACAAATTACTTGATCCCACACTACTTTAGAATAAAACGCCAAACAGTGCAAGAATAACCGACGGAGAAAGAACATAACTATACTGAACACGTACAAGCTTTCAAAACCTGTGCCAGCCGTTGCATCTTTTGAATGTTGACACTGGGACGAAATAACTGACGTCTCGAACTGTCTAAGTCTGTCTTATAATACAGGCTCTTGTTTGACAGATATATCTCACTTACTTACCTTTATAAATCGTACATATTCTCTAATAACTGTGACAGCAACGACCCAAGTTTCACCACACTGATTCACGTGCACACGAACGCGAGCTTGTTGACCAGGCCTGGGAAAGAACCCGTATGTTCGCGCCGATTTCTCGTGCACTGATAAAACTCGTCCCAGTGCCCAACGATGGGTTTTTCGTAGGATGTGTAACGTTGGCGTTCGGTCAGCCTCGGTTTGGGTGATCAGAGATCAATACGCACTCAACATTGGACTCAACTGACCCATTACCGCCTCCTTTAAGAGAGGACATGTACCCATGTCCACGACTTAATCAACTGGTTTTGTTATCACTCTTAAACTTCTTAGTAATCAGCAACAAAGTCATTCAACCACGCAGATAGCTGCATGTCTGTGAGGTCTGTCAGCTGGCATGGATTCTTCACAGGACAAGACAAGACAAGACAACTTTTATTAGAGAACCATGTGACTGACTGTAGGTTGGTTTTTTTTTTCCCTAATAGTATAGGTAGTATTACGTAACATTAGATATGTGTATTGTGATAAATTTGTAAAAGCTATATGTTTATCCTAATTTGAAAACACTCGTGTATATATTTTGCTATTTCCGTTTTGTGGTTTTGGGGTGAAATAAGTTCTTTGTAGTTGATTACTGACTTATTAATTTCTTGAAAAAGAGTGTTTACGTTTGTCGGCATACATTTGACATTTGAGGAGGAAATGTTTTTCGTCTTCCATGTGTTGACAACGTGGGCATTTTTTTAACTCTGGGCTTATGTAATTTCTGTTATAACGACCACGCTCAATTTCTAGCGTGGGACCGCGCTAAGGACCCCCCCCCCCCCCCCCCACAAACACACACACACAATGATCCTGTTCCAACATGTGTTGCGTGAGTGTCATGGCTAGAGTACCTTTGATGTTTTCTTTTTAATATACGGATTCTGCGCAGTCGACAAAACTCCATGACGAAAACATGACATTTGAAATTAAATCATTTCTAGCCATTTCTGAGGACTCAAGTTTCACATTTTCCCGGGGAAGCATGCCCCCGGACCCTCTCGCTTCGTTTTAAACCCCCCCCCCCCCCCCCCCCCCTTCGAAGTCAAGTGCTACACGCAAAGGAAGGAGAAAAAATATGGTGTGTGGTATACTTTTGCGCTGAAAAAAGAATCGATTGCGTAATGCCGTACGTCTTTCTCACGGTCAGCACGCCGAATTAATTCATGCAGTCTGCCTGACACATTCTCAAATATTTAATACTTGAATTGTGAACTGAGTTGGTCGGCCGCCGTAAAACGGTAAGAAAGAAACACTGATTTCCAATTTCGAATTCATAAGCAGTACAATTGAATAGGCTTCCTATGCGGTTTTTTTTACTCTGGACTGCATGCACTGGATTCTCAAAGTGATCGAGTCACAAGATATGGGATAGAATATATTTGTCACGGTGATTGTTCAATTTCCACTGACTGACCTTTGTTGCTTGTCCTTTCTGAATAAGTATCTGAGTTTAACACAAAACGGCGTCGCGATCGTACTTTGTTGTGCTCAGGTCATCAAAGAAGTCTCCTGCTTGCTTTCAAGCGCTGTTCTCTTTACAGAGTATTTTCTTGGCCCTTTGCTCCTGAAGCTCCCGATTCGCTTTCAAGCGCTGATCTCTTTGCGGAGTGTTTTTCTTCGGTTCGCTTTTGCTCCTGTAGCTCCCGATTAGCTTTCAAGCGGTGTTCTCTTTGCGAAGTATTTTCTTCAGCCCGCTTTTGCTTCTGAAGCTCACAATTTGATTTCAAGCGCAGTTCTTTTTGCGGAGTCGTTTCTTCGGCACGCTTCTGTTTACGATGATGTCGGTCATAACATGATTGTCGTCTAAACGTGTCTGGTGCTGTTTGATCATTTCACAATTCCGCCTTGCCCGTGTCTGTTCCCTTCTCTTTTGAAGACGGGCTTCGCGAGACTATTCTGTTTCAAGTTTTCTAGTTTTCAAATTCATTTTCGTGAACGCAGTTACGTACATTGTAGCTTCGTTCAAACCTTGTTTTCTTCCGAGTGTCAGTATAACTACTGGCGGAGACGCTAATACATAATTATTACGTCATTGCTTAGGCACCTGGCCTTGAGGTCGTACGATGGCGGACTGACGAACATTAAATTTCGAGATGGCGACCCGCTTAGAGTCTCCAAATAAGGCGATACTACTGCATTAGCGTTGTGATTATTACCATCGCTTACGCTCGCGGACACGCCCTCTCCAGTCCCTCTTATATTTTCAACCAGTCGACTTTGAGCAGCAGAATTTATTGCATGTAAACAAAACAAATGACGCGCATTGGATCCTTGGTAATATATTTTTGAACTTTACATTTCCCGCATGTAACTTTACATAGTCTTTTGTTGACCAGGTAGCTGAAATGTCAGTCATCTTTTGTTGACCAGGAATACAGTACATCTTGTGTTCAATCCAAATTTTATATAAGCCTACCAGGGTAAGGGGAAACCCTTACCTTAATCAAAGCAGCGATGCCACTGTAAGCTCGGCTCCTTTTAATTGGCAATTTGTTCACTTTTCAAAAGCACAATAAAATAGGTTTTAAACTGAATACGCATCTGTTTCCGCAGGCCTCCACTTTTGCCGAACCGCGTATTCGAAAGGCTCAGTTTTTAAAAACCCTCCATTTTCAAGGTGGATAGAGAAAAAACAAAATTAGAGTGGCGCTTGAAAAGGGAGCTTCAAAATTATCTCCAAAACACTGCGGAAATAATTTCTTTAGAATTCTTCACTGCCGAATCCCTGAACCAGAACGATACCATCCCAAACCAGTGAGGTTCCAGAATTCCGCATTACAGCTATATTTCCTTGTTAAATTTGCATTTCAATGTCATTGCACTAACCGAGACGTGGTTAAAAGAAAAAGATGATGTAAACTCCTTTGAACTCCAAGGTTATCATAAACCTATTTTCCTAAATAGACCAACTAAGGACGGAGGCGGCGGAGTAGGATTATACATTAGCAATGAGTTCAACTTCAGACTTTCTGATCAGTTGGCCTATAATAGCAACAAGTCACAAATTTTGTTTGTAGATATCGAAAAGAGCAATCATCGAAAGCTTATCGGAGTCATTTATAAACCGCCCAAAACAGATATTGATACTTTTCTAAGTTGTCTTCAAAGTCCATTGGACAAATTGGATAACAGTACAAGGCCTTGTTATTTGGCTGGAGATTTTAATATAGACTTGTTAAAGAGTTCTAAACACACTGCTACTAATTCGTTTTTCAATGCAATGTTATCGTATTCACTTTTCCCTACAATCATAAAACCAACTAGAATTACTGTAGATAGTGCAACTTTAATCGATAATATTTATATAAACAATTTGGATATAGCAGAGAATACTATTCCTGGTATATTATACACTGATATTTCAGATCACTTACCAGTTTTTATAATCCAATACGGTAAGAACAAAATCACAAGGAAGAAATTTTTCAAACGCGAATATTCTTTGGGCAATGAAGAACACTTCAGACGTGAAATTTCAACGATAAATTGGCAGTCAATCTATACGATAGTAAAAATCCCAATGAACAATTATACAAGTTTTTCATAAGTTCGATAACAGCATCTTTCAATAAATATATTTTCCCATGAAATGTGTCACAAGGAGCTCAAGAACTGCTCGTAACCCGTGGATGACTGCGGGTATTCTAAAATCGATTAAAAGAAACAACAAGCTCTACAGAGCGAAGGTAAAATCACCGACGCCAAATAATATACAGCGTTTTTGCCATTACCGTAATAAATTATATCATTTAATTCGTTTCACCAAAAAGAAAATTACTATGAGACTATGTTAAAGAAAGCTCAGGGAAATTTAAGAGCGACCTGGGGTATCATAAACGAGGTATTGAACAAAAAGAAGGCGGAACCAATTAGTGTATCAGGAATATTAAATCATGATAAACGTTTTGTTAAAGATATAGATATTGCAAACACATTTAATAAATTTTTCACTAGTGTTGGTCCAGGGTTAGCTAAAAAGCTACCTTCAAGTCAAAGAAATTTCAAAGATTGGATGAGAGTCCCCACAAAAAATGAGCTTAAATTCGATCACGTTTCTTCTTTAACGGTATTAGATCATTTATACAATTTAGACTGCTCTAAAGCAGTTGGTGTTGACGACATTCCAATACGTATCTTAAAGAAAGTCGCAGAATATGTATATGAGCCACTGACCAACATCTATAATACGTCTATAGATTCTTCCACGTTTCCCGACTCTATGAAAATCGCAAAAGTCATTCTATTGTTTAAAGGTGGGGACAGAGAGCTTGTTTCAAATTACCGGCCTTTATCTCTGCTACCAACCATCTCGAAAATATTTGAGAAGCTTATTTGTAATTCACTGGTGTCTCATCTCGAAAGTAATCATTTGCTTTTTGATTATCAATTCGGGTTCAGAGAAAAGCTAAACACGGCATTAGCAACAATTGATTTCGTCTCAAGAATAATAGATGCATTTCAAAATGGCCAATACTCTATGGGCGTCTTTTAGACTTATCAAAAGCGTTTGATACGGTGAACCACGATATTTTGATAAATAAACTTAATTATTATGGTATAACTGGTCACAGCAACAAGCTTTTTCAAAGCTACCTAGAAAATCGAAGACAGTTTGTTAATGTAAATGGGACCGATTTTAATTTGACGCCACTCACTTGTGGCGTCCCTCAAGGATCTATTCTTGGCCCGATCCTTTTTCTTATTTATGTTAATGACGCACAGTATGTAACTAGAACCATACATCTTTTACTTTATGCAGATGACATGAATCTTCTTTACAAACATAAAAAGATTGAAACTCTAGTCTCAGTTCTTAATAAGGAACTAGGATCTCTTTATGATTGGCTCCTTGCCAATAAGTTAAGCGTAAACCTATCAAAAACAAAGTTCATTCTCTTCGGTACGAGAAAAAAATTATCTAATGTGTCCACGAACTTTCCTCATATTTCTCTTCAATTGGCAGGAGAGTGTATAAAGCAAGAAACACAAACAAAGTTCTTGGGTGTAATCGTTGATGAGGAAATTTCATGGAATAAATAATTGATTACGTTACTCGTAAAATATAAAAAAATATCGGCATTCTTTATAAAGCCAGGCATTATTTAAGTGCGGATATTCTACTGAATCTTTATTACAATTTAATATACCCATATATATCTTATTGTACTTTAATTTGGGGAAGTAATTACAAATCAAAACTTAATCCTATTTATATTCTGCAAAAAAGAGCTCTAAGAGCTATTACTTTCAGTGAGAGGAGATCTGCGAGCAAACCAATTTTTAACAAACTAGAAGTTCTAAACATCTATGAAATTGTTGATTTCCAACTTGGGGAATTGGCTTTTCGATACTCTGCAGATCAGCTGCCCGACATTTTTTTCCAGTTATTTTACGGATCTCACCTCACTTCATACTTACGGCACTCGGTCGAAATCAAACAAGAATCTTTACTTACCGTTTCAAAATTTGAACCATGGAAAATTTGGCATCAAATACGCTTCTGCGAAAATATGGAATTCTGTTCCAATAGGTTTAAAGAACTGTATTTCGCTAAAAGTTTTTAAACGTCTTTATAAGAAGCATATTATCTCTCAGACAATGCAGAGCTAGAGCTATATCCATAGCCTATGTATACACTTTCTTCGATACCTATAAAGCTACATATTCAGTCTTGTTAACTTACAGATCCTATTACCTACTTAATACGTGTTACCTCATTGTATAAACCTTTATCACCCTATTTATTTCATTTTGTAACCTACGCCATTAGTAATTAAAATTTGTACGAGGGAGCATGCGCCCAAAAACCCATAATGGGTTGTAGCATGCTTCCTCCACTTATCATCACTTAGAATTATCGTTTCTGTAAACAAATACCCTAAAAATAAGTGGAAAAATAAACCTTTTGAAACCTTTGAATGTTTCTGAGAACTCTCCAAAACACAAAAAAAGCAAAACTACTGAGTGATGCCCTACTAGACTCACGGTTTCATAAACTTTGCCCTGTGCCATTTGCAAGCATTTCTAAAACATTGTTTAACCATTTTACTGTTTTCTTTGCTGTGTCTTAGTATGACTTTGAACATGCTCTTGCATGTCTTCCTGAAGGGCAAAATATTCACAACACACATCACACTCATAGGCATACTTATAGAACCTGTAAGGGTTTTCATCTCTGTGCTTCAAAAAGTGTTGTGACAGTTTGTCTTTAACAGTGAAGGTTTCACTGCATATTTCACATGTGTAGCACTTTTCTTCATTGTGTTGAAGTTTCTTGTTAGGTGTGTGTACACATTGGTGCTGGATTACACTATATTTCCGTGTAAAAGCTTTACCACATTTATCACACTTGTGGGGTTTCTCTCCTGTGTGTGCAAGTTGGTGCATGGCCAGGCTACCCTTCTGTGTAAAAGCTTTACCACATTTATCACACTTGTGGGGCGTCTCTCCTGTATGTAAAAGTTGGTGCGTGGCCAGGTAACTCTTGCGTGCAAAAGCTTTACCACATTTATCACACTTGTGGGGCTTATCTCCTGTGTGTACAAGTTGGTGCCTGGCCAGGCTACTCTTCTGTATAAAAGCTTTACCACATTTATTACACTTGTGGGGCTTCTCTCCTGTGTGTACAAGTTGGTGCGCGGCCAGGTTACCCTTCAATGCAAAAACTTTACCACACTTGTCACACTTGTGGGGTTTCTCTCCTGTGTGTTGATGTTTGTGCCGAGTTAAGTCAGACTTCTGTGTAAAAGCTTTACCACATTTATCACACTTGTGGGGCTTCTCTCCTGTGTGTACAAGTTGGTGCCTGGTCAGGTTACTCTTCTTTGCAAAAGCTTTACCACATTTATCACACTTGTGGGGCTTCTCTCCTGTGTGTACAAGTTGGTGCATGGCCAGGTGACCCTTCAATGCAAAAACTTTACCACATTTATCACACTTGTGGGGCTTCTCTCCTGTGTGTACAAGTTGGTGCATGGCCAGGTGACCCTTCAATGCAAAAACTTTACCACATTTATCACACTTGTGGGGTTTCTCTCCTGTGTGTACAAGTTGGTGCCTGGCCAGGTTACCCTTCTGTGTATAAGCTTTATCACATTTGTCACACTTGTGGGGTTTTTCTCCTTTATGTACAAGTTGGTGCATGGCCAGGCTACCCTTCTGTGTAAAAGCTTTACCACATTTATCACACTTGTGGGGCGTCTCTCCTGTATGTAAAAGTTGGTGCGTAGCCAGGTTACCCTTGCGTGCAAAAGCTTTACCACATTTATCACACTGGTGGAGTTTTTCTCCTTTGTGTAGAAGTTGGTGTATGACCAGGCTACTCTTTCGTGTAAAAGCTTTACCACATTTGTCACACTTGTGGGGTTTTTCTCCTGTATGTACAAGTTGGTGCTTGGCCAAGTTACCCTTCTCTGTAAAAGCTTTACCACGTTTATCACACTTGTGGGGTTTTTCTCCTGTGTGTAGAAGTTGGTGCATGGCCAGGCTACTCTTTCGTGTAAAAGCTTTACCACATTTAGCACACTTGTGGGGCTTTTCTCCTGTGTGTACAAGTTGATGTCTGGCCATGTTCGTCTTACATGCAAAAGCTTCACCACATTTATCAGACTTGTGAAGATTTACTCCAGTACAGTATGCACAAGTTGGTAAGTAGCCAGGTTCAACTTCTGTGTAAAAGCTTCACCACATTTATATCTCTTGTGGGTTTTTCTCCTGTGTGTACAAGTTGGTTCATGGTCAGTCCACTCTTCTTGGCAAAAGTGAAGCATACCATGGACATGGAGATACCCTTCCCCCCTTCTCCTATCTTCAAATGGATGCCTGGATACAAAGTGGGGTTAGACCACCCCTCTACCTCCTGTGCTTTAAGTTGATATTAAAGCTGATATATGGGTCATTCCACAGTATATGGTAATGTTATAGAAGGGAAAATCAGAGCATTTCAAGATCTCAAAATTTGACAAATTCCACAACAGCCAAATAAAATGCACATGGTATCATAGAGATTTGGGGAAGCTACAACTTGAATATGTTTTAAACTGCAGGGCTTTTATGCTGGCAGCACTAAGGGGTGAAATTTGCCCCTTACGGAGGGGAATCAGAGAAATGGCATTTTTCACTAGTTTGTTTTTGCTCTCAAATTTCTCTGAGTTTGCAGCATGGATTGAAACAAGAGTATGCTCTGATCAATTGACAGTGCATATGCTATTAATTTATTGCAATAAAAAAATTGAATTGTTTGCCATTATTCAGTAAGTGCATCTTTTTTGTAAGGATGTTCTGTTAGAGAGGGGGACTTTTTTGTCCACATCAAGTTAGCATATATATTTTTATTTAAGAATATGTTTTTCGTTTAGAATGTATATATACTGGTGGGAGATGTTTAGTTTAGCATATATGTTGTCAGTTCAGAATACATATCTTCAGTTTAGAATCTGTTATCAACGTGTATTTATCATTTATAATAGAAATATGAAGTGTTTGTAATATTGTCCATATGGACACCCCATAACCTTCCCCTCTGTGACAAAATTTTCCCCGTAACAAATTTCAAATTGCAATATTTTGATCAATAAACTTTGTCCAGTTTTACTGGTTATCTCATCTGAACACTTCCACTTCAAATTGGAACTTCACAAAGTATGACATGCCAGGCCACACTACACTAGGAATAAAATATACTTTTCCAACTAAATTTGTTACAGAGGGGAAAATGGTACTTTAGCTGCATTCTGGATTTTTGCTGAAATTGTTTTTCTGGATTCCATTCACTTTTTTATAATGTTAGTATGAAGTACTTTATGTCTTTACCACCTTGGTTTCTATTTCTCTTAAAATACCTCCTTTAGAATATAAAACTTATTTCCTCTCTGTAACGGCATTTTTTTAGTTATGCATATAATTAATGATAATTTATGCATGATGTCACATGATGATTAAATTTTTGGATCCACCTGAATCAAATTTAACTCTTCTACTTTTCAAATGTGTCAGTTTTGTCTTCTTGCTGTTTACTTTATCCTACTCATATTTTTGTCCAACATACTGTGGAATGACCCATATACGGATATGGCGGTATTTTAGTAGAATGACAATTGCACCACCACATACCACTCCAATAAAAGCTACATCAAGGGGAGGGGTGGTCTAGCTTCTCGTAGCTGGTTCTCTTAGCGCACGAGGTATGTTTTACAACATTTCAGCACTATTCAGGATGGTATGACAAAAAGAGGGGTCTTCGTTTTTGGTCTTCGGTCTTTGGTCTTCGTTTTGTAGACACCCAACATGCCATCCAGTTTGGAAATGTAATTGAATTCGAATGCTTCTTTATCCACATTTTTATTCGGAGGATTAAAAGTTATACCACCTTCTCAGCACGGATAAACTTATCCGCTGGATAATGACTGGATTAGAGCTATCCAAGATTCAAACAACCGAACTTGTGCAATGGATAAACTTCATTCACTGGATAGGGAAGTTTCATACCCAATCTTCTCTGGTCGGTACAAGAGGACATGGAAAAAAACACACACTACTCGACTAGAATAAAACACCAAACAGTACAAAAATAAGTGGCGCAGAAAGAGCATAACTGAACACATCAGTCTCGCGAAGCTCATCTTCAAAAGAGAAGGGAACAGACACGGGCAAGGCGAAATCGTGAAACAATCGAACAGCGCCAATTACGTCTAGAGAAAAGACGACAAACATGTGATAACCGACAGCATCATGAACAGAAGCGTGACGAAGGAACGGCTCCGCAAAGGGAACAGCGCTTGAAAGCAAATCGGGAGCTTCAGACGCCGTCTAGTGTTAAATTCAGATACTTATTCAGAAAGGACAAGCAACAAAGGTTAGTCAGTGGAAATCGAACAATCACTGTGACAAATATAATCTTCTCGTATCTTGTAATTCTATCACTTCAAGAATGTATTAAAACCTGTATGCTGATCATTTTCCCTTGAAGTATTGTTTTAATATGCTTCTGTTGCCAGTTTCAGCTACTGTATTGGCCCAGATCAATCGGAACTTGGAGTCTTGAGTGATTTAGTCAAATGTCTTATTATTTCTTTCAAGACTAAAACTGTAACAAATGCTGTAATGTGACATGCGGTGATTGCAGCAAAAATTGTTCAGAAGCCCTTAAAAGTATGACTAGGTCTGAAGCCTGTGTATAATTTGAAGTAAACTGTTCAAGTTTTGTTTTGATTCTTGGAGAAATCATATGTTGTTTTGTGCGGATTCACGTACAAAACAATTCGAGCTCATTGAACATGCATGCCTGAGTCTTGTGCATGCAGTCCAGAGTAAAAACAAATTGCACAGGAAGCCTATTTAATTGTACTGCCTATGAATTCAAAATTGGAAAATCGGTGTTTCTTTTTTCCCGTACTAAGGCCGACCAACTTCAACATTTGAGTATTAGATTTTGAGAACCTGCTTGGCAGACTGTATGAATTAATTTGTCGTGCCGACCGTGGGAAATATATACTTCGTCACGCAATCGATTCTTTTTTACTAGAAATACGATAATCGCATATACCCCCTCACTCTGCCATTGATGGGACTTTTACTTTGGTAACTCCCAATAAGAGTAGCCTTTGTTTTACCGAAATGTTGACTCAATCTTTTCTTCGAACTCAAGTGCTACACGCAAAAGGAAGGAGAAAAAGAATGGTGTGTTATACTTTTGCGTTGAAAAAAGAATCGATTGCGTGACGAAGTACGTATTTCCCACGGTCGGCACGTCAAATTAATTCATACAGTCTGCCAAGCACGTTCTCGAAATTTAATACTCAAAGTTTGAAGTTGGTCGGCCGTCTTAGTACGGGAAAAAAAGGAACACTGATTTTCCAATTTTGAATTCATAGGCAGTACAATTAAATAGGCTTCCTGTGCGATTTGTTTTTACTACCGCATGCACCAGACTCAGGCATGCATATTTAATAGGCTCGAATTGTTTTGTATGTGAACCCACTCAAAACAGCAAAATTTCTACCAGAATCAAAGCAAAACTTGAACAGTTTACTTCAAATTATACACGGGCTTCAGACCCAGTAATACTTCTAAGGGCTTGTGAACGATTCTCGCTGCAATCACCGTGTGTCAGATTACAGAAAAATAAGACATCTGACTAAATCATTCAAGACTCCAAGTTCCGATTGCTCTGAGCAAATACGGTAGCCGAAACTGGCGACAGAAGCGTAGTAAAACAATACTTCGAGGGAAAATGATCAGCATACAGATTTTAATACATTCTTGAAGTGATCGAGTTACAAAATATATATTTGTCACGGTGATTGTTCGATTTCCACTGACTAACCTTTGTTGCTTGTCCTTTCTAAATAAGTATCTGAGTTTAACACAAAGCGGCGTCTGAAGCTCCCAATTTGCTTTCAAGCGCTGTTTGCGGAGTTGTCTGTGTTACCCACTTCTGTTCATGTCGCTTTTGGTCGGCATTCATGCGCTGTTGTCTTAATTTGCGGAGTCTTCTCTTCGGCCCGCTTTTTCTCCTGAAGTTTCCGATTTGCGTTCAAGCGCTGTTGTCTTTGCGGAGTTGTCTGCGTTACCCATTTCCGTTCATGTCGCTTTCGATCGGCATTCATGCGCTGTTGTTCGCTCGTTTCACGATTTTGCCTTGCTCGTGCCTGTTCCCTTCTCATTTGAAGACGAGCTTCGCGAGACTGTTGTGTTTCAAGTTTTTCAGTTAAGTTTTCCATTTTCGTGAACGCAGCTACAATATACTGTTACTTCGTTCAAATCTAAATGCTTCGTTCAAATCTAATTTCTCTAAGTTATTCCGAGTAAAACAACAGGGCACACGTGATCGATCCGGCTTTTGTTATTGGTTAGCGGGGTAACCGCGCCTAAAGTCGTACGCCAGACAGACTGACTGACAGACAACGTTAAATTTCGAGATGGCGACAGGCTTGGAGTCCCCAAGTAGGCGGTATAATATTATTGCATTAGTGTCGTGAGTATTTCCCTCACTTCGTTCGGGGACAACACAAGAGTATAACACACACCATTCTCCTTCCTTTGCGTGTAGCATTTGAGTTCGAAGAAAAGATTGAGTCAACATTTCGGTAAAACAATTAAGGCTTCTCTTGTTGGGAGTACCAAAGTAAAAGTCCCATCAATGGCAGAGCGAGGGGGTATATGCGATTATCGTATTTCTAGCCCTTGTTTGACAGAGAAATCTCACTTACTCACCTTATAAATCGTCGTTGCTGTCACAGTTATCGGAGAATAAGCATGCACGTGCACACGAACGCGAGCTTGTTGACCAGGCCTGGGCGCGAACATACGGGGACTGATAAAACTCGTCCCAGTGCCTTACGATGGGTTATTCGTCCCGGTGGGGGGAGGGGGTACTCTCATGTATTAGCCGAATGGGTAAGATGTGTCGAGTAATTGTGTGATTGTTTTGATCTTGCGTTTGCTATGCCTTCTGATTGGTTAAAACAAGTTCGTCAGCATTCTAGACTGCGAGCTGCAGAACCTGCCAAAATTTTAAACTAATTCCCACCAAAATGCACCCAAAAAATGCTTCGTATTTCAACCGTCAACACAGAAAATTACCATAAATGCTCTAGTAAACTCTCCCTCCCCAGTTTCTAATAAACCCCTCTCTTCCATAGGTTTCCCTCTTATCGCGGTAAATTTTTTAAATAACCTCCCTCCCCTCCCCTCCCCTCATATTTTCACCTGTCGACTTCGAGCACCAGAATTTATTGCATATAAACTAGAATATCTAAAGATAGTGATTGCTGCGCTGATTTTGGTGTAATCTCGCATAACCGTAGTTGGGAGGACATTGCTTGATAGCAACTTATCTACTACAGTGTATCTTCTCCATACATATTAATTCTTTTTGGATGCCATGCCATATCCTGAAAGCAACAAATCATTGCCCAGGACTGCAACTAGGGGTGGTGTCAAAAGTCAGAATCAACAGATGCAAAACTAGATGCAATCATAAACACCAACCATAAATAACAGTAACAAAACATGGAATAACGTAACTAAGAATGTCAAAAACACAATGTTCTTTCAGCAAGTTCCTTGACTATATAGGAAAATAATCCTAAAACCAAACCTGTAAAGTGCAAACTTAGGTTATTTACACTGCACATACTGTTTTCAAACATGGCCTATCAAAATTACAGATAATCATTATTGCTTGTTTACAACAGGCCTTTTACAGCTGATGTTGCATGACCCACAAATTATTCAACATGTGATGCAAATTATTCAACATTATTCAACATGATATTACTATCATAACCTCAGGCTTTGTTAGATTCAGAAATATCAAAATGTATACAGAAATTACAAGAAACCAGAAATGAAAAATACACCGAAATAGTCCCGAGTATTAAGTTTGCAGTCGCAAATGGACTGAACACACTGTGAACAAAACCGCAATAATATTTTAAACATGTCTCGCGTTACATTCCTCGCCGCTTTCAATTTTATATTTGTTACAAAGCACGAAAACTCGAAAGCCTAATAGAAGTGAAACGCATTCAGTTAAAAAACAAGACAGACTAGTATTGAAGCGAAGGCTGGATTAATCGTGGCCTCTGATTAGAATTAAGTGTTCGAGGTCAAACTGTCAAAAATAAGTCACGCATTACTCAGATTTACTCGGTGGGTAGCCGTTTCGCTTCTAAGCTCAAAATGCAGAGTCACTCAACCTTTAAGAACCAAGTGTATGAATGTTGTAATGATAAATTTATGGTTTAATCAGGTTTCATTTAAGCAAGGCGTCAAAAGCCAAGTTCTCTATACTGTGAGAAACTGGAAGTCTCCCGGAAGTTCCGCTCATTGTCCTTGCTTTCCATTTTAGTTTATTCTGCTCTCGACCCAACTAACGCCGCGAACTCACTGGCAACGCCAGTCTAGTTCAACAAAGATTGATGAGATTTCCATGGGAAATGCCATACATGTAGCAGGTCAAAAAGGTATTACATTTTGTATAATCATGTTTTCAACATACGGCCCATACATCAAATTCATAAATGAATGATCTTGCGGATGGCATGGGCGAGCTTCACCAAACTGAGGCTACGGGGACATTAGCACAAGATGAGTCAGTGCTCCGGCATCTTTTTATATTCAGAATTGCTACATTTTTCTTGAGAACACCCCAAACGCAAAAAAAGGCATTATTACTATCGAGTAAATGTCTCTGATTCAAGATTCATGTGGGAGAGTGATGCCCTACTTGCCTCAAAGTTTTATGAAACTCGCCTTATGCTATGGACAAGTAAACCTGAAAAATTGTTTTACCATTTTACTGTTTTCGCTGCTATGTTTTAGTTATGACTTTGAACATGCTCCTGCATGTCTTCCTGAAGAGCAAAATATTCACAACACACATCACACTCATAAGCATACTTATAAAACCTGTAAAGGTCTTCATCTCTGTGCTTCAAAAAGTGTTGTGACAGTTTGTCTTTAACAGTGAAGGTTTCACTGCATATTTCACATGTGTAGCACTTTTCTTTATTGTGTTGAAGTTTCTTGTTAGGTGTGTGTACACATTGGTGCTGGATTACACTATATTTCCGTGTAAAAGCTTTACCACATTTGTCACACTTGTGGGGTTTTTCTCCTGTATGTACAAGTTGGTGAGTGGCCAGGTTACTCTTGTCTCTAGAAGCTTTATCACATTTATCACACTTGTGAAGCTTCTCTCCTGTATGTACAGGCTGATGTGTGGCCAGGCTACTTTTGTGTGTAAAAGTTTTAGCACATTTGTCACACTTGTGAGGCTTTTCCCCTGTATGAACAAGTTGGTGCCTGGCCAATCTACCTTTAAGTGTAAAAGCTTTACCACATTTGTCACACTTATGGGGCTTATCAGCTCTATGTACAAGTCGATGTTTGGCCAGGTTACTCTTATGCGCAAAAGCTTTACCACATTTATCACGCTTGTGGGGTTTTTCTCCTGTATGTACAAGTTGGTGCCTGGCCAGGTTACTCTTCTGTGTAAAAGCTTTACCGCATTTGTCACACTTGTGGGGTTTTTCTCCTGTGTGCACAAGTTGATGCTTGGCCAGGTCACTCTTCCATGCAAAAGCTTTACCGCATTCGTCACACTTGTGGGGTTTTTCTCCTGTGTGTACAAGTTGATGCTTGGCCAGGTCACTCTTCCATGCAAAAGCTTTACAGCATTTGTCACACTTGTGGGGCTTCTCTCCTGTATGTACAAGTTGGTGCTTGGCCAGGCTACTCTTCTGTGTAAAATCTTTACCACATTTGTCACACTTGTGGGGTTTTTCTCCTGTATGTACAAGTTGGTGCATGGCCAGGCTACCCTTCTGTGTAAAAGCTTTACCACATTTATCACACTTGTGGGGCTTCTCTCCTGTGTGTACAAGTTGGTGCATGGCCAGGCTACCCTTCTGTGTAAAAGCTTTACCACATTTATCACACTTGTGGGGCTTCTCTCCTGTGTGTAAAAGTTGGTGCGTGGCCAGGTGACCCTTCCGTGTAAAAACTTTACCACATTTTTCACACTTGTGGGGTTTCTCTCCCGTGTGTCGAAGTTTGTGGTGAGTTAAGTCAGACTTCAATGTAAAAGCTTTACCACATTTAGCACACTTGTGGAGCTTCTCTCTTGTACTAACAAGTTGTTTGGCCATGTTCTTCTTATATGCAAAAGCTTAACCACATTTATCACACTTGTCGAGATTTTCTCCAGTACAGTATGTACAAGTTGGTACAGGGCCAGGTTCACCTTCTGTGGAAAAGTTTTACCGCATCTATCACTCTTGTGGATTTTTCTCCTGTGTGTACAAATTGGTTCATGGTCAGTCCACTCTCTTCTTTGCAAAAGTAGTGGACATGATGGACCCTCCCCCCTCCTTCTCCTATCTTCAAATGGATGCGTGGATACAAAGTGGGGTTAGACCACCCCTCCACATAAATTTAAAATCAAGTTTATATTAAAGTTGATATACATTATTGGATATGGCAGTATTTCTGGTAAAATGACAAATGCACTTTCAAGTCACCACATATTACCACTACAACAAAAGCTACATCAAACTAAGGGGTAGCATGGTCTAGCTTGACTGCATATTTGTCTATCCATTTTATATACTGTTTCAAAAAGCTAGGGCAGGGGTTATCTAGCTCCACTGCATATTAGTGTATCAACTTCATAAGTTTCAAGGGTACGTGTACAGCACTACACTTGCAAATTGCCATGTTATGAGATACTTGTATGTTCATTTCAATATCGGATAAAACATTCTGTCATGTAAAGCTGTGGGAGGCTTTTTTTTGGACGTCATAAAATGGCAGGTACATTTCCTCTGGGCTTCGAACTGATTTAATTTGTGACTTGCACAGTACCTTTTCATTCCTTCTATTTTCCCCAAACGATACCTGTCACGACTTGTCAATGTTTATGAGAGGTTTTATGGAATCTTTTCCTGATGTTAAGGAATGGCATGTACACTTTAATTTGTTTTGTATGCTGTGACTTGTTTTCAAAGCCATTGATGACAATTGAATTTTTACGTATGTGCAGTGATTACTGCATCCTCAAGCACCTTCTCACGGCCATTAAAGGCTTATTTGTGCTGCTCCGAGTTTCGAGATCCATGAAATTGTGTCTTCTCTTCCTTGTGTATCCATATCTCTGTGCCCACATCCAGAAATGCTATTCATTTTTCGCCATTCTCAATTTTCACACAAAAATTTTCGTTTTTGATACAACTTTTAGCCATCAAAGAGCCATCATTTAACGCTTTCGCTCCCAAGCTGAAAATTCAAATTCTCCCAACTTTTTAAGAAAATATGAGTGGTGTAACGAGAATTCATAGTTGAATCAGCTATTATCTGAGCAAGCTATCAAAAGCCAAGTTCTTACTTTATATTTCTAGTGATAAACTGAAGGAGAAAATTGAAGTTGATCACTCTTGGAAGTGAAAGGGTTAAGCGCAAATACACAGGCGATGTGAACACCTTGACAGCTAGCCAATTTGAACAAACGGAATTACGTCAATATAAAACCTCCCAAAAATAAAATTGCATGTTCAGGGAACATAGTCAGCCTGCTTAGCTAGTTTTCATGCTATTTGACAGATTGGTGGCATTGATAAAGTTTTAAATTTCTTGTGTACACTGCAATTAGATAGTTGTACTTGTATGCAGTGTTTACTGCATCTTCAGACACTTTCATCTCCAGAAGAAACCTATATTTTTTCGACAATTCTCATCCTCTCAGGGTTCTTGGCCATGCCAGGTTTCTTTTGAAATGTGCAAGTTTGGAGATCTGCTTGGAAATTTTATTTGCATTTTTATCTCTTTTATTACGAATTTTTCCAAAAAATAATATAGTTTCTGGAACAATTTTTGAACTTCCAGTTATAAGCAAACTCTTCACAACTTTTGATGCCCAGGTGATGCGAGCCAACGGAAATACGTCACGATAAAACCTCCCATTTAAAACACGTCACATGCCGTCCAGTTTGGAAATGTAATTAAATTCGAATGCTTCTTTATCCACATTTTTATTTGGAGGATTAAAAGTTATACGACCTTCTCGGCGCGGATAAATGTATCCGCTGGATAACGACTGGATTAGAGCTATCCAAGCTTCAAACAACCGAACTTGTATGTGCAACGGATAAACTTCATTCGCTGGATAGCAGGGGTTTCATACAATCTACTCTGGTCGGTACACGAGGACACGGAAAAGGCACACACTACTTTAGAATAAAACGCCAAACAGTACAAGAATAAGCGACGGAGAAATAACACAGCTATGCTGAACACATACAAGCTTGGAAAACCTGTGCCAGCCGTTGCATCTTTTGAATGTTGACACTAGAACGAAATAACTGACATCTTGAACTGTCTAAGCCTGTCTTATATTACAGGCTCTTGTTTGACAGATATATCTCACTTACTTACCTTTATAAATCGTACATATTCTCTAATAACTGTGACAGCAACGACACAAGTTTCACAACACTGATTCACGTGCACACGAACGCGAGCTTGTTGACCAGGCCTGGGAAAGAACCCGTATGTTCGCGCCGATTTCTCGTGGACTGATAAAACTCGTCCCAGTGCCTTGCGATGGGTTTTTCGTAGGATAGTGTGTAAACGTTGGCGTTCGGTCAGCGTCGGTTTGGGTGATCAGAGATCAATACGCACTCAACGTTGGACTTTAAGAGAGGACATATCCCCATGTCCACGACTTAATCAACCGGTTTTGTAATCACTCTTAAACTTCTTCGTAATCAGCAACAAAGTCATTCAACCACGCAGATAGCTGTATGTCTGTGAGGTCTGTCAGCTGGCATGGATTCTTCACAGGACAAGACAAGACAAGACAAGACAACTTTTATTAGAGAACCATATGACTGACTGTACGTAGGTTTTTTTTTTCGCTAATAGTATAGGTAGTATTACGTAACATTAGATATGTGTATTGTGATAAATTTGTAAAAGCTATATGTTTATCCTCATTTGAAAACACTCGTGTATATATTTTGCTATTTCCGTGTTGTGGTTTTGGGGTGAAATAAGTTCTTTGTAGTTGATCACTGACTTGTTAATTTCTTGAAAAAGAGCGTTTACGCTTGTCGGCATACAATTGACATTTGAGGAGGAAATGTTTTTCGTCTTCCATGTGTTGACAACGTGGGCATTTTTTTTAACTCTGGGCTTATGTAATTTCTGTTATAACGACCACGCTCAATTTCTAGCGTGGGACCGCGCTAAATACCCCCCCCCCCCCCCCCCACAAACACACACACACAATGATCCTGTTCCAACATGTGTTGCGTGAGTGTCATGGCTAGAGTACCTCTGATGTTTTCTTTCTAATATAGCGATTCTGCCCAGTCGACAAAACTCCATGACGAAAACATGACAATTTTGAAATTAATATAATTTCTAGCCATTTCTGAGGACTCAAGTTTCACATTTTCCCGGGGGAGCATGCCCCCGGACCCTCTCGCTTCGTTTTAAACCCCCCCCCCCCCCCCCCAGCTTCACCAGTGTGTAACGGTCTAGCTTCTGCCCTGGTTTCTGGCTACCTGGTAGGTTCCTCGTTTCCAATGTTACACTACAGATGTTTAAGTTTCGGGTGAGTGTCGAATAATCGAGTAATCGTGTGATTGTGTTGGTTTTGCGTTTGCTATGCCTTCTGATTGGTTAATACAAGTTCCTCAGCATTCTTGGCCGCGAAATGGGGAACCTGCCAAAATTTTAAACTTCCCGCCAAAATGCGCGGAATCTCTATATAACTAGCAGGACCCCCGTAAAATACGGGGATCGGGTGATCGAATTTCTTTTTTCCTAATATTTTTTGTCTTTTTTTCCTTTTTGAATTCCAATTTGAGCATCTCGAACTCAATTTCAACCGTATTCGACTGTTTACCGCGTCAAAGTACAAACGTCCCTGTAGTGCATGTACCACTCGATCATACTCGACTCGTCGAACCACCGATCGTCCGACATTAAAATCTCCCCGTTTTTCGAACATGCGGCAGCATCAGCCCGCCATCCAGACATTTGACACTCTGAAATTCTTTTTCCATTTCGAATTCCATTTTGAGCATTTCGAACGCAGTTTGCAGTGTCCAAGTACAAACGTCCCTGTAGTGCATGTACCACTCGATCATACTCGACTCGTCGAACCACCGATCGTCCGACATCAAAATCTTCCCGTTTTTCGAACATGCCGCAGCATCAGCCCGACATCCAGTCACTTGATACTCTGAAATTCTTTTTCTAAACTCAAACGGAATTCTCACCTTCAGTAATCGCGTCCCGTGGGCTTTGTTGAGAGATTTCTGGCTTGCTTTTCCCGGCGATTCAGTTCGAATTGACGATATGGTAATTATGACTAACGAGTAGGCAAGCATTAATGTTGCGTCAGAAATTCAAACCACGACATTGTCTAATTACCGGTTTAATTTGTTACGTCACCAATCGAAAATATCAATTTGTTACACACACACACACACACACACACATGAGCCGCGGTCAGCGGTTGCTTAGCGTATTATTATATAGAGATATAATAATGGTTGTGACTAAACTGGATACTCCAAAATCAGGTTTCCGAGAGGAAACTGGGACCGAATCAAAAATTAAATTTTCGTCAGCTCGGACCGTGTTCCGAAAACAGTACGACAGTGACGTTGATGTTTTGAAAGTTCTTGGCGTGCATTAGCAAGTCCGTTCGGCTGGCCGCGTCGCGCCGCCTGTGTTCCTTTTACGCGGACGTGGAGGTCAACTCCAAATAAACCTGAAGCGGCTCAAGACATGGGTCGAAACTGTAACCAGTCAACAGATATACACAAGAAGCATTGTAGTCGTGAACGTGAAAAGGACAATATTACTGTTTATTTGTAAAATTTCGGGTCAGCCGGCCATTTGCTCGAGAACACAGTGGTTTTGGATGAAAATAACTTATCTATATAAGCATCCTAATACAGTAAATACGGATAAATTTAGGATACGTTGGAAATCTGATCCGTCTATAACTGTTGGCTTCTATGGGCTTCATTTTTGTTCCTATTTACTTGCTTAAATCTTAAATGCTTAAATGTCTTATCATAGCATGTCTTATCGTGAATGCGTTCGTCTTCTGGAGTTAAGACTGATCAAGAAACACAGGATCGTACACAAGCCGTTTCAATCGCTCTCCGGAACAGTTCACGCGGTGGGATTTTTTTATCTTCGGTGTCAATATTCATCTGTGCCAGATCAGCCATAACAAGCCTTTCTTCTTTAGTATTTTCTCCCCGAGCTAATTTTTTCCTTCTAAAACCTTTCCAGTGCCGAATTTTATTTGACTGTCTTCCGGTGTTAGATGCTTCAGACGAACCGAGGTCGTTTTTTTGTCCACAATGTTCGTAAACGGCTCCGGACGACTTCGCCGATAACTCGTTGTTTTGGTCCCAGTCTTCACTCGGAAACCTGATTTTGGAGTATCCAGTTTAGTCACGACCATTTAATAATACGCTTAGCAACCGCTGACCGCGGCTCATGTGTGTGTGTGTGTGTGTGTGTGTGTGTGTGTGTGTGTGTGTGTGTGTGTGTGTAACAAATTGATAATTTCGATTGGTGACGTAACAAATTAAAACGGTAATTAGATAATGCGTGGTTTAAATTTTATGACGCAACAGTAATGCTTGCCTACTCGTTAGTCATAATTACCATATCGTCAATTCGAACTGAATCGCCGGGAAAAGCAAGCCAGAAATTTCTCAACAAAGCCCACGGGACGCGATTACTGAAGGTGAGAATTCCGTTTGAGTTTAGAAAAAGAATTTCAGAGTATCAAGTGGCTGGATGTCGGGCTGATGCTGCGGCATGTTCGAAAAACGGGAAGATTTTGATGTCGGACGATCGGTGGTTCGACGAGTCGAGTATGATCGAGTGGTACATGCACTACAGGGACGTTTGTACTTGGACACTGCAAACTGCGTTCGAAATGCTCAAAATGGAATTCGAAATGGAAAAAAAAAAAAAAAAAAAAAAAAAACAGAAAAAATGTTAGGAAAAAAGAAATCCGATCCCCGTATTTTACGGGGGTCCCGCTAGTATCTCTATATAATAATACGCTAAGCAACCGCTGACCGCGGCTCATGTGTGTGTGTGTGTGTGTGTGTGTGTGTGTGTAACAAATTGATATAATTTCGATTGGTGACGTAACAAATTAAACCGGTAATTAGATAATGCGTGGTTTGAATTTCGACGCAACATTAATGCTCGCGTACGATCGTTAGTCATAATTACTGTATCGTCAATTCGAATTGAATCGCCGGGAAAAGCAGGCCAGAAATCCTCTCGACCGCTGCCTTTCAACCAAGCCCACGGGACGCGATTACTGAAGGTGAGAATTCCGTTTGAGTTTAGAAAGAGAATTTCAGAGTGTCAACTGACTGGATGGCGGGGTAATGCTGCCGCATGTTCGAAAAACGGGAAGGTTTGGATGTCAGACGATCGGTGGTTCGCCGAGTCGAGTACGGTCGAGTGGTACATGCACTACAGGGAAATTTGTATTTTGACGCGGTAAACTGCGTTTGAGATGCTCGAAATTGAATTCAAAAAGGAGAAAAGAAAGAAAGAGTTTCTAAAAACGGGGAGATTTCGAATGTCGATCGATCGGCGATTCACCGAGTGCTACGGGTCGAGTGCTACAGAGAGAGTTTGATGTCGATCAGTCGGTGGTTTGACGAGTCGAATACGGTTGAATGGTAAATGCTCAAAGAGGTTTGTACTTGAACACAGTATAGTGCGTTCGAGATGCTCAAAATGGAATTCAAACAGGAAAAAAAAGACAGATAAAACATTAGGAAAAAAGAAATTCGATCCCCGTATTTTACGGGGGTCCCGCTAGTATAGAGATAATACGCTAAGCAACCGCTGACCGCGGCTCATGTGTGTGTGTGTGTGTGTGTGTGTGTGTGTAACAAATTGATATAATTTCGATTGGTGACGTAACAAATTAAACCGGTAATTAGATAATGTGTTTGAATTTCTGACGCAACAGTAATGCTTGCCTACTCGTTAGTCATAATTACCATATCGTCAATTCGAATTGAATCGCCGGGAATAGCAAGCCAGAAATCTTCTCGACCGTAGCCTTTCCGAGGATGCGAATATTGAAGGTGAAAATTCCGTCTTAGTGTAGAAATAGAATTTCAGCTGTCAGGTGTCTGGATAAGGGGCTGATGCTGCCGCATGTTCGAAAAACGGGAAGATTTTGATGTCGGACGATCGGTGGTTCGACGAGTCGAGTACGATCGAGTGGTACATGCACTGCAGGGACGTTAGTACTTTGACGCGGTAAACTGCGTTTGAGATGCTCGAAATTGAATTCAAAAAGGAGAAAAGAAAGAAAAGAATTTCGAAAAACGGGGAGCTTTTGTTGTCGATCGACCGGCAATTCACTGAGTGGTACAGTCGAGTGGTTATGGACTACAGAGAGATTTTGATGTTAGGGTTAGAAAAAAGAAATCCGATCCCCGTATTTTACGCGCCGGGACAAGTAAGCCAGAAATCTCGATCGTACCCTTTCAACCAAGCCCACGGGACGCGATTACTGAAGGTGAGAATCCCGTTTGACTTTAGAAAAAGAATTTCAGCTGTCAGGTGTCTGGATGGCCGCATGTTTGAAAAACGGGGAGATTTTGATGTCGACCGATCGGTGGTTCGACGAGTCAAGTGCGGTTGAGTGGTATACATGCACTACAGAAATTTGTACTTTGACGCGGTAAACTGCGTTAGAAATGCTTGAAATGGAATTTAAAAAGGAAAAAAAAGACAAAAAATATTAGGTAAAAAGAAATCCGATCCCCGTATTTTACGGGGGTCCCGCTAGTATATACTAATGTCGACACAAAAAAATTACCGTAAATGCTCTACTAGACTATCCCCCCACCCTCTGATAACCCTCTCTCCAAAAGGCTCCCCTCTCATCACGGTCAATTATTAAGACTAGAAATACGATAATTGCAGATACTTCCTCGCTTTGCCATTGATTTGGACTTTAACTTTGGTACTGCTCACCAAGAGAAGCCTCTGTTTAAATAAAGTTTGACGCAATAATTTCTTCGAAGTCAAGTGCTACACGCAAAGGAAGGAGAAAAAATATGGTGTGTGGTATACTTTTGCGCTGAAAAAAGAATCGATTGCGTATTTTACAATAACACGTCAGTTTCTCGCTTTGTGATTGGCTAATTTTCATTATCAATAAGAGGACAGACACATAAAATCGAGTGCTGACGACAGTGATTTGGACGAAGAAGGTGAATTCAGCTTCAAATTTACCTCGGTTCTTGCAAAAGCGACATTCGGCATTTGAAGTAGAGAACCAGAAGTGTTCAGAGGCGAATTTCCTTGAGCTTTGTCTTGAAATTGTCGAGAAAACCGCAGCAGAAAAGCGTCTTTTTTTCAACTTCTTTGACAAAATTTTATTTTGCACGATCGAAATGCCCACGTCAAGCTGTCATCTTTTGGCCAATGAAATGTCTTGAATTTCAACCTCGACCAATTAGAAAGCGGGAAAAGTTGTTGACAACATTTCAGTCAAATCGAACAAAATCCAGTTTTCTTGCGTGTTTTCCCCGCGTCGTCGCTTGCGTTTTGTTATTGTAAAAAACAAATTGCGAAGCGCCTCGTGGATCCACAACTTTTTGACAATGTTATGACGCGTTTCATCATCAATAAGAGGACAGACACATAAAAAACTGACGTCAATTTGTTAAATGCCGTACGTCTTTCTCACGGTCGGCACGCCGAATTAATTCATGCAGTCTGCCTGACACATTCTCAAACATTTAATACTTGAATTGTGAACTGAGTTGGTCGGCCGCCGTAAAACGGTAAGAAAGAAACACTGATTTCCAATTTCGAATTCATAAGCAGTACAATTGAATAGGCTTCCTATGCGTTTTTTTTTTTTTTTTTTTTTACTCTGGACTGCATGCACTGGATTCTTAAAGTGATCGAGTCACAAGATATGGGATAGAATATATTTGTCACGGTGATTGTTCAATTTCCACTGACTGACTTTTGTTGCTTGTCCTTTCTGAATAAGTATCTGAGTTTAACACAAAACGGCGTCACGATCGTACTTTGTTGTGCTCAGATGCCTCAAAGAAATCTCCTGCTTGCTTTCAAGCGCTGTTCTCTTTACAGAGTATTTTCTTGGCCCGTTGCTCCTGAAGCTCCCGATTCGCCTTCAAGCGCTGATCTCTTTGCGGAGTGTTTTTCTTCGGTTTGCTTTTGCTCCTGCAGCTCCCGATTGGCTTTCAAGCGGTGTTCTCTTTGCGAAGTATTTTCTTCAGCCCGCTTTTGCTTCTGAAGCTCACAATTTGATTTCAAGCGCAGTTCTTTTTGCGGAGTCGTTTCTTCGGCACGCTTCTGTTTACGATGATGTCGGTCATAACATGATTGTCGTCTAAACGTGTCTGGTGCTGTTTGATCGTTTTACAATTCCGCCTTGCCCGTGTCTGTTCCCTTCTCTTTTGAAGACGTGCTTCGCCAGACTGTTCTGTTTCAAGTTTTCTAGTTTTCAAATTCATTTTCGTGAACGCAGTTACGTACATTGTTGCTTCGTTCAAAACTTTTTTCCTTCCGAGTGTCAGTATAACTACTGGCGGAGACGCTAATCGATAATTATTACGTCATTGCTTAGACACCTGGCCTCGAGGTAGTACGATGGCTGACTGACTGACTGGCGAACATTAAATTTCGAGATGGCGACCCGCGTGGAGTCTCCAAATAAGGCGATACTACTGCATTACCGTCCTGATTATTACCATCGCACACGCTCAGGGACAAGTCCCCTCTAGTCCCTCTTATATTTTCAACCAGTCGACTTTGAGCAGCAGAATTTATTGCATGTAAACAAAACAAATGACGTGCATTGGATAATTGGTAATATATTTTTGAATTTTACATTTCCCGCATCTAACCTTGCACTCTTTTGTTGACCACGTACCCTGAAATCTCAGTCATCTTTTGTCAACCAAGAATACAGTGCATCTTGATTTAGTCCAAATTTTATATAAGCCTACCAGAGGGTAAAGGGGAACCCTAACCTAAATCAAGGCAATGATGTTACTGTAAGCTCAGCTCTGTTTAATTGGCAGTTTGTCTCGCTTTTCAAAAACACAATAAAACAGGTTTTAAACTGAATACACATTTGTTTCCGTAGCCCTCCACTTTTGCCGAACCGCGTATTCGAAAGCCTCAGTTTTTAAAAACCCTCCATTTTCAAGGTGGATAGAAACTAAAACTAAAGTAGTGTGGTGCTTGAAATGGGACCCTTCAAAATTATCTCCAAAACACTGCGGCAATCATTTCTTTAGAATTCTTCGCTGCCAAATCCCTGAACCAGAACAAGATCATCCCAAGCTGGCGAGGTTCCAGCATTCCACATTGCAAACCCCTTCACGGATTTCGATGCATTATGGGTAATCGATGAACGACAGTGTTACAATAGTTGGCCTTTCAGCCTTGTACAAAAATAATACATTTCTCAGAAAAATATCAACAACCTTTTATTCAAGGATAACTGCCGCAGTTCAATGCAACAATCTTGATGTGGCCCCACCCCCATATTTTAGCAACTTAGCTACAATGTATCTAATCCACACTTTTTCATATTAATTCTCTTAGGACTGCAGCGAGAGGTCATGTCAACAGTCAGAATTAACAGATGCAAAACTAGATGCATCATAAACACCAACCATAAATAACAGTAACAAAACATGCAATAACGTAACTGGGAATGTCAAAAACACAATGTTCTCTTCAGCAAGTTCCACAACTATGTGGAAAATATTAATCCTAAAACCAAACCTGTAAAGTGCAGAGACTATTTAACACTCTACATCCTTTATTTCAAACCAAAATCACAGATCATCATTATTACCCAATTACAACAGCCTTTTATAGCTAAAGTTGCATGACCCACAAATTTATTCAACATATGATCATATTACCATCATAATCTCAGCCTTTGTGAGATTCAGAAATATCAAAATGTATACAGAAATTACAAACTTTCTGGTAAATAGCATTTTTAAAAACATTAATTTGCCAGTCACTGTATCAACAAAGATTGATAAGATTTCCATGGGAAATGCCATACATGTAACAGGTCAAAATGGTATTACATTTTGTATAATCATGTTTTCAACATACGGCCCATACATCAAATTCATAAATGACTGATCTTGCGGAACTGAAACTGAAGCTACGGGGACATCAGCACAAAATGAGTCAGTGCTCTGGCATCTTTTTATATTCAGAATTCCTACATTTTTATTGAGAAAACCCCGAAACACAACAAAGGCATTATTACTATCGAGTAAATGTCTCTGATTCAAGATTCATGTGGGAGAGTGATGCCCTACTTGCCTCAAAGTTTTATGAAACTCGCCTTTTGCTATGGACAAGTAAACCTGAAAAATTGTTTTACCATTTTACTGTTTTCGCTGCTATGCTTAGTTATGACTTTGAACATGCTCCTGCATGTCTTCCTGAAGGGCAAAATATTCACAACACACATCACACTCATAGGCATACTTATAAAACCTGTAAAGGTCTTCATCTCTGTGCTTCAAAAAGTGTTGTGACAGTTTGTCTTTAACAGTGAAGGTTTCACTGCATATTTCACATGTGTAGCACTTTTCTTCATTGTTTTGAAGTTTCTTGTTAGGTGTGTGTACACATTGGTGCTGGATTAAACCATCTTTCCCTGTAAAAGCTTTACCACATTTATCACACTTGTGGAGCATCTGTGCTGTATGTACAAGTTGGTGCCTGGTCAGGTTACTCTTTTGTGTAAAAGCTTTACCACATTTATCACACTTGTGGGGCTTTTTTCCTGTATGTACAAGTTGATGTATGGTCAGGTAACCCTTGTGTGCAAAGGCTTTACCACATTTATCACACTTGTGGGGCTTCTTTCCTGTATGTAGAAGTTGGTGTATGGTCAGGTAACCCTTGTGTGCAAAGGCTTTACCACATTTATCACACTTGTGGGGCTTCTCTCCTGTATGTACAAGTTGGTGGGTGGTCAGGTAACCCTTGTGTGTAAAGGCTTTACCACATTTATCACACTTGTGGGGCTTCTCTCTTGTATGTACAAGTTGGTGTTTGGCCAGGCTACCCTTCTGTGTAAAAGCTTTACCACATTTATCACACTTGTGGGGCTTCTCTCCTGTATGTAAAAGTTGGTGCATGGTCAGGTTACCCTTGTGTGTAAAGGCTTTACCACATTTATCACACTTGTGGGACTTCTCTCCTGTATGTACAAGTTGGTGCGTGGTCAGGTTACTCTTCTGTGTAAAAGCTTTACCACATTTATCACACTTGTGGGGCTTCTCTCTTGTATGTACAAGTTGGTGTTTGGCCAGGCTACCCTTCTGTGTAAAAGCTTTACCACATTTATCGCACTTGTGGGGCTTCTCTTTTGTATGTACAACTTGATGTTTGGCCAGGTCACCCTTGCATGTAAAAGCTTTACCACATTTACCACACTTGTGGGGTTTCTCTCCTGTATGTAGAAGTTGGTGCGTGGCCAGGTAACCCTTGTGTGCAAAGGCTTTACCACATTTATCACACTTGTGGGGCTTCTCTCCTGTGTGTACAAGTTGGTGCGTGGCCAGGCTACCCTTCTGTGTAAAAGCTTTACCACATTTATCACACTTGTGGGGCTTCTCACCTGTGTGTAAAAGTTGGTGCCTGGTCAGGTGACCCTTCCGTGTAAAAACTTTACCACATTTGTCACACTTGTGGGGTTTCTCTCCCGTGTGTCGAAGTTTGTGGTGAGTTAAGTCAGACTTCCATGTAAAAGCTTTACCACATTTAGCACACTTCTGGGGCTTCTCTCTTGTACGTACAAGTTGTTTGGCCATGTTCTTCTTATATGCAAAAGCTTTACCGCATTTATCACAGTTGTCGAGATTTTCTCCAGTACAGTATGTACAAGTTGGTACACGGCCAGGTTCACCTTCTGTGGAAAAGTTTTACCGCATCTATCACTCTTGTGGGTTTTTCTCCTGTGTGTACAAAATTGGTTCATGGTCAGTCCACTCTCTTCTTTGCAAAAGTGGTGGATATGATGGACCCTCCCCCCTCCTTCTCCTATCTTCAAATGGTGCGTGGATACAAAGTGGGGTTAGACCACCCCTCCACCTAAATTTAAAATCAAGTTTATATTAAAGTTGATATACATTATTGGATATGGCAGTATTTCTGGTAAAATGACAAATGCACTTTCAAGTCACCACATATTACCACAGGCTATAACAAAAGCTACATCAAACTAAGGGGTAGAGTGGTCTAGCTTGACTGCATATTTGTCTATCCATTTTATATACCGTTTCAAAAAGCTAGGGGAGGGGTCGTCTAGCTCCACTGCATATTAGTGTATCAACTTCATAAGTTTCAAGGGTATGTGTACAGCACTACACTTGCAAAATGGCCATGTTATGAGATACTTGTATGTTCACTTGAATATCGGATAAAACATTCTGTCATGTTGAGCTATGGGAGCCTTTTTTTGGACGTCATAAAATGGCAGGTACATTTGCTATGGGCTTTGAACTGATTTAATTTGTGACTTGCACAGTACCTTTTCATTTCCTTCTATTTTCCCCAAACAATACCTGTCATGACCTGTCAATGTTTATGGAAGGTTTTATGGAATCTTTTCCTGACATTAAGGAACGGCATGTACACTTTTGCTGGCCGTCAAACGTACTTAATTTACAGTGGCAGTAAAGATTTAATTTGCTTTGTATGCTGTGGGGTGACTTGTTTTCAAAAACCATCAATGACAATTGGATAGTTTTACTTCTGTGCAGTGATTACTGCATCCTCGAGCACCTTCATGTCTGGGAACCTATATTTTTCTGGTAATTGAGTCTCACCTTCTCACTGTTTATGACCATTAAAGGCTTTTTTGTACTGCTCCGAGTTTCGAGATCTGTAAAATTGTGTCTTCTCTCCCTTGTGTATCCATATCTCTGTGCCCGCATCCAGAAATGCTATTCGTTTTCCCCATTCTCAATTTTACCACAAAAAGTTTTGTTTTTGATACAACTTTTAACTATCAACCACCCATCATTTAACCCTTTCACTCCCAAGCTCAAAATTCAGATTCTCCCAACCTTTTAAATATGAGTGGTGTAATGAGAATTCATAGTTCAATCAGCTACTATCTGAGCAAGCTATCAAAAGTCAAGTTCTTACTGTAATTTATATTTTTAGTGAGAAACTGAAGGAGAAAATTGAAGTTGATCACTCTTGGTAGTAAAAGGTTTAAGTGCACATACACAAGCGACGTTTTGATGGCGAGGCAATTCGAACAAACAGAATTCTGTCACCATAAAACCTCCCATATAAAATTGCATGTCCATGGAACATAGTCAGCCTGCTTAGGTAATTTTCATGCAATTTGACAGATTGGTGGCATTGATAGTTTTAAATTTCTTGTGTACACTGCAATTAGATAGCCATACTTCTATGCAGTGTTTACTGCATCTTCAGACACTTTCATCTCCAGAAGAAACCTATATTTTTTCGACAATTCTCACCCTCTCAGGGTGCTTGGCCATGCTAGGTTTCTTTTGAAATGTGCAAGTTTAGAGATCTGCTTGGAAATTTGATTTGCATTTTTATCCCTTTTATTCCAAATTTTTCCAAAAAATAATAGAGTTTCTGGAACAATTTTTGAACTTCCAGTTATAAGCAAACTCTTCACAACTTTTGATGCCCAGGTGATGCGAGCGAACGGAAATACGTCACGATAAAAGCTCCCATTTAAAACACGTCACATGCCGTCCAGAAAGGAAATGTAATTAAATTCGAATGCTTCTTTATCCACATTTTTATTCGGAGGATTAAAAGTTATACCACCTTCTCAGCACGGATAAATGTATCCGCTGGATAACGACTGGATTAGAGCTATCCAAGATTCAAACAACCGAACTTGTGCAACGGATAAACTTCATTCGCTGGATAGGGAAGTTTCATATACAATCTTCTCTGGTCGGTACATGAGGAACGGAAAAAAACACACACTACTCTAGAATAAAACACCAAACAGTACAAAAATAAGCGGCGGAGAAAGAACATAACTATACTGAACACATACAAGCTTTGAAAAACCTGTGCCAGCCGTTGCATCTCTTGCATGTTGACATTGGAGCGAAGTAATTGATGTCTCGAACTGTCTAAGCCTGTTTTATAATGCGAGTCCTTGTTTGACAGAGAAATCTCACTTACATACCTTTATAAATCGTCGTTTCTGTCACAGTTATCGGAGAATATGTACCCAACTTCCAAAACACTGATGCACGTGCACACGAACGCGAGCTTGTTGACCAGGCCTGGGCGCGAACATACGGGGACTGATAAAACTCGTCCCAGTGCCTTACGATGGGTTATTCGTCCCGGTGGGGAGAGGAGGATGTGTCGAGTAATATAAATCGTGTGATTGTTTTGGACCTTTGGTTTGCTATGCCTTCTGATTGGTTAAAACAAGTTCGTCAGCATTCTACACTGCGAACTGCAGAACCTGCCAAAATTTTTATTCCCACCAAATTGCACCCAAAAAATGCTTCGTATCTCAACCGTCGACACAGAAAATTTATACCGTAAATGCTCTAGTAAACTCTCCCTCCCTCCCCAGTTTCTAATAAACCCCTTTCTTCCATAGGCTTCCCTCTTATCGTGGTCAATTTTTGAAATAACCTCCCTCCCCTTCCCTCCCCTCATATTTTCACCTGTCAACTTCGAGCACCAGAATTTATTGCATATAAACAAGACAAATGACGCGCATTTGATGCTTTGTGATATATTTACATTTTGTGATATCTTTACATTTCCCACATCTAACTTTACACAGTATTTTGCCGACTAGAAATACAGTACATTCTGCATTCATCTCATCTTTTAATCAGCCCCTTCTACAAAATCGCAACCTCCAAGTAACTCTAAGTTCCAAGTCCAAATTTTACATAGGCCTCCCAGGGTAAGGGGGAAAAATCAGTGCGGCATTCCAGTGTTTTTAGGGTTCCAGTGTTTTGCATGATAGACCCCTTCACGGATTTCGACGCATGAAGGGTAATCGGATAAACAAGCCCTTTAAAAATCACAGATAATCATTATTGCTTGTTTACAACAGGCCTTTTATAGCTGATGTTGCATGACCCACAAATTATTCAACATGTGATCATATTACCATCATAACCTTAGGCTTTCTGAGATTCAGAAATATCAAAATGTATAAAGAAATTACAAACTTTCTAATCAATAGCATACAAACATCAATTTGCCAGTCACCAGTCACTAATTCAACAAAGACTGATGAGGTTTCCATGAGAAATGCCATACATGTAACAGGTCAAAAAAGTATTACATTTTGTATAATCATGTTTTCAACATATGGCCCATACATCAAATTCATGAATGACTGATCTTGCGGATGGCATGGGCAAGCTTCACCAAACTGAGGCTACGGGGACATTAGCACAAGATGAGTCAGTGCTCCGGCATCTTTATATTCAGAACTGCTACATTTTTATTGAGAACACCCCAAACACAAAAAGGCATTATTACTATCGAGTAAATATCTCTGATTCAAGATTCATGTGGGAGAGTGATGCCCTTAACTAGCCTCAAAGTTTTATGAAACTCGCCTTATGCTATGGACAAGTAAACCCGAAAAATTGTTTTACCATTTTACTGTTTTCGCTGCTATGTTTTAGTTATGACTTTGAACATGCTCCTGCATGTCTTCCTGAAGGGCAAAATATTCACAACACACATCACACTCATAAGCATACTTAAAAAACCTGTAAAGGTCTTCATCTCTGTGCTTCAAAAAGTGTTGTGACAGTTTGTCTTTAACAGTGAAGGTTTCACTGCATATTTCACACGTGTAGCACTTTTCTTCATTGTGTTGAAGTTTCTTGTTAGGTGTGTCTACACATTGGTGCTGGATTACACTATATTTCTGTGTAAAAGCTTTATCACATTTATCACACTTGTGAGGCTTCTCTCCTGTATGTACAGGCTGATGTATGGCCAGGCTACTTTTGTGTGTAAAAGTTTTAGCACATTTGTCACACTTGTGAGGCTTTTCCCCTGTATGTACAAGTTGGTGCCTGGCCAAGCTACCTTTGTGTGTAAAAGCTTTAGCACATTTGTCACACTTGTGAGGTTTTTCCTCTGTATGTACAAGTTGGTGCCTGGCCAAGCTACCTTTCTGTGTAAAAGCTTTACCACATTTGTCACACTTATGGGGCTTCTCAGCTGTATGTACAAGTTGATGTTTGGCCAGGTTACTCTTATGCGCAAAAGCTTTACCACATTTATTACACTTGTGGGGTTTTTCTCTTGTATGTAAAAGTTGGTGCGTGGCCAGGCTACTCTTCTGTTTACCACATTTGTCACACTTGTGGGGTTTTTCTCCTGTATAATGCACAAGTTGGTGCATGGCCAGGTTTCTCTTGTCTGTAAAAGCTTTACCACATTTATCACACTTGTGGGGTTTTTCTCCTGTATGTACAAGTTGGTGCGTGGCCAGGCTACTCTTCTGTGTAAAAGCTTTACCACATTTGTCACACTTGTGGGGTTTTTCTCCCGTATGTAAAAGTTGGTGCATGGCCAGGTTACTCTTGTCTGTAAAAGCTTTACCACATTTATCACACTTGTGGGGTTTTTCTCCTGTATGCACAAGTTGGTGCCTGGCCAGGTTACTCTTGTTTGTAAAAGCTTTACCGCATTTGTCACACTTGTGGGGCTTCTCTCCTGTATGTAAAAGTTGGTGCCTGGCCAGGTCACTCTTCTGTGTAAAAGCTTTACCACATTTGTCACACTTGTGGGGTTTTTCTCCTGTATGTGAAAGTTGGTGCCTGGCCAGGATACTTTTCCATCTAAAAGCTTTACTGCATTTATCACACTTGTGGAGCTTCTCTCTTGTACATACAAGTTGATGTTTGGCCATGTTCCTCTTATATGCAAAAGCTTTACCACATTTATCACACTTGTGAAGATTTTCTCCAGTACAGTATATAAAAGTTGGTACGGGGCCAGGTTCACCTTCTGTGCTAACCTTCTACCACAATGATCTCTCTTCTGGGTTTTTTCTCCTGGGTGTACAAGTTGGTTCATGGTTAATCCACTCTCTTCTTTGCAAAAGTGGTGGATATGATGGACATGAAGATACTCTCTCCCCTCCTTATTCTATCTTCAAATGGATGCGTGCATACAAAGTGGGGTTAGACCACCCCTCCACCTAAATCTAAATTTAAGTTTATGTTGATATACACGGACATGGCGGTATTTTTAGTAGAACGACAAATGCACTTTCAAGTCACCACATATTACCACTACAACAAAAGTTACATCAAACTAAGAGAAGCTTGACTGCATATTTGTCTATCCATTTTATATACCATTTCAAAAATCTAGGGGAGGGGTCATCTAGCTCCACTGCATATTAGTGTATCAACTTCATAAGTTTCAAGGGTACGTGTACAGCACTACACTTGCAAATAGCCACTGTCCATGTTATGAGATACTTGTATGTTAGCTTCAATATCGGATAACACATTCTTACACGTAGAGCTGTGGGAGGCTTTTTTTGGACGTCATAAAATAGCAGGTACATTTCCTCTGGGCTTCAAACTGATTTAATTTGTGACTTGCACTGTGCCTTTTCATATCCTTCTATTTTCCCCAAATGATACCTGTCAGACTTGTCAATGCTTTTGGGAGTTTTTATGGAATCTTTTCCTGACGTTAAGTACAGCATGTACACTTCTGCTGGCCGTCAAACTTACTTAATTTACAGTGGTGGTAAAGATTTAATTTGCTTTGTATGCTATATTTTTCTGGTAACTGAGTCTCACCTTCTCACCGCTTACAGCCATTAAAGGCTTTTTGTGCTGCTCTGAGTTTCGAGATCTGTGAAATTGTGTCTTCTCTTCCTTGTGTAATCATATCTCTGTGCCCACATCCAAAACTGCTATTCGTTTTCCACATTCTTAATTTTACCACAAAAATTTTCATTTTTGATACAACTTTTAACCATCAACCACCCATCATTTAGCCCTATCACTCTCAAGCTCAAAATTCAGATTCTCCCAACTTTTAAGAAGAAAATACAAGTGGTGTAATGAGAATTCATAGTTCAATCAGCTACTATCTAAGCAAGCTATCAAAAGCCAAGTTCTTACTGTAATTTATATTTCTAGTGAGAAACTGAAGGAGAAAATTGAAGTTGATCACTCTTGGTAGTAAAAGGCTTAAGTGCAAATACACAGGCGACTTGAACATTCTGACAGCCAGCCGATTCGGAAGAACGGAATTATGTCACAATAAAACCTCCCATATAAAATTGCATGTCCAGGAAACATAGTCAGCCTGCTTAGCTAGTTTTCATGCAATTTGACAGATTGGTGGCATTGATAAAGTTTTAAATTTCTTGTGTACACTGCAATTAGATAGTCATACTTTTATGCAGTGTTTACTGCACCTTCAGACACTTTCATCTCTTTAATGAAAACAAAAAAAAAAAAAGAGAAAAAAAAAGTGGGTGGCGTATAAGTTACCATGTGGTAACTTTAACGCCACCAAAACGTCTGGGGTGGCGCACAAGTTACTTGATCTCACACTACTTTAGAATAAAACGCCAAACAGTGCAAGAATAAGCGCCGGAGAAAGAACATAAATATACTGAACACATACAAGCTTTCAAAACCTGTGCCAGCCGTTGCATCTGTTGAATGTTGACACTGGGACGAAATAACTGACGTCTCGAACTGTCTAAGCTTGTCTTATAATACAGGCTCTTGTTTGACAGATATATCTCACTTCCTTACCTTTATAAATCGTAGATATTCTCTAATAACTGTGACAGCAACGACCCAAGTTTCACCACACTGATTCACATGCACACGAACGCGAGCTTGTTGACCAGGCCTGGGAAAGAACCCGTATGTTCGCGCCGATTTCTCGGGTCGTGGACTGATAAAACTCGTCCCAGTGCCTTGCGATGGGTTTTTCGTAGGATGTGTAACGTTGGCGTTCGGTTAGCCTCGGTTTGGGTGATAAGAGATCAATACGCACTCAATATTGGACTCAACTGACTCACTATCCCCTCCTTTAAGAGAGGACATGTCCCCATGTCCACGACTTAATCAACTGGTTTTGTAATCACTCTTAAACTTCTTCGTAATCAGCAACAAAGTCATTCAACCACGCAGATAGCTGTATGTCTGTGAGGTCTGTCAACTGGCATGGATTCTTCACAGGACAAGACAAGACAACTTTTATTAGAGAACCATGTCGCTAATAGTATAGGTAGTATTACGTAACATTAGGTATGTGTATTGTGATAAATTTGTAAAAGCTATATGTCGTGTATATATTTTGCTATTTCCGTTTTGTGGTTTTGTGGTTTTGTGGTTTTGGGGTGAAATAAGTTCTTTGTAGTTGATCACTGACTTGTTAATTTCTTGAAAAAGAGCGATTACGTTTGTCGGCATACATTTGACATTTCAGGAAATGTTTTTCGTCTTCCATGTGTTGACAACGAAGGCGGGTGGTTGTAATCACTCTTAAACTTCTTAGTAATCAGCAACAAAGTCATTCAACCACGCAGATAGCTGTATGTCTGTGAGGTCTGTCAACTGGCATGGATTCTTCACAGGACAAGACAAGACAAGACATTAGACAAGACAACTTTTATTAGAGAACCATGTGACTGACTGTACGTAGGTTTTTATTTCGCTAATAGTATAGGTAGTATTACGTAACATTAGATATGTGTATTTTGATGAATTTGTAAAAGCTATATGTTTATCCTAATTTGAAAACACTCGTGTATATATTTTGCTATTTCCGTTTTGTGGCTTTGGGGTGAAATAAGTTCTTTGTAGTTGATCACTGATTTGTTAATTTCTTGAAAAAGAGCGTTTACGTTGGTCGGCATACATTTGACATTTGAGGAGGAAATGTTTTTCGTCTTCCATGTGTTGACAACGTGGGCATTTTTTTAACTCTGGGCTTATGTAATTTCTGTTATAACGACCACGCTCAATTTCTAGCGTGGGACCGCGCTAAGGACCCCCCCCCCCCCCCCCCCCCCCCCACACACACACACACACAATGATCCTGTTCCAACATGTGTTGCGTGAGTGTCATGGCCAGAGTACCTCTGATGTTTTCTTTTTAATATAGCGATTCTGCCCAGTCGACAAAACTCCATGACGAAAACATGACATTTGAAATTAAATCATTTCTAGCCATTTCTGAGGACTCAAGTTTCACATTTTCCCGGGGGAGCATGCCCCCGCACCCTCTCGCTTCGTTTTAAGCCATTGATTTGGACTTTAACTTTGGTACTGCTCACCAAGAGCAGCCTCTGTTTACAGAAAGTTTGACGCAATCATTTCTTCGAAGTCAAGTGCTACACGCAAAAGAAGGAGAAAAAATATAGTGTGTGGTATACTTTTGCGTTAAAAAAAGAATCGATTGCGTAATGCCGTACGTCTTTCTCACGGTCGGCACGCCGAATTAATTCATGCAGTCTGCCTGACACATTCTCAAATATTTAATACTTGAATTGTGAACTGAGTTGGTCGGCCGCCGTAAAACGGGAAGAAAGGAACACTGATTTCCATTTTCGAATTCATAAGCAGTACAATTGAATAGACTTCCTATGCGTTTTTTTACTCTCGATAACATGCACTGGATTCTTTAAGTGATCGAGTCGTAAGATATGGGATAGAATATATTTGTCACGATGATTGTTCAATTTCCACTGACTGACCTTTCTTGCTTGTCCTTTCTGAATAAGTATCTGATTTTAACACAAAACGGCGTCGCGATCGTACTTTGTTGTGCTCAGATGCCTCAAAGAAATCTCCTGCTTGCTTGCGCTGTTCTCTTTACAGAGTATTTTCTTGGCCCGTTGCTGAAGCTCCCGATTCGCTTTCAATCGCTGATCTCTTTGCGGAGTGTTTTTCTTCGGTTCGCTTTTGCTCCTGTAGCTCCCCATTGGCTTTCAAGCGGTGTTCTCTTTGCGAAGTATTTTCTTCGGCCTGCTTTTGCTTCTGAAGCTCACAATTTGATTTCAAGCGCAGTTCTTTTTGCGGAGTCGCTTCTTCGGCACGCTTCTGTTTACGATGATGTCGGTCATAACATGATTGTCGTCTAAACGTGTCTGGTGCTGTTTGATCGTTTCACAATTCCGCCTTGCCCATGTCTGTTCCCTTCTCTTTTGAAGACGTGCTTCGCGAGACTATTCTGTTTCAAGTTTTTTAGTTTTCAAATTCATTTTCGCGAACGCAGTTACGTACATTGTCGCCTCGTTTAAATCTTTTTTTCTCCCGAGTGTCAGTATAACTACTGGCGGAGACGCTAATCGATAATTATTACGTCAATGCTTAGACACCTGGCCTCGAGGTCGCACGATGACTAAGTGACTGACGAACATTAAATTTCGAGATGGCGACCCGCGTGGAGTCTCCAAATAAGGCGATACTATTAGCGTCGTGATTATTACCATCGCACACGCGAGGGGACAAGTCCCCTCCAGTCCCTCTTATATTTTCACCCAGCGACTTTGAGCACCAGAATTTATTGCATGTAAACAAAACAAATGACGTGCATTGGATAATTGGTAATATATTTTTGAACTTTACATTTCCCGCATCTAACTTTGCAGTCTTTTGTTGACCACGTACCCTGAAATGTCAGTCATCTTTTGTCAACCACGAATACAGTGCATCTTCATTCAGTCCAAATTTTATATAAGCCTACCAGAGGGTAAAGGGGGAACCCTAACCTAAATCAAAGCAGTGATGTTACTGTAAGCTCAGCTCTTTTTAATTGGCAGTTTGTCTCGCTTTTCAAAAACACAATAAAACAAGTTTTAAACTGAATACACATTTGTTTCCGTAGGCCTCCACTTTTGCCGAACCGCGTATTCGAAAGCCTCAGCTTTTAAAAACCCTCCATTTTCAAGGTGGATAGAGAATAAAACAAAAGTAGTGTGCTGCTTGAAATGGGACCCTTCAAAAATATCTCCAAAACACTGCGGCAATCATTTCTTTAAAATTCTTCACTGCCGAATCCCTGAACCAGAACAAGATCATCCTAAGCCGACGAGGTTCCAGCATTCCACATTGCAGACCCCTTCACGGATTTCGATGCATTATGGGTAATCGATGAACGACAGTGTTGCAATGGTTGGCCTTTCAGCCTTGTGCAAAAATAATACATTTCTCAGAAAAATATCAACAACCTTTTATTCAAGGATAGCTGCCACAGTTCCATGCAACAATCTTGATGTGGCCCCACCCCCATATTTTAGCAACTTAGCTACAATGTATCTACTCCACACTTTTTCATATTAATTCTCTTAGGACTGCAGGGAGAGGTCATGTCAAAAGTCAGAATTAACAGATGTAAAACTAGAAGTATCATAAACACCAACCATAAATAACAGTAACAAAACATGCAATAACGTAACTAGGAATGTCAAAAACACAATGTTCTCTTCAGCAAGTTCCACAACTATGTGGAAAATATTAATCCTGAAACCAAACCTGTAAAGTGCAGAGAATATTTAACACTCTATGTCCTTTATTTCAAACCGAAATCACAGATCATCATTATTACCCAATTACAACAGGCCTTTTATAGCTAAAGTTGCATGACCCACAAATTTATTCAACATGTGATCATATTACCATCATAATCTCAGCCTTTCTGAGATTCAGAAATATCAAAATGTATACAGAAATTACAAACTTTCTGGTAAATAGCATTTTTAAAAACATTAATTTGCCAGTCACTGTATCAACAAAGATTGATCAGATTTCCATGGGAAATGCCATACATGTAACAGGTGAAAAAGGTATTACATTTTGTATAATCAGGTTTTCAACATACGGCCCATACATCAAATTCATAAATGACTGATCTTGCGGAACTGAAACTGAAGCTACGGGGACATCAGCACAAAATGAGTCAGTGCTCTGGCATCTTTTTATATTCAGAATTGCTACATTTTTATTGAGAACACTCCGAAACACAACAAAGGCATTACTACTATCGAGTAAATGTCTCTGATTCAAGATTCATGTGGGAGAGTGATGCCCTACTAGCCTCAAAGTTTTATGAAACTCGCCTTATGCTATGGACAAGTAAACGTCAAAAATTGTTTTACCATTTTACTGTTTTCTTTGCTGTGTCTTAGTGTGACTTTGAACATGCTCCTGCATGTCTTCCTGAAGGGCAAAATATTCACAACACACATCACACTCATAAGCATACTTATAAAACCTGTAAAGGTCTTCATCTCTGTGCTTCAAAAAGTGTTGTGACAGTTTGTCTTTAACAGTGAAGGTTTCACTGCATATTTCACATGTGTAGCACTTTTCTTCATTGTGTTGAAGTTTCTTGTTAGGTGTGTGTACACATTGGTGCTGGATTAAACCATCTTTCCCTGTAAAAGCTTTACCACATTTATCACACTTGTGGGGCTTCTTTCCTGTATGTACAAGTTGGTGCGTGGTCAGGTTACACTTCTGTGCAAAGGCTTTACCACATTTATCACACTTGTGGGGCTTCTTTCCTGTATGTACAAGTTGGTGTATGGTCAGGTAACCCTTGTGTGTAAAGGCTTTACCACATTTATCACACTTGTGGGGCTTCTCTCCTGTATGTACAATTTGGTGTGTGGTCAGGTTACACTTCTGTGCAAAGGCTTTACCACATTTATCACACTTGTGGGGCTTCTTTCCTGTATGTACAAGTTGGTGTATGGTCAGGTAACCCTTCTGTGCAAAGGCTTTACCACATTTATCACACTTGTGGGGCTTCTCTCCTGTATGTACAAGTTGGTGCATGGTCAGGTTACCCTTGTGTGTAAAGGCTTTACCACATTTATCACACTTGTGGGGCTTCTTTCCTGTATGTACAAGTTGGTGCGTGGTCAGGTTACTCTTCTGTGTAAAAGCTTTACCACATTTATCACACTTGTGGGGCTTCTCTTTTGTATGTACAAGTTGGTGTTTGGCCAGGCTACTCTTCTGTGTAAAAGCTTTACCACATTTATCGCACTTGTGGGGCTTCTCTTTTGTATGTACAACTTGATGTTTGGCCAGGTCACCCTTGCATGTAAAAGCTTTACCACATTTACCACACTTGTGGGGTTTCTCTCCTGTATGTAGAAGTTGGTGCGTGGCCAGGTAACCCTTGTGTGCAAAGGCTTTACCACATTTATCACACTTGTGGGGCTTCTCTCCTGTGTGTACAAGTTGGTGCGTGGCCAGGTGACCATTCTGTGTAAAAGCTTTACCACATTTATCACACTTGTGGGGCTTCTCACCTGTGTGTAAAAGTTGGTGCGTGGTCAGGTGACCCTTCCGTGTAAAAACTTTACCACATTTGTCACACTTGTGGGGTTTCTCTCCCGTGTGTTGAAGTTTGTGGTGAGTTAAGTCAGACTTCCATGTAAAAGCTTTACCACATTTAGCACACTTGTGGGGCTTCTCTCTTGTACTTACAAGTTGTTTGGCCATGTTCTTCTTATATGCAAAAGCTTTACCGCATTTATCACACTTGTCGAGATTTTCTCCAGTACAGTATGTACAAGTTGGTACATGGCCAGGTTCACCTTCTGTGGAAAAGTTTTACCGCATCTATCACTCTTGTGGGTTTTTCTCCTGTGTGTACAAAATTGGTTCATGGTCAGTCCACTCTCTTCTTTGCAAAAGTGGTGGATATGATGGACCCTCCCCCCTCCTTCTCCTATCTTCAAATGGTGCGTGGATACAAAGTGGGGTTAGACCACCCCTCCACCTAAATTTAAAATCAAGTTGATATTAAAGTTGATATACATGGATATGGCAGTATTTCTGGTAAAATGACAAATGCACTTTCAAGTCACCACATATTACCACAGGCTACAACAAAAGCTACATCAAACTAAGGGGTATAGTGGTCTAACTTGACTGCATATTTGTCTATCCATTTTATATACCGCTTCAAAAAAGCTAGGGGAGGGGTTATCTAGCTCCACTGCATATTAGTGTATCAACTTCATAAGTTTCAAGGGTACGTGTACAGTACTACACTTGCAAATGCCCATGTTATGAGATATTTGTATGTTCACTTGAATATCGGATAAAACATTCTGTCATGTAGAGCTGTGGGAGGCTTTTTTTTGGACGTCATAAAATAGCAGGTACATTTCCTATGGGCTTTGAACTGATTTAATTTGTGACTTGCACAGTACCTTTTCATTTCCTTCTATTTTCCCCAAACAATAACTGTCATGACCTGTCAATGTTTATGGAAGGTTTTATGGAATCTTTTCCTGACATTAAGGAACGGCATGTACACTTTTGCTGGCCGTCAAACGTACTTAATTTACAGTGGCAGTAAAGATTTAATTTGCTTTGTATGCTGTGGGGCGACTTGTTTTCAAAAACCATCAATGACAATTGGATAGTTTTACTTCTGTGCAGTGATTACTGCATCCTCGAGCACCTTCATGTCTGGGAACCTATATTTTTCTGGTAATTGAGTCTCACCTTCTCACTGTTTATGACCATTAAAGGCTTTTTTGTGCTGCTCCGAGTTTCAAATCTGTAAAATTGTGTCTTCTCTCCCTTGCGTATCCATATCTCTGTGCCCGCATCCAGAAATGCTATTCGTTTTCCCCATTCTCAATTTTACCACAAAAAGTTTCGCTTTTGATACAACTTTTAACTATCAACCAGCCATCATTTAACCCTTTCACTCCCAAGCTCAAAATTCAGATTCTTCCAACTTTTTAAGAAAAATATATGAGTGGTGTAATGAGAATTCATAGTTCAATCAGCTACTATCTGAGCAAGCTATCAAAAGTCAAGTTCTTACTGTAATTTATATTTTTAGTGAGAAACTGAAGGAGAAAATTGAAGTTGATCACTCTTGGTAGTAAAAGGTTTCAGTGCACATACACAGGCGACGTTTTGATGGCGAGGCAATTCGAACAAACAGAATTCTGTCACGATAAAATCTCCCATATAAAATTGCATGTCCATGGAACATAGTCAGCCTGCTTAGGTAATTTTCATGCAATTTGACAGATTGGTGGCATTGATAGTTTTAAATTTCTTGTGTACACTGCAATTAGATAGTTGTACTTCTATGCAGTGTTTACTGCATCTTCAGACACTTTCATCTCCAGAAGAAACCTATATTTTTTCGACAATTCTCACCCTCTCAGGGTGCTTGGCCATGCTAGGTTTCTTTGGAAATGTGCAAGTTTAGAGATCTGCTTGGAAATTTGATTTGCATTTTTATTCCTTTTATTCCAAATTTTTCCAAAAATAATAGAGTTTCTGGAACAATTTTTGAACTTCCAGTTATAAGCAAACTCTTCACAACTTTTGATGCCCAGGTGATGCGAGCGAACGGAAATACGTCACGATGAAAGCTCTCCCATTTAAAACACGTCACATGCCGTCCAGTAAGGAAATGTAATTAAATTCGAGTGCTTCTTTATCCACATTTTTATTCGGAGGATTAAAAGTTATACCACCTTCTCAGCACGGATATCTTATCCGCTGGATAACGACTGGATTAGAGCTATCCAAGATTCAAACAACCGAACTTGTGCAACGGATAAACTTCATTCGCTGGATAGGGAAGTTTGATATACAATCTTCTCTGGTCGGTACATGAGGAACGGAAAAAAACACACACTACTCTAGAATAAAACACCAAACAGTACAAAAATAAGCGGCGGAGAAAGAACATAACTATACTGAACACATACAAGCTTTGAAAAACCTGTGCCAGCCGTTGCATCTCTTGCATGTTGACATTGGAGCGAAGTAATTGACGTCTCGAACTGTCTAAGCCTGTTTTATAATTCGAGTCCTTGTTTGACAGAGAAATCTCACTTACGTACCTTTATAAATCGTCGTTTCTGTCACAGTTATCGGAGAATATGTACCCAATTTCCAAAACACTGGTGCACGTGCACACGAACGCGAGCTTGTTGACCAGGCCTGGGCGCGAACATACGGGGACTGATAAAACTCGTCCCAGTGCCTTACGATGGGTTATTCGTCCCGGTGGGGAGAGGAGGATGTGTCGAGTAATAATCGTGTGATTGTTTTGGTCTTTCGTTTGCTATGCCTTCTGATTGGTTAAAACAAGTTCGTCAGCATTCTAGACTGCGAACTGCAGAACCTGCCAAAATTTTTATTCCCACCAAATTGCACCCAAAAAATGCTTCGTATCTCAACCGCTCTAGTAAACTTTCCCTCCCTCCCTCCCTCCCCAGTTTCTAATAAACCCCTCTCTTCCATAGGCTTCCCTCTTATCGTGGTCAATTTTTGAAATAACCTCCCTCCCCTCCCCTCATATTTTCACCTGTCGACTTCGAGCACCAGAATTTATTGCATATAAACAAGACAAATGACGCGCATTTGATGCTTTGTGATATATTTACATTTTGTGATATCTTTACATTTCCCACATCTAACTTTACACAGTATTTTGCCGACTAGAAATACAGTACATTCTGCATTCATCTCATCTTTTAATCAGCCCCTTCTACAAAATCGCAACCTCCAAGTAACTCTAAGTTCCAAGTCCAAATTTTACATAGGCCTCCCAGGGTAAGGGGGAAAAAATCAGTGCGGCATTCCAGTGTTTTTAGGGTTCCAGTGTTTTGCATGATAGACCTCTTCACACATTTCTTCCCTCCCCAACCCCCCCAACACCACTGCCATTTTGCCTGCCGCTCCACGATCTGCCCCTGGGCCTCCAATGATGTTTTGTTTCATGAACTTGCTCTCAACTTTTACCATATCGGATGGAGTTGCCAAATTTTATATCAGTCCATCTCCGCAAAGGGGGGCACATATTGGCTAACAGATTTTGACCCCCCCCCCCCCCCGCCTTACCCAGGGTGCCAAGGGCATGGTAGCTACCAAGAACAAGTGTTTTACAATGGTTGGCCTTTCATGCAGCCTTGTGCAAAACAATACATTTCTCAGAAAAAACATCAATAAACTTTATTCAAGGATAGGTACAGCAGTTTGCTACAACCAATGATATATACAGCCCCACCAGCCAAACCCCTCTATTTGGCAACTTAGCTACAGTGTGTCTTCTCTACACTTTTACATATTATTATAATTCTCTTTGGCTGCCATGCCATATCCTTAAAGCAACAAATCATTGCCCAGGACTGCAGCGAGGGGTGGTGTCAAAAGTCAGAATCAACAGATGCAAAACTAGATGCATCATAATCACCAACCATAAACAACAGTAACAAAACATCCAATAATGGAACTGGGAATGTCAAAACACAATATTCTTTTGAACAAGTTCCTAAACTATGTGAGAAATTAATCCTAAAACCAAACCTTTAAAGTGCAGACTGAGCTTAATTAAACTGTACATACTGTTTCCAAACATGGCCAATCAAAATCACAGATAATCATTATTGCTTGTTTACAACAGGCCTTTTAGAGGTGAAGTTGCATGACCCACAAATTACTCAACATGTGATCATATTACCATCATAACCTCAGGCTTTTTGAGACTCAGAAATATCAAAATGTATAAAGAAAGTACAAACTTTCTGGTCAATAGCATACAAGCATCAATTTGCCAGTCACCAGTCACTAATTGAACAAAGACTGACAAGGTTTCCATGAGAAATGCCACACATGTACAAGGTTAAAAAAGTATTACATTTTGTATAATCATGTCTTCAACATATGGCCCATACATCAAATTCATAAATGACTGAGCTTGCGGATGGCATGGGGCGAGCTTCACCAAACAAAGGCTACGGGGACATCAGCACAAGATGAGTCAGTGCTCTGGCATCTTTTGATATTCAGAATTGCTTCATTTTTCCTGAGAACACCCCGTAACACAACAAAGGCATTACTACTATCGAGTAAATGTCTCTGATTCAAGATTCATGTGGGAGAGTGATGCCCTACTTGCCTCGCAGTTTTATGAAACTCGCCTTATGCTATGGACAAGTAAACCTGAAAAATTGTTTTATCATTTTACTGTTTTCGCTGCTATGTTTTAGTTATGACTTTGAACATGCTCCTGCATGTCTTCCTGAAGGGCAAAATATTCACAACACACATCACACTCATAAGCATACTTAAAAAACCTGTAAAGGTCTTCATCTCTGTGCTTCAAAAAGTGTTGTGACAGTTTGTCTTTAACAGTGAAGGTTTCACTGCATATTTCACATGTGTAGCACTTTTCTTCATTGTGTTGAAGTTTCTTGTTAGGTGTGTGTACACATTGGTGCTGGATTAAACCATCTTTCCCTGTAAAAGCTTTACCACATTTATCACACTTGTGGAGCATCTTTGCTGTATGTACAAGTTGGTGCCTGGTCAGGTTACTCTTTTGTGTAAAAGCTTTACCACATTTATCACACTTGTGGGGCTTCTCTCCTGTATGTACAAGTTGGTGCTTGGCCAGGCCAACCTTCTGTGTAAAAGCTTTACCACATTTATTGCACTTGTGGGGCTTCTCTCCTGTATGTACAAGTTGGTGCGTGGCCAGGCTACCCTTGTGTGCGAAGGCTTTACCACATTTATCACACTTGTGGGGCTTCTCTCCTGTATGTACAAGTTGGTGTGTGGCCAGGCTACCCTTCTGTGTAAAAGCTTTACAGCATTTGTCACATTTGTGGGGTTTTTCTCCTGTATGTACAAGTTGGTGCATGGCCAGGCTACTCTTCTGTGTAAAAGCTTTACCACATTTATCACACTTGTGGGGCTTCTCTCCTGTATGTACAAGTTGGTGCGTGGTCAGGTAACCCTTGTGTGTGAAGGCTTTACCACATTTATCACACTTGTGGGGCTTCTCTCCTGTATGTACAAGTTGGTGCGTGGCCAGGCTACCCTTCTGTGTAAAAGCTTTACAGCATTTGTCACATTTGTGGGGTTTTTCTCCTGTATGTAAAAGTTGGTGCATGGCCAGGCTACTCTTCCATGTAAAAGCTTTACTGCATTTAGCACACTTGTGGAGCTTCTCTCTTGTACATACAAGTTGATGTTTGGCCATGTTCCTCTTATATACAATAGCTTTACCACATTTATCACACTTGTAAAGATTTATTGCACTTGTGGGGCTTCTCTCCTGTATGTAAAAGTTGGTGCGTGACCAGGCTACTCTTCTTTGTAAAAGCTTTACCACATTTATCACACTTGTAGGGCTTCTCTCCTGTATGTACAAGTTGGTGTGGGGTCAGGTTTCCTCTCTGTGTAAAATCTTTGTCATGCAATTTTACAGATTATGGGACATTGATAAAGTTCTTAAATTTCTTGTGTACACTGCAAGGCAAATTGTTCACAAAAATCGAACATGGCAATTAGATAGTCATACTTCGATGCAGTGTTTACTGCATCCTCAGACACCCCCCCCCTCCCCCCCTCCCCCCCCCCTCCCCCCCCCCCCCCCCAGGCTTACCCCAGGCATTTGACTCCAGTTCCGCTCTGCATGGCCGGGTATTTGACTTGAAACCAGGCCTGCCCCCGGGGCATTTGACCATTGGCAAAATGTTGGTCAGCGGTTGCAAGCTCAAGTTCTGCGTGGTTGCTCGCAGATTGTGTAGCTAGCAGGATGTTGATTCTTAGTATCCCTTTGAATTTAGGTTTCCTTTTTCACAATTATCCATTTACATGGACACATGTGCACAAAAATATGCACGTTTTCTACATTTATTTCTTTGTGTGTCCATAGTTTTGGGATGCTTCAAAAAACATGTTCATGTGGATTAAAGAACCTTCGCTAAACAGCCACTCAGTCTGGGAGAGCTATATAAAAGTATCGAAGAATACTTTGTCTTGTTTTGTTATAGCGTATTTGTTGGCTTTTAATATTGGGTTTGCCCCAGGGCTCGTGGACGTGCCAGGTTTCTTTTGAAATGTGCAAGTTTGGAGATCTGCTTGGAGATCTTCTCATTAGCATTTCCATGCTTTATATTCCCTATTTCTTTTTTCTGAACTATTCCCAAAATAATAATTTCTGGAACACTTTTTAAACCTTCAGTTATAAGCAAACTCTTAGCCGACATGACAAACGGACGGAAATAGGTCACAACAAAATCTCCCATGATTTTAACACGTCACATGCCGACCAGTTTGGAAACGTAATTAAATTTGAATGGTTCGCTGCTGCTCAGCAAGTCGGTAGACACGGAAAAAGAACACACTACTCTAGAATAAAACGCCAAACAGTATAAGAATAAGCGACGGAGAAAGAACACAGCTATGCTGAACACACACAAGCTTTGAAAACCTGTGCCAGCCTTTGCACCTCTTGCATGTTGACATTGGAGCGAAATAATTGACGTCTCCAACTTTCTAAGCCTGTTTTATAATGCAGGTTCTTGCTTAACAGATAAATCTCACTTCCTTACCTTTAAAAGCGCACATGCTATTATATAACTGTACCAACGACCCAACTTTCACCGCACTCCACGTGTGAACTGTTTACTCGAACGCGAGCTTGTTGACCAGGCCTGGGAAAGAACCCGTATGTTCGCGCCGTTTTCTCGTGGGACTGATAGAACTCGTCCCAGTGCCTTACGGTTTTGTGTACGATGTTGCCGTTCTTGGTTGAAGATCGAGTGACTGTGTAATTGCTTTGGTTTTGCGTTTGCTATGCCTTCTGATTGGTTAAAACAAGTTCGTCAGCATTATTGGCCGCGAAGTGCAGAAGTTGCCAAAATTTTCAACTTCCCACCAAAATGCGCGGATAATATATTAATCGTCGACACAAAAAATTACCGTATATTTTCTAATAAACCCCTCTCTTCCATAGGCTTCCCTCTCATCGCAGTCAATTTTTGAAATAACCTCACCCCTCCCCTCACTTCATATTCACCAGTCGACTTTGAGCACCAGAATTTATTGCATATAAACAAGACAAATGACGCTCATGATAGACCGCCTTCATGGATTTCAATGTGTTATAGGTAATCGGAAAGTGTTTGCGGCTAACACGTGCGGCGTAAGGTACGTCGCTACATAATTAAATTTGTTCCCAAGTCATCTGCTGTTGCCGAATGCTGTAAAAAGCATGAAACCCGTGTCAATCACTGTCAAACGAGGCACGTAAAGCTTGCAAATAAGAGCAAGATTAAGGCTCGCAAACATGTTTATCTGTGTAAGCAGCGGCCAAATACGAAACATAAAAAGGATAGGGTCGTCAGAAGCCACAGGTTTACCAGTGATGCAAACAATGATTTTTACTGCAATAAATATAGACTCCTCATTTCAGGAGACGTTGAAGAGAATCCTGGACCTCTGACATTATATTATAGCTCTTCTCAAAGATTGTGTGAAAGGCTAGCACAACTGGGTTTGAAAGAACACCAGTACCGGTAACTGCTTTTTCTATGCAGTGTAACATCGATTGTGAGGAACCATCAAACATTATGCTACAGTACGTGCGCGCATGTGGTATATCATACCTTTGTGCGTATCCTGAATTGTTTATTGAAAGTAACATTGAAAATTCTTGGAGCAATTACATTGGGATGATGTCTAGAATGGAACTTGGGCTGATGGAAGGCTTCAAAGGGTGAAGATTTGGGACAGTTTCTCCACGTGGCTTCAGACTACGAAAGGGGTCCCCCAAGGATCAGTACTTGGACCGCTCCTCTTTAACATCTTCTTAAATGATTTGTTTTACTTCATTGATAAAGTTCGCATGAGCGCCTATGCTGATGACGAACAAATGTATGACTGCCAAAGATCCTGCAAAACTAGAGGCAAGACTGCAGTGTGAGGTTCTCAAGGGCGACTCCTGGTTCGATGAGAATGGCATGATAACAAATGCGGACAAATATCAAGCTATGATCATTGGGAAAACCCAACACATTTTTAATTTTAGAGTCAAGGGTTTTAAAATTCCAGTGAAGGAAAGTATAGATCTATTCGGCATGAACATTGACAATAATCTACAATTCCACAATCACGTTTCGAATGTCTGTGGAAAAGTCAATAATCAAGCAAACGTATTAGTTAGACTTAGAAAGCTAGTCCCTTCTGCTATTAAATGTAAGCTATACAAAGCCTTCATTGCTCCTTATTTCTCCTATTGTTCTTCTGTCTGGCACTTTTGTGGTGCCAGAAACTCCGAAAAACTTGATCAATTAAATAAGCGTGTACTTAGAATATCTTTTAATGATCGCAATTTGTCCTATGATAGTCTTCTTAATATGACAGGATACAAATCGCTTTATGACAGACGGCTGCAAGACATACTAATACTCGTATTTAAAGCACTTAATAACTCCTCAGGTCCCAAGTACATAAGCGAAATATTCACTCGGCGTTCCGTGGGTATATCCCTGAGGGGTGCTAACAAACTAATTTTGCCTCGCGCTAACACAACTAATTTCGGCCTTCACTCGTTTAGATATCTAGCTACTAAATCTTGGAATAACCTTAACGATGAAACTAGAACTGCTCCAGAACTCAAATCTTTCAAACGCCTAATACGCAACTGCACTTTCAACAACAATTGCTGCAACTTTTGTGCTAACACCTAATAAGAGCTACTGCTAGTATATTTTATCAATATTATCGTGTTATTATTATCATTACCATCACTATTATTAGGGTTACTATTATATCGATATATAATATATATTGTTTTAAATATTATTAAATATTATACTGTTGCTTAAAATATGTTTATACAAGATTTTTTTAAATTTTTTTATTATATATATATATATATATATATATTTATCGATTACCTTGTAGGTTATGATTTCTCGGAGATATTAGTTTAAGTTTTAGCTACACTGTAAATCTGAGTTGAAATAAAGTTTATGTTATGTTATGTTATGTATGCATTAATTATCCAAGCTGTAGCAAATGCATTCAATGTGGGTTGATACCCTTCTATCTTGGCGCTTTAAATTCCGATTTGCAAATTGTTCTGTAGTGTACAGGCACTGTTCTGTTTTCATTATCAGGCCTACATTTACCACAATAAGTCGTTGGAAAGGATAAGAATTCAGAGTCTTTATCATAAAACATTCCGAGTGGCTGTTTATTTCACCAATTGCACATGATTGATTATCATTACCTTCTTGAGACAAGGATTTACTGTGTGTTTCAAAAAATTCGGACCATCCTACAGATGAGGCAAGATCTGTTCCATTGCTCTTTGTTACATTGTCTAGATGAATCCCTGTTCTTTGAAGAGGTGACTTGTTTCAACAAGACACCTTGCAGCATCTAAAACCTTCTTGGGCCTGATAGCCCGAAATATATAGTAATGCTTGTTACTCAGGCATCTTCTCAACTTAAGAGGAATAATTTGAGTATCATTTATACATCGAGGCAAAACACTGACTGTAGTGTTAACATCAGCAGGTACATTGACAACATTTTTGCCATGTATATACTGACTTGGCCTCCTCTTGGCAGTTCATGAAGTTGCATAGATGGTATTCTTGGTGATACAAGTCTCTCTTCAAGCTCAGTTAATTCTAACTCTGGTGGCTTATGTGGGAATGTCATTTTATTTTCATTTTATAATGGATAAAGAAATTTGAGAATAAGCACTATCATGTTTTTGGAGAATGCGTTATCGCCAGAAATCCACACTTTAAGGCGAATTACCTTGTAATTAGTCTAAAGCAAAATAACAAGGACGCTGAGAAACTATCTTTTGGCCCGTCTGAGCGAGTAATTTTTAAAGGCATGAAATTCTGCATTATGTGTGAGAGATACGTAGGAGCCTCGAAACGATTATTTGGCTTAATCACCTTCTAAAGTCATTGCTGTTTTGTCACATCAGTTGTTATTTTGTTTGACTTTGTTATAGAATGTAATCAATAAAAGCACGATCTACCACATCTATTGTTTGCATTCTCTTGTTAAAGTTACTGTATAATGAATTATTCAGAAACGCCGGCATAGTTGCCGTAACAAAATATATTAGAAGGCTTTCTTTTTACTTTCTAATCGTTTTTTTATACCTGCACGATCAAAACTTTTTCTTGTGAAAATCTGAATAGTTTTACGTACATTTCATGGAGGTACAAATTACGAAAAACATGAAGCTACGAACTTCTTAGAAATGCAAAATAGTCTGGTATGTTTGTTTTTGACGTAATATCTTTGTAAAGAATATTATTAGAAACTGAGAAAAAGTAAGAAATGTATTATTACTAATAAAGTTATTATTGATAATATGATTTAATAATAATTATTAATATATTATATATTAAATTAAAAAATTGTGCAAAAAAATGGGGGTCCAAAAGGGGGTCCAAATGCTGCTCGTGTGAACCAGTCGCACTCGGTACTAGCAATTCGGGTTTGAATACAGTCAAAAATTGCTATTAAGAAAATAATCGCTGACAAACAAAGCGAAGCAAACACAAAAAGGCAGATTTTTTTCTTTTTTTTCCCTGTTTTTTAAAGTGACTTTTCAGTGCTTTTTTAGATATGAGAAATTGTGTTGATTACATAAAATATTTTCATCATTAATTATTAATATATATTTTTATATTTTTATTAAAAAAATTGGGGGGGAGGGTCCAAATGGGTGTGGATTAATGCAGTCACGTCGCTGGCTTTTGTTGTCCATACAATGGCAACAAGCCGAAGGTGACAAAATGAATAACAATGGCCGAATGTGGTGAACAAAACGCAGTCAGGAACGCGTTCGAACGCAAACGCGTCCCGAACGCGTTTCAAGGTTCGGATGTTTCTGAGCGGTAAAGTTGCATGACCCACAAATTACTCAACATGTGATCATATTACCATCATCACCTCAGGCTTTCTGAGATTCAGAAATATCAAAATGTATACAGAAATTACAAACATTCTGGTCAATAGCACTCAAACATCAATTTGCCAGTCACTAATTCAACAAAGATTGATCAGATTTCCATGGAAATGCCATACATGTAACAGGTCAAAAAGGTATTACATTTTGTATAATCATGTTTTCAACATACGGCCCATACATCAAATTCATAAATGACTGTTCTTACAGATGGAATAGGGTGAGCTTCACCAAACCGAGGCTACTGGGACATCAGCGCAAGATGAGTCAGTGCTTGGGCATCTTTCTATGTTCAGAATTGCTACATTTTTCTTGACAACACTCTGAAACTCAACAAAGGCACTATTACTATTAAGTAAACTTCTCTGTTTCAAGATTCACATGGAAGAGTGATGCCCTACTAGCCTCGTAGTTTATTGAAACTCGCTTTATGCTATTGATAAGTAAAACTGAAAAATTGTTTTATCATTTTACTGTTTTCGCTGCTATGTTTTAGTTATGACTTTGAACATGCTCCTGCATGTCTTCCTGAAGGGCAAAATATTCACAACACACATCACACTCATAAGCATACTTAAAAAACCTGTAAAGGTCTTCATCTCTGTGCTTCAAAAAATGTTGTGACAGTTTGTCTTTAACAGTGAAGGTTTCACTGCATATTTCACATGTGTAGCACTTTTCTTTATTGTGCTGAAGTTTCTTGTTAGGTGTGTGTACACATTGGTGCTGGATTACACTACATTTCCATCTAAAAGCTTTACCACATTCATCACACTTGTGGGGCTTCTCTCCTGTATGTACAAGTCGATGTGTGCTCAGGTTACTTTTGTGTGTAAAGGTTTTACCACATTTGTCACACTTGTGAGGCTTTTCCCCTCTATGTAGAAGTTGGTGCCGGGCCAGGTTACTTTTTTGTGTAAAAGCTTTACCACATTTGTCACACTTGTGGGGTTTTTCTCCTGTATGTACAAGTTGATGTTTGGTCAGGTTACTCTTGTTTGTAAAATCTTTACCACATTTATCACACTTGTGGGGTTTTTCTCCTGTATATTTAAGTTGATGTTTAGCCAGGCTACTCTTGCGTGTAAAAGCTTCACCACATTTATCACACTTGTGGGGTTTTTCTCCTGTGTGTCGAAGTTTGTGCCGAGTTAAGTCAGACTTCTTTGTAAAAGCTATACCACATTTAGCACACTTGTGGGGTTTTTCTCCTGTGTGTACAAGTTGGTGCGTGGCCAGGCTACTCTTGCGTGTAAAAGCTTTACCACATTTGTCACACTTGTGGGGTTTTTCTCCTGTGTGTACAAGTTTGTGCCGAGTTAAGTCAGACTTCTGTGTAAAAGCTATACCACATTTAGCACACTTGTGGGGTTTTTCTCCTGTGTGTACAAGTTGATGTCTGGCCATGTTCCTCTTATATGCAAAAGCTTTACCACATTTATCACACTTTGTGGAGATTTTCTCCAGTACAGTACATACAAGTTGGTACGGGGCCAGGTTCACCTTCTGTGCTAACATTCTGCCACATTGATCTCTCTTGTGGGTTTTTTCTCCTGTGTGTACAAGTTGGTTCATGGTTAGTCCACTCTTCTTTGCAAAAGTAGTAGATATGGTGGACACACAGTTACCCTTCCCCTCCCCCCTCCTTATTCTATCTTCAAATGGATGTGTGGGTACAAAGTGGGGTTAGACCACCCCTCCACCTAAATCTAAATTTAAGTTAATATTAAAGTTGATATACACGGATGTGGCGGTATTTTTAGTAGAACAACAAAATTTGTATTTAATGCACTTTCGTCTAAGTCACTACATACCACTCCAATAAAAGCTACATCAACTAAGGGGAGGGGTGGTTTAGCTTGACTGTGTACAGTGTTGCATATTCATTTCATACACTGTTTCGAAAAGCTAGGGAGGGGTGGTCTAGCTTCACTACAGATCTGCATATCCGCTTCATAAGTTTCAACCCAATATCTGATAACATGTTATTTCATGTGAAGCTGTGGGAGGTGTATTTGAATGTCATAAAATGGCATGTAGAGTGCCTTTTCATTTCCTTTTATTTTCCCAAAACAAGCATATCCACAGTGGTAGAACATAGTCAGCCTGCTTAGGTAGTTTTCATTCAATTTGACTGATTGCTGGGCATGCAAGGTGAATTGTTCATGAAACAATCAATGCCAGTTAGATAGCCACACTCCTTAGACACTTTCATCTCCAGGAATGAACCTAGTTTATTTTTCCAACAGTGTAGTCTCATCCCCTCAGCACTCGCAGCCATGCCAGGTTTCTTTTGAAATGTGCAAGTTTGGAAATCTGCTTGGAGATCTTCTGATTAGCATTTCCATGCCTCATATTCCTTATCTCTTTTTTTCCAAACTATTCCCATTGTAATAGTCCCTGGAAAAATTTTGAACCTCTATCTCAGTTTTTTTTAAACTATTCCAAAATAATAGTTTCTGAACACTCCTTGAACCTTCAGTTATACAGTCAAACCTGTATTGAGTGGTCACCTTTGGGGATAGACAACTGACTGATTAACAGAGGTTGACCATTTAGAGCAGTTTTCCGATGACTGTCGAAAGTAATTGTGTGATTGCTTTGGTTTTGCGTTTGCTTCGCTTTCGGATTGGTCCACACAAGTTTGTCAGCATGCTCAGCCAATCAGAGACAAAACCAAAACCAAAACCAAACACTTCTCACGCAAGTGATGGCGTGTACTCGCACTGCTTATTGGAGAGTAAAACCAAATGCAAGACCAAACGTGAATTACTTTGGCTTCCAATTGGCTGAACTGTTTTCTCTCAGTCTCTGTGATTGGCCTGTATGATTACTTTGGTTTTGGTTTTCGACAGTCATTCAAAAACGGCTCTAACAGAGGTCTGCTAACTGGTTTAATTAATTAATCATTGTTAATTACATTGTGTCTGACTGAAACGGAAGCTGGTAAAAGAGGAATTTGACGTGCACTGCCTAATAATAGCATTTTTACACTGATTACACGCTGTCTTTGATCAGCTGCTAAAAGAAACTAAACATGCCTGGCTTATCGTCGTGTCATATCGCAATGTTATCTAACTAGGTGACCGTTTGATAGAGTTGATATACAATAAAATTTGCCAATTGAGGAATCTAAACGGTGACCGTGTCCGCTTAATAGAGGTGACTGTTAAATAGAGGTCAAGTTTACAGTAACTAAATGGAGCAAATTCCGGGACTTTGATAAGTGAACGCTTAATAAAGGGTGCATGATCGCCTAACAGAGGGCCGCTTAATAGAGGTTTGACTGTATAAAGCAAACTCTTTTGACGCCCAGGCGATGCGAACGAACGGAAATACGTCACGACACCCTCCAATTTAAAACACGTTTCATGCCGTCCAGTTTGGAAATGTAATTGAATTTGAATGCTTCTTTATCCACAATTTATTCGCAGGATTAAAAGTTATACCACCTTCTCGGTGCGGATAAATTTATCCGCTGGATAACGACTGGAGCTTTGAACAACCGAACTTGTGCAACGGATAAACTTCATCCGCTGGGTAGGGATGTTTTATACAATTTCTACCCTGGTCGGTACACGAGGACACTGGTAAAGCACGGAATACTCTCCAAAAAACGCCAATCAGTACAAGAATAAGCGACGGACAAGAAACATAACAATACTGGAACACAATTACAAGTTTGGAAATCGCATGTTGACACTGAAGTGAAACAATTGACGTCTCGAACTGTCTAAGCCTGTCTTATAGCGCAGGTTTTTATTTAACGCATAAATCTCACTTCCTTACCTTTAGAAAGCACTTATGCTATCTGATAATTGTAGCAACGACCGATCCACCTTTGTACTGGAACGCGAGTTTGTTGATCAACCGACCGCCGACCGACCATGTTTGCCCAATTTCGTTCCCAGGGCCATCCGCGCCACGCTCCCGACCAAAACTTCTGCCGCGGATGGCCCTGGGAACGAGGTTGATGTTTCCGCCGATTGATTTCTGTTGGACTGATAAAACTCGTCCCAGAGCCTTACGATAGTAAACTCTCCCCCCTCTCCAAAAGGCTCCCCTCTCATCACGGTCAATTATTGAAAAAAGCTCCCCTCTCTAATAAGCCTCCTCCCCTCCCCCTCCCCCCATATTTTCACCCTGTCGACTTAGAACCAGAATTTATTGCATATAAACAAAACAAATGACGCGCATTGAATAACCGGTGATATATTTTAAGTTTTAATATATTTTAAGCTCACATTTCCCACATTTAACTTTACATAGTATTTTGTTGACTAAGAATACATTACATCTTGTATTCAGTTCAAATTTTAAATAACCCGGGGTAAGGAGGAAACCCTTACCTCAATCAAAGTAGCGATGCCATTGTAAGCTCGGCTCATTGTAGTTTGTCTCACTTTTCAAAACATAAAAATAAAATAAATTTTCAACTGAACACGCATCCGTTTCCGCAGCCCTCCACTTTCGCCGAACTGTGTGTTTTCAAAAAGCTCCATTTCCAAGGTGGATAGAGGGTAAAAACTATAAAAATTAGTGTGGTGCTTGAAATGGGAGCCTTCAAAAATGTCTGTCGTATCCCTGAACCAGAACGTGACCGTCTCAAGACGGTAGACGGTGGGCTTCCAGTATTTTGCACGTAAGACCCATTCACCGATTTGAATGCGTGATGGGTAATCGGACAAACGGGCAGCTTTTTCCTCCTTCCCCTTTACTCCCTCTCCCCTCCCCCGCCGTTTTGCCCGTCGCTACACGATCTGCCTCCGGGTCTCCGAGGATTTTTTGTTTCATAAACTTCCTCCCAACTTTTTCCACGTCTGACAACTGCCAAGTTTTATATGCAAGTCCAATTCCGCGGAGGGGGAACCACATGAAACGTGAAATGTAATTGTTACCGAGGTGGAGTTTCCGGTTTTCGCACCCCCCCCCCCCCCCCCCCTTTAAAATACCAGTGTGATGCCATCACTCGCCGTAAGTGTTTAGTGACCCTTTAAAATACCAAAAATGTCATTTTCATATACCCTTTCTTATTCCCGAGTCACAAAAAGGGACCCCTTTCGGGCGGAGCCTCCCCGTATAGCCGGTCATAGGGAGTGCCCCCCCGGGCTCAAATACGAGTCGAGTCACATTTTTCTGTCGAATTCTTGCTGTCGTGCTGCCCTTATTATCCTAGACATTGGCTTCTTTTACTGAAAAGTAGGTCTCTTTGCCTTTGATAGACCTCAGTGTGACCAATCAGAGCCACTCGTGCGACACAGAGCGCGCATAATAATTATTCAAAATGGCGCAGATTTGGAACATCACCCACCAACGAAAAATCTCGATTTCTCGCGGCTGCGGAAAGCACGTGACAGGTATCCAATCAACCTTACGGTACCCAAATCCGGTTGAGATTAGGGTTGCGTTCTCCTAACGTTGAACGCAAATAGCAGATACTGCTTTTTTGACTTCAGAAATAAAAAGAGCACATTCAAATTAGGCCAGATACCAACTTTTGATTTTCTAGGTTTAATTTTGGCAAAGTAGCCGCAATTTGTTTTTAGTAGATTTAATAAAGCTTTGTATAGAGCCGCCTTAGTATACAAAGGTTGTACACCAACATAGCCGCCAATAACCAACACACGAACTGAAGCTGATTTGTGACTAAGTTTAATTGTTTTACTCTGAATCTTTAGCAGGGTAATTTTAACATGTTTCGGGAAGAAAAACTCTATAATTCAGACCACAAACATCGATTCTAAGTGGCTACAAGTGTGACACACGGCTTTTTTGCCACGGGGTATTCAAACGTCCATAGTTCCCGATAGAAACTTCGTATCGACCCAGATTTTTTGCAATAATGCTTAAGGTATCACCCTCCTCCCCCCAAACGAATATTTTCCAGCAGAACTCTATTTAAATGGCATTAGTTGACTATACATAGGCATGCTATATATCAAACTGTTTGTTATTAAATTGTCTAGCTGCTTCTAATAAAATCTGTCGTTAATACCAAATATCGCAAACGTTATTGTGCAATCATTGACGTCACAGGTTTTTCGTATTTTTAACTTAATCTCCCTCAATTTTTAACTGATCGGATTGAAACTAACGGCATTTAAAAGGGCTCATAGAGGTCTACAAATGTCTCAGTTTTTTATTTCGATTCAAAACTTTTTTATGATTTTTTAAATTTTAACGTTGTGAAAAATTTTCACAGTTTACATTAAAAAATTCATAAAGAAAGTTCAAAGAAAAATTTCAAAATTCTGAGACTCATTTTTAGACCCCCGTTAGCTCTTTCATGTACTGTTGGTTTCGTTCTGATTAGTTAAAAATTGAGGGAGATTAAGTAAAAAATATATTATATATATGACGTCACTGATTGCGCAATAGGTTCCCCCAAGCTCAATATCCATGGCAACCACCACCGTGAATCAATGTGCTAATTTGCAAGAAACATTTTGATATATCGCATGCAAATGTTTTATGGTCCTTTGTCAAAAAAAAAAACAATTAAAGCCGTGTGGCATTTTAAGGGGGTGGTACCTTAACACATTACAGACTTGAAAATATCAGTGTATCAGGCTTGTAGGATGCGTAACTTCTGAGATAGCTTTTTTATGACGTCACATGAAAACACTATGAGAAAATACATATTCTTCTTCCTTTCCTGTGTTAATGCGTCGACCATCTTGCTTTGCGCTTTTGTACTGATTGTATACCGTTTAAATAGAGCCTGGACCTTACTAGCGCATAACTTCACACAAGCACATGCATAAGCACAAGAGAACGGCATGAGCATAAGCACAACGATGAAACACGTCCGTTAAATCTATGCTGAATATCCGATCTCATCATTCATTTTTGTACGCTTATGTTGCCACTGTCGGTCTCTTGTGCTTATGCTTATGCTTGTGCTTTATGCTCATGCGCTAGTGAGGACATTCATGCTTTCATGTGTGAATTTATAGCTTCCAGCAGGTATTCGTAATACCCGTCGTAACAATTTTGTTTCATTTTTACCCGATTTTCGCAGACGACTCAAGAATCCAGGAAGTTGTTAAAAACTCGTAAAGATGGCTGAGAGCACCTCAGGTTCACTCGAACACGATGGAGAGGAATTCCTGCTTACACTCGACCACTCCTTTGTAGAAACCCGCAAACCCCCCAAAACTGAGTGCCTTCACGCTAAACGAGGTCTGTACCAAAAAAAAAGGCAGCAACTGAATAAAGCAAGTGAGATTCTGGCAAACACCCCAGGGTGCCTCGATATATTAGTAGTATCAGCCATTATTATACAACTCCCTTAGTAACGTGAAAATACCGCATAGTAACGTGCGAATAACTCCATAGACACGTAAAAAAGATACAGCCGTATTCAACGTTGCTAAGAAAAAAAAATTTTTTCTTCATTCGTTGCCATTAATTTTTTTTTTTTTTTCCGCTTTTCGTATAAAGGTCACCCTGTACACAGCTGGTATTTACATTATTTCTAAAGATTATCAAGCAAAGAAAGAAACACAGAATTGAAACTGACCTGGCTTACTATCCGATACGCAAAATCGAGCACGAAGACCAGCTTCTTCGTCAGAAAATCAACTGAATTTGCCGCAGCATAACTAATCTTCCATTCCACAAAATATCAGGATCGGTATAACAGTCAAGGACCCGGCCATAGTAGACGCCCAGAGAGAAGACAATAAGAACAAGTTAAACCTCCTGCACATGTTCAATGAATTTAACTTCTCAGTAGCGTCAGTCTCAACAATCAATTTTAGACACAAGGACTTTGTTTACAATTAAAGTATCGTTTGGACATTGTTAGATAAACTAGCTTAGGAAATGTACATGTACATATGCAATACCTATTCCAATTATCAATTTTAACTGTAATACCAGTATTTCTTTAACTTTAGTATAGCTATAGGTTACATAATTATTAAGTAAATAGTACCATTTTTAGCTTCTTTTTAACTTATGTTGCACACGACACAACAAGCTCGACAGCTTTAACTATCATCGTATATAAATAAAGGTTATCTACCTACCTACCAACCTACCTATCTATCTATCTATCTATCTATCTATCTATCTATCTATCTACATATATATTTTTTAATGGACTGCAGATAGCTAGGTCGCATATGATTTTCATGGTGTTGACCAGGGCCCGGTTTTTCAAAGCACGATTAGGCTAATCCTGGATTAGGTCTAAACTTTCTAGTCATTTTTTTAGCCTGAAAACGTGAACGTTTCGTCCACAACGACTTTCTTGATAATGTTTTAAGCTGGAACAAGCTTTCTAATCCATCTTCGAACAAAACCAAGCAGTTTAATGACAGAGAGGTCGAGAGAAAGAATTTCGTTAATCTTGGATTAACTTAATCGAAAAACCGGGCCCAGGGACCGAGCGCGCATGCGGTCACTTTATGTCTTCCGCTATTAACCCTTTACCTCCCAAGAGTGATCAACTTTAATTTTCTCCTTCAGTTTCTCACCAGAAATACATCACACAGTAAGGAGAACTTAGTGGCGTTTGATAGCTGATCAAATATTCAATTCTCACTAAATCACTCATATATTTGCTTCTGAAAAGTCTAGAGAATCTGTATTTTGAGCTTGGGAGTGAAAGGGTCATAAACCAAGATGATGTTGAAATTTAGAGATCTTTTTTTCTTGCAGCTCCGTTTCGGTTTGTTCTCCTGTTCTTCAGCTGTTTGATGACATTTGGACCGTTCTGTTACTTCGACATGCCAAGGTAAGCCGGGGGAAGATTACTATTAGTAAACGTTTCAGCCCCATAAGTTTCTTCATAAGTTTTCTCATATGCAATTACAACTAACAGTCACCATGATACGAGGAACTCCTCGTTGCAGCTGCCCAGCACGCCTAATAAGACGATAGATCGCTTCACGGTATTAAATGCATGATGGGTAGAAGTCTCGGTTTAATAGTAAAACCGCTCACAATCAGAACCACTGAAAGCTTGCAAATGACAATTTGGAGTGCTTCAAAGTTCCACCGATCAGAAAAACGATTGTATATGCAGTTTATTTGCCCTGATTACTTATCATGCATTCAATACTGTGAATGGGTCTATAGCAACACGATGCTGACATAAACTAGCTCTATCACAAGTTTCGCCACCATCAGTTTAATTTCTTGTGCCACGTGACTGACTGGTTTTCATGCTTGCCGTTCCTGTTCATTTTCAGTGTTTTACAAGAAAAGTTCACAGCGGTAAGCTTTGTCTTCTGTACATATTGCATAAGACCAGGGAACAGCAGATATAGGAGCCAGTACATTTGTGGTCACGTGAAGGATCAAGTCTGTTTTGTTTTCCTTCTCCAGCCGCTGTACCCAAACACCACAGGCAACTGTACAACTGTAGACGGGCAACCAAAAGATGCTCTCAGCAACTCGAATGGAACTCATTGTAAAAGTGGCCTCGGTATGAACGATACAGAGTTTAATTTGATGTATTCTCTGGTTTATTGGACGTAAGTGTTAAAGGAGAACTCGGTCCGGATTCATAAAACTTACATACGAAAGAAAATGTTCGTAAGTATGACTTGCGCATACTATCTTGCGCAAAATAGTATGCGTAAGTCGTTGTTTTGATGTGTAAATTATACTTACGAACATTTTTGTTCGTACGTAAATTTTGTGAATCCAGCCCCAGGACCCTATAATTTATTTAATCTATTTAATTTAATTAATCAATCTAGGATTAAGGTCATCCATTTTAAATTTATTTCCTAAAAACGCGTTACTCGTAGTTTTCAGAGATTATTTCGTGGAAAAAATGGGGACCACAGGTTAGTTGATAATTAGTTGGTGGAACACAAGATTAGTATTTCTGTTGGTCAAAAAAACTCAGAACCAAAATACATGTATGTATCTATAATGTGATGCATCGTTTCTCTCTCTTTCCATTCACAGTTGGGGCAATCCTGTTTTCTTCACTCACTTTGGCTGGATCAGTAACGTTTTCTATCGCGCTCTACCTTAAAGGGACACAAGCAATGTTCCCTACTCTTATGCTCGGAAGAATGATATTCGGGTAAATTATCTCCAAATTTCAGTGCGCAATCTTTATCCGTTCATCGGCATGTAGGAATAGAATAATTATTTGTGTTTTTATTCTTTTCTTTTCTACAGGATTGGCATGGGACCGTTATTGAGTAGGAACCTATTTTATGTTCAGTGAATCGTTAGCAGCTTTCTATTTTTGCCTCTTTCTTCCATTTGCATCGTCTTTATTTTGTATCTCAAGTGAGTCAAATAACATACAGTACTTTATCCATATCTTTATCTTGTGTGGGTCGATTCACCATGTATGTAATACTTCATTTATCAACCTGCATCAATCTTTTTTATGCTCTAGTTGCAGAAAGCAGAATATTCGCCACTTGGTTCAAGGAAAGAGAACTCGCATTTGCGTTTGGCTGTACGCAGTTAGTCTCTGTAAGTTTGTAACTATAATGTTCCTTTCCGCACACTAGAGCATTTTATACGTGAATTACGCTGATTTGTTTCAAACTTTCTTCGAACTTTGTTACCACCACAAACTTAACATCAAGCTTGTCATAAAGAACTACAGTTGGTTTTCCTTCCTGTGGAGAACCAGAACCGAACTAAAATCCAGATAATCGGTACTTCTTATAATTGTTTTTGTCTGTTTTTAGGGAACTGCTGCAAACTTCTTTTTTACGGCAAGTCTTGAGGAGAAATACGGGATAAACTCAACGTTCATTGGTACACTGCACTTGTAACTAAACTAAACTTCAATTGTAAGAGAAATGAAATACAACTGTCTTCAATGCATACACACTGATAAGCGAATGAATAGCTAAGAGATGCTTCAACTACTCAAAGAAAGTATTTCCGCGGTGTCTGAACTATGCCTTGTTTTGTGTTTCTTCAGCTTCCCTCGTGTGCGGTTTTGCGCTTGTGTGTACCGGAGTCACGTGCGCAATGGATGTACTCGGACAAAAACAGATTGGCAAGGTATGCATTGCAAATGAGCTCAAAATTCTTATATCTCAAAAAGACTTCGATCTTTTATTCGCTCTTCTTCCTGCAATTTGCTGTTCCATGACATGCGCAATGCAACCCAGTAAACAGTTAGGAAGAGCAGATTTTGACTTTTGTTTCTTTCTCCTCTCAATCATGATGAATTCATGTGTACATATAGTAAATTACCATGCAGTAAAAAATGTTCCTTTTTTGTATAAATTTGGGCTGACAAGATTGAGCAATTAATAATTAATTGCTCAATCTTAAAAAACAATTATTGTCTCAAGAGGCAGATCCCAGTCCGGTACACAATGTTGATTGGTTCATGTTGGAGTAATAAAGAGACAAGTTGCAAAGTTCATTTAACAGTCACAAACAACTCCCAAGCATCAACTACACTACTGACAAGCCACAGCAGCGCTATGCAGTATATATTACTCTTGCTAGAAGCGTGATCTCACCTTTCTTGTTAACTTCAATGGGATCAACTTGTCAAATAGTGACCAAAATATCGACCGGGAACAAAACTTGGATGTTTGAACCACAAAGAGAACTTCTACCACTTGGTTATAGCCTGCAATGAAAAGAACAAATAGTACAAAATATAAACTCCACACTGACACACTACTGGTCTGATGAATTCTTGCTTTGAACATAATTTATTCTGCATTTAACAAAGTGTGGAGAGGATGACAGTTGACCTGCTCGTGGGAACACTTTTTTTTCAGCCCGAGAGGGACACGCCCCAGCTCCCCTATGCATCAACTACAAGAGGAGGCTCACCCAAAAAAGGTTACTTTTTGGGCCTCTGGTATCAAAAGGCTAGCTATAGAAAAACAAAGCTTTTTGATATTTATCCTGGTCATATTTCATGATAAAGAAATAAAAGCCACCCTGGAAGCAATCTTTCACCTCCAGATACATACCACCCTTCCCCCACTACATCGCTTCCACACTCTCCTCAATGTTGGTCTTAATAACAATTACTTTTCCTTTAACAACCAGTAATCCCCCAATCCTATACTAATATTTTCATGGTTTCCCTTGAAAAAACAAATACTACAACAAGCCCCAAACAAATCAACTAAAACCCTAATACGGAAAAGATTTCATTAATGACAAATTCCTTATCAGGACTCATGGCCCTGCCACCCTTAACACCTCCTCAACTCCTTCCACACTACTATCAAATTTCAAGAACAATACCCATCATCAAAAAATTTCCTAGAAACAACTATCCTCCTCACCAAATAACACACACAACAGTATAGCTCAGAAATAAGCAAACAACTCACACGCAGCAAAAAACGTGTGTGCGTTTGAAATAACACGTTTTTTTGTATGCAAGTTTGAACACGTTTTGCTTTGTTAATCATATGTACAGCTTCTGGGTGTTTTCCTTTTGTACTCTATTGTTTAAAGCGAAAAAAACCCCAAGTCAAATTCCAACACACTGCATCAATTTCATTTGATTTTGCATCGCTTAAAATTCGAGCCGATGTCATTCTGAAAAATACAACATTGGGCTGATTTCTTGTGAGACCACATCCTTCCTGGACTTGTGTTTGCAACTTAGTACCGCTGATGTAAACAGCAAGGTGAAAGTTTGAATCATCAATGAAACCAGTTGAGTCCCAAACAAACAAGTATCATCAAGAAATATATTACATCCCTTGAAATTTGAGTCGAAAGTGTTCAGCAAATTGACAACTCAGCCATGCAACTACATATCACACTGTTGGCTGGGGAACACCGCCACTCTACCTACCAACAGACCTTCATCAAGGCACAAAAATAAACACAACTGTACAGTACCTCCTCCATCAACACCATAACAAACCAGCAGAAGAAAGAATTCTTCCTTTTGTTGTCCCCTACAAAAACTACTAACCCTCTATCACAAAAACCCTACACAAGTACTGGTACTTGATACAACAAGACAAAGAACTATCACAACTCTTCCATAACAAACCAGTTTTTTCGTTTACTAAACACAACAACCTCAAAAACATTTTTGTCCAAAGCTGATTCCAAACAAACAAACGCCTTACAACCTCCAACAACTTATGCAACATTAGCACTAATATAATGGCTGAAACAAACAGTCCCACATCCATCAACATCATAACAAATCAACACAACTACACATGACCATGAATCTACACAAGAGTCAACCTCTACAAGAAGAACACCAAATCACAGATCCCCTCAACAAAAACATGAATAACAATGGCACCTGACCCATGAAGAGAAATTACCCAGAGACAAGTTGGTCTTTTAACTGGCCACCTAAACAGAACTACAAGGGAAGGACCCAAACCAAGGGATCACAAACAATAGACTGCACAGGAATAGAAACGTCAAACACAAATAATTCAATCACCCAGAATAGAGTACAGTGGTTGAATTGTCTGTCAACAATAGAACCAAATGTCACACCGAAGCCATTAGAAAACACAAAAACATAATTACTAGGATTACATGTATATACCCTCTCGGCTCTGACAATTATTCTTTGGAAAGAAAATTTTCCACTAAAATAATTTCACAGAAAAAATGACAACAATCTGCTATGTATACAACACACTACTGAAAAGCTATATTTGATCGTTAACGCCATGACAACATCACAAATCCTCGTTATATCTTACCTCTTTATTTGTGACAATCCAGAAAGTGATGTAACATGTTGATTTAAGACGTACCAATCCTCAACAAATCATCGATATGATTAGAGCTGTAGTCACCAAAAGCTCCTTCATCCACTCGAGAGGCCACCAAAACTCTTTGGGAGCTCTACAACTGGATCTATGTCACAGCAAGTCCTCGCCATAATATCACACGAACACAAGCAAGCCCACGAACGAAGAAACCCGGGAAATTCTGAATAGACCCTGTAACACAAGATGGCTGACTCCATGATTGCATCACATGAACAACCGCTGAACCGTACTATAATCTCTGCAGCTTCACACGAACAACAATCAACTGTCCCGGGAGGGGTTAATTATATTTATACGGATAGTGGCCAAAGTTTTTACAATTTTACGTATTTTAGAATATTCTTTTAATTCATAAACATTTTCCTTTGTTTCGATCACGCGATATTTTACTTTGCCAGGATTAAACAACCACTGTACTGGTAAAATATTAAGCACGGTATATATTTTCACTCTCGATCAATAAACTTGTTCTTTATCCATGCTCACTTCTCTGCAAGAACTCCGTATTTTCCACATCAGCCTCAAAACACCACGCTTACTCCTGCTTCTCCTTTCCCGCGCTTTCTGCTTTTATACCACCCCTTCCCCACTTCCCACAACGCAAGCCTCCATTTCTCTCCCCACTCCCCCTCGACCGCACCTGCCAACCGCCGCTGTACACACTACCCTGCGGTCACGTCATCACACAATTACTCCCGCTCCTCATTAGCCGCATATTTGCTAGCTCCCCCTCACAAAGAAAGAATAGAAAACAGATTCAGGTAATGGTTCCTCAGATATAACTATGAAGCTAATCGAGCTGAGTAACTGCATTTGCTATTAGTAATCACACGATTACTTTGGACAGTCATCCGAAAACGGCTTTACAATAAGAACCTTGATACTTTTATCTATTATAGTTATCATGCGGAAAAATAGAATAGTAAACCAGTCTCACGAATAAAGATTATTATCATTTTCAACTATTGAAAGAATCTAAAATACTAAAAAAGGTCGTATGTACATTTTCCGACACACAAACACGCAATTGCCACTTACAACTAACAATAATTTCAATCAAAAAGCGTAGCAAACGCAAAAGTAAAGCAATCACACGAATACTTTCGACAGTCTTCCGAAAACGGCTCTACAATAAGAACCTTGGTACTTTCATCTATTATAGTTATCATGCGCAAAAAAGGAATAAAAAACTAGAGTCACGAATAAAGATTGTTCTCATTATCAACTAATGAAATAATCTAAAATACTAAAAAAAAAAACGTCTTACATACATTTTTCGACACAGGAATGCGATTGCCACTATATAAGTACTAATTTACTCAGATGGGCAATACTTGCGGTCTATAATTTGTAGTGTCCTGTCTTACTAAAAACAGTAACGTCTTCCCCAAGAAGTGCAAAAGGAGCCCAGTAACGAGGATGGCCATATTTCTTGAGTTTTCTCGTGGCTTGCATGGCTTTGTTGAGTGCCTCGTTTGCACTGTCCCCACTTGTCAGGTTCTCGTAGAAACGATACATCCAACACAAAGTGGCGCCATCGTCAACCGCCCACAGCGTAACTAGAACTGCGCGAGCTCCAGCTCCGAGAAATGCACGAGCGATCCCGACTACACCCTCTCCCCTGACTTCACCACAGCCGCTATAACAACAACTAAGAACGACCAGCTTCGCTCTGATGCGTTTACCTTCGAGATCGGATATGAGCAGCATGATATCTTCAGCATTGTTGATTATGTTAGTATCAGAAGGAGCGAGCAAGATTTCTCCCCTCTCTGCATCTCCATGAGCTGAAATGTGAATCAAAACGGCATTCTCGACGTTCTGTAGAAACCTTGTTTTAGTCGCTCTTTTCCCCAAAAGTGGCTTAACCCCGAGCATCTCTCCAACTGTTTCGACTTCTTTCTTTGCAAACTCTAGTCTTTCCACATTAAATACTTTGTCACCTTTCCTAATTGTTCCTACCTTTGGGTCTCCTAATATCAAGGGTGTTGTTAGGCCTGTCGGTTCTACTGGGCGCTCTAGGATGATCTTTGCTGTTGTTAGTGACGGAACGAGTCTCAATCGTACGGAATCAACCAAGTATTTCCCGTTTTCATCCACAAGAGCGGCAAATGGGACCAGAGCAAGGCGACCATCAGGGACAACAACTACTTGTGACCCTACGAGATACTGCCGCACAGGCTTCAGAAGAATCTCGTACAGATCTTGTAGCAGACAGTTGAGCATTGGGTCGTCCGGTGTTTGGGGGTTGGTAGAGATTCCGGTCTCGCCTTGAAGTGCTAATCCGTTTGTATTGTTTTCTCTCTGTTCTTGCGCAGGTGTAGGACGAGAGAGCCTGGGCTGAAATACTGCTGGTTTTGGAACCAAGCTGGAAGGCATTGCGGCACAAGAAAGTCCAAGTTTCGATTCCTTCTTAGTGCGTTGTAAACTTTCTGGGTACAGAAAAAATAATGAGCGATCTTCACACCTGTCACACCCACGTGGTTTCATCAACTCTACAGCCTTGTTAATCAATGAAGTGAGATCTTCAACAGATTGAAATAAATCCGCTTCAGTGTAAGACTTCCTGGACTGTTGTGAAACTCCAGTAGAGCGTTCGTGAAACATTATGTCTCCATTTGGCTGTATAACCCAAGTGTAAACTCTGCTGGCAAATAATGTAAAGAAGACGACTGTGCTTTCCAGAGCCTTGGCCACTTTACAGATTCCATAGAAATCTGAGACCTTGTCTCTAATGACCACCTTATGTGCACAAGAGACGGAGGAAAGCATTAATTCAGCCAGTGCTATTGCGCGACTTCTTTCAGCAATAATAAGGGCTTTACCTCTTTTTTTCAGAAGCAAAAGAGTTCGGATCAACATCTTATAGATAGAAATATACTTATCGATAATAGAAACATTGTATTTATCCAAGTTTGGTGAATTCTCAAATATATCTTCGTAGCACACCACACCTTTTCTTAAATTATTTTCAGCCTTTCCATATCGACCGACAACAGCATAACAATTTCCAATATTATTATGAGCCATTCCTTCGCCTTCCTTGTCTCCAATGTCTTTTGCAATAGTAAGGTGCATTTCGTGATACTTGATAGCCTTAGTGTACTGATCGAAAGACTCATAACAACGTCCAAGGTTGCTATAAGCATTTCCTTCACCTTGCTTGCCCCCAATGTCTTTTGCAATAGTAAGTACCATTTCCTGATACTTAATAGCCTTAGTGTACTGACCGAGATGCATATAACATTTTCCAAGGTTGCCATAAGCATTTCCTTCGCCTTCCTTGTTCCCAATGTCTTTTGCAATAGTAAGTAGCATTTCTTGATACTTGATAGCCTTAGTGTACTGACCGAGAGACCTATAACATATTCCGAGATTGCCATAAGCACTACCTTCGCCGTCCTTGTCTCCAATGTCTTTTGCTATAGTAAGTTGCATCTCCTGATACTTGATAGCCTTAGTGTACTGACCGAGAGAGCTATAACAAATTCCAAGGTTGCCATAAGCTTTTCCTTCGCCTTTCTTGTCCCCAAATTCTTTTGCAACAGTAAGTCGCATTTCCTGATACTTGATAGCCTTGGTGTACTGACCGAGAGACATATAACAAATTCCAAGGTTGCCATAAGCCCTTCCTTCGCCTTGCTTGTCTCCAATTTCTTTTGCAATAGTAAGTACCATTTCCTGATATTTGATAGCTTTAGTGTACTGACCGAGAGACTCATAACAAATTCCAAGGTTGCCATAAGCACTTCCTTCGTCTTTCTTGTCCCCAATGTCTTTTGCAATAGTAAGTACCATTTCCTGATATTTGATAGCCTTAGTGTACTGACCAAGAAGGATATAACAATTTCCAAGGTTGCCATAAGCACTTCTTTCGCCTTCCTTGTCCCCAATGTCTTTTGCTATAGTAAGTCCCATTTCCTCATACTTGATAGCCTTAGTGTATTGACCGAGGGAGATATAACAAATTCCAAGGTTGCAATAAGCATTTCCTTCGCATTCTTTGTTTCCAGTGTCTTTTGCAATAGTAAGTTGCATTTCCTGATACTTGATAGCTTTAGTGTACTGATCAAGGAAGATATAACAATTTCCAAGGTTGCCATAAGCACTTCCTTCGTCTTTCTTGTCCCCAATGTCTTTCGTAATAGTAAGTCGCATTTCCTGATACTTAATAGCCTTGGTGTACTGACCGAGAGACTCATAACACATTCCAAGATTTTTATAAGCTATTAATTCTACTTTTTTGTTCCCAATCTCTTTTGCAATAACAAGTTGTGCTTCAAAATGTTCTTTAGCTTTTCTGTACTTTTTCATAGAATAGCACAAGGCACCAATGTTATTGTGAAGTTTCCATTCAAGTTCCTTGTTCTTAGTTACTCTTGCGAAACTTAAATCATTATTCAGAGCCTGCAGTTTCTCCATTTAGCTTGAATGGTGTCCTACTGAAGAAAAGAACACTTGTTAGTAGTTAATGGCTTTATGGACACTAGCTAAAACTGAACTCCCCCCCCCCCCCCCCAAAAAAAAAAAGTCATACGAATATAACTCTTGTCACTCACTCACTCTTGTCGCTTTTTTGGTTTGTTTACGTTTGCTCTATACAAAGTGATGTGTCGTGCAGGTCCAATACTTCAACTAGAAAGTAGTTCACTTGCATGTAGAAGCGAGCACTGATCTTCATGTATCAGCTGTTTCTCTCTGTGTGCAATAAATTTAAGCATTTTACTTTTTCATCACATAAAAGACAGTCCATTAGATCACTCCTTAAATGTTTTAACCGCACACAAACAATGTTGAATGCTCAAATGAATTGTATGTCTAAAAAGAGCTTAAATTGGGTGAAATTTCGAAGTCTTAATTGTTTTGACTTGTTCGAAATTTCGCTCTTGCCGCCGAAATTTTGATTAACTGACCAGATTACTGACTTAGTTGCTATTGTGAATGGGCATCACTGCCTTTGTTCTCAGGGCAACTAGCACATGACGTCATTAGAATAGCAATATATTTAAGGGGGGTTCTAGCATGATGGAGTTTGAAACTTACACAAGAATAACTTCACTTTCATAAAAACAGTGTTTTCTTTTTTATCAAAGATGTTTAATACTTCACGTTACTTTTTTTACATAGCCACTTGGGCGTAGGGCCTCTGCAAATATCGTGTTTCTAGTAGCTAATTTAATTATAACAGATGTTTGAAACGGTCCTTTGACTCTCCCAACTGCGTACTACTGGCCTCCGATTCAACATTTTCTCTTGTCAATTATTTCATCTTAAAATGTACTTTGTGTCTACAGTTTCTTCGAACCAGCTATGCTATCGGGTGTGTAATTAGTGTAATGTAACGTAAGAATCGATAAATGATCGCGCGTCAATATTCGGGACCAATAAAAACAGCGATGGCTTTTTCGTGAAGTCGGAACGGTTCCCGACCGTATATGAACTTCACCATTGGCCGGAATATTTGCCGACAAAAGAACAAAGGTTCCCCAAAAAGTCATGTGGTGAGTCGAAGCAAAGATCAGTTCTTGGAGCGATTCTTGTTCGCAATATTGCATTTAAATCACAGCTTTTGAAAGTATGTATGTGGAGCCGCTTGAACAAAAGATCACTGCCTATACAACAGGTATTGAAGTTTTAAGCATCATCCAATTTTCCTGATAAACCTTGTGTACAGACTGACCACACTTCATACCGGAACGGTACGGTACTTCGCTAGCTAGATATCATTTTGTGTCCATATTTCAGTCGGCAGACCGTAAAATGCAAAACACCCATTTGGTCGTTTACTTCTACGGACACTCAAGACGATCGAGTTGTTTTACGATATGTGACATGCACATATGCCAGGATATAACTTTATACTTCAACTCTTGAAGTATATTGTGTATCTCGCCGAAGCCCTTGAACGAAAGGTTACTTTGGTGTTCTTGGTGTTCGGCTTAGGTATCGAATTATTAAAACTTCACTCGCGATTTTCCCTGATTAACTCTGCAAGAAAACAACACGTGCTTGCACGGCGTGTATGTATTTAGTCATCCGGTCAATGTTTATTTGTTTCATCGGTCGACTGAGACTGTAAGTGGTGAAACTTCTATGAAATTGCAAAGTTTGGTCTGAAGAACGGTCGAATATCGCTTTTTTTCTGAAATAGGGTAAGGGTTTTCAGTCCGGGGCGGCACACTCCCACCTAAAATTTTCAGGAGTACCCTCCCTCCCCTCCCCAGAATATTCACATCCTTGTGTGAGAAGCCAAATAGACTATACTCACGCCTTCCAATCCCTACTTTAGAGAAGTAAGCACATGTACCTTTTAGGTACCTATTTTTATAATAAAGCCGAAGTGGCTCGATCCATAAACAAGACACCAAGTTAGAGCAATATACTTCCGCACGGACCTCGAGCTAAGTCAGTAGCCGATTTATTATATGGCCTCAACGTTTTAATATATTGCGAAACATAAAAAGAAAGCCCTAAGAAGCATTTTATCGAACAATAACTACACACGTACTGTATACACCCACGTTTGTAATTAAGAAATATATAACGCGTTCCCGTGTAATATAGCCTCATCTAAACACGCGGGAAGTTGGGAGGACACGAGAGTAGCGTAAAGAAACTACTAGGCGGCCTCGTGGTCTTCTTAGCTACTCGAGTGTTCTCCTAACTTTCCAAGTGTTTAGATAAAATACATCACGTATCACATCAGCGTGTGATATTCTATCTTTTAACATGGTTTTTAGTCAATCATGTTGAGCATACTATCATAATCATTTTATTAAATAATTCATTGTCATGTAGCTTTCTAATTTCATCAATTTGCGAAAAAGAAGCGAATTTACCAAATTATTTTTTCTTTGTACTTTAGGGCACAGCTATACAACTTACTCAATCGCAAACTGAAAAATGAAAGTCGAGCTTTTTTTACGACTGTTCAAACTCTCCTTGTTTGGTGCGAAAGAACGAAATAAAAGCAAACGAAAAGCTGCATGTATTTATAAACAAACGAAATACCTTAGCAGGAGAAAACTGTACTTATGAAAGAAGTACAAAGATTTAATACAGTTAAATCGTCAAAGAAAACAGGAAATAAAAGAATGTCTGTCAACGTTGTAAGATCAAAGCAAGTTTATCGACATTTAGCAAACAGGTCACCATGGACTACTGGAGTAATAGAATAATGGACATTTTAGAGCAGGAATAATGATATAAAATGAACGGTCACTTCATTATTCTCGAAAATTGCACAACTGAGTACTTTGGTTTCACAAATAACCGTAACAATGTAGGTATCACGCACACCAAATCTAAGAGGATTGGAAGGAGATTAGAAGAAGAAGAAGAAATACCTTCTCACCTTAAAATTGAAGTTTTTCCTTGGAATGGCCAATAGCTGACGTTGTGAGGTCGAAGCCTGGCTGCAATGGTGAATATGTGAAACAAGTAAAATTTAGATTTTCATCTAGTGTCTGGTGCTTATTCACCTTAGGGGTTTGTTTGTCGCACACCTTACGTTAGGCACTTAGTTAGACACCCTAACAATTGAAATATTTTTGCGGTCGAAGTCACCGAATGCAATTTCCACCCTGCGCACACTTCTCCAGCTTTGGCCATGATTCACGATTTTGCTGTATGTAGAAAGTCACAATTCGCTCACATTTTATGTGGGTCCTTGTCTTTATCCCACTGCGTGTTCAGTTGTATTGGGAAAACGTACAATTTTCCTTTACCTCATGTGTCATTCTGTTTCGTTTTCCCCCAAATGATCCACGCAATGATGTGACATATTTTCATTACTAAAAGACTACACGAAATACCGGCGGGTGCGATTTATTAGCTTTATCCCCCTAGGGAATGTCTGTTTAGAATACCCCGCATCGCCACGCCTCTTAAACATGTATTTAAGATCCAAATTTTTCAATTTCGGGGCTTTTCTACAAGACCTTCTACAAGGACGCGTAAAAGCCTTTTCCGACCCACCCACCTCCCCTTCGGCGACTAAGTTATCTACCATCTGTCCGTCGCTTTGCGCTCCGCTCATGGCCTCGGTCCAATCTCATTCTCCCATAACTTAATCGCACCGAGACAATAAGTGGAGAAATTTAGTAGTGAAAATGATAAACTATTCTTGGTCCGCCAGATCAACTACACCTCCCTTTCCCCCTCCTAACTTCGTCACCAAACGCTCATTTTACGTTAACTGATGAATATGTCGACGACCCCTTTAACTCCCTTCCTTGTAATGCTTCAATGCTATCGAGTAGAGAAGATGTGTGGTGTTTATATGAGTTGTCTCTCGCATAGATTGACAGTCACTGCTGATGCGTCAATCTGAATATTTTAAGCAACATCAGAATAGTTAGGCAGAAGTGAGTGCCAAAAAATATGTACGTATATAGAACACTTCTTACCACAATTTCTGTCTTACGAGGCTTACCTTCTATACCACCAGAGAATCCAACTCTGTCTGTCAATGACTGTCAAGAAATGCTGTTTATATACACAATATAAATGAGGTTTAAAAATGCCCCGTTACACTTTCTGGTTCGAGAGCGGGAAACTTTCGGGGGAAAACCCGCAGTTCGAAACCAACTAGAAAGAAAGTGTGATAGAAACCAACAAGAATAAAAGTGTGATAGATAAGAGCTTCATGGAGTATTGTGTTATTACTATACATCTGCACACGTGAACTAAAATTATTGGCAAACAAAACCTGAAAACCTACGACCATTCAAACAAAAGTTGTCAAAAAATACACTTGATGGCAGCTAAGCCCCATTATTACCTATTATTAAGGAACGAATAAAACATCACTTCACTTGTTTGAAATAAAATCTCCGGGAAATCAATTAAGACTAGAAGACAGAGCCAAAGGCTACCGACGACAATTCATCCTTGCATTCGCCCGGGAAAGGGGGCAAGGGGTACTCCGGAAAGGGTAATCGAGCTTCGTTTTCGGACAACTGTTCACTTCTCGTAACAAACAATATTCTCGGACAATTATCCGTGCAAATCTCCTCTCCAAAAGTAGCTCATTGTTTATATAGCTAGAAGCGTGATCTTACCTTTCTTGTTAACTGCGATGGGATCAACTTGTCCAATATTGACCGAAATATCGACCGGGAACAAAACTTGAATATTTTAACCACAAAAAGAACTTCTACCACTCGATTATCGCCTGCAGTGAAAAGAACAAAAATTAGAAACATAAACTTCACAATGATCCACCACTGGTCTGGGGAAATCTTCGCCTTTAACGTATTCGTCGAACGAATTCAGGCCTCTAAACAAGAACTTAAACTTCTCCCGAAGACCGAAAGAAATCAACCGGTCAGACCTTACAAAGACATAAACAAGTTACAAATAACCGTAAACATGCAGTTGTTAGCGCACCAAATCTAAGAGGATCACAAAGAGATTAGAAGAAGAAATACATTCTCACCTTTAAATTGAAGTTTTTCTTCGCAATGGTCAAGAGCTGACGTTATGGGGTCGAAGCCTGGCTGCAAAGGTGAATGTGTGAGTAAAATTAAGGTTTTCATCTGATGAATCGTCTGGTGCTTGTTAATCTTAGAGGTTTGCTTGTCGCACACCTTACGTTACGCATTTAGTAAGACATCCCCAAATCCACTCCCTCCCCTCCCTCACCCAACCATTATTTTGTACGACCTAAACGACGCAGTGACGAGTACATTTATTGAGAAGACATTATCGATTTTCGTCTTTGATTATTTGCACTCCGTGTGTATACCCCTCCGCACGCCTTTGGCCATGAGTCACGGTTTTGCGTAACTATGTTGACAGTCATGATTCGTTCACATTTTATGTGGGCGCCTTGTTTTCATCCCATTGCAGTGTCAGTCGTATTAGGGAATCATACAATTTGTTCCTTTACTCTATGTATCATTGTGGCTTCGTTTTTCCCCAAAAGATCCACGCAATGATGTGAAAAAATCTTGGTCCGCCAGACCAACTACCCCCCTCCTAACTTCCCCCACCAAGCGTTCATTTTACGTTAATTGATGAATACGTCGACAACCCCTTAACCGCTCCCTTGCTTATAATGCTTCAATGCTATCGAGTAGAGAAGATGTGATGTTTATAGCAGCAGCCTTCCGTATAGATTGACAGTCATTGCTAATGCATCAATGTGAATTTACAGCAAAAGCAGAATAACCATGCAGAAGCGAGTGCCACAAAGAAAAACGAATATCTATATGTGTAACACTTCTCACTACGATTTGTCTTAGGAGGCTTACCTTCAATACTACGGGAGAATCCAAATCCGTCTGTCAATAAATGTCACTGCAAATGCTGTTTATATACACAATACAAATGAAGTTTAGAAATGCCCCGTTACACTTTCTGGTTCGAAAGCGGGAAACTTTCGGGGAGAAACCCGCAGTTCGAAACCAACAAGAATGAAAGTGTGAAAAATTTTAATTTTAGAAATTCAGAAGCCTGTTGTCTAAATCCCATACGAACCAAAGTCTGTAATTAAGGTTGGACAGTTTGGAGCCGAATAGTAAACAATTATTATTCGATTCCATATAAAAAATGTCAGTTAAAGTCACTCTAAAATTGATTCTTCTTCTTTGGGGCGCGATTGATATTTGGGTCTATTCCGGAGTAGAAATGGCGATACTGATTGATAAAACATTTTGCTTTGGAGTTGAATTAAGTCGAGATGTGTCAGGAGTTGTTCGAAATGTCAGCGTGAAGATTTTGAAAACAATCCCGAAATATGAAAAAATTCACCCAGATTAAGCAAAAATTTGGATCAATTTAGCTATTCCTATACCGGATTATGATTTATCGAACGCACCCTTAGATTCGAGTAAATCCGCTGGCTGCCGCAGTAGTAGGTTTACATATTGTACAAGGAAATTATTCCCTTATTCTCATGGCAGTTACTTATCCAAGCATTACTCATAGTTATGCAGAGCTGGAACCGGCAAGGTTACTGAGCTGACAAAACAGTGATGTTAACTGTGATGGGATCGAGTTGTCCAATATATCAACCGGGAATAAAACTTGGATGTTTGGACTACAATAAAAACTTCTACCACTCGATTATAGCCTGCAGTGAAAAGAACAAATACTAGAAACATAAACTTCCCAATGATGCGCCACTGGTCTGGGGAAATCTTGGTCTTTAACATTTTCGACGTTGCGATTGATAAATTGTGGAGAGGCTAACTACTAGAAACTACTGAAAACATACATAACATACGCTGATATAATAAAGAGGGTCAAAGACATAATTCTCAAAAATTTCAAATTACTTCAATCCGATCCTGATACCGCCACAATTTTCGAAAAACCACCACTCGTCTCATTCAAACGAGACAAGAGCTTGCGCAATTCCCTAGTCAAAGGCTCTTTACCCACAGAACTTGAACCTGGCACATTCAAATGCTCGCGCAAGCGATGTAACACATGTCCGTTCATTACCAACACCATTTCAATTTCCGGCCCTAAGAACTCCACCCAAATCACCGATCATTTCGACTGCACTTCCCGCAATGTCATCTACTGCATACGGTGCACCAGCTGCAACCAGCTTTACATCGGCGAAATAGGACGGAGGTTGGGAGACCGTTTCCGCGAACATCTTTTGGATGTGAAAAACAACAGCCAGGACGCTTCCAAACCTGTAGCTCGGCATTTTAATCAACCTGGTCACTCCCACAACAACATGACCATTTTCGGCTTATCTCTTCACCAAGGCAACACCGAATCCCGTAAGTGCACAGAACAGCGTCTGATTTTCAAAATTGGTACCTTATCTCCCGCAGGAATCAACGAGCGGTTCTCTTTCTCGTAGCTCCTTAACCTTTGACCATGTTTTTCTGATTGGCTGCTTTTCTCAACAGCCAATCAAAAATTATTAAGTTTCCTCTGAGGTCAGTTTCTTCCTTAATCCCCTTTTAAACCCCGTTTACCCATAATCCTCTCATTCGCTCTGACGAAGGGCTAGCGCTCGAAACGTCAGCTATTGTCTCTTTTACGGCGTTCCATTACCCTCATCAACACCTAGTTGATACACCAGTTTGTCTTCCGCCACGCCGACGCAGTCAACCTAGTTCTCCTAAGAGCTGGTATTACATTATCAGGCTTGTAGGATGCGTAACTTCTGAGATAGCTTTTTGATGAAGTCAAGTGAAAACACTATGAGAAAATACATATTCTTCTTCTTTTCCTGTGTTAATGCGTCGACAATGTTGCTTTGCGCTTTTGTACTGGTTGTATACCGTTTAAATAGAGCCTGGACCTTCCTAGCGCATAACTTCACACAAGCACGTGCATAAGCACAAGAGAACGACATGAGCATAAGGGCAACAATGAAACACGTCCGTTAAATTTATACTGACGCCCGATCTCATCATTCATTTTTATACGCTTATGTTGCCACTGTCGGTCTCTTGTGCTTATGCTTGTGCTTTATGCTCATGCGCTAGTGAGGACATTCATGCTTTTATGTGTGAATTTATAGCTTCCAGCAGGTATTCGTAATACCCGTCGTAACAATTTTGTTTCATTTTCACCCGATTTTCGCAGACAACTCAAGAATCCAGGAAGTTGTTAAAAACTCGTAAAGATGGCTGAGAGCACCTCAGGTTCACTCGAACACGATGGAGAGGAATTCCTGCTTACACTCGACCACTCCTTTGTAGAAACCCGCAAACCCCCCCCCCCCCCCCCCCCCCCCCCCCTCCCAAAAAAAACTGAGTGCCTTCACGCTAAACGAGGTCTGTACCAAAAAAAAAAGGCAGCAACTGAATAAAGCAAGTGAGATTCTGGCAATCACCCCAGGGTTCCTCGATATATTAGTAGTATCATCCATTATTATACAACTCCCTTAGTAACGTGAAAATACCGCATAGTAACGTGCAAATAACTCCATAGACACGTAAAAAAGATACAGCCGTATTCAACGTTGCTAAGGAAAAAAAATATTTCTTCATTCGTTGCCATTAATTCTTTTTTTTTTTCGCTTTTCGTATAAAGGTCACCCTGTACACAGCTGGTATTTACATTATTTCTAAAGATTATCAAGCAAAGAAAGAAACACAGAATTTAAACTGACCTGGCTTACTATCCGATACGCAAAATCGAGCACGAAGACCAGCTTCTTCGTCAGAAAATCAACTGAATTTGCCGCAGCATAACTAATCTTCCATTCCACAAAATATCAGACTACACACCACAGTTCGGTTATCAGGCCATAGTGTTTCCAGCAAGGTCAATATTTCTGAGAGCAGTTTAAGAATCCTTGTCAATCTCGAAACGAGATCTTCACGGCATTCAACACGACAGCCGTTGGATTTGCCTCGGCGTGTAATTCCAGTCCAAGATCTATGGCATCGACTTGCAACAACAGGCAATGTTTACCTCTATCGAGAAACGGCAATTTGTATGCGAACCGTACCACCACTGGTCACAAGATAAAGTCCTTTTTATACTTCATAAGCGAGGAGAAGTTTGTTGGTTCATGGCACTCGACGAAAATGAAAATGTTGACACATTTCGTTCGTCCAACTTGTTCTGTTTAAGACCACATTATGTGGTGCAGTATCTCAGATCTCCCCACAAACTTTGCTTAAAGTACCTCTTTCAGCTTCAATGTTACTCGGCTCAGAAAACAACGACTTATTAAATTAACAATACACATTATGACCAACCTAAGAATTCCATCAACTGGAAGTAAATGTCCCGAGAACAATGGGCATTCTGCGCAATGGCAAGTACAAAATGCGCGCTTGCTTACACTGCACACGGCACTAAACTTGATTGACATATCGCGCGCTGAAAACATGTCACTTTGGTCACACAACGTACCGCGATTTAAAAATATTAATTTACATCTGTTACTAAGGGAGTTGTGTAATAAATAACTTATTAGACACTTAGGCGTGTAGTACGGCTGTATATTTTCACTCGTCGTTTGTATTTTGGCTCGCCGAAGCGGCTCGCCAAACTACTGCACGACTCGTAAAATATACAGCCGTACTACACGCCTAAGTGTCTAGGATATATGTATCATCAACAAAAGAACAAGTAGATACTCTCTCAGAACTTCAGACTTAGTGAGAGTACCACACTTCATTACTCGTGTAATGCAGCATTCAGTTTTATACAAAGGATCGGTCCTGTGAAATTCCATAACAGTCAAGGACCCGACCATAGTAGACGCCCAGAGAGAAGACAATAAGAACAAGTTAAACCTCCTGCACATGTTCAACGAATTTAATTTCTCAGTAGCGTCAGTCTCAACAATCAATTTTAGACACAAGGACTTTATTTACAATTAAAGGATCGTTTGGACATTGTTAGATAAACTAGCTTAGGAAATGTAAATGTACATATGCAATACCTATTCCAATTATCAATTTTAACTGTAATACCAGTATTTTTTTAACTTTAGTATAGCTATAGGTTACATAATTATTAAGTAAATAGTACCATATTTAGCTTCTTTTTAACTTATGTTGCACACGACACCACAAGCTCGACAGCTTTAACTATCATCGTATATAAATAAAGGTTATCTACCTACCTACCAACCTACCTACCTATCTATCTATCTACATATATATTTTTTAATGGACTGCAGATAGCTAGGCCGCATATGATTTTCATGGTGTTGACCAGGGCCCGGTTTTTCAAAGCACGATTAGGCTAATCCTGGATTAGATCTAAACTTTCTAGTCATTTTTTTAGCCTGAAAACGTGAAAGTTTCGTCCACAACGACTTTCTTGATAATGTTTTAAGCTGGAACAAGCTTTATAATCCATCTTCAAACAAAACCAAGCAGTTTAATGACAGAGAGGTCGAGAGAAAGAATTTCGTTAATCCTGGATTAGCTTAATCGACCTTCGAAAAACCGGGCCCAGGGACCGAGCGCGCATGCGGTCACTTTATGTCTTCCGCTATTAACCCTTTACCTCCCAAGAGTGATCAACTTTAATTTTCTCCTTCAGTTTCTCACCAGAAATACATCACACAGTAAGGAGAACTTAGTGGCGTTTGATACCTTGATCAGATGAAAGCTGATCAAATTTTCAATTCTCACTAAATCCCTCATATATTTGCTTCTGAAAAGTCTAGAGAATCTGTATTTTGAGCTTGGCAGTGAAAGGGTCATAAACCAAGATGATCTTGAAATTTAGAGATCTTTTTTTCTTGCAGCTCCGTTTCGGTTTTTTTCTCCTGTTCTTCAGCTGTTTGATGACATTTGGACCGTTCTTTTACTTTGACATGCCAAGGTAAGCCGGGGGAAGATTACTATTAGTAAACGTTTCAGCCCCATAAGTTTTTTCATAAGTTTTCTCATATGCAATTACAATTAACAGTCACCAACAGTCGTCGTTTGTATTTTGGCTCGCCGAAGCGGCTCGCCAAACTACTGCACGACTCGTAAAATATACAGCCGTACTACACGCCTAAGTGTCTAGGATATATGTATCATCAACAAAAGAACAAGTAGATACTCTCTCAGAACTTCAGACTTAGTGAGAGTACCACACTTCATTACTCGTGTAATGCAGCATTCAGTTTTATACAAAGGATCGGTCCTGTGAAATTCCATAACAGTCAAGGACCCGACCATAGTAGACGCCCAGAGAGAAGACAATAAGAACAAGTTAAACCTCCTGCACATGTTCAACGAATTTAATTTCTCAGTAGCGTCAGTCTCAACAATCAATTTTAGACACAAGGACTTTATTTACAATTAAAGGATCGTTTGGACATTGTTAGATAAACTAGCTTAGGAAATGTAAATGTACATATGCAATACCTATTCCAATTATCAATTTTAACTGTAATACCAGTATTTTTTTAACTTTAGTATAGCTATAGGTTACATAATTATTAAGTAAATAGTACCATATTTAGCTTCTTTTTAACTTATGTTGCACACGACACCACAAGCTCGACAGCTTTAACTATCATCGTATATAAATAAAGGTTATCTACCTACCTACCAACCTACCTACCTATCTATCTATCTACATATATATTTTTTAATGGACTGCAGATAGCTAGGCCGCATATGATTTTCATGGTGTTGACCAGGGCCCGGTTTTTCAAAGCACGATTAGGCTAATCCTGGATTAGATCTAAACTTTCTAGTCATTTTTTTAGCCTGAAAACGTGAAAGTTTCGTCCACAACGACTTTCTTGATAATGTTTTAAGCTGGAACAAGCTTTATAATCCATCTTCAAACAAAACCAAGCAGTTTAATGACAGAGAGGTCGAGAGAAAGAATTTCGTTAATCCTGGATTAGCTTAATCGACCTTCGAAAAACCGGGCCCAGGGACCGAGCGCGCATGCGGTCACTTTATGTCTTCCGCTATTAACCCTTTACCTCCCAAGAGTGATCAACTTTAATTTTCTCCTTCAGTTTCTCACCAGAAATACATCACACAGTAAGGAGAACTTAGTGGCGTTTGATACCTTGATCAGATGAAAGCTGATCAAATTTTCAATTCTCACTAAATCCCTCATATATTTGCTTCTGAAAAGTCTAGAGAATCTGTATTTTGAGCTTGGCAGTGAAAGGGTCATAAACCAAGATGATCTTGAAATTTAGAGATCTTTTTTTCTTGCAGCTCCGTTTCGGTTTTTTTCTCCTGTTCTTCAGCTGTTTGATGACATTTGGACCGTTCTTTTACTTTGACATGCCAAGGTAAGCCGGGGGAAGATTACTATTAGTAAACGTTTCAGCCCCATAAGTTTTTTCATAAGTTTTCTCATATGCAATTACAATTAACAGTCACCATGATACAAGGAACTCCTCGTTGCAGCTGGCCAGCAAGCCTAATAAGACAATAGATCGCTTCACGGTATTAAATGCATGATGGGTAGAAGTCTCGGTTTAATAGTAAAACCGCTCACAATCAGAACCACTGAAAGCTTGCAAATGACAATTTGGAGTGCTCCAAAGTTCCACCGATCAGAAAAACGATTGTATATGCACTTTATTTGCCCTGATTACTTATCATGCATTCAATACTGTGAATGGGTCTATACCAACACGATGCTGACATAAACTAGCTCTATCACAAGTGTCGCCACCATCAGTTTAATTTCTTGTTCCACGTGACTGACTGGTTCTCATGCTTGCCGTTCCTGTTCGTTTTCAGTGTTTTACAAGAAAAGTTCACAGCGGTAAGCTTTGTCTTCTATACATATTGCATAAGACCAGGGAACAGCAGATATAGGTGCCAGTACATTTGTGGTAAAGTGAAGGATCAAGTCTGTTTTGTTTTCCTTCTGCAGCCGCTGTACCCAAACACCACAGGCAACTGTACAACTGTAGACGGGCAACCAAAAGATGCTCTCAGCAACTCGAATGGAACTCATTGTAAAAGTGACCTCGGTCTGAACGAGACAGAGTTTAATTTGATGTATTCTCTGGTTTATTGGACGTAAGTGTTAAAGGAGAACTCGGTCCGGATTCATAAAACTTAAGTACGAAAGAAAATGTTCGTAAGTATGACTTGCGCATACTATCTTGCGCAAAATAGTATGCGTAAGTCGTTGTTTTGATGTGTAAATTATACTTACGAACATTTTTGTTCGTACGTAAATTTTGTGAATCCAGCCCCAGGACCCTATAATTTATTTAATCTATTTTATTTAATTAATCAATCTAGGATTAAGGTCATCCATTTTAAATTTATTTCCTAAAAACGCGTTACTCGTAGTTTTCAGAGATTATTTCGTGGAAAAAATGGGGACCACAGGTTAGTTGATAATTAGTTGGTGGAACACAAGATTAGTATTTCTGTTGGTCAAAAAAACTCAGAACCAAAATACATGTATGTATCTATAATGTGGTGCATCGTTTCTCTCTCTTTCCATTTACAGTTGGGGCAATCCTGTTTTCTTCACTCACTTTGGCTGGATCAGTAACGTTTTCTATCGCGCTCTACCTTAAAGGGACACAAGCAATGTTCCCTACTCTTATGCTCGGAAGAATGATATTCGGGTAAATTATCTCCAAATTTCAGTGCGCAATCTTTATCCGTTCATCGGCATGTAGAAATAGAATAATTATTTGTGTTTTTATTCTTTTCTTTTCTACAGGATTGGCATGGGACCGTTATTGAGTAGGAACCTATTTTATGTTCAGTGAATCGTTAGCAGCTTTCTATTTTTGCCTCTTTCTTCCATTTGCATCGTCTTTATTTTGTATCTGAAGTGAGTCAAATAACATACAGTACTTTATCCATATCTTTATCTTGTGTGGGTCGATTCACCATGCATGTAATACTTCATTTATCAACCTGCATCAATCTTTTTTATGCTCTAGTTGCAGAAAGCAGAATATTCGCCACTTGGTTCAAGGAAAGAGAACTCGCATTTGCGTTTGGCTGTACGCAGTTAGTCTCTGTAAGTTTGTAACTATAATGTTCCTTTCTGCACACTAGAGCATTTTATACGTGAATTACGCTGATTTGTTTCAAACTTTCTTCGAACTTTGTTACCACCACAAACTTAACATCAAGCTTGTCATAAAGAACTACAGTTGGTTTTCCTTCCTGTGGAGAACCAGAACCGAACTAAAATCCAGATAATCGGTACTTCTTATAATTGTTTTTGTCTGTTTTTAGGGAGCTGCTGCAAACTTCTTTTTTACGGCAAGTCTTGAGGAGAAATACGGGATAAACTCAACGTTCATTGGTACACTGCACTTGTAACTAAACTAAACTTCAATTGTAAGAGAAATGAAATACAACTGTCTTCAACGCATACACACTGATAAGCGAATGAATAGCTAAGAGATGCTTCAACTACTCAAAGAAAGTATTTCCGCGGTGTCTGAACTATGCCTTGTTTTGTGTTTCTTCAGCTTCCCTCGTGTGCGGTTTTGCGCTTGTGTGTACCGGAGTCACGTGCGCAATGGATGTACTCGGACAAAAACAGATTGGCAAGGTATGCATTGCAAATGAGCTCAAAATTCTTATATCTCAAAAAGACTTCGATCTTTTATTCGCTCTTCTTCCTGCAATTTGCTGTTCCATGACATGCGCAATGCAACCCAGTAAACAGTTAGGAAGAGCAGATTTTGACTTTTGTTTCTTTCTCCTCTCAATCATGATGAATTCATGTGTACATATAGTAAATTACCATGCAGTAAAAAATGTTCCTTTTTTGTATAAATTTGGGCTGACAAGATTGAGCAATTAATAATTAATTGCTCAATCTTAAAAAACAATTATTGTCTCAAGAGGCAGATCCCAGTCCGGTACACAATGTTGATTGGTTCATGTTGGAGTAATAAAGAGACAAGTTGCAAAGTTCATTTAACAGTCACAAACAACTCCCAAGCATCAACTACACTACTGACAAGCCACAGCAGCGCTATGCAGTATATATTACTCTTGCTAGAAGCGTGATCTCACCTTTCTTGTTAACTTTAATGGGATCAACTTGTCAAATAGTGACCAAAATATCGACCGGGAACAAAACTTGGATGTTTGAACCACAAAGAGAACTTCTACCACTTGGTTATAGCCTGCAATGAAAAGAACAAATAGTACAAAATATAAACTCCACACTGACACACTACTGGTCTGATGAATTCTTGCTTTGCACATAATTTATTCTGCATTTAACAAAGTGTGGAGAGGATGACAGTTGACCTGCTCGTGGGAACACTTTTTTTTCAGCCCGAGAGGGACACGCCCCAGCTCCCCTATGCATCAACTACAAGAGGAGGCTCACCCAAAAAAGGTTACTTTTTGGGCCTCTGGTATCAAAAGGCTAGCTATAGAAAAACAAAGCTTTTTGATATTTATCCTGGTCATATTTCATGATAAAGAAATAAAAGCCACCCTGGAAGCAATCTTTCACCTCCAGATACATACCACCCTTCCCCCACTACATCGCTTCCACACTCTCCTCAATGTTGGTCTTAATAACAATTACTTTTCCTTTAACAACCAGTAATCCCCCAATCCTATACTAATATTTTCATGGTTTCCCTTGAAAAAACAAATACTACAACAAGCCCCAAACAAATCAACTAAAACCCTAATACGGAAAAGATTTCATTAATGACAAATTCCTTATCAGGACTCATGGCCCTGCCACCCTTAACACCTCCTCAACTCCTTCCACACTACTATCAAATTTCAAGAACAATACCCATCATCAAAAAATTTCCTAGAAACAACTATCCTCCTCACCAAATAACACACACAACAGTATAGCTCAGAAATAAGCAAACAACTCACACGCAGCAAAAACGTGTGTGCGTTTGAAATAACATGTTTTTTTGTATGCAAGTTCAAACATGTTTTGCTTTGTTAATCATATGTACAGCTTCTGGGTGTTTTCCTTTTGTACTCTATTGTTTAAAGCAAAAAAAAACCCAAGTCAAATTCCAACACACTGCATCAATTTCATTTGATTTTGCATCGCTTAAAATTCGAGCCGATGTCACTCTGAAAAATACAACATTGGTCTGATTTCTCATGAGACCGCATCCTTCCTGGACTTGTGTTTGCAACTTAATACCACTGATGTAAACAGCGAGGTGAAAGTTCGAATCATAAACGAAACCAGTTGAGTCCCAAACAAACAAGTATCATCAAGAAATATATTACATCCCTTGAAATTTGAGTCGAAAGTGTTCAGCAAATTGACAACTCAGCCATGCAACTACATATCACACTGTTGGCTGGGGAACACCGCCACTCTACCTACCAACAGACCTTCATCAAGGCACAAAAATAAACACAACTGTACCTCCTCCATCAACACCATAACAAACCAACAGAAGAAAGAATTCTTCCTTTTGTTGTACCCTACAAAACCTACTAACCCTCTATCACAAAAATCCTACACAAGTACTGAGACTTGATACAAGAAGACAAAGAACTATCACAACTCTTCCATAACAAACCAGTTTTTTCGTTTACTAAACACAACAACCTCAAAAACATTTTTGTCCAAAGCCGATTCCAAACAAACAAACGCCTTACAACCTCCAACAACTTATGCAACATTAGCACTACAATAATGGCTGAAACAAACAGTCCCACATCCATCAACATCGTAACAAATCAACACAACTACACATGACCAGGAATCTACACAAGAGTCAACCTCTACAAGAAGAACACCAAATCACAGATCCCCTCAACAAAAAGATGAATAACAATGGCACCTGACCCATGAAAAGAAATTACCCAGAGACAAGTTGGTCTTTTAACTGGCCACCTAAACAGAACTACAAGGGAAGGACCCAAACCAAGGGATCACAAACAATAGACTGCACAGGAACAGAAACGTCAAACACAAATAATTCAAACACCCAGAATAGAGTACAGTGGTTGAATTGTCTGTCAACAATAGAACCAAATGTCACACCGAAGCCATTAGAAAACACAAAAACATAAATACTAAGATTACATGTATATACCCTCTCGGCTCTGAAAATTATTCTTTGGAAAGAAAATTTCCACTAGAATAATTTCACAAAAAAAATGACAACAATCTGCTATGTATACAACACACTACTGAAAAGCTGTATTTGATCGTTAACGCCATGACAATATCACAAATCCTCGTTATATCTTACCTCTTTATTTGTGACAATCCAGAAAGAGATGTAACATGGTGATTTAAGACATACCAATCCTCAACAAATCATCGATATGATTAGAGCTGTAGTCACCAAAAGCTCCTTCATCCACTCGAGAGGCCACCAAAACTCTTTAGGAGCTCTACAACTGGATCTATATCACAGCAAGTCCTCGCCATAATATCACACGAACACAAGCAAGCCCACGAACGAAGAAACGCGGGAAATTCTGAATAGACCCTGTAACACAAGATGGCTGACTCCATGACTCATCACATGAACAACCGCTGAACCGTACGACATTCTCTGCAGCTTCACACGAACAATAATCAACTGTACCGGGAGGGGTTAATTATATTTATCCCCGAACGAAGTGAGGGAAATATTTACGACGCTAATGCAGTAGTATTATCGCCTTATCGGAGACTCCAAGCGTGTCGCCATCTCGAAATCTAATGTTCGTGTGTTTGTTTGTGTGTTTGTGCCATACGACCTCGTCCCAAGGCCCTCCGCGTCGAGCGATCACAGCAGGCGAGGTTACATCGGCAGCTTAACTGTAAACCGCCATTTTCTTGAAGACATGCGATAGAGTACGAACTGAAGTGATTTTGTACAACAAGATGCAGATACAAGGCCAAGCAGTTCGACGGACGGCTGTAAATTGCCCGGATATTTTGCCAGTGCATGGGAGGCAAGCTTTACTAGACGTAAAGCGGATTCTTTAAGGCCCAACTGGTCGACCTGAACACAATCCTAGACGCCAGTATTGTGTTAAAACGCAGACACTTCTTCAGAAAGGAATAGCAAAATACAGTCGGTGGAAATCGAACAATCACTGTGGCAAATTTCACCTTTCGCAATAACAGGAATGCAGTTTTCAGAATCCAAGTTTGACAAGATGACAACACAATACAATGGAAAGTGGAATTTTCGTACTGTATGAGGACTGCTCTATACAGTGTATTTTGAAATCATTGAAGACGTAAACAATAGTGTTTTGGGTTTTGTTTCCTTTGCTGGAAAAGAGCTAAAGCTATATGGCTTTCAGGAACCGGTGAGTTTTGAAAATTTAATTCAATTAACGTTAAATACACTTTTGTTAAACGACGGTCGTGTTATCATTGGTATTTCAACAATTGGCGTATATTTTGTCGTTTGATGCCCCGGTAACTGTGATGAAGGCCAATTAGGATTATACTGTGATCTTTTCCCTGGTTTTCAAAGCTATTTCAGAGTGCCTTCGTGCAAGATTGTGTCATCCGATTCCTGACATGTTTGCATAATTTCATTGACAGTCTGACACATGCTATGAAGTTTTGTCGCCGCGTTTGTTGGCACACTGTATTCAAGGATAAAATGTAACCGGGTTAAAATGCTTTTGCTTTTTGAAGGCTATTAAAGTAGAAAATATCCGGCCACTGCTTTCCAAATTAAACAATGTGTCTACTAGCGGGACCCCCGTAAGATACTCGCTCAACCCAATCGCACTTTGTATTATTTAGTGACCGGGTTTGCTCGCTCAATAAAATCGGACCTTGTATTATTTAGTGACTTGATTTCTTTTTTCTGTCAAAGATTTTAAAATCGTCAAACGCAGTTTGAAAAGTTTTTGTGTTCAAAATTGAATCCCTGCCAAAATTCACACGATTCCGAGACTTCGAAAGCGTGTAAACAAGCGACTCGCTTTGACGGTTCTAAATTTGGCACACACACACACACACACAAAAACAAACACACGTATGTGGTTAGGATAAAGCATTGGCTGGAGAAATCGCGGCTTTTCTTGAAATTCATAAAAACTTCGGTGTCCAAGATCGACTTTGCTTGGCTTTCAAGCCTCGGGAGTATTCTGTAGTTGCGTGTAAATGTTTTCTCAGCGAATTTTGAAGTTCAGCTAGTGTCTACGAAAATTGCAGACTGTGCACGTTGTCTGAACTAAACCAGACTTCGTGTGACAAAGATTTTTTTTAACGGCCGACTGGTGACGTCGCTACACAGCCGTGGTTTGCAAAAAAATTTAAATAATCTCCGAACGGAAAATAAACAAGAATCCCGCTTTCCGAAAACCCACTACTGAGCGAGGGGATATCTGCGATTATCGTATTTCTAGTACGGATAGTGGCCAAAGTTTTTACAATTTTACGTATTTTAGAATTTTCTTTTAATTCATAAACATTCTCCTTTGTTTCGATCACGCGATATTTTACTTAGCCAGGATTAAACCACCACTGTACTGGTAAAATATTAAGCACGGTATATATTTTCACTCTCGATCAATAAACTTGTTCTTTATCCATGCTCGCTTCTCTGCAAGAACTCCGTATTTTCCACATCAGCCTCAAAACACCACGCTTACTCCTGCTTCTCCTTTCCCGCGCTTTGTGCTTTTATACCACCCCTTCCCCACTTCCCACAACGCAAGCCTCCATTTCTCTCCCCACTCCCCCTCGACCGCACCTGCCAATCGCCGCTGTACACACTACCCTGTGGTCTCGTCATCACACAATTACTTCCGCTCCTCATTAGCCGCATATTCGCTAGCTCCACCTCTTCCCCTCCAGTCACTATTTCGGAATTCCATTGCTTTCGACTCGGCCTCATTTGCTACTGCCACTCGCACCTGCAACATAGAATGAAAAACACGAAAGACGTCGCGCAACGAATAGGTCTGTTCCGGCAAATATAGGCCTTCTGGTAAAATTAGAGGTAAGACTATCATTGGTCATCTCTTATGCTGAAATTGTGACCGTTCCTCCCACTTTGTTCCTTTCCCCCCGCAATTCGATTTGGGCCAAAACTTCGCAACCGTTCAACTTGCAGTGCATAGATAGGTGCGCGTCTACCATTTCGAAACACGTACCATGCAAGGACCTTTCACATTCATGGGCCAGTCACGCTACTCTACCCTTAATGAGAATAGCATGGTTGTCTCAACGGACATTTCCTTAAATGGTCACATATTCAACGCACCTACGAGCGCTCATTCCCAATCTTCCTATATCGTGATTAACATAAATTCCTGGCTTCCATACCCAAATACCCCAGATATGTCAGTTAAATATGTGTCTATTCTTGTTCTTGTTCTTTTCGGTGCTAATATCCTAATTTACATCAATGGACAAGGTTCCAGGTTCCTGCGGAGTACAGTGCTCCAAGAACGTGAGTTGAAAACTGTCGAAAATCAAAACCAAAGGATTGACACTAGCCAATCAATGTGGCGAGAAAGAATACGTTTGACCAGTTAAAAGCACGAGCAAAATCAAAACCAAAACCAAGTAATTGCGATTGATTTTAACCAGTCAGCAGCGCTAGAACAAGCCATCGCCACTTGCTTTCTTGCGTGAGAATATCACAACCTGGTTTTGTTTTTGCTCTTGATTGGCCAAGAATGCTGCTAAATTGTTAGGACTTGACGGAAAACGTAGCAAACGCAAAAGTAAAGCAATCATCATCAAGCACGTTTATTACTATATTACTATAATAAATTGTTTACAAAGAAAGAGTAGAAAACAGATTCAGGTAATGGTTACTCAGATATAACTATGAAGCTAATCGAGCTGAGTAACTGCATTTGCTATAAGTAATAACACGATTACTTTGGACAGTCATCCGAAAACGGCTCTACAATAAAAACCTTGATATTTCATCTATTATATTTATCATGCGGAATATAGAATAGTGAGCAAGTCTCACGAATAAAAATTGTTATCATGATCAACTATTGAAAGTATCTAAAATACTAAAAAAAAGTCCTATGTACATTTTCCGACACACGAACGCAATTGCCACTTACAAACAGTAATTTCAATCGGAAAGCGTAGCAAACGCAAAACGTAAAGCAATCACACGAATACTTTCGACAGTCTTCCGAAATCGGCTCTACAATAAGAACCTTGGTACTTTCATCTATTATAGTAAGCATGCGCAAAAAAAGAATAATAAACTAGTCTCACGAATAAAGATTGTTCTCATTATCAACTAATGAAATAATCTAAAACATCTTACATATATTTTTCGAAACACGAACGCAATTGCCACTATATAAGTACTAATTTACTCAGATGGGCAATACTTGCGGTCTATATTTTGTAGTGTCCTGTCTTACTATAAACAGTAACGTCTTCCCCAAGAAGTGCAAAAGATGCCCAGTAACGAGGATGGCCATATTTCTTGAGTTTTCTCGTGGCTTGCATGGCTTTGTTGAGTGCCTCGTTTGCACTGTCCCCACTTGTCAGGTTCTCGTAAAAACGATACATCCAACACAAAGTGGCGCCATCGTCAACCGCCCATAGCGTTACAAGAACTGCGCGAGCTCCAGCTCCGAGAAATGCACGAGCGATCCCGACTACACCCTCTCCCCTGACTTCACCGCAGCCGCTATAACAACAACTAAGAACGACCAGCTTTGCTCTAATGCGTTTACCTTCGAGATCGGATATGAGCAGCATGATATCTTCAGCATTGTTGATGATGTTAGTATCAGGAGGAGCGAGCAAGATTTCTCCCCTCTCTGCATCTCCATGAGCTGAAATGTGAATCAAAACGGCATTCTCGACGTTCTGTAGAAACCTTTTTTTAGTCGCTCTTTTCCCCAAAATTGGCTTAACCCCGAGCATCTCTCCAATTGTTTCGACTTCTTTCTTTGCAAACTCTAGTCTTTCCACATTAAATACTTTGTCACCTTTCCTAATTGTTCCTACCTTTGGGTCTCCTACTATTAAGGGTGTTGTTAGGCCTGTCGGTGTTACTGGGCGTTCGAGGATCATCTTTGCTGTTGTTAGTGATGGAACGAGTCTCAATCGTACGGAATCGACCAAGTACTTCCCGTTTTCATCCAGAAGAGCGGCAAATGGGACCAGAGCAAGTCGACCATCAGGGACAACAACTACTTGTGACCCTACCAGGTACTGCCGCACAGGCTTCAGAAGAATCTCGTACAGATCTTGTAGCAGACAGTTAAGCATTGGGTCGTCCGGTGTTTGAGGGTTGGTAGAGATCCCAGTCTCGCCTTGAAGTGCTGATCCGTTCGTATTGTTTCCTTTTTGTTCTTCCGCAGGCGTAGGACGAGAGACTCTGGGCTGGAATACTGCTGGTTCTGGAATCGAGCTAGAAGGCACTGCGGCAAAAGGAAGCCCAAGTTCCGGTTCCTTCTTAGTACGTTGTAAACTTTCTGGGTACAAAAACAATAATGAGCGGTCTTCACACCTGTCAGACCCACGTGGTTTCATCAACTCTACAGCCTTGTTAATCAATGAAGTTAGATCTTCAACAGACTGAAATAAATCCGTTTCAATATACGTCTTCCTGGACTGTTTTGACACTCCAGTACCATGTTCGTGAAACACTATGTCTCCATTTGGCTGTACAACCCAAGTGTAAACTACGCGGGCAAATAATGTAAAGAAGACGACTGTGCTTTCCAGAGCCTTGGCCACTTTACAGATTCCACAGAGGTCTGAAACCTTGTCTCCAATGACCATTTCATGTGCGCAAGAGTTGGAGGAACGCATTAGTTCAGCCAGTGCTATTGCGCGTCCTTTTTCGGCAATAATAAGGGCTTTGCCTCTTTTCTTCAGGAAAAAAAGTGTTCGGATCAAATTTCGATAGGTAAAAATATACGTGTCGATAATAGAAACTTTATATTTATCAAAGTTTGGAGAATTCTGAAATAAATATTCGTAGCACACTATACTTTTTCTAAAATTACTTTCAGCCTTGCCATGCTGACCGACAATAGCATAACAATTTCCAATATTATTATAGGCAGTTCCTTCGCCCTGCTTGTCCCCAATGTCTTTTGCATTAGTTAGCTGCATTTCCAAATACTTAATAGCCTCGGTGTACTGACCGAGAGACTTATAACAATTCCCAAGGTTGCCATAAGCCCATCCTTCGCCTTGCTTGTTCCCAATGTCTTTTGCAATTGTAAGTCGCATTTCCTGATACTCAACAGCCTTGGTGTATTGACCGAGAGACTGATAACAAATTCCAAGGTTGCCATAAGCAATTCCTTCGCCTTGCTTGTCCCAAATGTCTTTTGCAATAGCAATTAGCATCTCTTGATACTTGATAGACTTGGTGTACTGACCGAGAGACCCATAACAAATTCCAAGGTTGCCATAAGCACATCCTTCGCCTTGCTTGTCTCCAATATCTTTTGCAATAACAAGTCGCATTTCCTGATACGTGATAGCCTTTGTGTACTGACCGAGAGACGCATAACAATTTCCAAGATTGCCATAAGCAATTCCTTCACAACGCTTGTCATTAATGTCTTTTGCAATAGCAATTTGCATCTCTTGATACTTGATAGCCTTGGTGTACTGACCAAGAGACTGACAACAAATTCCAAGGTTGCCATAAGCAATTCCTTCGCCTTGTTTGTCCCCAATGTCTTTTGCAATTGCAAGTCGCATTTCTTGATACGTAATAGCCTTCTTGTACTGGCTGAGAGACTCATAACAGTTTCCAAGGTTGCCATAAGCATTTCCTTCGCATTTCTTGTCCCCAATGTCTTTTGCAATAGCTATTTGCATCTCTTGATACTTGATAGCCTTGGTGTACCGACCGAGAGAGCAATAACAATTTCCAAGGTTGCCATAAGCACATCCTTCGCCTTGCTTGTCCCTGATATCTTTTGCAATAGTAAGTAGCATTTCCTGACACTTAATAGCCTTTGTGTACTGACCGAGAGACTCATAACTATTTCCAAGGTTGCCATAAGCTCGTCCTTCGCCTTGCTTGTCCGCATTGTCTTTTGCAATAGCAATTTGCATCTCTAGATACTTGATAGCCTTGGTGTACTGACCGAGAAAATGATAACAATATCCAAGGTTACCACAAGCACCTCCTTCGCCTTGCTTGTCCCCAATTTCTTTTGCAATAGTAAGTAGCTTTTGCTGATATTGAATAGCCTTGGTGTACTGACCGAGAAACACATAGCTATTTCCAAGGTTGCCATAAGCTCGTCCTTCGCCTTGCTTGTCCCCAATGTCTTTTGCAATAGCAATTTGCATCTCTTGATACTTGATAGCCTTAGTGTACTGATAGAGAGACTGATAACAAATTCCAAGTTTGCCATACGCAGTTCCTTCGCCTTGCTTGTCCCCATTGTCTTTTGCAATAGTAAGATGCATTTCATGATACCTGAGAGCCTTAGCGTACTGACCGAGAGACTTATAACAATTTCCAAGGTTGTCATAAGCTCTTCCTTCGCCTTCCTTGTCCCCAATGTCTTTTGCAATTGTAAGTCGCATTTCCTGATACTTAATAGCCTTGCTGTACAAACTGAGAAATTGATAACAAATTCCAAGATTTCTATAAGCTATTCCTTCGACTCTCTTGTCCCCAATCTCTTTTCCAATAGCAAGTTGCGCTTCAAAATGTTCTTTAGCTTTTTCGTACTTTCCGATAGAACAGCAGCGGTGCCCAATGTTGTTATGAAGTTTCCATTGAAGGTCCTTGTTGTTAGTTACTCTTGCGAAACTTAAATCATTAATGAGAGCCTGCAGTTTCTCCATTGAGCACAAATGGTGTCCTTTTGCAAAAAATAACACTTGTTAGTAATTAATGGCATTGTGGACAGTAGTTGAAAATTGACTCTATTTAGATGCAGCTTTGATAGTCACACGATAAGAACAGACGTGTTTTTTTTTTTTTAATTGTTGGGCTGGCGACAGCTTTTCAGTTTGTCACCTTTGAAAATGGAAAAGGAAATTTTAAGCCATGGAATATCCTCTAATAAGCCCCTCTCTCCAATAAGAAACCCCTTCTCTTCCCTCTAAAAGGTATAATTTTGAAATAAGTCCCCCCTTCCCCTCCTAAAAGCACAAGACACATTAGAACTTTACATTTTGTTGTCCGCACATTTTTAACGAAGCCCCCCACCCTTCTGACCCACTCTCTCTCTCTGCAATTTCAGATTGAGTGAGAGTGGACTCGACGGCCTTTTACTGAAGGATCGATTCTACCTTGAACGCCAAGTTTATACATGTCTTCGCAGCTAGTTAACCAGCGCGAAACAGGCTTCCGTAAACTCGAGTTGTCTCTTCCCCGAGCCAAAATGTCTGTATGAAAAAAAGTTGTCCCGCCGGCCAGAGTTGTCCGCCTTGCCGAGGCGAGACATCTCGCCCTCCCGAGCTGTCTAGCCTCGTGTAAATTGGTTGAATTTTTCAAAGGAATAAGTGAAAAGTTAGGGTAACACGGAGGAAGAGTTGTCTCGGGTACCCAGGACAACTTTTCTCCATATAAACGGGGCGTTTAATTAGACGTGATGTGTCGTGCAGATCCTTAACTAGTAAAAAAAAAACTACTTTAACTAGAAAGTAGTTCACTTACATATAGCATCGAGCACCGATCTTCATGTATCAACTGCTCCTCTCGATGTACGGTAAACGTAAGTCATTCATATTTTTATCACAAAATAGACAGTCCACTAGATTTACTTATTGAAAGTTCTAACCGCACACAAACAGTGTTGAAGGCTCGAACAAATTGCATGGCGAAAAAGGGCGAAATTTCGCAAGAGGAGAAAGTTGGACGAAATTTCGATGCCCCAATTGTTTTGAACTGTTCAAAATTTCGCTCTTGTCGCGTGAAATTTCGTGGATTGCATAAAAATTTCGTTCTTGTCGGCGAAAAATCGCGCGAATTGTCAAACAGGCTGTACTTTCGCATTTTGATGACAAGATCCTTCGGTAATCTATGACATTACATATTTACACACCAACTGAATACAGTGCTGAAAATTACCATCTTTTTGTGGATGATCAATTCGAGATATCAGAAACAGATATCAGCCTTTTGATTATTTCATTCAGTTGTTATTGTGAATGGGCATCACTGCCTTTGTTGTCTGGGCAGCTAGCACATGACGTCATTAGAAGAGTCAAGCCTCTAGCATGATGGAGTTCGAAACTCACCAAATAATAACTTCACTTTCATAAAAACAGTGTTTTTTTGTCAAAGATGTTTGATACTTCATATCATTTTTTTTACATCGCCACTTAGGCGTAGGGCCTCTGTGAATATCGTATTTCTAGTAGGTAACTGCGAAATAAAAATCAAAAGCTGCATGTATATTTACACACAAACAAAATGCGTTAACATGCAGCAGGAGGAAACTGTACTGTACAAAAATTTAATACACTAAGTCGAATCGTCAAAGAAAACCCGAAAAACGTCTAGCAAGGTCGTAAAATCTAAGCAAGTTTATCAACATTTAGCAAACAGGACACCATGGACTGCTACAACAATAGAATGATGGACATTTTAAAGCAAGAATAATGATATAAAGAACGGTCACTTCATTATTATGGCTATCTGGCTCGATTAGCCCTAATGACTATTCCAGATATAGCCGGTACCTTAATGCCTGTACCCATTACCTACATGTCAATATGTACTATTATATACCAAAGTACAAATAAAGAACTGTCTGTCTGTCTGTGTTATCGAAAATTGCACAACTGAGTACTTTGGTTTCACAAATAACCGTAACGATGCAGATGCTACGCACACCAAATCTAAGAGAATTGGAAGAAGGAGATTAGAAAAAGAAAACAAATACATTGATTTTCACCTTAAAATCGAAGTTTTTTTTTGAAATGGCCAACAGCTGACGTTATGGGGTCGAAGCCTGGCTGTACAGGTGAAAATGTGAAGTAAAACTAAGGTTTTCCTCTGGTGAATCGTCTGGCGCTCGTTAATCTTAGAGATTTGTTTGACGCACACCTTACGTTAGGCATTTAGTTAGACACCCCCAGCCCCCTCCCAACCATTAAAATATTTTGCGGTTGAAGTCATAGAATGCAACTACTATATTTGTACGTCCTGAACGACATATTGACAATTACAATTATTAAAAAGACGTTATCGATTTTCCACTTCGATTATTAGAACCCTTTGCATTCTTCTCCGCACGGCTTTGGCCGTGATTCACGATTTTGCGTAACTATGCGTAACTATAACTATCCCGTTGCGTCGTTAGTCGTATATTGGGTAATCACACAATTTGTTCCTTTACCTCATGTATCATTCTGGCTTCGATTTTCCCCAACAGATCCGGGCAATGATGTGGACATCATGTTGGACCGCCAGATCAACTATCAACCCCTTACCCCCCCCCCACCTTCGCCCACCAAACGTTTATTTTACGTTATTTAATAAATAATATGTCGACGAACCCTAAAACCCCCTTGCTTTTGCTTCAATGCTATCGAGTAGATAAGATGTGGTTTTTATAGGAGTTGTCTCTCGTATAGATTGACAGTCAGTACTGATGCGTCAATGTGAATATTTTAAGTAACAACACAATAGTTAGGCAGAAGCGAGCGCTAAAAAATATGTATGTATATGGAACACTTATTTCTGTCTTACGAGGCTTATCTTCTATACCACGAGAGAATCCAACTCCGTCTGTCAATGAATGTCAGCAAATGCTGTTTATATACACAATATAAATGAAGTTTAGAAATGCCCCGTTACACTTTATGGTTCGAAAGCGGGAAAATTTCGGGGGAAAACCCGCAGTTCGAAACCAACAAGAATGAAAGTGTAATAGATTTTAATTTTAGAAATTTAGAAACCTTTTGTCCAAATTCCATACGACAAAAGCCTGTGATTCAGGTTGGACAGTTTTGAGTCGCATAGTAAACAACTATTATTCGATTCCAAATGAAGAATATCAGTTAAAATCACTCTGGAATCTTCCTTGAGGCACGTTCGATTGGGTCTATTCCGGAATAGGAATAGCGATACTAATTGATGAAATATTCTGCTTTGGAGCTGAATTATGCTAAGATGTATCGCGAGCTGTTCGAAATATCAGTGTGAAGATTTTGAAAACAGTCCCGAAAAAACTTCCCCCTAAACAAGCAAAATTACTTATTTTACGGTTTTTAAGGCAAAGGGCTAGAACTGGCGAGGTTTACTGAGCTGAGAAAACCGAGCGGTACAGAGGAAAATGGCCATACCAATTTCATGGAGTATTGTGTTATTACTATACATCTGAACACGTAAAGTAAAATGGCAAACAAAACCCGAAAACCTACGACCATTCAAACAAACGTTGTCAAAAAATACACTTGATGGCAGCTAAGCGCCATTATTACCTATTATTAAGGAACGAATAAAACATCACTTCACTTGTTTGAAATAAAATCTCCGGGAAATCAACTAAGACTAGAAGACAGAGCCAAAGGCTACCGACGACAATTCATCCTTGCACTCGCCCGGGAAATGGGGAAGGGGTACTCCGGCTTCGCTCTTGGACTGCAACTGTTCGCTTCTCGTAACAGATAATAACCTCGGACAATTATCCGTGCAAATATCCTCTCTAAAAGTACCTTATTGTTTATATAGCTAGAAGCGTAACCTTACCTTTCTTGTTAACTGCGTTGGGATCAACTTGTCCAATGTTGAACAAAATATCGACCGGGAATAAACTTGGATGTTTGGACCACAAAGAGAACTTTTACCACTCGATTATCGCCTGCAGTGAAAAGAGCAAATATTAGAAACATAAACTTCACAATGATGCACCACTGGTTTGGGGAAATCTTCGCCTTTAACATATTCATCGTTGCGATTAATAAATTGTGGAGAGGAAAACTACTAGAAACCACTAAAAACATATAACATACGCTGATATAATAAAGAAAGGAAATAGACGAAACAACAACTATCGGGAAGAGGATCCGACGAACCGGATATCACACTCCATATCCAACACACAGCTAATAGCAACAGGAACTGAACCAGCTACAATGGCGAATCAACAATTTCTCAACCGCCGACGAAAAACACGGAATGTATCAAAAAACGGTCCAACTGCCTTCTCCACAAAAGGCAGTCACACAACATTAATGATGAACGCACTGGAGGGTAATACACAAGCCACAAGGGTTTTAACCGACTTGCATTGTCAGTCGTATTGGGAAGTTATACAATTTGTTCCTTTACCTCATGCATCATTTTGGCTTCGTTTTTCCCCAAAAGCTCAACGCAATGATGTGAAAAATCTTGGTCTGCCAGATCAACTACAGCCCCTGCCCCCTTTCCGCCCTTCTACTAACTTCTCTCACCAAACATCCATTTTACGTTAACTGATGAAAATGTCGACGACCCCTTAAACTCCCTTGCTTGTAATGCTTCAATGTTATCGAGTAGAGAAGATGTAGTGCTTATAGGAGTTGTCTCTCGTATGGATTGACAGTCACTGCTGATGCATCAGTGTGAATATTTTAAGCAGCAACAGAATAATTTAGGTAGAAGCCAGTGCTAAAAATCTATGTATGTATATAGAACACTTCTCACTACGATTTCAACTTACGAGGCTTACCTTAATACTACAAGGGAATCCAACTCCGTCTGTCAATGAATTTCAGCAAACTGTTTATATACACAATATAGACGAGGTTTTAAAAATGCCCCGTTACACTTTCTGGTTCAAAAGCGGGAAACTTTCAGGGGAAAACCCGCAGTTCGAAACCAACAAGAGAGGGATCATGTGTACTTTAGCTGCCGTCGGCCGACGTATCGACCGATACGTTGGCCGATGCGTCGGCCGACAGTCGATCAATGTGTCGGCCGACGTATCGGCCGACTGTCGACCGACTGTCGACCGACTGTCGACCGACTAGACCGTAGGCCGACTGTCGGTGGCTGGCCGACAGTCGACCGACAGTCGGTCGCCAGTCGGTCGACAGTCGGCCGACAGTCGGCCGATGTTGATCAAACGTCGATCGACTGGTGGTTGACCGTTGACCACCGAGTTAATTGTTCGATTTTTATACGTTAACAAAAACATCGGATTTGGTACAGGACCACTTGAAAGTGAATCCATGACTGTTAGTGCGATATATTTGTTCATAATGCCTTTAACACAGGAGTGAAACCCTAAACAACACCGTCTGACAGAAATGAGATTTACTGTCCCACGAGTGACTGCACGTTTATTGTCTTTCGTTTCCGTCTTATACGGCATCCGATGGTAGTCGTATATTAGCGAGTTTTACGAATCAGTGAAATGCAATCTCAAAGCATGTTAATGTGAATACCAACAGCAAAGCAGAAGCACCAAACTTCAAATACTAGAATACTAGAATATTAATTGCAAAAAAATTAAATTGTGATTAAAGTACAGTCCGTGTTAGTACAAAAATTCCTGCCGACTGTCGGCCGATTGTCGGCCGATCGTCGGCCGACTGCCGGCCGACTGTTGGCCGACACTGTATCGACCGACGTGTCGGCCGGTTTAGCCACCGACAGTCGACCGACTGTCGGCCGACGCATCGGCCGACGTATCGGTCGATACGTCGGCCGACGGCAGCTAAAGTACACATGATCCCAAGAGAGAGCGCATTCGATTGGGTCTATTCCGAAATAGTAATAGCAATAGATCGATAACCTATTTTGCTTTGCAGCTGAATTAAGCCGAGATGTATCGGGAGCTGTTTGAAATGTCAGTGTGAAGGATTTGTAAACAATCCCAAAAAACATTTCCCCCGAACAAGCAAAACTTTGGATCATTTCAGCTATTCCTATTCCGGAATACGGTCAATCGAACGCACCTTTAGATTCGAGTAAATCCGCTGGCTGCTGCAGTAGTAGGTTTACATATTTTACAAGGAAATTGTCCTCTTATTCTCATGGCAATTACTCATCCTGGCATTTCAAGGCAGGGCTGGAACCGGCGAGATTACTGAGCTGACAAAACCGAGCGGTACAGAGGCAAATGGCCATACCAACTTCATGGAGTATTGTGTTATTACTACATATCTGCACACGTGAAGTAAAAGTATTGTCAAACAAAACCTGAAGACCTACCACCATTGAAACAAAAGTTATCAAGAAGTACACTTGATGGCAGCTGAGCTCCAGTACTAACTTTTATTAAGCAACGAATAAAACTCTTCGCTCTCGGACAACCGCTCGTTCTCGTAACAGATAATATTCTCGGACATTTATCCAAGAAAATCTCCTCTCCAAAAGCAGCTTATTGTTTATACAGGTAGAAGCGTGATCTTACCGTTCTTGTTAACTACGATGGGATCGACTTGTCCAATATTGACCAAACTATCGACCGGGAACAAAACTTGGATGTTTGGACCACGAAGAGAACTTCTACCACTCGATTATCGCCTGCAGTGAAAAGTACAAACAGTAGTAAATATAAATTTCACAATGACACACTGGTAATCTGGGGAAATCTCGGCCTTTAACATATTCGTCGTTGCGAGTAATAAATTGTGGATTAGCTAACTACAATCTATCAATCTCACATCACCAGAACGATACATAAGTTCAAAATGTGATAATTCTTGTACGTCTCCCCACTTTATTTGGCTTGGAAAACAAGATTTCAAACGGAACTCTTCCCACAATTTATTTGCTATTTGTATATACATATGTATATGTCCGATTTATGGCCCTTAACGAGTCAACTGTAAATGTTTTCCGTTCAGGAGAGGCATGCCCCAGAAGGATTGAGTTTAGACCAGTGACAAAGAAACGTTATCCCCGAACGAAGTGAGGGAAATACTCACGACACTAATGCAGTAATATTATACCGCCTACTTGGGGACTCCAAGCCTGTCGCCATCTCGAAATTTAACGTTGTCTGTCAGTCAGTTTGTTTGTCAGTCAGTCTGTCGTACGACTTTAGGCGCGGTTACCCCGCTAACCAATAACAAAGGCCGGATCGATCACGTGTGCCCTGTTGTTTTACTCGGAATAACTTAGAGAAATTAGATTTGAACGAAGCATTTAGATTTGAACGAAGCAACAATATATCGTAGCTGCGTTCACGAAAATGGAAAACTTAACTGAAAAACTTGAAACACAGCAGTCTCGCGAAGCTCCTCTTCAAATGAGAAGGGAACAGGCACGAGCAAGGCGAAATCGTGAAACGAGCGAATAACAGCGCATGAATGCCGATCGAAAGCGACATGAACAGAAGCGGGTAACGCAGACAATTCCGCAAAGAGAACAGCGCTTGAACGCAAATCGGAAACTTCAGGAGAAAAAGCGGGCCGAAGAGAAGACTCCGCAAAGACAACAGCGCATGAATGCCGACCAAAAGCGACATGAACAGAAGCGGGTAACACAGACAACTCCGCAAAGGGAACAGCGCTTGAAAGCAAATCGGGAGCTTCAGACGCCGTTTTGTGTTAAACTCAGATACTTATTTAGAAAGGACAAGCAACAAAGGTTAGTCAGTGGAAATCGAACAATCACCGTGACAAATATATTCTATCCCGTATAGCTTGTAACTCGATCACTTCAAGAATGTATTAAAATCTGTATGCTGATCATTTTCCCTCGAAGTATTGTTTTACTACGCTTCTGTCGCCAGTTTCGGCTACCGTATTCGCTCAGAGCAATCGGAACTTGGAGTCTTGAATGATTTAGTCAGATGTCTTATTTTTCTGTAATCTGACACGCGGTGATTGCAGCGAGAATCGTTCACAAGCCCTTAGAAGTATTACTGGGTCTGAAGCCCGTGTATAATTTGAAGTAAACTGTTCAAGTTTTGCTTTGATTCTGGGAGAAATCTTGCTGTTTTGAGTGGGTTCACATACAAAACAATTCGAGCTCATTAAATATGCATGCCTGAGTCTGGTGCATGCAGTAGTAAAAACAAATCGCACAGGAAGCCTATTTAATTGTACTGCCTATGAATTCAAAATTGGAAAATCAGTGTTCCTTTTTTCCCGTACTACGACGGCCGACCAACTTCAAACTTTGAGTATTAAATTTCGAGAACGTGCTTGGCAGACTGTATGAATTAATTTGACGTGCCGACCGTGGGAAATACGTACTTCGTCACGCAATCGATTCTTTTTTCAACGCAAAAGTATAACACACACCATTCTTTTTCTCCTTCCTTTGCGTGTAGCACTTGAGTTCGAAGAAAAGATTGAGTCAACATTTCGGTAAAACAAAGGCTACTCTTGTTGGGAGTTACCAAAGTAAAAGTCCCATCAATGGCAGAGTGAGGGGGTATCTGCGATTATCGTATTTCTAGTATATAACTCAGCGAATCTAACAAACCTATGCAGTCAGCGAGCACGCCCATTCTTTATATAGCTCGTTTCGCAAAATACAGTTTTTTCGAGTTACGTATTTCCGGTCGGGATTCTAACCGATTTTGCGGGGAAGGATTGTGTTTATACCAGTGACAAAGAAACGTTATGTGTAACTCAGCAAGGCTAACAAACCTATGCAGTCAGCAAGCACGACCGTTTTTTATATAGCTCGTTTCGCAAAATACAGTTTTTTTGAGTTATGTATTTCCGGTCGGGCTTCTAACCAATTTTGCGGGGAAGGATTGTGTTTATACCAATGACAAAGAAACGTTATGTATAACTCAGCAATTCTAACAAATCTGTGCAGTCAGCTAGCACGACCGTTAGTTATATAGCTCGTTTCGCAAAATACAAATTTAATTCTCCATTAAAATTCGAAGCGCAAGTATAGTCTATATACGTCTCTTAATGATTGCCGAAGCCGTCAGCGTTTGTTTATCTGTCGGCTGCACACTCTTTCATTTATATTAGGTCGTCATTCTGCTAAGTTCGTTTCATTTCGTTTCATTTTGTTTCGTTTCGTTTCGTTTCGCAAATTACAGTAAGCCGTTTCATTCACGAGACACAAAACCCTCAAAGACATCCTTGTCCGAAGCTGATTCCAAACAAACGTTCTACAACCTCCAGCAACCTACGCAACACTAGCACTACAATAAAAAAGCAGTTCCACGGCATAACAAGTCAACACAACCACACGTGACCAGGACTCTACACAAGAGTTAACCTCTATAAAAAGAACACCAAACCACGGATCCCATAAACATAGAGATAAATAATAATGGAACCTGACCCAAGAAGAGAATTAAATTAGCCAGGGACAAGTTGGTCTTTTAACTGGCCACCTAAACAGAACTACAAGGGAAGGACCCAAACCAAGGTATCACAAACAATAGACTGCACAGGAATAGAAACTTTAAACACAAATAGTTCAATCACAATAATCAATCATCAGTCATCAATAATTCAATCATCAATCACACGTAATAGAGTAGTAGAATTGTCTGTCAACAACAGAACCAAATGTCACATAATATATACAAAACATAATTACTAAGTTTACAATCATGTATATTCTCTCTCAGCTCTGACAGTTATTCTTTGGAAAGAAAATTTTCCATATGCTATGTACACAGCACCCTAATGAAAAGCTGTACTTGATCGTTTACGCCATGATAACATCACAGATCCTCGATAGATCTTACCTCTTTATTTGTAGCTATCCACAAATAGATGTAACATGGTGATTTAAGACGTACCAATCCTCAACAAATCATCGATATGATTAGAGCTGTAGTCATCCACTCGAGAGGCCACCCTAACTCTTTAGGAGCTATTCATCTGGATCTATGCCACAACAAGTCCTCTCCATCATATCACTTGAACACAAGCAAGCCCACGAACGAAGAAACCCGGGAAATTCTGACTAAGCCTGGCACACAAGATGGCTGACTCCATGACTACTCTACATGGACAACCGCTGAACGATACTCTGTTTACTGCAGGTTCACACGAGCAACATTTAACTGTCCAGGGAGGTGTAAAATATATCACGGGTGGCCAAAATTTTTACAATTGTACATATTTTAGAATTTTGTTCTAATTCGTAATTATTCTCCTATTTTTCAATTACGCGATATTTTACTTGTCAAGATTAAATCACCACTTTATGTAAAATATAAAATATTAAGCACGATATATATTTTCACTCTTGATCAATGAACTTTTTCTTTGTCCTATGATAAACACATTCTCACTTCTCTGCAAGAACACCGTATTCTTTACATCAGCTTCAAAACGTAACACATACTTCAGCTATGGTTTAGTGTCTTCTTTCTCGCGCTTTCCTGCCGCGTAACGTCATCACACGCTCCCCACTGGCCGCATACTCGCAAGCTCCTCCCCCTCCGATCACTCTTCGGAATCATTGCTCTTGACTCGGCCTCATCTGCTACTGCCACTCGCAACTGCAACATAGAATGGAAACCACAAAAGAACTCGCGCAACGAATGGGTCTGTTTCCGCGCATTATAGGCCTTCTGGTAAATTTATAAGTAAGATTATCATTGGTCATCTCTTATGCTGAAGTCGTGACCGTTCCCTCCCACTCTGTTTTCCTTCCCTTCATAATTCGATCTGGGCCAAAACTTCGCAACCGTTGAACGCATACAGACAGGTGCGCGCCTACCATTTCGCAAACATGTACCATGCAAGGAACTTTCACATTCATGGGCCAGCCACGCTACTCTGCCCCTGATGAGAATAGCGTGGTTGTCTCGACGGGCGATTCCTCAAATGGTCACATGTTCAACACACCTACAAGCGCTCGTTCCCAATCTTCATCTTCCGTGATTAACATAAATTCCTGGCTTCCAAGCCTGAACACCCCAGATATGACAGTTAAATATGACAGTTAAATATGACAGTTAAATATGTGTTTATTGTTGTTGTTGTTTTTTTTCTTTTTGGTGCTAATATTCTAATTTACATCAATAGAAAAGGCTTCCAGATTCCTACGGAGTAGTGCTCCAGGGACGTGAATTGAATTTGTTTTAACACAAGTGAGCGTGATCCACTGCATAGAGTCCTTTTCGGAGGTCTATCGAAAATCAAAATCAAAGTAATAACACTAGCCAATCAATGAGGCGAGCAAAAACACGTTTGACCATTTAGAACGACGAGCAAAACCAAAACCAAAACCAAAACCAAGTAAATGCGATTGGTTTTACGAACCACTTGCTTTCTTGCGTGAGAATATCGCAACCTGGTTTTGCTTTTGCTCTTGAATGGCCAAGAATGCTGCTACATTGTTAGGACTTGACGGAAAGCATATAGCAAAGGAAAACCTAAAGCAATCACCATCAAGCAAGTTTATTACCATATCATGCCAATAGATTGTTTACAAAGAAAAAATAGAAAACAGATTTCGGAAATGGTTACTGAGATATAACAATGAAGCTAATCAAGCTGAGTAACTGCATTTGCTATTAGTAATCACATGGTTACTTTCCACAGTCATCCGAAAACGGCTTTACACTAAAAACTTTGATACTTTCATCTACTATAGTTATCATGCGAAAAAATAGAACAGTGAACCAGTCTCACGAATTAAGATTATCATTTTCATCTATTGAAAGAATCTAAAATACTAAAAAAGGTCATATGTACATTTTCCGACACGAACGCAATTGCCACTTACAACTAACAGTAATTTCAATCAAAAACCGTACCAAACGCAAAAGTAAAGCAATGACACGAATACTTTTGACAATCATCTGAAAACGGTTCTACAGTAAGAACCTTGGTACTTTCATTTACTATAGTTATTATGCTGAGAAAAGGAATAATTAACTAATCACGAATATCAACTAATGAAATTATCTAAAATACTAAAACAACGTCGTACATATATTTTTCGAGACACGAACGCGATTGCCACTATATAAGTACTAATTTACTCAAATGGGCAATACTTGCGGTCTATATTTTATAGTGTCCTGTCTTACTAAAAAGAGTAACGTCTTCCCCAAGAAGTGCAAAAGGAGCCCAGTAACGAGGATGGCCATATTTCTTCAGTTTTCTCGTGGCTTGCATGGCTTTGTTGAGTGCCTCGTTTGCACTGTCCCCACTTGTCAGGTTCTCGTAAAAACGATACATCCAACACAAAGTGGCGCCATCGTCAACCGCCCATAGCGTTACAAGAACTGCGCGAGCTCCAGCTCCGAGAAATGCACGAGCGATCCCAACTACACCCTCTCCCCTGACTTCACCGCAGCCGCTATAACAGCAACTTAGAACGACCAGCTTCGCTCTGATGCGTTTACCTTCGAGATCGGATATGAGCAGCATGATATCTTCAGCATTGTTGATTATGTTAGTATCAGGAGGAGCGAGCAAGATTTCTCCCCTCTCTGCATCTCCATGAGCTGAAACGTGAATCAAAATGGCATTCTCGACGTTCTGTAGAAACCTTTGTTTAGTCGCTCTTTTCCCCAAAAGTGGCTTAACCCCGAGCATCTCTCCAATTGTTTCGACTTCTTTCTTTGCAAACTCTAGTCTTTCCACATTAAATACTTTGTCACCTTTCCTAATTGTTCCTACCTTTGGGTCTCCTACTATTAAGGGTGTTGTTAGGCCTGTCGGTGATACTGGGCGCTCGAGGATCATCTTTGCTGTTGTTAGTGATGGAACGAGTCTCAATCGTACGGAATCGACCAAGTACTTCCCGTTTTCATCCACAAGAGCGGCAAATGGGACCAGAGCAAGTCGACCATCAGGGACAACAACTACTTGTGACCCTACCAGATACTGCCGCACAGGCTTCAGAAGAATCTCGTACAGATCTTGTAGCAGACAGTTAAGCATTGGGTCTTCCGGTGTTTGAGGGTTGGTAGAGATCCCAGTCTCGCCTTGAAGTGCTGATCCGTTCGTATTGTTTCCTTTCTGTTCTTGCTCAGGTGTAGGACGAGAGACCCTGGGGTGAAATACTGTTGGTTTTGGAACCGAGGTGGAAGGCAATGCGGCACAAGGAAGTCCAACTTCCGATTCCATCTTAGTGCGTTGTAAACCTTCTGGGTACAGAAAATATAATGAGCGGTCTTCACACCTGTCAGACCCACGTGGTTTCATCAGCTCCACAGCCTTGTTAATCAATGAAGTTAGATCTTCAACAGATTGAAATAAATCCGTTTCAGTGTAAGTCTTCCTGGACTGTTGTGACACTCCAGTAGAGCGTTCGTGAAACATTATGTCTCCATTTGGCTGTATAACCCAAGTGTAAACTCTGCTGGGAAATAATGTAAAGAAGACGACTGTGCTCTCCAGAGCCTTGGCTACTTCACAAATTCCATAGAGGTCTGATACTTTGTCTCTAATGAGCATTTCATTTGCACAAGACTTGGAGGAAAGCATTAGTTCAGCCAGTGCTATTGCACGTCCTCTTTCGGCAATGATAAGGGCTTTGGCTCTCTTTGCCATAGACAAAAGTAAACGGATCAACAACCGATAGGTAGAAATGTACGTATCGATAATAGAAACTTTAAATTTATCCACGTTTGGTGAATTTCTAAATATATCTTCGCTGCATGCCATACTTTTCCTTAAATTACTTTCAGCCCTGCTATAGTGACCGACAACAGCATAATAAAGTCCAATAGTTTTACGAACAATTCCTTCGCCTTGCTTGTCCCCAGTGTCTTTTGTAATGGCAAGTCCCATTTTCCGATACACGATAGCCTTAGTGTACTGACCGAGAGACTCATAACAACTTCCAAGGTTTACGTAAGCACCTGCTTCGCCTTTCTTGTGCCCAATGTCTTTTGCAATAGTAAGTCCCATTTCCTGATACTTAATAGCCTTGATGTACCGACCGAGAGACTGATAACAAACTCCAAGGTTCCCATAAGCATTTCCTTCGCCTGTCTTGTCCCCTATGTCTTTTACAATAGTAAGTTGCATTTCCAGATACTTAATAGCCATGGTGGACTGACCGAGAGACTGATAACAAATTCCAAGGTTCCCATAAGCATTTCCTTCGCCTGTCTTGTCCCCAATGTCTTTTGCAATAGTAAGTCGCATTTCCAGATACTTAATAGCCATGGTGGACTGACCGAGAGACTGACAACAAATTCCAAGGTTGCCATAAGCATTTCCTTCACCTGTCTTGTTCCCAATGTCTTTTGCAATAGCGAGTCCCATTTCCTGATACTTGATAGCCTTGGCATACTGACCGAGAGACTGATAACAAATTCCAAGGTTGCCATAAGCATTTCCTTCGCCTTGCTTGTCCGCAATGTCTTTTGCAATAGTAAGTCTCATTTCCTGATACTTGATAGCCTTGGTGTACTGACCCAGAGACTTATAGCAAATTCCAAGGTTCCCATAAGCATTTCTTTCGCCTTCCTTGTCCCCAATGTCTTTCGCAATAGTAAGATGCATTTCCTGATACTTGATAGCCTTGGTGTACTGATCGAGGGAGATATAACAATTTCCAAGTTTCCCATAAGCATTTCCTTCGCCTTTCTTGTCCCCAATGTCTTTTGAAATAGTTAAATGCAATCCCTGATACTCAATAGCCTTGGTGTACTGACCGAGAGACTGATAACAAATTCCAAGGCAGCGATAAGCACTTCCTTCGCCTGGCTTGTCCCCAATGTCTTTTGCAATAGTTAGATGCAATTCCTGATACTCAATAGCCTTGGTGTACTGACCGAGAGACTGATAAGAAATTCCAAGGTTGCCATAAGCATTTCCTTCGCCTTTCTTGTCCCGAATGTCTTTTGCAATAGTTAGATGCAATTCCTGATACTCAATAGCCTTGGTGTACTGACCGAGAGACTGATAACAAATTCCAAGGTTGCAATAAGCATTTCCTTCGCCTTGCTTGTCCCCAATGTCTTTTGCAATAGTAAGTCCCATTTCCTCATACTTGATAGCCTTGGTGTACTGACCGAGAGACTTATAAGAAACTCCAAGGTTCCCATAAGCCGTTCCTTCGTCTTCCTTGTCCCCAGTGTCTTTTGCAATAGTAAGTCGCATTTCCTGATACTTGATAGCCTTGGTGTACTGACCGAGAGACTCATAACAAATTCCAAGGTTGCAATAAGCATTTCCTTCGCCTTTTTTATCCCGAATGTCTTTTGCAATAGTAAGATGCAATTCCTGATATTCAATAGCCTTGGTGTATTGACCGAGAGAATGATAACAAATTCCAAGGTTGCAATAAGCATTTCCTTCGCCTTGCTTGTCCCCAATGTCTTTTGCAATAGTAAGCCACATTTCCTGATACTTAATAGCCTTGGTGTACTGACCGAGAGACTCATAACAATTTGCAAGGTTGCCATAAGCATTTCCTTCGCCTTTCTTGTCCCCAGTGTCTTTTGCAATAGTAAGTCCCATTTCCTGATACTTGATAGCCTTGGTGTGCTGACCGAGAGACTCATAACAAATTCCAAGGTTCCCATAAGCCGTTCCTTCGCCTTTCTTGTCCCCAGTGTCTTTTGCAATAGTAAGTCCCATTTCCTGATACTTGATAGCCTTGGTGTACTGACCGAGGAAGATATAACAATTTCCAAGGTTGCCATAGGCACTTTTTTCGCCTTTCTTGTCCCCAAAGTCTTTTGCAATAGTTAAATGCAATTCCTGATACTCAATAGCCTTGGTGTACTGACCGAGAGACTGATAACAAATTCCAAGGTTGCCATAAACATTTCCTTCGCCTTGCTTGTCCCCAATGTCTTTTGCAATAGTAAGTCGCATTTCCTGATACTTAATAGCCTTGGTGTACTGACCGAGAGACTGATAACAAATTCCAAGGTTCCCATAAGCACTTCCTTCGTCTTCCTTGTCCCCAATGTCTTTTGCAATAGTAAGTCGCATTTCCTGATACTCAATAGCCTTGGTGTACTGACCGAGAGACTGATAACAAATTCCAAGGTTCCCATAAGCATGTCCTTCGCCTTTCTTGTCCCGAATGTCTTTTGCAATAGTAAGATGCAATTTCTGATACTCAATAGCCTTGGTGTACTGACCGAGAGACTGATAACAAATTCCAAGGTTGCCATAAGCATTTCCTTCGCCTTGCTTGTCCCCAATGTCTTTTGCAATAGTAAGTCGCATTTCCTGATACTTAATAGCCTTGGTGTACTGACCGAGAGACTCATAACAAATTCCAATATTTTCATAAGCACTTCCTTCGTCTTCCTTGTCCCCAATGTCTTTTGCAATGGCAAGTTGCGCTTCAAAATGTTCTTTAGCGTTTTCGTACTTTCCGATAGAACAACAGAGGTGTCCAATGCATTTGTGAAGTTTCCATTCAAGTTCCTTGTTCTTAATTACTCTTGCAAAACTCAAATAATTATTCAGAGCCTGCAGTTTCTCCATTTGTCGTGAATGGTGTCCTATTGAAGAAAAGAACACTTGTTAGTAATTAAGGGCATTATGGACAGTAGTTGAAACTTGAGTCTATTTAGCTGCAACCTCCGACAGTCACACAATAAAGACAGAAGGGTTTCTTTAATTGTTGGGCTGACGACAGCTTTAAAGTTTGTCACCTTGTTTACAAAAATATCTTTAAAAATGTAAAGGAAAATATCGCCATTAGGAAATTGAAGTCATGAAATGTGCTCTAATAAGTACCTCTCTCCATTAAGACAACCCTTCCCTACCCTCTAAATAGTATAATTTTGAAATGAGTCCCTCCCCCTCCCCCCTAAAATCACAAGACAATTTAGAACTTTACATTTTGTTTTCCGGACATTTTTTAAAAAGCTCCCCCCTTTCTAAACCACTCTCTCTAATTTCAGATCGAGTGAGATTGGAGTGGACGGACTCTTACTAAAGGATCGGTTTTACCTTGAACGCCATTTTTATATTTATATATATATGTCTTCGCAGCTTGTAAACAATAAAGAGGTAGGAATTGGAATTGTCGAAAATTTGTCTTCCATAAGATTAATTTACTAAGCTTTTCAAAACAAATCCAAATATAACATGTCTATTTCACTATAGCGTGAATTGTATGGCAAAAAAGAACCACAATTTCGCAAGAAGCAAAAATTGGACGAAATTTCGCAGCCCTAATTGTTTTGACGTGTTCAAAATTTCGCTCTTGCCGCGCGAAATTTCGTTGAAGGCATCCAACTTTCGTTCTTGTTGGCAAAAATTCTCCAATGTTAGGCCCTGTTTATACAGAGAAAAGTTGTTCCTGGTACACGAGACAATCCTTCCACCCAAGACAACTTTACCGAGTGTTTAAATTGAAAAATGTTGTTCCGGGTAAACCGGGTCAAAGCTGGCCCTTTCCGTTTGGAGACTGGGAAAAGTTTTTAAAATTTGGTTTTATAAAGCCCACGGATGGCGGACCGAAGGAAGATCGCCCTATTGTTAACTTCTGTACTCTTTAAGTTTCCATTATGCTGAAAATTTTTTTTTAAGCCGGCGCGAAACAGGCTTCCGTAAACCCGAGTTGTCCCTCCCCCCTGAGCTAAAGTGTTTAAATGAGAAAAAGTTGTCCTGCCTGCCAGAGTTACCCGCCCTGCCGAGGCAAGACAACTCGCCCTCCCGGGTTGTCTCGCCTCGTGTAAACGGTTGGTTGAGGTTTTTAAAAAAAGAAGTAAAAAGTTAGCTCGCCCGTGAATTGGACGAGGTTTCGAAGCCCCAATTGCTTTGACCTGTTCGACTTCATTCTCGTCGGCGGAATACTGCGCAAACTGTCAAACAGTATTTTCTCACTTTGATGACAAAACCTTTTGATAATCTATGGCATCATTTATTTGAACCCACACCAATTGAACACAGTGCTAACAGATATCCCACTTTTAATAATTTCATTTAGTTGTTATTGTGAATGGGCATCACTGCCTCTGTTCTTTGACGTCCTTTGCAGCTAGCACATGACGTCATTAGAAGAATCAAGCCTCTAGTATGACGGAGTTCAAAACTCACCCAATAACAACTTCACTTTCATAAAAGCATTGTATTTCCAGTAGCTAATTTAGGCCCTGTTTACACTAAAGTAGGGTGACCCTCCTAGAAGGGTCACAAGACCCCTCTTCACAGGCCAAGCGCTATCCAAAGGGCTATCTCGCCAAGTGTCATCGCATCGCGCGGTCGCGAGATTTGAGATAGTAACCTGGCACCGCTAAACTTAGCCCCCCCTGGGAGGGTAACCCTATAACTCGAGCGTTTACATGGTCAAAAGTTGTCCCTGCTCGGAGGGTTACCCTCGTAAGAAGAGAGGGTAACCCTCCTTCTAGGGTGACCCTATTTAGCGTGTAAAAACAACAAGGAATTTCAATAGAAAAGGGTGACCTTCTGGGAGGCTCACCCTCCTTCTATGAAAACAGGGCATAATCCCCTAGCGTAAGCGAGGGTAATAATCACGACGCTAATGCAGTAGTATAGCCTTATTTTGAAACTCCAAGCGGGTCGCCATCTCGAAATTTAATCTGTCAGTCAGTCTGGCGTACGACCAGGCCCAGAAAGCAGTGAGAGCACCTCACAAAAAATCGGTCACGCGTGACCGACAGAAAGAAAAGCGATTTGAACGAAAAAACAATAGTGTACTGCATTCACGAAAATGAATTTGAAAAATAGAAAAATTGGGAACACAACTCTTGCGAATCTTGTCTTCAAAAGATATGGGAACACGGGCAGTCGTGGGAACGATCAAACAGTCAATTCCGACTCAAGAAAAGACGACGCCAAGATGTGGCCCTTTATTTTCCGACGCTTCAAACTGTTCGAAAACTTTAGTTTTCGCATCAGTTGCTGCGATTTCAGCTTGCAGATCAAACTCCTCTTTCCTCTGGCGGAGTTGATGTTCCTCTTGTTCCAGTTCCTGTTTTTTCTTTAGCATAGCTGCACGAGCCACGAGTTCAGCTTTCCTTGCTTCAGCCTTCATTCTGGCAGAAGACGCGGAACTGGCCAGTGAACTTATTACAGAACGCGATCGTTTTGGTCCTGTTGACGCCTTGGATCCCGTTCGCGAGACACTATCCTCTGGCCGAATCTCCTGGTCGTCGCGAAGCCACTGGCCTACTTCTTCTGTGAATTTCTGAAAAGACTCATCTTTGGGCTTATACCAAGAACTTTGATCCAATTCCCGATCGGCCGTTAGCAGCTCTGACAAATATGCGATGTTCGAATCGCTAAAGTTTTTATATGATTTTTCCCAGTCCACAACTTTTCCTCTTACTTGCTCTACGTTTTCATAAGAAGCCATCAAGGAGCGAAGTTGATTCACTTTCTTCGTGACGTGGCCACACATTGCTGATCTTGTGGCATTCAGTTTCTGTAGCTTTCCTTCGATGTTTGTGTCCGCAACAGATTCCATGTTTGGTTCTTGAAGTCCGCATGAACACGTAAGCAAAGTCCAATGTAACGAAGTCTTTATTCACTGCCGGCGATCCGCTGTCAAACTGTCAGGCCAAAACTCCCCGACAGTGAGAGAACTCCAAACGGAAGTAATCGTCCTCGGCGTAGTACAAGATTTTTCAACTAATGCAGCGGCCAAATATCCCGCTTCACGAAGGTTGGCTTGACACGGAGACTTGATTACAACACGTATTTATTAACACTCCGAACGAACGAAGACGACATGAAATACACTGTAGAAGTCGCTGTAGATAACACGGTTGAATACACGAATACGAATACAGAACTTACGGTCTTACGCTACGATGAAGTACGATACGATATGGTGCTGTACGGTTGAAAAATCATAGAGAAATCCAGCGCCAAGCGAACACATAAAAACGAACCAAACTCCAAAGACCAACCAAAAAAACGAGTTAAGCACATGATTATATAGCTAGTAAGGTTAACGAATCGAAGCGAAACAGGCGGACAAAAGACAAAATACAAAAGCTATCTAATTAGTAGCCTTCCGGCAATAACACTAGCTGAACTCCATAATTCGCTGAGACAACATTTACACGCAACTACAGAATACTCCCGAGGCTTGCAAGCCAAGCAAAGTCGATCTTGGACACCGAAATTTTTATGAATTTCAAGAAAAGCCGCAATTTCTCCAGCCAACGCTTTATCCTAACCACATGAGTGTATGTTTCTTTTTTTTTAATTTATCAATTTAATACGCTTCTTCGAGTGTAACAAATTTAGAACCGTCAAAGCGAGTCGCTTGTTTACACGCTTTCGAAGTCTCGGAACCGTGTGAATTTTGGCAAGGATTCAATTTTGAACACAACAACTTTTCAAACCGCGTTTGACGATTTTAAAATCTTTGACAGAAAAAAGAAATCAAGACACTAAATAATACAAGGTCCGATTGTGTTGAACGAGCAAATTCAGCCACCCACAGACAATAATATACAATAGACTGTAATTGTTTAATTTGGAAAGCAGTGGCCCCTGGCCGGGTACTTTCTACTTTATAGTCTTCAGAAAGCAAAAGCACTTCAACCCGGTTACATTTCATCCTTAATACAGTGTGCCAACAAACACGGCGAGAAAACTTCACAGCATGTGTCAGACTGTCAGCGAAATTTATATGCAAATATGTCATGAATCGGATGACACAATCTTGCACGAAGCCACTCTGAAATAGTTTTGAAAACTAGCGAAAACACCACAGTATAATCCTAATTGGCCTTCATTATAGTTCTCGGGGCATCAAACGACAAAATATACGGCAATTGTTGAAATACCATAATGATAACACGACTTTAAAATAGCATAAGCGTACTGTACGTTAATTGATGTAGTTTCTCAAAACATACATTGGCATACACTGGCAAAATATCCGGACAGTTTACAGCCGTCTGTCAAACTGCTTGGCCTTGTATCTGCATCTTGTTATACAAAATTACTTCCGATCATACTCTACCGCATGTCAACAAGAAAATGGCGGTTTACAGTTAAGCTGCCAATGTAACCTCGCTTGCAGTGGTCACTCGACGCGGATGGCCCTGGGAACGAGGTCGTACGCCAGACAGACAGACTGACACACGAACATTAAATTTCGAGATGGCGACCCGCTTGGGGTCTCCAAAGAAGGCGATTTTGCTGCATTAGCGTCGTGATTATTACCCTCGCTTCGCTCGGGGATTAGAGAAAACTAGACTGGCCTTGCCAGTGAGCTCGCGGCGTTAGTTGGGTCGAGACCAGAATATAAAATGGAAAGTAGGGGACAAGAGCGGAACTCCCAAGAGAGACTTCCAATTTCTCACCATAAAAATATCACACAGTATAGAGAACTTGGCTTTTGACACCTTGCTCTTTTGACACCTTGATTAAACTAAAAATTATTATTACAACACTCATACACTTGCTTCTTAAAGGTTGAGCGACCCTGCATCTTGAGAATGCGTGACATATCTTTTTATGCACAATCGATTTTGACAGTTTGACCTTGACTCATATTTCTAATCAGAGGCCACGATTAATCCAGCCTTCGCTTCACTACTTATGTGTTTTCTTTTATTAACTCAATACGTTTCTTCTATCAGGCTTTCGAGTATTCGTGCTCTGTAACAAATATAAAATTGAAAGCGAGGAATGTCACACGAGAGATGTTTACAATATTATTGCGCTTTTGTTCACAGTGTGTTCAGTCCATTTGTGACTGCAAACTCAATCCTCAGAATTATTTCGGTTTATTTTTCATTTCTGGTATTCACTGACCATTGCGAAACAAAGGCTACATGATCGAATGAAAGAAACACTTCAACAGGCAATGTACGATACGCAGAAGAATTTTATGAGGCAACAGATGTCATGTACAGAGTAAAGCATAAAGCGTCATTGTTTTACGGCTAAAGCTCACCGTAGCTTTGGTTTCTGCTTTCGCCCACTTCTTTTTGAACTTATAGCTTTCTCGCAGCGATGGTTTATTGATCCTAATTTTCTCTTTGCATTTCTGTGGCTTTCTATTGTTTCCATGTTGTTTACGCGCACGTTCACGGAATGCATTAGCATTGTGAAGTACGTAAGCTCTGATATAATCATGAACTTTTGACGACTCTGGGACATTCTTTGAAATGTATTCTCGTAATAGTCGCCTGCTTTTCCTGTCCTTGTTCAGAACGCGCGAAAGTTCATTCAAAGGCACTCGGCTTGGCTCACGACTTCGTCTTGGACGAGTTCGATTTTCTTTCACATAAACATTACTGGGAATACAATAGAACTGCTCAAAGCGAGATCTACCAACGACCACTTCTTCTTCAATCATGTTCCAATTTTCAAATAATAACGCCACGTTATCTGCTGCCAGTTTGATCTTCATGGCACTGAGCCAAAATGTCGCAACAACAACACAAATGCACAACAGAGTGAAACGTTGATTCCAAAGAAAAGTCAGATTTTCTGACGCTTTACTTTTTTTAGCAAGAATAATACAAAGTAAAAGAATACAAAGTACCTTTAAGTTCACCTTCATACTAAACAGTTCCATATACACTATCAAGCGATGGCCAAAAATCGAAGTTGCTTCGCCGTTAATATCATTCGGGTTCTGATCTTTGCATTTGGAACCCCTTCGTTCAGCTTGTTCCTTCAAGTTCTCAACGTTCTGGACGTCAGGATCTTCGTACATTTCTGTACAGTTGTGCATAGCTATGCAGTTCATTGATAAGAACATTAATATGTTCTTTGATATGTTCACTGATATATTCATTGCTTCATTTGCGGCTCTTTTCAAAGCTTTCGAGGCTGAACGGACCGACCCAAGCCAAAACCGCTCAATGAAATTTAGTGTGGGTCTACCGCAGACGGCGTATTCGTTTGTAAGTAGGATGAGCGGTCCATAAAAGAATCCACAGAGCCAACCAAGGCAAGCAACGCACAATTCCATCGCCCACATATCTCCTTCAAAATGGCGAAACTGCTCGCCCGGCAAGTCATGTGATGACAAAACGTCATCATAAATCACGTGAAAATATGAACCAATCACCGTGTGCTGATTCGTAACCCAGAAAAAAAATAAAAATAAAAATAAAAATAAAAATATGACGATGATGAAGACACGCCTTCCAATCCTAAGCTCGTCGGCTTCGCCACGAGCAATAAGGTTCGTATTAATCAGATTGAACTGCCTTTTGGCATTTATTTCTGCTGCTTCAGTGCCTTCAATTTTCTAGAATTTTATTTTAAAAGTTGTTTGAGCCATTAATTTTTTTGTTCAGAACCAAAGAGGATGTTAAGTCGCAGTTGTGGATAAACGCCCTCAGGTAAGGCGTGTGGTACTTTTGTAAAATATTTTTCTTCTTCTGAGGGTTTTGTACATATATATAGTCTACTGTATACTAGTCCTACTACCCTAATATGTCTAAATTCAAGGTTGGACCGAGCGCTGTACGTCTGTTTTTGTGTGGCTATATTTTTATTCACGTAATACAGGTAGGATCCAAACCAACTTTCGCGTTTGGTAGCTCTATCGCATAACTTCAATATCTACTAGAAATACGATAATCCTTTCGCCCTGTAGTGGGTTTTCGGGAAGCGGGATTCTTGTCTAATTTTCGCTTGGATTATCAATCGTTTTTAAAAACTATGATTGTATAGCGACGTAACCAGTCGGCGGCTAAAAATAATGTTTGTCGCACAGCAGTCTGGTTTAGGTTACGTTTACAGTACACCGTATAGGATTTTGAGCCGTTGCGAAAACCTTTCCGGTACAGTGTAAACACAAAAGATCGGTCCGGAGCGACTTTGGCCGAAAAACCTATCCGGTAAAATGTAAACACAAGGCCAGTCCGGAGCGGCTTTGTCACTGACGAACCCGCTTGGAGTTTCCAAATAAGGCGATACTACAGCATTGGCGTCGTGATTAGTAACCTCGCTTACGCTCGGGGAAAAGAAAACATTCTTATCCCTGCAATTTTCCCCTTAATTTTAATTTTTTATATCACACTTTATCCCTGAAACAGGCCGTGTGAGTGTGTCACTCCGACGCTACTCTGCTAGAATTCCGCACCCAAAGATTTTGTTCGTATAACCAAGCCTAAATGCTTACTAATTCAGTTACTCTCTCGTATCTTAGTGAAGGTATCTAAGTAAAAGATCAGCGCTTCCTGTCATACTTTTTTTTCCACAATTCTCTGATATTAGGCCCCGTTTATATGGAGAAAAGTTGTCCCAGGTACACGAGACAACCCTCCCGCCCGAGACAAGTTTACCGAGCGTTAACATGGAAAAGTTTTGTGGCGGGTAAACCTGGTCAAAACTGGCCCTCTCGGTTTGGAGACGAGTCACTTCATTGTTCTCGAAAATTGCACAACTGAGTACTTTGGTTTCACAAATAACCGTAACGATGCAGATGCTACGCACACCAAATCTAAGAGAATTGGAAGAAGGAGATTAGAAAAAGAAAAAAAATACGTTGATTTTCACCTTAAAGTCGAAGTTTTTTTTTGAAATGGCCAACAGCTGACGTTGTGGGGTCGAAGCCTGGCTGTACAGGTGAAAATGTGAAGTAAAACTAAGGTTTTCCTCTGGTGAATCGTCTGGCGCTTGTTAATCTTAAAGGTTTGTTGACGTACACCTTACGTTAGGCATTTAGTTAGACACTCCCAGCCCCCTCCCCCTCCCCCTCCCAACCATTAAAATATTTTGCGGTTGAAGTCATAGAATGCAACTACTATTATATTTGTACATCCTGAACGACGCAGTGACAATTACAATTATTAAGAAGGCGTTATCGATTTTCCACTTCGATTATTAGAACCCTTTGCATTCTTCTCCGCACGGCTTTGGCCGTGATTCACGATTTTGCGTAACTATGTCGAAAGTCACGCTTTGCTGACATTTTATGTGGGTGCCTTGTTTTCATCCCGTTGCGTCGTCAGTCGTATTGGTAATCACACAATTTGTTCCTTTACCTCATGTATCATTCTGGCTTCGTTTTTCCCCAACAGATCCGGGCAATGATGTGAAAACATGTTGGACCGCCAGATCAACTACCAACCCCTTACCCCCCTTCGCCCACCAAACGTTTATTTTACGTTATTTAATAAATAATATGTTGACGAACCCTAAAACCCACTTGCTTTTAATGCTTCAATGCTATCGAGTAGAGAAGATGTGGTGTTTATAGGAGTTGTCTCTCGTATAGATTGACAGTCAGTACTGATGCGTCAATGTGAATATTTTAAGTAACAACAGAATAGTTAGACAGAAGCGAGCGCTAAAAAATATGTATGTATATAGAACACTTATTTCTGTCTTACGAGGCTTATCTTCTATACCACGAGAGAATTCCACTCCATCTGTCAATGATTGTCAGCAAATGATGTTTATATACACAATATAAATAAGTTTTTAAAATGCCCCGTCACGCTTTCTGGTTCGAAAGCGGGAAAATTTCGGGGTAAAACCCGCAGTTCGAAACCAACAAGAATGAAAGTGTAATAGATTTTAATTTTAGAAATTTAGAAACCTTTTGTCCAAATTCCATACGACAAAACCCTGTGATTCAGGTTGGACAGTTTTGAGTCGCAAAGTAATTAAACAACTATTATTCGATTCCAAATGAAGAATATCAGTTAAAATCACTCTGGAATCTTCCTTGAGGCGCGTTCGATTGGGTCTATTCCGGAATAGGAATAGCGATACTAATTGATAAAATATTCTGCTTTGGAGCTGAATTATGCTAAGATGTATCGCGAGCTGTTCGAAATATCAGTGTGAAGATTTTGAAAACAGTCCCGAAAAACTTCCCCCCAAACAAACAAAATTACTTATCCCCGAACGAAGTGAGGGAAATACTCACGACACTAATGCAGTATTATTATACCGCCTACTTGGGGACTCCAAGCCTGTCGCCATCTCGAAATTTAACGTTGTCTGTCAGTCTGTCTGTCTGGCGTACGACTTTAGGCGCGGTTACCCCGCTAACCAATAACAAAGGCCGGATCGATCACGTGTGCCCTGTTGTTTTACTCGGAATAACTTGGAGAAATTAGATAGCTGCGTTCACGAAAATGGAAAACTTAACTGCAAAACTTGAAACACAACAGTCTCGCGAAGCTCGTCTTCAAATGAGAAGGGAACAGGCACGAGCAAGGCGAAATCGTGAAACGAGCGAACAACAGCGCATGAATGCAGATCGAAAGCGACATGAACAGAAGCGGGTAACGCAGACAACTCCGCAAAGAGAACAGCGCTTGAAAGCAAATCGGGAACTTCAGGAGAAAAAACGGGCCGAAGAAAAGACTCCGCAAAGACAACAGCGTATGAGTGCCGATCAAAAGCGTTATAAAGAGAAGCGGTTGACACAGACAACTCCGCAGAGAGAATCCAGTCGCCAGCGTGTACCTTCTCGACGTAGCAATGAATCGTCTGAACGGAGTACCCGCAGGCTTCAAGCTCAAAATGAAGCCAACACTCGACGCCGGCAACAGCGTGCTGCAGTTATCGAGGAACGTCGCAGCCAAAACCAGCAATATTTGCATAACCGTGGGTGGGCAAATCCAGAAACTCCTCCATTCCACGAACAAGAGTGGGTACGGGAGGAACTCACTGCCTTTCACAGCTTTGAGGAAAATCTCCGACACTTACGCTGCAAGGTATGCAAAGAAACATGGCCGGTCACCAACCGTAGTATGTCCGAGCAGGACTACACCTACACCAAGTGCAAGCGCGACAAAAATACTTCGTTTCTCGGCTGACAATGACATGAATCCTGGGACAGTGCCTGCAGAACTACAGGACCTTACCAAAGTAGAGGAAATGCTGATCGCCAGAGCTTTCCCCGTCATGTGTGTTTACCGTAAACACGGCGGCCAGCGTGGGTACAAAGCTCATGTCCTCAACTTGCCACAGGATGTTCAGGGATTCCTCAGCACTCTTCCAGCCTATATGAGTGATCTGCCCGTTCTTATCATCAGGAAGCAAGGAGCAGGTAAGAATTGAAAGTTATTCTGTATGGCTTTTATGGTTGTGTTTACATTTTTTACCTCTGTGTATTGATGGCCAAATTTGTACAATGATGCATTAATTGCAATACGGCCATTCTTTGTCATTGTTTACTTTCAAGGAAGAACAGCTGAACAAAGGATGCATGGTGAAATATTCCTGTTTAATCAGACCAATGAATGTGTTTTGTTATTATTTGCTGCATTTTCATACACAAGGAATGTTCTTTGTCATTGTTTATTTTCAACGAAGAACAGCTGAACAAAGGATGCATGGTGAAATTTTGTTTTATCTGAATTCCTGTTTAATCAGACCTATGAATGTGTTTTCTATTATTTGCTGCATTTTCATACACAAGGATCAAAGAGAACACAATACTGTATACATGTGTTTGTACTTTGATTTACTGTTGCAAAAGCTGTAGTTTGTGTTTTTTAGAATATTTGCCAATTTTTACTACAATATCAGTGCCTAATTAATTTACAGTGATTTATGATCTATGCAGTGAAGTTTCTTTAGCTGTCCATATGATGATGTGCATTTGTTTTTATGCCATGTACACTTGATATTACACTCAGGGATAACCAAAAACATTTATAGCAGTGTTTTGAGGAAAGAATTGGCCTCTGTTATCAGGACAACAAGTATTTATTTACAGTGCGCCAGTTCCTTTGCAGCATCCTGCATCCAGCATCCAAGATTTATGTCAATTGTGGATGAATAGTACAGGTTAGCTATGAAAGTGCATTGTATTGTGTACATCATGTGAATTATCTTATTAATCCACTTAAAACATGGTGCCTTTTCTGATTTTTGTAGGAGCAAAGAAAGAGGTTCCTTGGCTAAAATTACACTTCGGTCCAAGTGGAAGTTCAATTTCTATGTTGTTTATAGGTAAGTACTGTATAATAAATTTGCAACAATATGTATCAAAGACAAAAACCTGAACATGTGTTTTCATCTCCAAAGATCATGCTAAAGGAAATGTTAAAGTGAAGGAATCATGCTGAGAAGCCAACTCCTGTGCTGCTAAGGGATCCTCATATACCAAGTCACTGACATCATGAAAGTGTAAGATTGTCAGGAGCCAAAAATGAACTCAATGCTGACATGTACAACCCGATTGTCTGGTCCAACAAGAATGCCAAAGGAAAATGTTCTCAAAAACATTGGCCTGTATATTCTGTTGAGTACACCACAAAAAAAAATTCGGTATATCTGTATGTTTTCTTAAAATTTGGAATGCTACTGTACTGTGCTCAAGTGGATGACATGCTCAGAGCCAAGTATTTTCTGTGTACTTTTTTGACACAAGGTTTTGTTATTTACTTATTTGTTAGAGGGTTGTTTGCTTTTTATGAAGGAAAACTTCAGTACAGTTATGTAATATAAGTGGCAATAACATGTGAGTATTTAAGGCAAGCACCAAGGTAGACAGTAATCAATGTTGTAACAACAAGTTTAAACCCTTTCACACCTAAGAGTGATCAAATTCAATTTTCTCCTTCAATTGAAAGTGTACTGTATTGTACAGTATAGAGAATATAGCTTTTTCTACCTTTTTGGTTAAGTGAATGCTGACTAAACTGTCACTTCTCACTACATAATTTATTTTATATAATGTATTTTGAAAAAGCTTAGAGATTCTGCATTTAGGCTAGGGAGTGAAAGGGTTGTTTACCTGTATTAAGTTCATGATAGTTCTTATTCCCTTATCCTCCAAGGGATTGTGCTCCTGCATGCTTTTGGTTGGAGAGTATGTTCCTACTTTTTTTTACAAGGTTTTGGGTTTTCGTACCAGGCAGGAGCACTTGATGAAGCTTATATAACACAAATGTATGATAAAAAGGGCACACAATGATTAGTGTGCTGTATGATGATGATGACAATAATGTAACGTTTTAAGGCCGGGCCCTCAGGCCTGGCTGAGCCTAAAGGCCCGACCGTAGCCGAGCTGACAAACGGACCAAACGACGCACACGTGAACCGGGACAAGAAGAGATTTATTTAAACAATTCATCTGCTTTTATATAGTTTCGGTTAATAATTAGCAGTATACGTTTTAAGATCATGGGTTCGTTTGCGTAATGGAAGATTACGCAATTATCTCAATGTGGCACACGTTACAATAAGATTAAGAATAAAAAAAATTGATGCTGATATATATGTTGTTTTCTTATTGGGTCAGAGCTTAGTAACACAAGGTTACTATAATTCAGACCCCTCTTTTTCTCCTTTAAGTGTTCAGCACTTGGTATAGTACAAGTAGTAAAACGTTATTTTAATACGCTTGCCCCATCAACTACAACAAGCTGGTTACATCAAAGGTTGTATAAAATAGACACATTACTTCTATGTTTATTTTTTTGCGTCGGAGCTTCTAATATATGCCAGTGCAGGACGGAGTGAGGGGGGTATCTGCGATTATCGTATTTCTAGTTTTACGGTTTTAAGGCAAAGGGCTAGAACTGGCGAGGTTTACTGAGCTGAGAAAACCGAGCGGTACAGAGGAAAATGGCCATACCAACTTCATGGAGTATTGTGTTATTACTATATATCTGCACACGTAGACTAAAACTATTGGCAAATAAAACCTAAAGACCTACGACCATTCAAACAAAAGTTGTCAAAAAATACACCTGATGACAACTAAGCGCCATTATTCACTAATTATTTTTAGCAACGAATAAAACATCACTTCACTTGTTTGAAGTGAAATCTCTAGGAAATCAACTAAGACTAGAAGACAGAGCCAAAGACTACCGACGGCAATTCATCCTTGCACTCGCCCGGGAAAGGGGGAAGGGGTACTCCAGTTTCGCTCTTGGACAACTGTTCGCTTCTCGTAACATATAATATTCTCGGACAATTATCCGTGCAAATATTCTCTCTAAAAGTACCTTATTGTTTATATAGCTTGAAACGTAATCTTACCTTTCTTGTTAACTGCGTTGGGATCGACTTGTCCACTGTTGAACAAAATATCGACCGGGAATAAAACTTGGATGTTTGGACCACAAAGAGAACTTCTACCACTCGATTATCGCCTGCAGTGAAAAGAACAAATTAATAATAGAAATATAAACTTCACAATGATGCACCACTGGTGGTTGGGGAAATCTTCGCCTTTAACATATTCATCGTTGCGATTAATAAAACGTGGAGGGGGTAACCACTAGAAACTACTAAGAACATATATGACATACGCTGATATAATAAAAAGGGGAAATAGACGAAATAACAAACATATATAACATACGCTGATATAATAAAGAAGGGGAAATAGACGAAACAACAAACATATATGACATACGCTGATATAATAAAGAGGGGAAATAGACGAAATAACAAACATCGGGGCGATGATCCGAAGAACCGGATATCACACTCCATATCCAACACACAGCTAAAGCAACAGGAACTGAACTAGCTACAATGGTGAAGAAAGAATATCCCGACCGCCGACGACAAACTCGGAATGTATCAAAAAACGGTCTTCACAGCAGGCAGTCACACAATATTAATGGTAAACGCACTGGAGGGTATTACACAAGCCACAAGGATTTTAACAGACTTAGGAAAAAGCTTCAAACAGTTCTACGAACACACAATTCAGTTGTACCCACAGTAGGAAATGTAATGAAACTTACTGAAAACAAGTTTACAAAAAGCGAATTCAGGCTTCTAAACAATAACTTAAAACTTCTGCCCAAGACCGAAAGAATTCAACCAGTCAGACCTTTACAATGACTTGAACAAATCTCGTAGATGTATTAAAATTCGCGCACATTTTGGCTCTAACACGAAGGAAGAACTCCCTGATGTCCGATATATATCCGATATATGGCCCTATAGCGAGTCAACTGTAAGTGTTTCCCGTTCAGGAGAGACATGCCCTAGAACGCTATGAAGCTCGCAGGCACTTTTTTTGAAGTAAGTGAAGCAACTTAAGCAGTTGCAATGAGTTCGGAAAAAATACCCGGGCTTCAATGATTTTCACGATACCGATGTGACGCTCTACCACTGAGCTATGAAGCCGTATGGGAGCTGGTCAAGTGTGTGGTTCAATTTGTACCCGTCATAGTGATATAAATGATATGATGTATATATGATAAACTCATATATATGAACTGCGGATAGGAATGATGGAAACGGTTGGTTGAATTTTCAAATCAAGGAATGACTGAAAAGTTTGCTCGCCACGAGTAACTTGAGGGGGAGGGTTGTCTCAGGTACCCGGGACAACTTTTCTCCATATAAATGGGGCCAATAACTAGACGTGATGTGTCGTGGATGATCAAATCGAGATATAAGCAACAGATATCAGACTTTTGATCATTTTATTTAGTTGCTATTGTGAATGGGCATCACTGCTTTTGTTCTCTGGGCAGCTAGCACATGACGTCATTAGAAGAGTCAAGCCTCTAGCACGATGGAGTTCGAAACTTACCCAAAAACAACTTCACTTTCAAAAAATAAAAATTATCAAAGATGTTTGATACTTTCCATCACTTTTTTTACATCGCCACTTGGACGCCACGTCAGCGTGTAATAAACTATACTTATTATATACATACTGAGACATACTCACGAAAAAGCCATATCGTAAAATTTCGTACGCAAATGAGTTCTAGCCAATGAGAGGCCGCGAACGACGCTTTTCACACGTGAAAAAAATCGTTCGTCCAATCACAAGCTGCGAACGACGATTTTTCACTACTTTTAAAGGGTTTCCCGGTCCCATCATAAATGTCTCAGTATGTATATAATAAACAGAAAACATCATGGAAAGTGCTTTGTACAGTTTTTATTCACTCGTTGTTTCGTATCATAAAACTCACTCGCTCGCAAAGCCTCGCTCGTTCGTTTTATGATACTTCACAACTCGTGAATAAAAACCGTACGCGCGCACTTTCCATGAAGTAATCTCTATATCTAACATGTAAGAGTAATACCAGCTCTTGAGGTTGACTGCGTCGGCGTGGCGGAAGACAAACTGGTGCATCAACTGTGCGTTGATGAGGGTAATGGTATGCCGTGAAAGAGACAATAGCTGACGTTTCGAGCGCTAGCCCTTCGTCAGAGCGAATGCGCATTCACTCTGACAAAGGGCTAGCGCTCGAAACGTCAGCTATTGTCTCTTTCACGGCATTCCATTACCCTCATCAACACACTGTCGATACACCAGTTTCCACATCTAACATGGTTTATCAGCCAATCATGTTTAGCATACCATCATAATCATTTTATAAACAGAAATAATTCGTGGTCATGTAGCTTCCTAATTTTATCAACTTGCGAGAAAAAAGCTAATTTACCAAATTTGAATACATTTTTTTGTACTTTAAAGCACAGCGATACAACGCACTCAATCGCAAACTAAAAAATAGAAGTCGAGCTTTCTTGCGACTATTCAAACTCTCCTTGTTTGGTGCGAAAGAACGAAATATCAAAATAATAAAAGGCAAAAAGCTGTATTTATTTATTTATTTATTTATTTATTTATTTATTTATTTATTTATTTATTTATTTATTTATGTATTTATAGACAACGAAATGCCTGAACAGCAGGAGGAAACTATGCTCAGTAGTCGAATCGTCAAAGGAAAACCTGAAAAACGTCTGCCGACGCCGTAAAATCCAAGCAAGTTTATCAAAATTTAGCAAACAGGACACCATGGACTACTTGGAAAATAGAATATTGGGCATTTTATATCAGGAATAAGGATATGAGGAACGGTCACTTCGCTATTCTCGAAAATGCACAACTGAGTACTCGGTTTCACAAATAACTGTAACAATCCAGTTCTTAGCGCACCAAATCTAAGAGGATCACAAGGAGATTAGAAGAAGAAGAAATACATTCTCACCTTAAAATTAAAGTTTTTCTTTGCAATGGCCAACAGCTGACGTTATGAGGTCGAGGCTTTGCTGTACAGGTACATAAAATTATGTGAGATAAGTAAAATTAAGGTTTTCATCTGGTGAATCGTCTGGTGTTTGTTAATCTTCGAAGTTTGTCGCACATCTTACATTAGGCATATAATTAGATACCCGCAACCAACCATTAAAATAACTTGCGGTCGAAGTCACACAATGAAATCAATATATTTGTACGTGCTGAATGATGCAGTGACGATTACAATTATTCAGAAGACGTTATCGAATTTCGTCTTTGATTATTTGCATTCTGTGTATACTTATCCGCACGGCTTTGGCCATGATTCACGAATGTATCATTCTGGCTTCGTTTTTCACCAAAAGATCCACGCAATGATGTGAAAAAATCTTGGTCCGCCAGATCAACTACACCCCCTCCCCCCTTCCCCCACCAAACGTCCATTTTACATTAACTGATGAATATGTCGACGACACCTTAAAACCCCTTGCTTGTAATGCTTCAATGCTATCGAGTAGAGGAGATGTGGTATTTATAGGAGTTGTCTCTCGTATAGATTGACAGTCACTGCTGATGCATTAATGTAAATATTTTAAGCAACAACAGAATATTTAGGCAGAAGCGAGTGCCAAAAAAATATGTATCTATATATATTAACACTTCTCACTACAATTTCTGTCTTACGAGGCTCACCTTCTATACCACCAGAGAATCCAACTCCGTCTGTCAATGAATGTCAGCAAATGTTCTTTACATACACAATATAAACGAGGTTTTAAAAATGCCCCGTTACGCCTTCTGGGTCGAAAGCGGGAAATTTTCGGGGAAAAATCCGCAGTTCGAAACCAACAAGAATGAAAGTGTGACAGATTTTAATTTTAGAAATTCAGAAACCTCTTGTCCAAATTCTATACGAACCAAAGCCTGCAATTAAGGTTGGACAGTTTTAAGCCGCATGGTAAACAATTATTATTGGATTCCATATGAAGAAATGTCAGTTAAAGTCACAGCTCTGGAATTGATACATCTTCTTTGGGCGCGTTCGATTGGGTCTAGTCCAGAATAGGAATAGCGATTCTAATTGATGAAATATTTTGCTTTGGAGCTGAATTATGCCGAGATGTATCGGGAGCTGTTCCAAATGTCAGTATGAAGGTCTTGAAAACAATCCCAAATTATTTCCCCCGAACTAGCAAAACTTTAGATCATTTTAGCTATTTCTATATTCCGGAATACGGTCAATCGAACGCACCCTGAGATTCGAGTAACTCCGCTGGCTCCCGCAGTAGTAGGTTTACATATTGTACAAGGAAATTATCTACTTATTGTCATGACAATTACTTATTCTAGTCTCACAGTTACAATTTCAAGGCAGGGTTGGAACCGGCGAGATTTACTGAGCTGACAAAACCGAGCGGTACAGAGGAAAATGGCCATACCAACTTCACAGAGTATTCTGTTATTACTATACATCTGCCCACATAAAGTAAATTGGCAAACAAAACCTGAAAACCTACGACAATTTAAATAAAAGTTGTCAAAAAATACACCTGATGGCACCTAAGCGCCACTATTAACTATTATTGAGCAACAAATAAGACATCACTTCACTTGTTTGAAGTAAAATCTCCAGGAAATCAAATAAGACTAGAAGACAGAGCCAAAAGCTAACGACGACAATTCATCCTTGCACTCGCCTGGGAAAGGGGGGGGGGGGGGGGGGGTGGAAGGGGTACTCAAGCTTCGCTTTCGGACAACTGTTCGCTTCTCGTAACAAATAATATCCTCGCACAATTATCCGTGCAAATCTCCTCTCCAAAAGTAGCCTATTGTTTTTATCGCTGGAAGCGTAATCTTACCGTTCTTGTTAACTGCGATGGGATAGACTTGTCCAATGTTGACCAAAATATCAACCGGGAACAAAACTTGGATGTTGGACCAAAAAGAGAACTTCTACAACTCGATTATCGCCTGAAGTGAAAAGAACAAATATTAGAAACATAAACGTCACAATGATGCACCACTGGTTTGGGGAAATGTTCGCCTTTAACATAATTGTCGTTGCGATTAATATATTGTGGAGCAGCTAACTACCAGGAACTACTACAAACATATGTAACATACGCTGATTCAATGAAGAGGGCGGCAAATCGACGAAACAACAACTATTGGGGTGAGGATCCGAAGAATCGGGTATCACACTCCATATCCAACACACAACTAATAGCCACAGGAACTGAACCAGCTACAATGGCGAACCAACAATATCTCGACCTTCGACGACAAACTCGGAATGTATCAAACAACGGTCTTCACAGGAGGCAGTCACACAACATTAATGATGAACGCACTAGAGGGTATTACACAATCCACAAGGGTTTTAACCGACTTAAGGAGAAACTTCAAACAGTTGTACGCACGAACACACAATTCAGTTGTACCCAGCAGGAAATGTAATGAACCTTACTAAAAACAGGTTTACAAGGAACGAATTCAGGCTTCTAAACAAGAACCAAACTTTGAACTCTTTGGTTTGTCTAACACCCTACTTTAGGCATTTAGTAGACACCCCCAATGCCCCACGCCCTCCGCAACCATTAAGATATTTTGCGGTACAAGTCAGAAAATGCAATCACTATATTTGTACGTCCTGAATGACGCAGTGACGATTACAATTATTGAGAAGATGATACCGATTTTCGTCTTTTATTATTTGCACCCTGCGCACACTTCTCCGCACGGCTTTGGCTACGAGTCACGATTTTGCTGTATGTCGAAAGTCACGATTCGTTCACATTTTATGTAGCTGCCTTGTTTTTACCCCATTGCGTTGTCAGTCGTATTAAGGAATCATACAATTTGTTCCTTTACCTCTTGCATCATTCTGGCTTCGTTTTTCCCCAAAACATCCACGCAGTGATGAGAAAAAATCTTAGATCGCCAGATCAACTGTACCCCCCTTCCCCCTCCTAACTTCGTCCACCAAACGTCCATTTTTACGTTAACTGGTAAATATGTCGACGACCCCTTAAGCTCCCTTGCTTGTAATGCTTCAATGCTATTGAGTAGAGAAGATGTGGTGTTTATAGGAGTTGACTCTCGTATAGATTGACAGTCACTGCTGATGCATTAATTTGAATGTTTTAAGCAACAACAGAATATTTAGGCAGCAGCTAGTGCTAAAAAAATATGTATGTATACAGAACACTTCCCACTACGATTTCTGTCTTACGAGGCTTACCTTCTATACCACCAGAGAATCCAACTCCGTCTGTCAATGAATGTCAGCAAATGCTCTTTATATGCACAATATAAATGAGGTTTAAAAATGCCCCGTTACACTTTTTGGTTCGAAAGCGGGAAACTTTCTGGGAAAAACCCGCAGTTCGAAACCAACAAGAATGAAAGTGTGACAGATTTTAATTGCAGAAATTCAGAAACCTTTTGTCCAAATTCTATGCGAACCAAAGCCTGCAATTAAGGTTTTGTAAACAATCCGGAATCCCCCACCCCCCCCCCCCCTCCCCCCAAATAATAAAAAACAAAGAAACAAAGAAACAAAACGAAAAAATAAAACAAAAACAAAAGCAAAGAAGCAAAAATTACTTATCATAGCATTACTCATAGTTACGATTTCAAGACAGAACTAAAACCAGCCAGATATACTAAGCTGACAAAACCGAGAGGTACACAGGAAAACGGCCATACCAACTTCATGAAGTATTGTGTTATTACTATATATCTGACCACGCAAATTAAGATTATTAGCAAACAAAACCTGAAGACCTACGACCATTTAAACAAAAGTTATCAAAAAATACAACTGATGGCAGCTGAGCGCCAATATTAACTTTCATTAAGCAACGAATAAAACATCATTTGACTTGTTTGAATAAAATCTCCAGGAATTCAATTAAAACTAAAAGGCAGAGTCAAAGGCTACCGACGACAATTCATCTTTGCACTCGCCCGGGAAAGGGGAGAAGGGGTACTCCGGAAGGGGTACTCGAGCTCCGCTCTCGGACAACTGTTCACTTCTCGTAACAGAAATATTGTCCTCGAACAATTGTCTGTGCAAATCTCCTCTCCAAAAGTAGCCTATTGTTTATATGGCTAGAAGGGTGATCTTACCTTTCTTGTTAACTTCTATGGGTCAACTTATCGAATAGTGACCGAAATATCGACCGGGAACAAAACTTCTTTGGACCACAAAGAGAACTTCTACCAATTGATTATAGTCTGCAGTGAAAAGAACAAATAATATAAAATATAAATTTTAAAGATTTTAAACGGAACTCTTCTCACAATTTATTTGATATTTGTATATACATATGTATATGTCCGATATATTGCCCTAGAGCGAGTCAATTGTAAATGTTTTTCGTTCAAGAGAGGCATGCCCTAGACCCCTATGAAGCTCGCGCCCCACTTTTTAAAACTGGTCAAAATTTCCTGGGTCTTCCCTGAACACAAACAATAAGCAATTTATTGTACAAGGTTAAGCAAAATATTGTAATTTGCCAGTGGCGGAGCAGATCAATTATTCGCCGATGCCGGAGAGAACCTAGATAAGGTAGACACGCGGCAAAACAACTTCTATTGGATGAGCGGTCAGTTGACTATCCCCGAGCATGACCGCTTAAGAGAAGTTTGACTGTATTTGCATCATTTATTTATACTGATGTGATGTGGTTTAGTCACGTTATCAGTCAATAAAGCAGATGTAGATGCCCCCATATTTGTCACAGTCTGACGGCTACCAAATTATGCGAGTCTCGCGCTAATTCATCGTAACAAAAGACACACGGCAAAACAATGCTTCGCGGCATTGATCGCAATGTTGGTGGAGTGTGGGTGGTCACGGTGAAAATTGTTGAGCATACTGTGGTTTTCTTCGACTTTTGAGTGTACAACCTGTGCCATAACAGTTCGATCAGAAGACAAAATTAGCATTTGTGAACAAAGCGCGCTCAAAGTGCATTTTCCACCACAATACGCAGAGCAAAACAATGAGACATTTGTGTGACATCTGAGCGGATTCAACAGGTTAAAGAGCAAAGGTTAGTGTCCGAGTTTTTTCACTTACTTATCTAACTGACAGCAAGACAAACCACGTAGTCGCTTCGAGGTTTTAAGTGCCCCCAGAGGACTGAGCCAAGGAATACCAGCGCAGGAAATGAAGAGCATTCAAGTGCTAAGAACACTTTGCAATAGAAGTCTATTTCACGACGGAATGTTCACCATTACAATCTGTTATCTGAAGTCGCGTGTTGCATAGAACGTATGGCAAATCATGAACCTGAGGCTAATCTGGAAATCTGAACGCCTTACTAAGAAGTATAAAGTGCTAGCTAACGTTTCGAGCGCTTTAATAGCAGCTTTCGTCAGAGGAAGTTCACCGACGAGGGGCTAAACGCTCGAAAGTACAGCTAACATTTACTTCCACAGCGGTAAGATTTCCCGCATTGATCTCAACTTGATACACAATACGCTATTTTCAACACGCCGACAAAGTCCCAAACTTGTTCTCACGACGAACCATTGTTGCATCAAAGCATATTTATGCATTATCACAAGTCGGCTCGCTTAATCAGTTCGCGCTCGTTACAAAAGTGCGGGGAAGATTCAATAGTGGTTCGCGCGTTTTATCGACGAGAAGGAATTATTAAGGTGGCTCGTAATAGCTTCTGGCAGTTTATAGACCAGGGGTTTAATCGGCATTTACTTTCTCATAAGAGTTTCACGTTTATGCCATTGAGTTCTTATGAAGAGTGTATTCCCATGTGGCCTTCGGAGTCAGATTTTCGATGTGGAAGACGAGTGGGCCAAGATGATGAAATTTCGACTTAATCAGTGTTCGCGCATCAATATATAGCGGATATTACACGGCGGCGCGAAGATATGAATTTTATTTTCGAGTGGTACAAACAATATTTTACGAACGAGCGCTTCGCCATCATTTGCTTGCGTTTGGCTAAGACTGCTGCTAAACGTAGCAAACACAAAACCAAAGCAATCACACAATTATACTTTCGGCATTTATCCAGAGAGGGTGCTATAGACCCCAGCAGGACAATCAGGTCTTCGTAACAATTTTGTTTTATTTCACCCAGCATTGCAGACGATGCAGGAATCGAGGAAGTTGCTAAAAACTCATAAGCATGGCTGACTGTAACGCAAATTCACTCAAACAAGATGGCGAAGATTACCTGTTTACTCAGCCACTCCTCCTCAAAACCAAGCCAGGAACATCTGGGCGCTTTCACGCCAAAAGAGGTCTGTACCAAAAAAGAAGGAAATAACTGAATAATGAAGCAAATGAGACTCAAGCACAAAAATATTAAACCCAGGGCTCCCAGATATATTCTTTTTACACGGGCTGTAGATTGCGAGGCCGTGTGTGATTTTCATGGTTTTACCAGAGACAAAGCGCATGCAGTCACTCAGTTTTGCTCAGTTATTCTCCTTTTTTACCCCGTTTCCTTTGGTATTTGTCTGTCTCGCTCTTTCAGCTCCGTTTCGGTTTATTATTATGAGCTTTTTTTTGCCCCCCGGGTACACCCGATTGAGCCAGTTGAAGATCAAAGTGTAATCTTTAAAATAAAACCTTAACACACTGCTTCTGTTTGAGACTTTGCGAGGGATACGGCAAATTTCTGTGTCACATATCATAGAAATATGCCGCCCGCTCTCTTATTCGAACTGCCAAGATGGACATAATGTATTCCAGATTGGTCTGTAACCTAATTAAATATTTTCATGTCCCTCGATTCTGCGCGATGCCTCGTGTGCGGTTTTGCACTTGTGTGTACCGGAGTCACGTGCGCGATGGATGTTCTCGGACAAAAGCAGATTGGCAAGGTATGAGTTGCAAATGAGCTCAACATTCGTATGTCTGAAAGACTTTCTTTATCCGCTCTTCAGGCTGCAGTTTGCAGCGAACAATTCTGCAGACTTACTCTTTTCTCCTCTCAATCATGCGGATATATCATGCGTAAATATTTAAAAAGTGCAGATTCGCAAGGTATGAATTGCAAGAGAGATCAGAAAATTGCTAAATTCATATAACTTTAATTATAGCTCCCTCCTTTTTCCCCAGGCATTGGACAAGAAGATTGCCGCAAAGAAAATGGTATGTCCTTATCGGTTTACATCGAATACTGTTCACAAGTAAAACCTCCGTTTACCCGCCATTCTGACCGCCATAACTTATTTTGTGTTCTAGAAATTCACAGATCTAAAACAGCTGTCTTCGTCCTTCTGGCTGCTAACTCTCTGCGAAATATTTTTCTTCAACGGAATTTACCCGTTTGTTGCAGACGCCAGGTATGACATAAGTATTTAACATAATTACGTAATATCAAAATAAATTACATAAATATTTTAACATAAATGCATTAAGTATTTAATATGTCCTGACGACTTGGTCTCCGGTCGCACTCGTAACTTTAACGACATTAATATCGGCATTTGAATCATTTGAAGTGCAAACAGCGATAATTACCAGAAATATATGTGAGCAAGTTGCTACCGAAAATTGAAGAAGCTGTCGTATTGCTCCCAATGCTGAGTTATTATCGACTAAACTTTCTGGTTCGGGCCCTTAAACTGCAATCTGGAAACGACAAACTTAACAAAGACGTATATACACCGTGTTTTAGCCCTGGCCGGAAGTACTATACAATCCAGTATACAGAGAAACGTAAAAACAGACATTCCAACTTAAACTTATAGTTAAAAGACGTTTCCAACCTGCTACGCTACCGCAGAGAAACGGGGACATGGAAGCCATAAAACCACAGAGACGCAACAGCTTGCATTGAACTTTATATGTTTTTCGTATCAACAGTGCCTTTGTAAAGAGAAATTACGCCAGTACTTTTCACTTCAATACTCGAGATTCTGCCTACATCGCCGGTAGCATCGTCTACGTGCCCATGATATTCGCGCCCCTGTTTGGCATTATGCTGGTAAGTCTACTGCATTCACGCATCAAGCGTTCCGACTTTTGGTTGGATCGCACTGTATTCTGGGTAGGTTTGGCTCAAAAAAGTGAGCACCAACTTTTCAATATCGGCCATTCTGCATTTCAAGCTTAGAGCTTGGTAGATGTGTACGTTTTAGAATGGATAGAAGCTGACTGAGCTCCAAGCGTGAAGTGCAAAATGACGGATATGGTACTCACTTTTCTGAGCCAAACCTACCCAGAATACAGTGCGAACCAACCAAGTAGTTCAAGCTCGTTTTAGGTTCACAGTTTCGTCTTGCATAAAGTCAGCCCTTACTGTGCAAACGTTCTCTTTGATTTGCTCCTTGTTCTCGTTCGTTGGCACATTGTTTGTTCTGAAACTGTTTTTTCTCTTGTACAGGATTCTTTCGGCAGGCGTGGTTTCATGTGCCTCGGTTGTGCTATTTCTACACTACCAGTGTACGGGATACTCACATTTTCCATCGACATTCATCCATTGGTGCCGCTAATTTGGCTCGGACTCAACTACTCCATGGCCAGTGTAAGTACACAACAGACTTGCCTAGGTTTTTTTAACGACTACGGATTTTTGCCCTAACTCACAAATGCCCCAATAATATGAAGTCAGCGTAATACCAACTGCTATCCAAAAATATATATACTCCTCGCCAGAACTCTCGTTTTGAGGTTAAGTCAACACTATATTTGGCAGTGTTTGACAAAAAAATAAATACAGACGTTTCATTATTTATTATTATTATTTTAGTAATTTTTGGTGCAATGCAGTATATGGATACGGTCTAATCATATTGGGTTTCCTTTCAGGCTGCTATTTTTCCCTCATTTCCTCTCATTGTGAACGATGCAACTCTTGGTATGTTAAACGTTTGTTCTTGATCGCGTCTAATAATATTAATCAGAGTAAAAACCTTATTGCTGAACTGCTTAACATATACACCGCCGTCACAAACTGAAGATGGTTACGTCACGAGTCTTTGAATGAACCGTAAGTTATCTCCATTTTTTTCACTGTCCAGGTACTGCTTTGGGGCTACTGTCCGCCCTGAAGAGACTCAGCAATGGCTTCGTTAATTTGCTGGTTGGACAGCTCTTGGACGGGATTCAGTAAGTGTGCTATTTGGTCAGTGGAAAAAGAATTTAAAAAAAAATGTCGAAACAATAAAGATGCAAAAACGTATAGAATAAATCAAGTTTAGTTCACTATCACTTATGATGCCATGTTGTCTTGTCTGTTCGCGCATTTTTCTCTTTTCTCTCGGGGGATTTTGATGTCGACTTTATCGGCAATTTGACGAGTCAAGTACGATCGAGTGGTAGATGCACTACAGAAAAGTTTGTATTTTGACACCGTAAAATGCGTTCGAGATGTATAATATGGACTTAAAAAAGGAGAAAAGAAAGAAAGAAAGAAATTCGAAAAAGGGGGAGATTTTGATTTCGATCGATCGGTGATGTACCAAGTGGTACGGTCAAGTCAGGTACATGCACTACAGAGAAGTTTGTACTTTAACGCTGTAAACTGCGTTCGAGTTGCTCGAAATGGCATTCAATGAAATCCGATCACCGTATTTTACGGGGGTCCCGCTTGTAACTTATAATGCCATGTTGTTGTGTCTGTTGGCGCATTTCTCTCGTGCAAACATCAAAATAGAACAACTCGCAAAAAATTACGTTCAAACGTGACACTACGCTAAAGTTTTAACTGTTCGCTTCTTTGTCTTTTCTATCTACAGTTCTGCAAAGAATTGGTCGTACGTGATGTTGTTTCTGATGGCTAACATACTCGTGTGCGCCGTGTGTGCTGTTTTCTTAAACATCAGTGACTACAGAAAAGTAAGAAGACAAACTTATAACAACTACACTCAGGAATCACACCTCTAGGTCGATAAATGCGTGTAGTGCTGTGCTGCTTTACTGTACTTGGGGTGAGGATATTAAAACTTGAAGCATAAAACTTTACCAGCCCCACTTGCTAGCGTTTCAATTTTTTGGCTTCTCCCCTTCCCCCCCCCCCCCCCCCCTCCCCCCCACCACCCCGTAGTTAAGAAGAATGTCAGAGTCCCCCTTACTTTCAACAGTTTCTTTAGAGCCCTCCTTCACGTGTCTAAAGATTTTCGGAGCCCCCCCCCCCTCCCCCTCAATATCGCCACCCCCTGTTATAATAAATGAGCTTTTTTGAGGCTCAAAATCACGGTTTTGGTACAACTTAGGGAGCCCCCCCTCCCCTCCCCCCCTCAAAGTCACAGTTTTGGTAACCCTTAGGGAGCCCCCCCTCCCCCCCTCAAAGTCACAGTTTTGGTACCACTTAGGGAGCCCCCCCCCTCCCCCCTCAAAGTCACGGTTTTGGTACCACTTAGGGTGCTCAAGATTAAATGCAGACATTTTTATATGACGGAGTACCGTTTACTGATCGGGTGTCTGTCGAATGGAATTTTACGCTATCAGACAAAACTGTTATCATGGTGTCACATAATTATATGGATGTCATTTATGTATCCTGTCTTCTCTGTGCTGTGCGGTTTATTCAGCCTGTCTCTTTCTATTTTCCTCTCCAGGGTGGCGTATTGAACGCCCCGGCCAAACCGGACAATGCTGATACAGAAGGCCTGGAATCTAGTCCCCAGAACGAGGTCATTTGCCAAAGTAACGTTACGCCTCACCCCACGACGTGAAAAAATAATGAGTGTTTAGTTTCCTACGGTAAAACTTTATACTATCTCGACGTTTGTATAAAATACCTCAAATGATAAAGGACAGCATAGTTTTGTTGTTTACTTTCAAACACGGCTTCCTCTCTGGCAAATTGGACTGACTTGACCTGATGAACGCCAAATTGTGTCAAGTTCGAGATAATTGTTATAATAGTTTGGAAAAAACTCCCGCGAAAATGTTAAAGAAAACAGCTTTGAAACTCTATCCCAAAGTTGTGTTAATGATCTGAGACGCTACAGTGCTTGGGGTATAGCTATGACTTAGTCCATTTATCAGGACGAGATTTCAGTTCAGTTGAAGTTAAGTTAGAAAAGTTGTAGTTTTATATTTATTTGAATCGATATTTAAACAGGGACATCTAATTAGCAGCAGCTAGTTTAAATACAGCCCTGTAAAGATCAATTGGACTAAGCAATCTGAAACAGTCAGTGAAGTGTATAGATGGTCGGGCAGTAGGTTCGATAGCGACGAAATAAGTTGAGTTAATAAAGAGGAAAAAATCAACATTCGTTGACCTAAATATCAAACTCGCACTCGCCTTTGCAGCACAACCCGCGTTGCGCAATCTATTTGAATGATGCACATTGACATACACCTCTTTCACAAAGCGTGGACTCTGTTTTTCAGTATTGCTACGTGAGTAAAAAAAAATATGAGCATCACTTGGAAGTACATACAAAAATTAGTGATCTAGAGAAATTTCAGCATCTTGTTGTGAGAACTCGCGGAGTTGCTGCTGTTTCAATTTGTAGAGATTTGTATAGAGAAATTCAATCTGGCCTTCCTGGCCTCGCTTTCATGTATTTACTACACTTTACATTCGAATATTTTCGCTTCAATTCAAGACACACCGTTGGGATTACAAGGAGTTATTAATAAAGCAGGCCCTTTCTTGTACCATCGGAAGACTTCTCTTTAAAGTTAACTTTCTAAACATATTTAAGTTTGGTGCCGTCAATGTGAAAGTCGTCTAATAACTCCCCAATACACACACAGTCGGCCTAATGGCGAGACGCGGCCCTTGCACGACGTAAAACGAAGAGTGACGGACCGGTCATGAAGGATTGCCAAGTATTCTGTCCTTTTATAAGGTTCTGACGTGGGATTTGCTCGAGTGGCTGCCGGATAAGTAAATCCGATTTAACAGTAACCGCAGCGATGCCTCACTCCCTCCCCCGAGGGGGACTCCAATATAAAAAAGTACGTGGATGCTTGTCGTCCTCTTAGGGGTCAAATCATGGGTTTTGGTACCGCTTGAGGTGCTCAACGTCAAACGCTGACATTTTTATGTGACATGGTACCGCTTAGGGGTCGGGTGTCAGTCAAGTGAACTTTTTTGTTTGAAAACAGCAAGAGATAAAGTGCTTCATGATATAATCTTATAGCACTTAGAGGCATCGAAACTTTAAATTCTTGGTATGCTTTTATTGATACCTTTTAGGGGTCAAAGTAAGCTCAAGCCACGCCCGTTTTAGTACCTCTTAGGGGTCAAAGCGAAAATTCCCGACGAGCATCCCCAATTTTTTTATGTGGGAGTTCCCCCCCCCCCAGCGATGCACAGATTGTGCCTAACTCTACCTGGATTCTTAGAAAAACCTACCTCTTGTGCTAACAGCAATGGAGTGAGCTTGTCCAACACAAAATCATCAAAGCACAATACCGAGAAATGACCAGGAATAGTAGTAAAAAGCTCACCATGTCTGCCTAAAATGGAAAGGACAAATTACTACGGCTAGAAGCTTTACAAGGCATGAGTGACCCACGGCTGATCTCGGGCAATTATCATCCATTCATCGTTACATTTGGTAGCTATTTGTTACTGGGTACAATTAGGGTGTGGTATGCCTTAATCTCCAAATTTTTTAAAATCTAATTGAAAACTAGACTGGCGTTGCCAGTGAGCTCGCGGCCGGTTAGTTGAGTCGAGAGCAGAATAAATTAAAATGGAAAGCAAGGACAAGAGCGGAAGAGCGGGAGACTTCCAGTTTCTCACAGTATAGAGAACTTGGCTTTTGACACCTTGCTTAAATGAAACCTGATTAAACTATAAATTTATCATTACAACACTCATACACTTGGTTCTTAAAGGTTGAGCGACTCTGCATTTTGAGCTTAGAAGCGAAACGGTTACCCACCGAGTAAATCTGAGTATGCGTGACTTGTCTTTGACAGTTTGACCTCGAGGCCACGATTAATCCAGCCTTCGCTTCAATACTAGTCTTTCTTGTTTTTTAACTGAATGCGTTTCACTTCTATTAGGCTTTCGAGTATTCGTGCTTTGTAACAAATATAAAATTGAAATCGAGGAATGTAACGCGAGACATGTTTAAAATATTATTGCGGTTTTGTTCACAGTGTGTTCAGTCCATTTGCGACTGCAAACTTAATACTCAGGACTATTTCGGTGTATTTTTCATTTCTGGTATACAATGGCCATTGCAAAACAAAGGCTACATGATCGAATGAAAGAAACATTTCAACAGGCAATGTACGATAAGCAGAAGAATCGTATGAGGCAACAGATGTCATGAACAGAGTAAAGCATAAATCGCCATTGTTTTGCGGCTAAAGCTCATCGTAGCTTTGGTTTCCGTTTTCGGCCTGTTTTCTTCCCAGAAGTATTTCGTGTCGCCACAGAAAGTTTCGTCGGGACTAAATATTTAGCGGCGACAGAGATATTTGTAATCCCCCAGCGGTATCTGATCAAACATCTGTTTACGACTATTCTCGAAGCTTCCGCGGTGAACTAAAGAACGCAAGCCAAAATCGTTCCCTAACATCCAGTTTATCAGTGCGTGTTCCACAAACCCAAACGGTGGAGTTTGGATTAAATGCAGTTAACTTTTACACACAAGTACCGAGCAATTCACTGGCCACAATCGAGTTGTTTCGAAGTCAATTACGTCATTGCATATCACGCGATAATCTGAACCAATCATGGTGTGCAGATTCGTAACCCAGAAAAAAACTAACATGACGATAAAGACACGCCGTGTGATTTTAAGCTCGACGGGCCACGCCCGCGAGCAATCAGTGATCTAAATAAATGGAGTAAATTTTCAAGGACTTTTTATTTCAAGAAGTATATTTTACGGTTCTAATTTTCGGGGATCGTTGGAAAATCCGTGAAATTCGCAAAAATTGGATCCCGCAAAAATATCATGCCATACAGAGGGTCATGAAGTATCTACACATAACACACTAAATAGTAGTAACACTAACCTTAAACCCTAACCACTTTTGCAAACATCACACTAAAGAACCTCATTTACAAATTAGCCAATACTATATATCCAACATTCTTAAACTATTTTGTGTTATGTTGTTCATAATGTCTACACAATTTGTGATGAAATTTTTGAACACACCACTACTCTACTAAATTATGTTTTGTTTTTGTTTTTTTGTTTTTGTTTTTGTTTTTTTCATGAAAAATTGTGGGGAATATTAAAGCTCCATTTGGTTCCCAACACAAAAGCAAAACAAAGAAATGGCAACCAAGGTGAATAATACTTCAGGCCAAATGAAACTACAATCCACTTCTCAAACTTGTAAGATGAAAAACTGATCCCTGAAACTAATGATTGATGATTGCTGGCATGCAAAGCACTCTTACCCAAGTATTCAGAAATGCCCATATTTGTCAAAAATGTATAATATTATTCTTTACAAGCAGTGCCTTAGGCCCAGTTCAGATGCTAATCTTTTTATGAGCTGAACCTAATACATTCAATTAAGTTCTAAATAAAAAGTCTGGCGTCTTAATCAATTAAGAACATTTTGATTTGATTTGGAACAGCTTACGCTTTTGAACGGCGAAAAGAAGTGAGCTAAAAAGGTGACGCAAAATATATTTTAGTTCAGGGTGCTGCATTGACTACACTCAGAAAACTTCAGAAAACAATCACCTGCATAACAAAAGGTAAACTAATAATTTACATGCGTGGACTTGTCCTAAAACTTTTAGGCGCCACTGTAGCTGTTCTTCACCCCTGGACCAGCTGAGAGTTATGGCTTTGTAGCGACTGATACAGATGCTGAACTTTTCATGAACCAAATCTAATGCATAATTTTTTATTATGTATTTTAATGTTTTACTGTACTGTATTTCGATTAAGTTTGGCCGAATAAGTACATCATCTAAATCAACAGGCAAAATTAATTAATTTGGCTGGACCAAAATATTGTAATTAAGTTTGGCTTATGAAAAGATCGGGGTCTGAACTGCTAACCTTCTTAATTTCTTTTATCTTATTGAAAAAGATACAGCTATTAAATAAATAAATAAATAAATATACTGAATATCATTCATTTACAACTCTCTCTATCATGTCTAATTTTGTCATAACACACTCTATTTTGGTCAGAAGTAAGTCCATTTTCCTTTCCAGTCTCTCAATTCTGACTTCATTATTATTGCAGTCTTGTAAATAATTTTCTTCCTCGTTTGGTACGTGTACTTTCTTTCTCCATGCTCTCATTCCATTCAAACTGAATCAACCAGAACTGTGACGACTACCATGATAGGCCTATTGGTGGCAATGGATCCTAACCACAAGCAAAACCCAAAAAGAAAAGCCAAGTGACGCATGCACCATACCGGTCCATAGTAGGAATGAAGCAGGAACATACCTGACATCACAGCCAGAAACCTCCTGAAGGACATCCTGGAGACGGAAACCAAGCCGACAAGAAACCAAAGAGCAAACAGAACTACAGACAGGAACTTGCTCTTTGTTTCACCAACTTGATCTGCCAACACAATCACTGTAGAGAATCACAGGGGGATTATGTTAATTTTTTACAAAATAAATTCCTGTCAAGGCCATTTTGTAGGCAATAATAATAATAATAATAAAAATAATAATAATAATAACAATAATAATTATTATAATTATTATAATGGTAATAATAATATAATAATAATAATAATAATAATAAAATAAAATAATAATAATAATAATTAATATTATAATTATTATTATTATTAATTATTATGACTATTATTATTATTAATTTGACCATATCTTAAAATATGATATAATGCCTTAAACTTGGTGGAGCAGACTTAAGCAAATATTTGGAGTACCACTTGCATTTCAAAATAACACACTCATTGTGTGATAAATTTTTATTGCATAAATTGATATGGGGTCAGTAGCATCTTAGGGATTCCTTTTCAAGGTAAACAATATATGGTAGTCCATTACTTTGGTCTAACAGTTTTTTATTGGCTTTTATTCCCCTGCCAATGTGTGCATGTGCAAAGCAGTGAGTGCTCTCATTTCACTGGTTGACATTATAGTCACTGGACATTGATCTGATCTGGAAATTCAAGAGTTCCCTGAGGTGCAATTTTACCATTTGCAGGAGGCCAGCTGCCTCTACTTCAAAGTGAGGCTTAGACGATTGACTCCTTTTCTTATGAAAAGTGACATTGATTTGGAATTATTGGAATTATTTGGAATTATATGAAAACTGTAAATGTTAATTGACCTTGTAGGTGGGGGGCTTATTAGATGAGATGACAACAGAGGGACCCCTCTGCAAATCCCTTTGTTGGTGAAGTTGGCTTCCTCATTAAAGATTATTATTATTTTTAGGGACTGTACATGTATTTTCTTGGTCAGCAAAGTGTTAGGTAAACTTAGATGTGGGAAGTGTAAAGTTCAAAAATAAATCACCAAGCATCTAATGCATGTCATGTGTCTTGTTTCTTTAATAATTTTGATGTTCAAAGTCGACAGCATGAAAACGGGGAGAGAGGATTATTAGAGAGGGGGGCTTATTTCAAAATTGACTTTGTAGTGGGGGGCAGGGGACTTATTAGAGAGGGAGGCTTTTTATTGGAGCATTTTACGGTATACAAATGAAAACTTCACTCGAAGCCTCACTTTCAAACAGAGGCAACAGGCTTGCCAAAGATAGTCGTGGAGAAAATACTCCTTTCTACCTTCTTTCTAAACCCGACGACATTCAATGTTGCTGTACTGTATTAACAAACATTACCTTCTAAAAAATGCAAAAAAATATATTTTTTTTTCTAAACTCAATGACATTCAATGTTGCTGCATCAACAAACATTACCTTCTACACCCAACAGTCGCCTCAGGAAGTCGTCAGTGTAAGCAATGCCTTTTTCGTGAAGAGAATTCACAGCATTGGCGACCATATCCAGTGCGACACAAATTGTAGGCTGTGCCAGAACAATGGCGGAGAAAACGTGCTGGAAAGTTTTAGCTGCAAACTTTGCCGTCCTAGAAAAGTCCTGCATGACTTGTTCAGAACAATACTCTTGTACTTTAAAGTAAATGCCCTTTACAGTTTCAATTGCACCAGGAACCACGCTGTGCCACAGGAAGTTCACAAGTTCATCCAAGCTCGGCGAAAGGACTACAGCGTTCGCTACTACAAGTAGAATGACCAGTTTAAAAATGATGCTCACAAACCCCATGCTCCTTGCGTCTATTCCAGTGTAATGTAGCTGTCCATTGTATCAAGAGAAGCCCGAAATTCTGTGTTTTTGTCGAGCTTCCCTTTGTCAAGTTTCCCGCCTACAGTAATCAAACAAATTGGGGAGACTGGGTAGTAGCAGTTCGACCGCAGACACAAAGGACTGCAGACGCTCGATGACAAAAAGGCAGAGAGGGGTGGGGGTGCGTAGATTTCCATATGAAATGTATTTAATATGTGAGAGCTAAATACATGAGCCTATCAATGTGCCTTGGTCCTGCAAATGCTTATAAAAGAACAGCAAATCTGCACAAAGCCAGTGGAAGAAAAACCTTGAAACTGGCCAGATATCTTTAAATAAATATCTTAGAAATTTCTTTAAACAAATATCTTAGAAAATTCATTACAGTGTACTTGTAGCTGAGCAGTATTGGATATATTCATACAAAGTGTCCATATATTGGCTTATCTGGACCTCTTGGAAAGATAAATAACAGCAAAACAAAGACCAATTTACTCTGCTTTAACAAAACAACAACTCATCTTAATACATATAGTAAGCATACAAATATTTCAGTGTGGTTAAAATGACAGGTGATCTCTTGCTTCAGTTCAAACTGGTCATGCAATCAATTCTTCTGATGCTACTCACATTTTTTTAGGATTAGTTAGCAGAATTATAAGCCTTGATCCTGGAGTTTGTGAAAGGAGAAATTAGTCATCCCTATTCACTGCAGGACATCTAAAAGTTTTTATAATTAAACTTTTGATAGTAAGGCAAATTTAAAACTCTCAGGGGAGTTTTTCTATAAATGTGCCCATGTTTTACCTCACAGTTTTCATTGCTCTTATTATTATATGATTATTTGCTCCCTCAAGCTTTTTCAAACATAATGTCATGTCCTCTATGAAAGTAGATTTTTATGAAAGTCTATAAAACACTTCCAAGAATATAAGCCATACCTTTTATGAAGAAGCAATACAACTCTAGTTTGAGAAATTCAGTTGAAGGTCTCTGGGTGGACACTCTTGCAAGCGAACAGCTCTATTTACAGTACGGACACCTTTTTGAAACCCTGTTTACAATCTATCTTGGTCAAACACTGTATTTGCACACTCTTGCAAGCAGACAGTTTCAGTTACGGATGATTTTCCTGCTTCACATAGGTGTCCGCTTGCGGGAGCCCCAACTGTATATCTATTGCTTAAAACTGTTATTATATGCACTAACCACTTACCGCTTACCCTAATTTATAACAGCTTATAACAGAGTTGTGGCTGAAACTTGGGACCTTGAGTATGGTGCGCAACTCACAGAGCTTTCTTGGTAAAACGTAGCAAACGCAAAAGTAAAAAAAATCATCATCAAGCACGTTTATTACCATATCATGCCGCCATAGATTGTTTACAAAGAAATAATAGAAAACACATTCAGGTAATGGTTACTCAGGTATAACTATGGAGCTAATCGAACTGAGTAACTGTATTTGCTATTAGTAATCACACGATTACTTTCCACAGTCATCCGAAAACGGCTTTACAATAAGAACCTTAATACTTGAACCTTGATCTACTAGTTATTATGCTGAAAAAGGGAATAGTGAACAAATCTCACGAATAAAGACTACTGAAAGAATCTAAAATACTAAAAAAGGTCGTATGTACAATTTCCTACACAAGAACGCAATTGCGACTTACAAACAGAAATTTCAATCGAAAAGCGTAGCAAACGCAAAACGTAAAGCAATCACACTAATACTTTTGACAGCCATCCGAAAACGGCTGTACAATAAGAACTTTGGTAGTTTCATCTACTACAGTTATCATGCGCAAAAAAGGAATAATTAGCTACAATCAGTGACAAAAGTTCTTGGGACACTTTCAAAAATTGAAGTATCTCAGACACAAGTCATTGACTAAGCGTACTAAAAGGTGCGAAACCATTTTCTCCCCCCTCCCCTCTGTACAATGTTGCTTGTGTAAAGCAAACACAACTAAACAAAGCATTACACGATTACTTTCGACAGTCATCCAAAAACGGCTCTACATTAAGAACCTTCGTACTTTCAGCTACTAAAGTTATCATGCGCAAAAATGGAATAATTAAATATCCCACGAATATCAACTAATGAAATATTCTAAAATACTAAGAAAACGTCTTACATACATTTTTCGAGACACGAACGCGATTGCCACTATATAAGTACTAATTTCCTCAGACGGGCAATACTTGTGGTCTACATTTTATAGTGTCCTGCCTTACTAAAAAGAGTAACGTCTTCCCCAAGAAGTGCAAAAGGAGCCCAGTAACGAGGATGGCCAAACTTCTCGGCTTTTCTCGTGGCTTGCATGGCTTTGTTGAGTGCCTCGTTTGCACTGTCCCCACATATCAGGTTCTCGTAGAAGTAACACATCCAATGAAAAGTGGCGCCATCGTCAACCGCCCATAGTGTTACAAGAACTGCGCGAGCTCCAGCTCCGAGAAATGCACGAGCGATCCCGACTACACCCTCTCCCCTGACTTCACCACAGCCGCTATTACAGCAACTAAGAACGACCAGCTTTGCTCTGATGCGTTTACCTTCGAGATCGGATATGAGCAGCATTATATCTTCAGCATTGTTGATTATGTTAGTATCAGAAGGAGCGAGCAAGATTTCTCCCCTCTCTGGATCTCCATGAGCTGAAATGTGAATCAAAATGGCATCCTCGACGTTCTGCAGAAACCTTTTTTTCGTCGCTCTTTTGCCCAAAAGTGGCCTAACCTTGAGCATCGCTCCAATTCTTTCGACTTCTTTCTTTGCAGAGTATAGTCTTTCCACAGGAATTATTTCGTCACCTTTTCTAATTGTTCCTACCTTTGGGTCTCCAACTATCAAGGGTGCTGTTAAGCCTGTTGGTGCTGCTGGGCGCTCTAGGATAATCTTTGCTGTTGTTAGTGATGGAACGAGTCTCAATCGTACGGAATCGACCAAGTACTTCCCGTTTTCATCCATAAGAGCGGCAAATGGAACCAGAGCAAGTCGACCATCAGGGACAACAACTACTTGTGACCCTACCAGATACTGCCGCACAGGCTTCAGAAGAATCTCGTACAGATCTTGTAGCAAACGATTAAGCATTAAGTCGTCAGGTGCTTGAGGGTTGGTAGAGATCCCAGTCCCGCCTTGAAGTGCTGATCCGTTCGTATTGTTTGCTTTCTGTTCTTGCGCAGGTGTTGGTCGAGAGCCCCTGGGCTGAAACACTGCTGCTTTTGGAACCGAGCTGGAAGGCATTGCGGGACAAGGAAGTCCAAGTTCCGATATGTTCTTTGTGCGTTGTAAACTTTCTGGGTACAGAAAAAATAATGAGCGGTCTTCACACCTGTCAGACTTACGTGGTTTCATCAAGTCTAAAACCTTGTTAATCAATGAAGTTAGATCTTTAACAGATTGAAATAAATCCGTTTCAGTGTAGGTCTTCCTGGACTGTTCTGAAACTCCAGTACCACGTTCGTGAAACATTATATCTCCATTTGGCTGTATAACCCAAGTGAAAACTCTGTGGGGAAATAATGTAAAGAAGACGACTGTGCTTTCCAGAGCCTTGGCCACTTTACAGATTCCATAGAAATCCGACACCCTTTCTCCAATGACCACCTTATGTGCGCAAGAGCTGAAGGAAAGCATTAGTTCAGCCAGTGCTATTGCGCGTCCTCTCTCAGCAGTAATAAGGGCTTTGCCTCTTTTTTCCAGAAACACAAGTGTTTGGATCAGAATCTGATAGGTAGAAATGTACGTATCGATAATAGAAACTTTACATTTATCCAAGTTTGGTGAATTCTCAAATAAAAATTCGTAGCACACCACGCCTTTTCTTAAATTACTTTCAGCCTTGCCATACTGACCGACAGTAGTATAGCAAACGCCAATATTATTATAAGAACATCCTTCGCCTTCCTTGTCCCCGATATCTTTTGCAATAGTGAGAGCCATTTTCTGATACTTAATAGCCTTGGTGTACTGACCGAGAGACATAAAACAAGTTCCAAGGTTGCAATAAGCACTTCCTTCGCCTGGCTTGGCCCCAATGTCTTTTGCAATAGTAAGTCGCATTTCCTGATACTTAATAGCCTTGGTGTACTGACCGAGAGACTTATAACAAATTCCAAGGTTGCCATAAGCAGTCCCTTCGCCTTGCTTGTCCCCAATGTCTTTTGCAATAGTAAGTGCCATTTTCTTATACTTAATAGCCTTGGTGTATTCACCGAGAGACATGTAACCATTTCCAAGGTTGCCATAAGCACTTCCTTCGCCTTTCTTGTCCCGAACGTCTTTTGCAATAGCAAGTACCATTCTCTGATACTTAATAGCCTTGGCGTACTGACCGAGAAACTCGTAACAAATTCCAAGGTTTCCATAAGCATATCCTTCGCCTTGCTGGTCCCCAATGTCTTTTGCAATAGTAAGTGCCATTTCCTGATACTTTATAGCCTTGTTGTACTGACCGAGAAACCTATAACAATTTCCAAGGTTGCCATAAGCAATTCCTTCGGATTGCTTGTCCCCAATGTCTTTTACAATAATAAGTACCATTTCTTGATACTTAATAGCCTTGGTGTACTGACCGAGAAACTCACAACAATTTCCAAGGTTGCCATAAGCTTTTCCCTCGCTTTGCTTGTCCCCAATGTCTTTTGCAATAGTAAGTACCATTTTCTGATACTCAATAGCCTTGGTGTACTGACCGAGAGAATGATAACAATTTCCAAGGTTGCCATAAGCATATCCTTCCCTTTGCTTGTCCCCAATGTCTTTTGCAATAGTAAGTACCATTTCCTGATACTCAATAGCCTTGGTGTACTGACCGAGAGACTGATAACAATTTCCAAGGTCGCAATAAGCATTTCTTTCGCCTTTCTTGTCCCCAATGTCTTTTGCAATAGCAATTAGCATCTCCTGATACTCGATAGCCTTAGTGTACTGACCAAGACACTCATAACAATTTCCAAGGTTACCATAAGCACCTCCTTCGCCTTGTTTGTCCCCAATGTCTTTTGCAATAGTAAGTCGCATTTCCTGATACGTAATAGCCTTGGTGTACTGACCGAGAGACATATACCAATTTCCAAGATTGCCAAAAGCTATTCCTTTGACTTTCTTGTCCCCAATCTCTTTCCCAATAGCAAGTTGCGCTTCAAAATGTTCTTTAGCTTTTTCGTACTTTCCGATAAAACAGCAGCCGTGCCCAATCTTGTGATGAAGTTTCCATTCAAGGTCCTTGTTCTTAGTTACTCTTGCAAAACTTAAATCATTATTGAGAGCCTGCAGTTTCTCCATTGAGCACGAATGGTAATCTATTGAGAAAATAGCACTTGTTAGTAATTAATGGCATTATGGACAGTAGTTGAAACTTGACTCTGTTTAGCTGCAGCCTCCGACATTCACACGATAAAGACAGAAGTGCAGAGATTTCGCTAGACTCGTCCATCAGCCGGTACAGAGTACCGATGGGAAATATTTTTTCCGGTTAGGAGCCACCTGGAACCGGTACAACACATTAAGTGAAGCAAAATAATCGTTTCTTCTGCTACAGCGGAACTGGACACGAGATAATCTATCTAATCGAGTTTTTGACCATTTCGGAGCATTTGTTCGGTAGAACAACAACAACAACAACAACCTTTTATTTACCCCAGACTTAAAAAAAAAAGCTTACAAATGTTAAATATATCAAAGAATACAGGGGTACTGGCATCCCGTAATAACCTCAGGGTTAAAAATGTCGGGTAGCCAGTTGACAAAAATGTGGTAAATGTTTAGGTCGGGCACACACACAAAATACACACACAAACACACAATATACCGATTACCAGTAAAGTACAATAAATAGCTAACAAAATGGCATCATTATCTCAAAAGGAGCAATGCAGAGAAAGGACAATATTAGTAATTTTCAATAAAATTCTGTTTGATTTTCTTCTTGAATGAAGACAATGAAGAGTGTTTTGCATCTTCATTAACGGAATTCCATATTAAAGGACCTTGAAACCTTATGTTAAATTTTCCGTAATTTGTTCTTGCTCTTGGGAGATAATATGACTCTTTTGCAGCTAGCCGTGTATTATAATTATGAATTTGACTGACCTTAGTAAAGAAGGAGTGAAATGCATATGGTAGTAACTGATTATGATATTTATACATGAAAATTGCAATGTGTAGAGTAACAAGATCAAAAAATTTTATAATTCCAAGAGACTTACACAAGGGATTAGAGGGATGGTCAAAACTAGAAAAAGTGATTATACGCAATACCTTTTTTTGTAAAATAAAAATTGGTTGAAGGGTGGTCTGATATGTATTTCCCCACGCAATTATTCCATAAATCAGAAAAGGGTATACAAGGGCATAATATAGACTTTGTAGAATGTCTAAATTGACATAGTGACGAAGTTTGGAGATGATGCCAATGCTTCTCCTGATCTTTTTGGCAGTGCACTGAACTTGATTCTTCCAGCTGAGGTTTGAGTCAATTAAAATACCTAGATATTTTATGCAAAATTCTCGGTTAAGTTGTTTATTATCAATGGCAAGGTTAAAATCTTGATTCACTTTTTTTTGTGGTGGATGAAAGATGACAAAATTGGATTTTTCTATATTAAGTGAAAGCCTATTGGCACATAGCCAAGTATGTACATTACTCAGTTCAGCAGTTATGCTTGCTTTAAGTGCTGTGAGATTTTTATGTTGACAGAACAGACTGGCATCATCTGCAAATAGGTGAAAATCAAAAACATCTGAAGAAGAGTGAAAGTCGTTTACATATAATAAGAATAATAATGGACCAAGAACAGATCCCTGTGGAATTCCACACGATACATTATGTTTGACTGATGTTACATTATTTACAGTAACAACTTGTTGTCGATCACAGAGATACGAGGTAAACCAGTCCTTTGCGATACCTCGAACACCAAGATGCTCCAGTTTCTGAATTAAAATTTGATGATTGACTGTGTCAAATGCTTTACTGTAGTCTAAGAATATTCCACAGGAATAGTTGCGGTCATCAATTGCTTTTTGAATTTTGTCTATTATACATAGAATTGTATGATCTGTACTGTGCTTAGTTCGAAAACCAAATTGTTTTTCGAAAAGGATATTGTTTTTCTGCAAAAACTTGATTAGTCTAGTGTACATGAGTTTTTCTATGAGCTTATCAAAGATGGACAGTAGAGAGATGGGGCGATAATTGCACAAACAAGTCTGTGACCCTTTTTTATATATAGGAATAATGTTTGCTAGCTTGAAGTCGTTGGGGACAGTGCCAGTTGCAAAAGAAATATTGAATAGAAGCTCTAGTGGTTTGGATACAACATTTTTCAACATTTTGAGTATATCAATTGGGATGCTAGATGGACCCACAGCCTTGCCTGTTTTTAAACTGGATATTTCAGCTTCAATTTCACTAGCTGTGGTAGGAAAAACAAAAAAGCTATTACCTATCGGATTTCCCAGATAATCCATGGGACTCTTACACACATTTGGTATTTCATTTGCTTAAGTTCCTTGCCCACACTAGCAAAATAGCTGTTAAATTCATTTGCAATAAGCTTAGAGTTAGTTATGTCAATGTCATTTTTACTATTTTGATGGATTTCAGTCTGGTTTGAGGCTTGAAGTGAACTATTTGCTTAATACCTTTCCATATCCTTTTGCCATCACTAATGTTCTCGAGGAAGTATTGACTGTAGTACTGTTTTTTGCTTATTTTTAACAGATGATTTAGCTTATTTCTATATAACTTGAATTTAATATGGTAATAGGTGGATTTTGTCTTTAGAAACTTCTTGTACAATTTATTTTTAACTTGAATAGATTTTCTCAAAGCTGGAGTTATCCAGGGTTTAGATTTAAGTTTCACCTCTCTCCTGGATATTATTTTGATAGGTATATGCTTGTCTATTATGCTATTATGCTTGAGATTTTTGTGTAGAAGGAGTTAAATAGGGTAGATGGATTTGCATTAGATGCAAAAACAGCTTCCCAATCTATCAGTTGGATCTCATTAATTAAGGATTGCTGATCAAGTTTAGAGTAATCTCTCTTGTATAGCTTAACATTTTCTGGTAAAGAAGCAAATTTATTGAAAAATTAGAAAATTGGGCAAGTGATCAGTTAAGTCATGTACTATATTACCACTAATAGTAAAATGTTCTAATGAATTAAAGAAGATGTTGTCAATTAATGTTGCTGAATCAGGTCTGTAATTCTGGTTGGTTGCAATATTTGGGGCTGAAAGAAGTATGAACCTAAGGTATTGAGAAAGTCGTCAGTGGCTAAGTGAGATTCAGCTTTTAAAAGATCTATATTAAAATCACCCATAATAATGGAGAATTTATTTGCTTGATTAATTTTTTCAATGGTAGAATTTAGATATTCAGTGAAGTTTTCCATATTACCATTGGATGTCTATAAATTATTCCACATAGTAAATTAGAGTGACATTCATTGTGCACTTCAATCCAAAGGGCTTCGAAGTTATCAGTAGTGATTGAAAGTTCAAGTTGAATGGTGAAATTCAAATTGTTATTGATATTGACATTTGCAGCCAAGGTGAAGTCATCACCGAGTCTGCGGCTGAAAGGTTTTTTTGTAGTTTGAATTCTTCTTAGTGACTTGTGAATGGTAAAGAAGATAATTGGTTGATTTCTGCGGAAAGTAGCATGGGGAAGTTAGTGCAGAAAGTTTCTCGTAATTTGCTAAAACGGATGGCAACTAACAGAGTCGCAAAACTCGACATTGTCTTCTTCAAAGTTAAGCGAAAGATAAGTTCCCTTCGGAGCCAGAAACAATCTTCATGTAAGTCAGTAGTCTTTCAGTCCTGAATTCTCTAATTTCTCGTCTCCAAAATATGTAAATTTTAATTGCTTGTCGTTCCAACAAAGACTCTTACAGGGACTACTTTTAAAATGGTGGCGGCGGTCACCGCCATTTTGTTTTGAATTCACGAATTCGCAGAGATGCGCACTGAGCTGAGTAGCAGGTATGAATTTGAAGTTTCATTGTTTGTTTTCTTCGACAGTACCTAGTACGACTGGGGCCAGTTCAATAAAGCTTTTGCAAGTGTATTTTACAAGTTGGATCAATTTCTCCACATGTTAAGACACACTTTAATCCAATACAAAGACCAAACATTGTTGTGGTTGTGCACTGGGGACCTGTATCTGTAATTTTGTTCATACTTTGCTGGAGTAGAGTCCGTTTAATGGTGTTTGAATAATGGTCCAACTTGTAAAATACACGTGTAAATGTTTATTGAATTGTCCCCTGGTCAATCTTCGCAGACTTATGATGCATCCAAAAATTATAGTTTTTGTCTTTCATCTCACTCGTTAACTTGTTTCCTTTGGCTCCGCTGAAGTTGATGGTTTCTCTAGTACGTTTCTTTGACATTTTGTTCACATAAATCAAACTAACAGTGTAGATCGGGTCTGTATGCCCTAAGCTTGCAAGATTTTTACTCTGAAATTTATTGTTTACGACTTACGCACGGCATAACATTTTGCCGATCGCTGCAGGTTTCAATGATCACAAAATCGTGTAATAAATCTCTTAATGACCAAGTTTGCGCGGGACCGTACTGGGAGAATATCAGCCCTCAGCCATGACCGTACAGACCTCGCCGCAGCGGCTCGGTTTGTCCGGTCAAGACTGAGGGCTGATATTCTCCCAGTACGGCCCTCGCACTCGGTCATTAACCCTTCCCTCTAAAAGGCATCATTTTAAAATAGGTCCCTCCCCTCCCCCCTAAAACACAAAACAATTTAGAACTTTAGATTTTGTTGTTCGCACATTTTTAAAAAAGCCCTCCCCCCTCTAAACCACACACTCTAGCTAATTTCAGATCGAGTGAGAGTGGAGTGGACGGACTTTTACTGAAGGATAGGTTCTACCTTCAACGCCATGTTTACACATATCGTCGCAGCTAGTAAACAATGAAGACGTAGGAATTGTCGAAAATTTGTGGTGTTCTCATTTTCACAAGATTAAAGGGCCTCGGTCATGAGCTGTGACGCGCGGTAGCTCAGCTCGCAAAACCTGAAAACGCGAGGCTAACGTTTTCAAGTTTAATATTAGGCGGATGAAGCGAAGCGAGTCTCGAGCACGACAAAGCACAAGTTACGCCACTGCGTTTGTCTTAAAACTGAGATACATTATCAGGAAGGAAAAGCAAAGTTCTGTCGGGGGGAAATCGAGCAGTCGCCAAGGCAAATTTCACCGTTTTTGAATGAAACTGCCGAAATGTTTTGCTCGTGACGGGGCGCTGCAATAGAAATGATAATTTTCGCAAGTTGCATGTGGACTGCTGTTTGTTTTGAAATCATTGAAGACGGCAAGTTATGCTAGCCACATCCCTGTGTGTATTACTGACTGTATCACTTGAAGGAAATATAGAAGCCGGCTGTTCTTGTTTATGCTATGGGCCAGTAATTTTTACACGAACTCCAATAAATAACTTTCTGTCGACAGTTTCAGCTGGTGTATTCCTTTCAGCAGGATTGGAACTTAATCGCTTAGTCAGACGACTTCCTTTTATTTTTCAAGATTTAAAATTCGTTGGTTTGGAAAGCTGTCTATTCGATAAATATGCTGCGATTTGAGCCGGCGGCGATTTATACAATGAGTTAATAATACAACTTATACTGTTGAGAAGCCGTTCGAAGTATGGCTAGACTTGAGCGCCGCAGAAGCTAGCGAGGTAAGGTCCGTGTACTTTGAAGTAAGCCCGTCAGTTTTTGTCTAGATTTTGGGATAATTTTAACCTGTTTTGAGTTTCAGATACAAAACAAATTGAATTAGCCACTGAAGCTCATTAAATATGCGCGCCATGTTATTTTAAAAGATGCATGCCTAACTCATGACCGAGCTCCTTTAATTTCATAAGCCTAAACTTTACAAAACAAACCCAAACATAATATTTCTATTCACTGTAGGGTGAATCGTATGGCGAAAAAGAGCAAAATTTCGCAAGAAGCGAAAAAGAGCGAAATTTTGCAAGAAGCGAAAATTGGACAAAATCTCGCAGCCCTAACTAATTTGACCTGTTCGAAATTTCTTTAAATGCATCCAAATTTCGTTCTTGTTACCAAAAATTCTCCAAGTTGTCCCAGGTACACGATACAACCCTCCCACCCAAGACAACTTGTACCGAGCGTACACTGAAAAATGTTCTCCCGGGTAAACCGGGTCAGAAGTGGCCCTTTCGGTTCGGAGGACTGCAAAGAATTTTTAAAACTCACTTTATAAAACCCATGGATGGCGGACCGAAGGAAGATCGTCCAATTATTGATCTCTGTACTCTTGAAGTTTCGATTATGCCGAAATTTTGTTTTGAAGCCGGCGCAAAACAGGCTTACCGAATTGTCCCTTTCCCCGAGCCACAGTGTTAATACGCGAAAAAGTTGCCCTACCTGCCAGAGTTACCCGCCCTCCCAAAGCAAGACAGCTTGCCCTCCCAAGTTGTCTCGCCTCGTGTAAACGGTTGCTTGAATTTTTCAAAGGAATAGGTGAAAAGTTAGCTCGCCCCGGATAAGCCGGGAAAGGGGGGAGGGAGGGGGGGCGGGTTATCTCGGATACCCGAGACAACTTTCCTCGGATACCCGAGACAACTTTCCTCCATATAAACTGGGCTTTTAATAAGACCGCGTGATGTGTCGTGCAGGTCCAATACTTCAACTAAAAAGTTGTTAACTTGCATTTAGTGTCGAGCACTGACCTTCATTTATCAACTGCTCTTCTCTATGTATAGTAAACTTAAGCCATTCACTTTTTCATCACAAAAAGACAGTCCATCAGATCTACTCCTTGAAAGTGCAAACGCACACAAACAATGTTGAATGCTTGAATTAATTGCATGGAGAAAAAGAGCAAATTTTCGTAAGAAACGAAAAGTGAACAAAATTTCGAAGTCCCAATTGTTTTAACCTGTTCGAAATTTCGTTCTTATCAGCGAAATATCGCGCGAATTGTCAAACAGCAATGTACTTTCACACTTTGATGACAAGATCCTTCGATAATCTTGACATCATTTAATTGAACCCACACTAATTGAATGTAGTGCTAAAAATTACCATCTTTTTGTGGATGATCAATTCGAGATACCAGAAACAGATACCAGACTTTTGATTATTTCATGTAGCTGTTATTGTGAAAGGGCATCACTGCCTTTGTTCTCTGTGCAGCTAGCACATGACGTCATTGGAAAAATCAAGCCTCTAGTATGATGGAATTCGAAACTTACCCAATAACAACTTCACTTTCATAAAACAGTGGCCTTTTTTTTTCTTGTTTGATACTTCACATCACATTTTTTACATCGCCACTTAGGCGTTGAGCCTCTGCAAATATCGTGTATCTAGTAGCCAATTTAATTACAACAGATGTTTGAAACGGCTCTTTGACTCTCTCGACTGCGTACTAGTGGCCTCCGATTCAACATAAATAGTTTCCTAATTTTTTTCTCTCGTCAACATCTAAACACGCGGAAGTTAGGAGAACACGAGAGTTACGTAGGGAAACCACGAGGCCGCCGAATGGTTTCCCTAGCTACTCGAGTGTTCTTCCAACTCCACAAGGGTTTAGATGAGACTGTATTACTCGGGAACATGCCAATAAAACATATCGCGTATCACGTCAGCGTATAGTAAAATTTATACTCTTATCTAACATGGATTTTTAGCCAATCATGTGGAGCGTACCATCTTAATCATTTTATAAACAGAAATATTACGTGGTCATGTAGCTTTCTAATTTCATCAACTACCGAGAAAGAAGCTAATTTACAGAATTTGAAAGCATTTTTATGTACTTGAAAGCACAGAGATACAACTCACTCAATCGCAAACTGAAAAGTGAAAGTCGAGGTTTCTTACGACTTTTCAAACTCTCTTTGTTTGGCGCGAAAGAGCGAAATTAAAGAGAAGCGAGCAACTGTATGTTTTTATGGACAAAATGCCTTGACAGCAGGAAGAAAACATACTTATGAAAGAAGTACAAAGATTTAGTCGAATCCTCAAAGGAAAACCCGAAAAACATCTGACAACGCCGTAAAATTGAAGCACGTTTATCGACGTTTAGCAAACCATGGACTGCTGGATTAACAGAATAATGGACATTTTGGAGCAGGAATAATGATATAATGAACGGTCACTTTATTATTCTCGAAAATTCCAAAACTGAGTACTTTCGTTTCACAAATTTACGCACACCAAATCTAGGAGAATTAGAAGGAGATTAGAAGAAGAAGAAATACATCCTCACCTGAAAAATGAAGCTTTTCTTTGGAATAGCCAACAGTTGACGTTGTGAGCTCCAAGCCTGGCTGCAAGGTAAATATGTGACATAAGTAAAATTAAGGTTTTCATCTAGTTAATCGTCTGGTGCTTGTTAATCTTAGAAGTTTGTCGAAAAACCTTACGTAGAAATTTAGTTAGACACTCCCCCCCCCTCCTAACCATTAAAATATTTTGTGGTCGAAGTCCCACAGAATGCAATCACTTTATTTGTATGTCTTAAACGACGCAGTGACAATTACAATTACTAAGAAGACGTTATCGATTTTCTTCTTATTTCTACCCTGCGTATACTTCCCCGCACGGCTTTGGCCATGAGTCACGATTTTGCAGTATGTCGACAGTCATATGATTCGCGCACATTTTATGTGGGCGACTTGTTTTCATCCCATTGCGTTGTCAGTCGTATTGGGGAATCATACAATTTGTTCCTTCACCTTATGTATCATTCTGGCTTCGTTTTTCCCCAAAACCTCAACGCAATGATGTGAAAAATCTTGGTCTGCCAGATCAGCTACAGCCCCTGCCCCCTTTCCGCCCTTCTACTAACTTCCCTCACCAAACATCCATTTTACGTTAACTGATGAAAATGTCGAAGACCCCTTAAACTCTCTTGCCTGTAATGCTTCGATGTTATCGAGAAGATGTGGTATTTATAGGAGTTGTCTTTCGTATAAATTGACCGGTCACTACTGATGCATCAATGTGAATATTTTAAACAAGAACAGAATAATTAGGCAGAAGCGAGTGCCAAAACATATACATATAACATAAAACACTTCTCACTACGATTTCTGTATTACAAAGCTTACCTTCAATACCACGAGAGAATCCAACTTCGTCTGTCAATGAATGACAGCAAATGCTGTTTATATACATAATATAAATGAGATTCAAAAATACCTCGTTCCACATTCTGGCTCGAAAGCGGGAAAACTTTCGGGAACAACACGCAGTTCGAAATCAACAAGAATGAAAGTGTGATAGACTTTAATTTTAGAAATTTAGAAAGCTGTTGTCCAAATTCCATACGCCCCAAAGCCTGTAAATCAGTTTGGACAGTTTTGAGCCGCACAGTTAAAAATTATTATTCGATTCCATATGAAGAAATGTCAGTTGAAGTCACTCTGGAATTGATCCGTCTTCTTTAGGGCGCGTTCTATTGTGTCTATTCTGGAATAGGAATAGCGATACTGATTGATAAAATATTTTGCTTTGCAGCTGAATTATGCCGAGATGTATCGGTAGCTGTTCTAAATGTCAGTATAAAGGTTTTGAAAACAATCCCAAAATTATATCCCCCGAACAAGCAAAACTTTCGATCATTTTAGCTATTCTTATTCCGGATTACGATCAATCGAACCCACCCTAAGATTCGAGTAAATAAGCTGGCTGCCACAGTAGTAGGTTTACATATTGTACGAGGAAATTATCCTCTAATTCTCATGGCAATCACTTATCCTAGCATTACTCATAGTTACGATTTCAAGGCAGGGTTGGAACCGGCGAGGTTTACTGAGCTGACAAAACCGAGCAGTACAAAGGAAAATGGCCATACTAACTTCATGGAGTATTGTGTTATTGCTATACATCTGCACACGTAAACTAAAACTATTGGCAAATAAAACCTAAAGACCTATGACCATTCAAACTAAAGTTGTCGAAAAATACACCTGATGGCAGCTGAGCGCCATTATTTTATTATTATTCTACGGGGGCGCGCCGACTATGGAATGATAAATATCCAACGAGGCGCCGCGTCGAGTTGGTTATTTATCATTCCATATTCGGCAAGCCCGAGTAGAATAAATGTTTTATTAAAAACTGGATCACAAATTACTTCGCCGTACTGATTTTAGCTGACGTAAAAAATACCGGAAGACGATTTAACTTCCGTTCCAAAAATACAATGATCACATGATTACTGCAAGACTATGAAAACGTCTTTGCAAACGGGATGAATAAATGAAAATCGAGAGATGATATTTATGGAAATTATACAGCACATACACCCTCGGAAGGAGTTTACAGATATATATTAAAGATCATGTACCAAAAGTATTGAAAACGTGGACGTTGGTACAGTTGTAAACATCGAATTGCGGAAAAATTACTTTCCTTGCATGATCGCCATGTGCGACGATTATGATGGCTTCTTGAAACTGACAACTGGCTGTGCTGAAAGACGACTGAAGCTGGAGACGATTGAACATCAGTAAGGAAAATTGACGAAGAAAACTTTATTTTCTTCTGTGAGGGCAGAGTCGGCGGTGTTGGAAAACTGTTTACATAGCGGAAGCGAACCGAAGAAAGTGATCGATCAATGGCTGCTCGTATCGACTTGAGCAAAGGTGCTCTCTTGTTCCGTTTGCTGATGTGTAAAATTACTTAAGGCTTGCAGTTATTTCTTCTTTGTTCATTCTTCAATTAGTGTTTTAAATTTGTCTAACGCGTTCATTGACCACATTTGTCCAAGATAGATTAGAAAACCTATGCCCAAGGAGCCAATCCAAAACCGAAAATAACCGTGGTCCAATTTTTAATAATAACTATTATTAAGCAAAGAATAAAACACTACTTCACTTGTCTGAAGTAAAATCTCCGGGAAATCTACTAAGACTAGAAGAGCCAAAGGCTACCGACGACAATTCATCCTTGCACTCGCCCGTGAAAGGGCGGTTGGGGTACTCCGGAAGGGGTACTCGAGCTTCGCTCTCGGGCAACTGTTCGCTTCTAGGAACAGATAGTATCCTCCGAAAATTATCCCTGCAAATCTCCTTGCCAAAAGTAGCTAATTGTTTATATAGATAAAAGTGTAACCTTACATTTCTTGTTAAATACGATGGGATCCACTTGTCCAATATTGACCGAAATTTCGACTGAAAACAAAACTTGGATGTTTGGACCACAAAAAGAACTTCTACCACTCGATTATAGCCTGCAGTGAAAAGAACAAATAATATAAAATATAAATTTTAAAGATTTTAAACGGAACTCTTCCCACAATTTATTTGATATTTGCACATATAAGCTTGTCAAGACCACTTTGAAGGTAATAATGTCCAATTTATCTTAAAATGCGATATGCCTTAAACTTGGTGGAGCATATAGACTTGAGCAAATATTTTGACTACCACTTGCATAATGAAATAATACACTCCTAATGGGTAATAATTATCTATTGCATAAATCAATTTCATACTCTTGCATATGTAATGAAGGCCTAGCATCTGGGGGATTCCCTTTCAAGGTAAACAATATAAGGCAGACCATTATTTTGGTCTAATAGTTTTTTTATTGGCTTTATTTGTTGGCAATGGGTGCGTGAGGGGAGCTTATTTAAAAAGTTGAGATGACAACAAGAGGTACTGTATATTCTTGGTCAGCAAAGTACTATTTGAAGTTAGACGTGGGAAATGTAAAGTTTAAATATTATATCACCAAGCTTCTATTGTGACCAGGTCAAGGTTCATGTTGTTATGGAAACAACAGCAAAATAATCCAGTGAAATAGGAATTTAATAAAATGCTCAATACAAAGGGAAAAAAGGGTAAAAGAAACTTGGGAATATAGCTGGAGATAGAGTTGATCTTGACTTGACTTGTACAACATGTTATTGCTTCACACAACTGATGATTACTGAGTGAACAAGAGCTACTTTTATAACAACAGGAAATGATAAACATGCTCCTAGGGTATTGATGTAATATCCTGTGACTAAGCAATTTAACAACCACGCCAAGATACCATAACAAATGAGTCACTGCAAAGAGAAAGGAACTAAATCCTACTCTATACAAATAAGGATTTTGAACTGATTAAACGTGATTGAAACAACTAAGGTGTGGAGAATGACTACGTCTGAAAACAATAACAAATGTTTAAACGCTTCTGAAACTAAGGGAAAAAGAGCTACAACCACCAAACTCGGGCATGTTTATGAATGTTCTATAGAGAACATAACTGTGATTTCAGAGTTGGTTGAAGTCAACTCACAAACGTGTCTAATATTTGACCGTTAAGTGCCGATTGCGTTACTTAAAGCCGTTTTGTCACATAGTGTGCTTAGGAACTGTATTCTGCCTGATATCAGAGCATCATGCAGTGCAACAAGCATGCGATACGTGTCTCAGACCTCGGAGATAACGGTTTCATTCTTTTTATTAGCCGGTACCATATTCTCGAGTGAAATTTGATTCTTTGTTTGACCTCGTCTGGCCCAGTTTGTCAATACTCCCACCAATACTCCAGAGTAAAATGCTGAATAAAAAAATCAAGACATTTTCAACAAAACTGTAAAAGCAATATGTTTGACAAACGTTAGGTAAATCTTTAAATGCATTTTTTACTAATTTAACGACAGCATTTTTTGTGTTTAGAACATTACTCCCTTTTAGTCAAACAAATAATTTGAATCTAATTATCTCTTTTGTTGTCGTTCAGTGACGTACAAGGGAAACATTAAGTGGATTATGCACCAATATGGGCTTTAGATATAACTATTTACGGTAATACACTTTTCCAGTTTTAACTGTTTTAAAACGGCCGAATTTGAACCACAACTACGGAGTATTGTCTGGTGTAATGTTGAGCAATCCGTCTGATGTCACATGAACAGTTGTCGCCGCCATAACACGGCTATTTGCAAGCTGCATGAATTATTATTCGATTTATCAAAATATCAGGTGTTATAAGCAAGTCCTATAACAACAATCCGAGAATGAAACTTGCCGAAATAATACCCAGGGACAAGTTAGACTTATAGCTGACCATTTAAACAGAACTGCAAGGGAAGGACCCAAACCAAGGGATCACAAACAATAGACTGCACAGGAATAGAAACTTCAAACACAAATAATTCAGTCACACGGAATAGAGTAGTCGAATTGTCTGTCAACAGTAAAACAAAATGACACACCGAAACCATCGCAAAACACGAAAAATCAATACTTATTGTACATGTATATCCCCCCTCGGCTCTGACAATTATTCTTTGGAAAGAACATTTTCCATGAAATTAATTACACAAAAAAGATTACAGCAAAATGTTACTGTATATGTGTACAGCACTATTGAAAAGCTGTATTTGTTCGTTCACGCCATGATAACATCACAAATCCTCAATATATCTTACCTCTTTATTTGTTACTATCCACAAATAGATGTAACATGTTGATTTAAGACGTACCAATCCTCAACAAATCATCGATATGATTAGAGCTGTAGTCACCAAAATCCTCTTCGGTAAATCAAAGCTCCTTCATCCACTCGAGATACCACCATAACTCTTTAAGAGCTCTACAACTGGATCTTTGTCACAGCAAGTCCTCGCCATAATATCACAAGAACACAAGCAAGTCCACGAACGAAGAAACACGGGAAATTCTGAATAAGCCTGTCACACAAGATGGCTGACTCCATGACTGCTCTACATGGACAACCGCTGAATGGTACTATAGCAGCTTCACACGAGCAACATTCAAATTCATTTGACCTCGTCTGGCCCAGTTTGTCAATACTCCCACCAATACTCCAGAGTAAAATGCTGAATAAAAAAAATCAAGACATTTTCAACAAAACTGTAAACGCAATATGTTTGACAAACGTTAGGTAAATCTTTAAATGCATTTTTTACTAATTTCACGACAGCATTTTTTGTGTTTAGAACATTACTCCCTTTTAGTCAAACAAATAATTTGAATCTAATTATCTCTTTTGTTGTCGTTCAGTGGAGTACAAGGGAAACATTAAGTGGATTATGCACCAATATGGGTTTTAGATATAACTATTCACGGTAATACACTTTTCCAGTTTTTAACTGTCTTAAAACGGCCGAATTTGAACCAAAACTACGGAATATTGTCTGGTGTAATGTTGAGCAATCCGTCTGACGTCACATGAACCGTTGTCGCCGCCATAACAAGGCTATTCGCAAGCTGCATGAATTATTATTCGATTTATCAAAATATCAGGTGTTATAAGCAAGTCCTATGACAACAATCCGAGAATGAAACTTGCCGTAACGGTGAATTTCCGCCACTAAACAGCTGCACCCCGGTACCAGACTCGGCCTACGTGAATACTGTATTCCCTTTCAAGTAGGAAATTCAACAAGGATCCATTTTCCTTTACACTAAATATGTTTAGCATCTTTTCAATACAGTCATTCGTCTTACTGTAAAATGTAGCTACTTAAAAATATATAAATTTCCTGTCACCAGACCTTTTAACCTTTAGAAGCCTAGTGTGGGCCCTATTTTCTGATAGCGGACAGTTTCTCGTTTCTATTTTTATAAACTAGACGTAAAATGATTCCTTGTGACGATACCTGCCAAAATGTATCAAAATATTTCCTGTCCCTTCAGTCCAAGAGCCTTAAACAGCGATTTTACTTCCGCAGAACAAACACAATCATGGTCAAAATTGTTGGGACGATTTCAAGTTTACCCCCCATTCAATGTTGGGTAGTTGAGCATGGTTTGGCTCACAGCTGCACCACGGGCCAACATTGGATGGAGGGGAGGGGGAGGGACTTGAAAACAAGAAACATGAGACCCCCATAGGTTTTACGGATTTACATTTTGCTCCGGATGTGCCATGATTGTAGATAGACCATCCTCGTTCCCAGGCTCTTTTCCCTACCCGGAAAGAGCCTGGAAACAATGATGCCACAGGGACTAGAGATGCGACAGAAACCAAAAATATAACTTAAGCCTCACACGCCGTCTAAATGATTATGAGTTGAAAATTTCATGATGTAATCATGCTGGTATTTTTCTCAGGTTGCCTTTAATTCATCATTTACTCTGGTTGTAAACGAGGCAACTCTTGGTACGTTCGCAGATACTATAATACATTGCATTAAATTAAATTACATGTAACTCTTATAGTACATGTAACTCTAATTCGTTTAGGAATCTCAGGAAGCAAGTATAGGTTAGTAAGGCGGACACTATCGGGACACCCTCGGGAAACTCTCGGGACTAGCATTTAGTGTCCGCCTTAGAAATAGCTCAGTTACAGAGAAACAAGTAAAAATCGGGAAGGACCAAATCTGTATGCTGTCCGCCTTAGAGATGTGTCCCCTTTAGAGAAGTGTCCGCTTAGAGAGAGTTGACTGCAGAAAATGCTAGAACTTTTAAGAACTACATTGGAACTGCGTCTGCGGTGAAAAATAATCAAAGCAGCAAGGCAGCTTTGTTTATCTGCTCAACATTTTGCAGAAAGCACTCTAGTTGAACTCAGAAACTTAAGGAGAATCTTTTAGGTTCACTATGTTTCTACTGTTCCATTGGTGACACATAATTGTGTACGAAGCCAGGATTGCAGTCATGATGCTGTAAATAGTGCAGTACAAAATAATATAAATCAAAATGACATTGTTATGTTATGTTATGTTTGTGAAGTTAGTTGCTCAAACAACAAAGATTGTGATTCTTCAGCTCTTGAGGAACGAAAAGCTTATTTGAGAGATTATGAAAGAAAGCAAAGAATGGATCAACAATACCTTGCTAAAGAGAAACTAATGAGAATGAACATGAAACAGAAAAAGTAATCCCAAAGTAAAACAAAAAGAAAACGAAGCTAAGAAAATATACACAGAAGGAAACCCAGATCATGTGAAAGAAAAAGACAGACAGGCCAGAAAAAGAAAAAGGGAAAAGGACCCAGATCTTGTTAATGTTGGGTTAATAAAGAGACAAGTTGCCAAACTTCATTTAACAGTTACAGACAACTCCCAAGCATCAACTACACTACCGGTAAGCCACAGCAGCGATATGCAGTATATATTACTCTTGCTAGAAGTGTGATCTCACCTTTCTTGTTAACTTTGATGGGATCAACTTGTCAAATAGTGACCAAAATATCGAACGGGAACAAAACTTGGATGTTTGGACCACAAAGAGAACTTCTACCACTTTATTATAGCCTGCAGTGAGAAGAACAAATAATACAAAATATAGACTTCACAATGACACACCACTGGTCTGTTGAATTATTGCTTCGAGCAAAATTTATTCTGCATCTAACAAGGTGTGGAGAGGATGACAGTTGACCTGCTAGTGGGAACACTTTTTCTTAACCTGAGAGAGGCATTCCCAAGCCCCCTATGAATCAACTACACGAGGAGGCTCACCCAAAACCTTCCTTTTTGAGCCAGGTAGAGAAAGGTGAAACTTTTTGGTGTTTATCTTGGTCACAATAAATTTACACAAACATACCCCATAATGAAAGGAATAAAAGCCAACCTAGAAGCAACCTTCCTTTTCCCACTGCAATGCTTTTGCACCCTCCTTGATTTTGTTCTTGACAGGGTTCCTACTGTAAACTCGAGTAATTATCACAACAATACGAAAACAATTCTTGTACCAAAACAATTCATTGGTAATTGATACTTTTTAAGAGATGCTGAAAACAAACTGAACCTGCCAAAACCTAAGACAGATTATCTAAAATGTAGCTTCAGCTACAGTGGGGCATTGCCATGGAACAACCTTCCTCACAAACTCAGAACGTCCTGTTCCATTAATCATTTCAAAAGAGACATTGACAAAATATTTTATACAGCAAACAGCTCCCACATGGCAAACATGTTAAACAGTTTTATTGATAAATAATATTTTTTTGTAAATACTTTCTAATAGATTGGTGCACTTTTTTTTGGGAGAATGATGTTTTTCCCATGTTTAAATAAAGATTACTGACTGACTGAATAACAATGGCACCTGACCCATAAAGACAATTACTCAGGGACAAATTGGGCTTCTAACTGGCCACCTAAACAGAACTACAAGGGAAGGACCCAAACCAAGGGATCACAAACAATACACAGTAATAGAAACTTTAAATACAAATAATTCAAACACAAATAATTCTATAACACGGAATAGAGTAGTCGAATAATTGTCAGTCAACAGCAGAACCAAATACCAAAACCGTTGCAGTACACAAAACATAAATACTAAGTTTACAAGTATAGCTCTGACAATTATTCTTTGGAAAGAAAAATTTCCAAAAAAATTTATTACACACAAAAAAATTAAAACAATATATTTGTTACTGTACATGTATACAGCACTATTGAAAAGCTGTATTGGTCGTTTACGCCATGATAACATCAAAAATTCTCGATACATCTTACCTCTTCATTTGTTACTCTCCACAAAGTAAAGTAACATGGTGACTTAAGACATACCAGTCCTAAACAAATCATCGATATATTAGAGCTGTAGTCACCAAAATCCTCTTTGGTAAATCAAAGCTCCTTTATCCACTCGAGAGACCACCATAACTCTTTAAGAGCTCTACAACTGGATCTATGTCACAGCAAGTCCTCGCCATAATATCACAAAAACACATGCAAGCCCGTAACACAAAATGGCTGACTCCATGACTGCTCTACATGGACAACCGCTGAACGGTACTATATTTACTGCAGCTTCACACGAGCAATAATCAACTGTCCAGGGAGGGGTAAAACATACTAATACGGACAGTGGCCAAAGTTTTCACAATTGTACATATTTTAGATTTTTCTTCTAATCTATAAACATTCCCTTTTTCGATCACGCGATATTTCACTCAGCCAGGATTAAACCACCACTGTATGTAAAATATTAAGCATGGTATATATTGTCACTCTCAATGAACGTTTCCTTTATCCTATAATAAACACATGCTCACTTCCTTGCAAGAACTCCGTATTTCCCACATCAGTCTCAAAACACCACACATGCTCCAGCTTCGGCCTTCTCCTATCCTGCGCATGCTCCAGCTTCTCCTTTCCCGCGCTTTCTGTTTACTGTTTTCTGTTTTTATACCACTTTTTCCCGACACCGCCATGGCTATCTAACTTTTCATAATTCGAGTTAAAATTTCACATCGTGTGCAAGCCTCGTTTTTCTTGTGCACAACTTATGTTATCGAAAATGCCTTGAACTAACTTACAATTGAGTATCGAGTCCTAGTATTGAGTTATGTTGGCTAAGTCTTGAGGTTTTACGACCGTTACATTTAACTTCAAAATCTGCACTGGAATCCACGGTTTTGTGCAATGACCGTTGACTCAAAAGCAAAGTGACCGCACGGCTGAAAAACGTATTTCCGCGGTGTCCTTTTCCCCACTTCCCAAGCCCCCAGTTGGCAGGTGGGGCCGAGGGGGAGTAGGAAGAGAACCGCCGCAGCACACACCCACATCGTCACGTCATCACACAATAACTCGCGCTCCTCATTGGCCGCATACTCGCTAGCTCCTCTTCCTCTGATCATTACTTCGGAATTATATTGCTTTCGATTCGGTTTCATTTGATACTGCCACTCGCAACTCAACATAGAAAGGAAACCACAAAAGAACTCGCGCTCCCTATTGGCCGCATGCTCGCTAGCTCCTCCCATTTCGATCACTGCTTCGGAATTCCATTGCTTTCGGTCTCATTTGTTATTGTCACTTGCAACTGCAACATAGAACGGAAACCACAAAAGAACTCGCGCAACGAATGGGTCTGCTCCGGTGCATTATAGGCCTTCTGGTATATTTAGAGGTAAGATTATCATTGGTCATCTCTTATGCTGAAGTTGTGACCGTTACTTCGGGCCAAAACTTCGCAACCGTTGAACGTGAGTGCCGCTGCGGGCCTACCATTTCGAAACCCTGCAAGTACCATGCAAGGAACTTTCACCTTCATGGGCCAGCTAATATACTATGCCCCTTATGAGAATATACCGTAGTTGTCTCGGGCGATCGCTCAAATGGTCACACGTGCAACACACCTACGAACGCTCATTCCCTATCTTTATATATTGTGATTAACATATTCCTGACTACCAAACCTGAACACCCAAGATAAGTTTGTGTTTATTCTTGTTTTTTTTTGTTGTTTTTTTGTTGTTTCTTTTGGTGTTGGTATCCTAATTTACATCAATGGACAAGGCTTCCAGGTTCTTGCGGAGTAGTGCTCCAGGGACGTGAATTAAATTTTGTCTTAACACCAGTGAGCGTAATCCACTGCATGGAGCGCTTTTCAGAGGACTGTCGAAAATCAAAACCAAACCAGTGACACTAGACAATCAAGGAGGCGAGAAAAAACAACTGACCAATTAGAAGCACAAGCAAAACTAAAACCAAAACCAAGTAAATGCGATTGGTTCTACTAACCATTTTACAATAACACGTCAGTTTCTCGCTTTGTGATTGGCTAATTTTCATTATCAATAACCAATCGGCAGCGCTAGAACACGCCATCGCCACTTCCTTTCTTGCGCAAGAATATCGCAACCTAGTTTTTGTTTTTGCTCTTGATTGGCCAAGAATTCTGCTAAATTGTTAGGACTTGACGGAAAGCGTAGAAAAGGCAAAACTCGAGCAATCATCATCAAGCACGTTTATTACCATATCATGCCAATAGATTTAGGTAATGGTTACTCAAATATAACTATGGAGTTAATCGAGCTGAGTAACTGCATTTGCTATTAGGAATCACACGATTACTTTCGACAGTCATCCGAAAACGGCTTTACAATAAGAACCTTGGTACTTTCATCTACTAGTTATCATGCTGAAAAAGGAATAATGAACAAGTGCCACGAATAAAGATTGTTATCGTTATCAACTATTGAAAGAATCTAAAATACTAAAAAAAAGTCCTATGTACATTTTCCGACGCACGAACGCAATTGCCACTTACAAACAGTAATTTCAATCGGAAAGCGTAGCAAACGCAAAACGTAAAGCAATCACACGAATACTTTCAACAGTCTTCCGAAAACGGCTCTATAATAAGAACCTTGGTACTTTCATCTATTATAGTAAGCATGCGCAAAAAAGGAATAATAAACTAGTCTCACGAATAAAGATTGTTCTCATTATCAACTAATGAAATAATCTAAAATACTAAAAAAAAACGTCTTACATACATTTTTCGACACAGGAACGCGATTGCCACTATATAAGTACTAATTTACTCAGATTGGCAACACTTGCGGTCTATATTTTGTAGTGTCCTGTCTTACTAAAAACAGTAACGTCTTCCCCAAGAAGTGCAAAAGGAGCCCAGTAGCGAGGATGGCCATATTTCTTGAGTTTTCTCGTGGCTTGCATGGCTTTGTTGAGTGCCTCGTTTGCACTGTCCCCACTTGTCAGGTTCTCGTAAAAACGATACATCCAACACAAAGTGGCGCCATCGTCAACCGCCCATAGCGTTACAAGAACTGCGCGAGCTCCAGCTCCGAGAAATGCACGAGCGATCCCGACTACACCCTCTCCCCTGACTTCACCGCAGCCGCTATAACAGCAACTTAGAACGACCAGCTTTGCTCTGATGCGTTTACCTTCGAGATCGGATATGAGCAGCATGATATCTTCAGCATTGTTGATGATGTTAGTATCAGGAGGAGCGAGCAAGATTTCTCCCCTCTCTGCATCTCCATGAGCTGAAATGTGAATCAAAACGGCATTCTCGACGTTCTGTAGAAACCTTTTTTTAGTCGCTCTTTTCCCCAAAATTGGCTTAACCCCTAGCATCTCTCCAATTGTTTCGACTTCTTTCTTTGCAAACTCTAGTCTTTCCACATTAAATACTTTGTCACCTTTCCTAATTGTTCCTACCTTTGGGTCTCCTACTATTAAGGGTGTTGTTAGGCCTGTCGGTGTTACTGGGCGCTCTAGGATAATCTTTGCTGTTGTTAGTGATGGAACGAGTCTCAATCGTACGGAATCGACCAAATACTTCCCGTTTTCATCCATAAGAGCGGCAAATGGGACCAGAGCAAGTCGACCATCAGGGACAACAACTACTTGTGACCCTACCAGATACTGTCGCACAGGCTTCAGAAGAATCTCGTACAGATCTTTAAGCAGACAGTTAAGCATTGGGTCGTCCGGTGCTTGAGGGTTGGTAGAGATCCCAGTCTCGCCTTGAAGTGCTGATCCGTTCGTATTGTTTGCTTTCTGTTCCTGCTCAGGTGTAGGACGAGAGACCCTGGGCTGAAATACTGTTGGTTTTAAAACCGAGCTGGAAGGCACTGTGGTACAACGAAGTCCAAGTTCCGATTCCTTCTTACTATGTTGTAAACTTTCTGGGTACAGAAAAAATAAGGAGCGGTCTTCACACCTGTCAGACCCACGTGGTTTCATCAGCTCTACAGCCTTGTTAATCAATGAAGTTAGATCTTCAACAGATTGAAACAAATCCTTTTCAGTGTAGGTCTTCCTGGACTGTTCTGAAATTCCAGTAGAGAGTTCATGAAACATTATGTCTCCATTTGACTGTAAAATCCAAGTGTAAACTCTGCTGGCAAATAATGTAAAGAAGACGACTGTGCTATCCAGAGCCTTGGCCACTTTACAGATTCCATAGAAATCTGAGACCTTGTCTCCAATAACCGCCTTATGTCTACAAGAGACGGAGGAAAGCATTAATTCAGCCAATGCTATTGCGCGACTTCTTTCGGCAATAATAAGGGCTTTCCCTCTTTTTTTCAGAAGTAAAAGAGTTCGGATCAACATCTTATAGGTAGAAATATACTTATCGATAATAGAAACATTATATCTATCTACGTTTGGTGAATTCTCAAATATATCTTCGTAGCACACCATACCCTTTCTTAAATTACTTTCAGCCTTGTCATATCGACCGACAATAGCATAACAATTTCCAATATTATTATGACCAATTCCTTCGCCTTCCTTGTCCCCAATGTCTTTTGCAATAATAAGCTGCATTTCCTGATACTTGATAGCCTTAGTGTACTGACCGAGGGAGATATAACAATTTCCAAGGTTGCCATAAGCACTTCCTTCGCCTTCCTTGTCCCCAATGTCTTTTGCAATAGTAAGTCGCATTTCCTGATACTTTATAGCCTTAGTGTACTGACCGAGAGACCTATAACATGTTCCAAGGTTTCCATAAGCACTTCCTTCGCCTTCCTTGTCCCCAATGTCTTTTGCAATAGTAAGTCGCATTTCCTGATACTTAATAGCCTTAGTGTACTGACCGAGGGAGATATAACATCTTCCAAGGTTGCCATAAGCACTTCCTTCGCCTTTCTTGTCCCCAATGTCTTTTGCAATAGTAAGTCGCATTTCCTGATACTTGATAGCCTTAGTGTACTGACCGAGGCAGATATAACAGCTTCCAAGGTTGCCATAAGCACTTCCTTCGCCTTTCTTGTCCCCAATGTCTTTTGCAATAGTAAGTACCATTTCCTGATACTTGATAGCCTTAGTGTACTGACCGAGGGAGATATAACAGCTTCCAAGGTTGCCATAAGCACTTCCTTCGCCTTTCTTGTCCCCAATGTCTTTTGCAATAGTAAGTCCCATTTCCTGATACTTGATAGCCTTAGTGTACTGACCGAGGCAGATATAACAGCTTCCAAGGTTGCCATAAGCACTTCCTTCGCCTTTCTTGTCCCCAATGTCTTTTGCAATAGTAAGTCGCATTTCCTGATACTTGATAGCCTTAGTGTACTGACCGAGGCAGATATAACAGCTTCCAAGGTTGCCATAAGCACTTCCTTCGCCTTCCTTGTCCCCAATGTCTTTTGCAATAGTAAGTCGCATTTCCTGATACTTGATAGCCTTAGTGTACTGACCGAGGCAGATATAACAGCTTCCAAGGTTGCCATAAGCACTTCCTTCGCCTTTCTTGTCCCCAATGTCTTTTGCAATAGTAAGTAGCATTTCCTGATACTTGATAGCCTTAGTGTACTGACCGAGGGAGATATAACATATTCCAAGGTTGCCATAAGCACTTCCTTCGCCTTCCTTGTCCCCAATGTCTTTTGCAATAGTAAGTCGCATTTCCTGATACTTGATAGCCTTAGTGTACTGAGCGAGGGAGATATAACAATTTCCAAGGTTGCCATAAGCACTTCCTTCGCCTTTCTTGTCCCCAATGTCTTTTGCAATAGTAAGTCCCATTTCCTGATACTTGATAGCCTTAGTGTACTGAGCGAGGGAGATATAACATATTCCAAGGTTGCCATAAGCACTTCCTTCGCCTTCCTTGTCCCCAATGTCTTTTGCAATAGTAAGTCCCATTTCCTGATACTTGATAGCCTTAGTGTACTGAGCGAGGGAGATATAACAATTTCCAAGGTTGCCATAAGCACTTCCTTCGCCTTTCTTGTCCCCAATGTCTTTTGCAATAGCAAGTTGCGCTTCAAAATGTTCTTTAGCGTTTTCGTACTTTCCGATAGAACAACAGAGGTGTCCAATGTCATTGTGAAGTTTCCATTCAAGTTCCTTGTTCTTAGTTACTCTTGCAAAACTCAAATAATTATTCAGAGCCTGCAGTTTCTCCATTTATCGTGAATGGTGTCCTATTGAAGAAAAGAACACTTATTAGTAATTAATGGCATTATGGACAGTAGTTGAAACTTACCCCCTTCCCAAAAAACAAAAAGAACAAGCCAAATGATGCTTAGCAAACATTGAAACCTATTTAAATCTCGATAATGACTTTATACTAAAAATCACGAAGTCCAAAAACCCAATAGTTAAAAGATTAATAGCAAAGTTTTTATCTTCGTGTTTCTATTTAGGTGATTACAAACTTTAACATAATTAGTCAGCTACGAGTATTGTACCTTTTACTTTGTTACTGTTATAGAAATAGGCTTAAGCAATACCCGATTTCAAAAGCGTTAAGGTCATACGAATATAGGTCTTGTGACTCACTCACTCTAATATAGCTCCTGTCACTCACTCACTCTTGTCGCTCGTTGGTTTGTTTACGTTCGTGCAAAATCATGAAATAGGGATAAATCTCGGGTATACCCGGGACAATATTGCTCCATACAAACGGAGCCATTAATTTAGACGTGATGTGTCGTGTAGGTCCAATACTTCAACTAGAAAGTAGTTCACTTGCATGTACAATCGAGCACTGATCTTCATGTATCAATTGTTTCTCTCTGTGTACAGTAAATTTAAGCATTTTACTTTTTCATTCATAAAAGACAGTCAATTAGACCTACTCCTTAAAAGTTTTAACTGCACACAAACAATGTTGAATGCTCGAATGAATTGTATGGCTAAAAAGAGCAAAAATTGGGTGAAATTTCGAAGTCCTAATTGTTTTGACCTGTTTGAAATTTCGTTCTTGTCGCTCAAATTTTGTTAAACTGACTCGATTACTGAATTAGTTGCTATTGTGAATGGGCATCACTGCCTTTGTTCTCAGGGCAACTAGCACGTGACGTCATTAGAATAGCAATATATTTAAGGGGGGTTCTAGCATGATGGAGTTAGAAACTTACACAATAATAACTTCACTTTCATAAAAAAACAGTGTTTCCTTTTTTTTATCAAAGATGTTTAATACTTCAGTTCAATACTACTTTAATTATAACAGATGTTTGAAACGGCCCTTTGACTCTCCCAACTGCGTACTACTGGCCTCCGATTCAACATTTTCTCTTGTCAATTATTTCATCTTAAAATGTACTTTGTGTCTACAGTTTCTTCGAACCAGCTATGCTATCGGGTGTGTAATTAGTGTAATGTAACGTAAGAATCGATAAATGATCGCGCGTCAATATGCGGGACCAATAAAAAACAGAAATGGTTTGTTCGTGAAGTCGGAACGATTTCCGACCGTATATCAACGTTACCATTGGCCGCAATATTTGCCGACAAAAGAACGAAGGCTCCCCAAAAAGTCATGTGGTGATTCGAAGAGAAGATCAGTTCTTGGGGCGATTCTTGTTCGCGATATTTTCAAGTTTGCATTTAAATCACAGTTTTTGAAAGTATGTATGTGGAGCCGCTTAAACGAAAGATTATTGCCTATACAGCAGGTATTGAAGTTTCAAGCATCATCCGATTTTTCTGATAAACCTTGTGTACAGACTGACCACACTTCATATCGGAACGCTACGGTGCTTAGCTAGTTAGGTATCATTTTGTGTCCATATTTCAGTCGGCAGACCGTAAAATTAGAAAAACCCATTTGGTCGTTTACTTCTACCGACACTCAAAACGATCGAGTTGTTTTACGACATGTGACATGCAAATATACCTGGACATAACTTTATACCTCAACTCTTGAAGTACATTGTGTATCTCGCCGAAGCCCTTGAACGAAAGGTTACTTTGGTGTTCTTGGTGTTCGAGTTAAATATCGAATTATTAAAACTTCACACGCGATTTTCCCCGATTAACTCTGCAAGAAAACAACACATGCTTGCACGGCGTGTATGTATTTAGTCATCCGGTCAATGTTTATTTGTTTCATCGGTTGACTGAACCTGTAAAAGGTGAAACTTCTATGAATCTCGAAAGGTCACGTTCGAATTTGTTCATGTGAGTTCAAAATAAACGCTATTCTTCAAAAAATAAAAATAAAAAAAATAAAAAAAACATGTCTGTCAGTCCGTCTGGCGTACGACCACGGCAGGCGAGATTACCTTGGCAGTTTAACTGTAAACCGCCATTTTTTTGGGAGACATGCGATAGGGTACGAACGGAATTAATTTTGTACAGCAAGATGCAGATACAAGGCCAAGCAGTTCGACGGACGGCTGTAAACTGCCCGCATATTTTGCCAGTGTATGGGAGGCAAGCTTGCTGGCCGTGTAACGAAATCTTTAAGGCATCGATTGGCCGACCTGAACACAATTCCAGACGCCAGTATTGCGTTAAAACGCAGACACTTCTTCAGAAAGGAATAGCAAAAATACAGTCGGTGGAAATCGAACAATCAGCGTGGCAAATTTCACCTTTTACAATAACAGGATTGTAGTTTTCAGAATCCAAGTTTTCACAAGATGACGACGCACAATACAATGGAAAGTGGAATTTTCGTACTGTATGAGGACTGCTCTATACAGCGTATTTTGAAATCATTGAAGACGTAAACAATAGTGTTTTGGGTTTTGTTTCCTTTGCTGGAAAAGAGCTAAAGGTATGGCTTTTAGGAACCGGTGAGTTTTGAAAAATTACATCAATTAACGTACAGTACGTGTATGCTATTTTAAAGTCGTGTTATCATTATGGTATTTCAACAATCGCCGTATTTGTCGTTTGATGCCCCGGGAACTGTGATGAAGGCCAAGTAGGATTATACTGTGATCTTTTCGCTAGTTTTCAAAGCTATTTCAGAATGCCTTCGGGTCGCCATCTCAAATTTAATGTTGGTCAGAAAGAAAAGCGATTTGAACGAAGCAATAATATTGTACTGCATTCACGAAAATGAATTTGAAAACCGGAAACACAACAGCCTCACGAAGCTCGTCTTCAAAAGAGAGGGAACCCGGGCAATCGTGGAAACGGACGCCGTGAAAGAGACAATAGCTGACGTTTCGAGCGCAAGCCCTTCAACAGAGCGAATGAGAGGATCATGGGTAAACGGGGTTTAAAAGGGGATTCAGGAAGACCTCAGAGGAAGCATATGAATTTTTTGATTGGTTGTTGTGAAAAGCAGCCAATTAGAAAATTAGGTCAAATGTTACGGAGCTACGAGAAAGAGAACCGCTCGTTGATTGCTGCGGGAGATAAGGTACCAATTTTGAAAATCAGGCGCTGTTCTGTGCACTTGCGGGATTCGATGTTGCCTTGGTGAAGAGATAAGCCGATTTCTGAATGACTGCCTTTTCACAACAGCCAATCAAAAAATTCATACGTTTCCTCTGAGGTTAGTGTCTTCCTTAATCCCCTTTTAAACCCCGTTTACCCATAATTCCCTCATTCGCTCTGACAAAGGGCTAGCGCTCGAAACGTCAGCTATTGTCTCTTTCATGGCGTTCCATTACCCTCATAACACACAGTTGATACACCAGTTTGTCTTCCGCCACGCCGAAGCAGTCAATCGTGGAAACGATCAAACAATCAATTCCGACTCAAGAAAAGACAACACTCATGTGGGTGACAGCGTCGTGGACAGAATCGTGCCGATGAAACGACTCCGCAAAGAGAACAGCGCATGAATGCCAATCAAAAGCGACATGAACAGAACACCGCTTGAAAGGGAATTGGTAACTTCAGGAGAAAATGCGGGCTGAAGAACAGACTCCGCAACAGAGACCCGAAAGCACAGCGCATGAAAGCGGATCGGGAGTATAGAAAGCGGACTAGCAGGTGATTTCTTTAAGGCATCTGAGCACAACAAAGTACGATCGCGACGCCGTTTTGTGTTAAACTCAGATACTAATTCAGAAAGGACAAGCTACAAAGGTCAGTCGAAATCGAACAAGCACCGTGACAGATTGCAAGTACGCCGTCTATATTCTGCTATATGACCCGGTCACTTCAAGAAAATATTAAAATATGCATGTTGCTGGATCATTTTCTCTCAAAGTATTGTTTTAATACGCTTCTGTCGCCAGTTTCGGCTAGCGTATTCGCTCAGAGTAGTCGGAACCTGGGGTTTTAAATGATTTAGTCAGATGTCTGCTTTTCTTTCTAAAACTGTAACTGTCTATTCGAGAAATGCTGCACTCTGACACGCGGTTATTGCAACGAGAATCATTCACAAGCCCTTTGAAGTTTGACAAGATTTGAAGCCCATGTATCATTTGAAGTAAAGGCGCTGTTACACTGTGCAACTTTCTCAGCAACTTGTCTCCCAACGGTTGAAAAAGTATCGTTGCAGTTGCGGAGGTGGGGTGTTATACTGTGCAACGTGATCTCAGCAACTTGCAACAATTTATGTTGAGAAAAGGTGGGGAGGAATTGTGATTGGCGCACTGTAAATTCCAGACGTCAACACGGCGGAATTTGAATAATTATTTATAAAATAAAAGTTATCCCCCGAGCGAAGTGAGGGGTTACTAACCGTGACAGCATTTGATCGAGTGAATGTTCGTCTGTCATTCAGTCAAGGGGCAGACAACACTTCATGTAAAGACTAACGGAAAACTATTCTACTCCTTATAAGGCAGTTTGTTCCTTATAAAGGATGCGTGCGTCGGATAAAATTTGACAGATTTGAACTAAACTTTGAACGAATGCCGAATGATTCGCTCTGCGTTAAAGAAAATGAATCTGGAAGCTGAAAAACTGAATGAAGCTCGTCTTCAAAAACGAAGAGAGTATGACAGGGCAAGGCGCAAGCGTGAAACAATCAAAGAGGAGAAAATCTGTCTTGAGCAAAGACACGAAGTACAAAGCCTTCGAAAACAAAACCAGAGATCAGAAATTCCTGCCACAAAAGGATGATATGACAGAGAGTATCAGAAGAAAAGCGGGCACAGGAGACTACAACTGAACTCCGCAAAGACAACAGTGCATGAAAGCGGATCGGGATCAGTATCGTAAGCGGTTCTTTGAGGCATCTGAGGAGTCGTGAGGAAAACAAACTCCCGATCGGTACTTATTCAGAAAGGTCGGCAGTCAGTGGAAATCGAACAATCACCGTGACAAATTGCAAGTACATTATTATTCTATCACGTATCCTCTGACTCGATCATTCAAGAGAATAATAAAATCTGCATGCTGATCATTTTCTCTCGAAGCATTGTTTTTAATACGCTTCTGTCGTCAGTTATTCGCTCAACGCAATCCTGAACTTGGAGTCTAGAATGATTTAGTCAGATTGAATTACTGTTTTCTTTTATTAAACCCTTCAGGTCTTGCTTCGATTCTTGGTAAGCTATTTTGACGTACAAAACAATTTTGTCTCATAAATATGCGTGCTCTAAACAATGCCACGGTTCCATGCACTTCAGATTTTAAATAAATCGCACAGGAGGCCTATTTATTTGTACTGCAAATGAATGAATTCAAAACTGGAAAACTAAAAATTAGTGTTCATTCTTCCGTACGACGGCCGGTCAAGCAAACAGCTTAAATTACTTTGGCGTGACGATGTCCTCACCGTGAGAAGGCGTACGGCGTCAAGCAAAGATTGTTTTTCAACGCGATATTTTTTCGCCTTTCTTTGCGTCCTGCACTTGACTTCCAAGATGTGTTTGCGTCAAAACTTCAGTAAAACATCCATGTCATTATCGTATTTCTAGTAAAAGAATTGGTTCATGCTTTTAGCTGTTCGTCTATCGAATTATGGATGCACTTGGGAAGTTGGGAGAGCACTCGTGAAGCTAGAGTTGCTCTTGGCTACGCCTCGAGCAACTCTTACGCTTCTCTCGTGCTCTCCCAACTTCCCGCGTGCATCCATAACTCGACAAACGCACGCTAAGCATGAACCAATTCTTAATTTTATAGCAGGAATAATGATATAAGGAACGGTCACTTCATTAGTCTCGAAAATTGCACAGCTGAGTACTTTGGTTTCACAAATAACCGTAACGATGCAGGTGTTACGCACACCAAATCTAAGACAATTAGAAGAAGATCAGAAGTTACATTCTCACCTTAAATTAAAGTTTTTCTTTGGAATGGCCAACAGCTGACGTTATAGAGTCGAGACCTGGTTGTACAGGTGAAAATGTGAGAAAAGTAAAATTAGGTTTTCATCTGGTGAATCGTCTGGTGCTTGTTAATCTTAGAAGTTTGTTTGTCGCACACCTTACGTTAGGAATTTAGTTAGAAACCCAATCCCCCCTCCCCCACCCCAACCAATAAAATTTTATCGAAAATTGGTTTCACAAATAACCGTAACGATGCAAGTGTTACGTACACCAAATCTAAGAGAATTAGAAGGAGATTAGAAGAAGAAGAAATATATTCTCACCTTAAATTAAAGTTTTTCTTTGGAATGGCCAACGGCTGACGTCATGTGTTCGAGGCCTGGATGTAATGGTGGAAATGTGAGACAAGTAAAATTAAGGTTTTCATCTGGTAAATCGTCTGGTGCTTGTTAATCTTAATAGTTTGTTTGTCGCACACCTTACGTTAGTCATTTAGTTTGACACCCACAAATCCCCCCCCGCCCCCCCCCCCCCCCCCAAACCATTAAAATATTTTGCGGCAAAGTCATAGAATGCAATCAGTATATTTTGTACGTCTTGAATGACGCAATGACAATCACAATTATTTAGAAGACGTTATCGAATTTCGTCTTTGATTATTTCTACCCTGTGTATACTTCTCCGCACGGCTTTGGCCATGAGTCACGATTTTGCTGTATGTCGAAAGTCACGATTCGCTCACATTTTATGTGGGCGCCTTGTTTTCATCCCATTGCGTTTGGGAAATCATACAACTTGTTCCTTTACCTCATGTATCATTCTGGCTTCGTTTTTCCCCAAAAGATCCACGTAATGATGTGAAAAAATCTTGGTCCGCCAGATCAACTACCAAGCCCCAACCCCCCCTCCCCCCCCTCAAACTTCGCCCACCAAAAGTTTTCTTTACTTTAAGTAATCCCCGAACGAAGTGAGGGAAATATTTACGACGCTAATGCAACATAGTCGGCTCATTTGAAGACTCCAAGCGCGTCGCCATCTCGAAATCTAATGTTCGTGTGTGTGTGTGTGTGTGTGTGTTTGTGTGTGCGATGCGACCTTTTTATGTCCAAATAAGGCAATGACGTAATTATTATCGACTAGCGTCACCGCCATGTTTTTAAGAAAGATTTGAACGAAGCAACAATTGTACGTAACTGTGTTCACGAAAATGAATTTAAAAGCTAGAAAACTTGAAACAGAACGGTCTCGCGAAGCTCATCTTCAAAAGAGAAGCGAACAGGCACTTCAAGAGCGAAAGCGGACCGAAGAGAAGACTCCGCAAAGACAACAGCGAATGAATGCCGACCAAAAGCGACATGAACAGAAGCGGGCAACACAGACAACTCCGCAAAAAGAAAAGCGCTTGAAAGCAAATCGGGACCTTCAGGAGAAAAAGAGGGCCGAAGAGAAGACTCCGCAAAGACAACAGCGCATGAATGCCGACCAAAAGCGACATGAACAGAAGCGGGTAACACAGACAACTCCGCAAAGGGAACAGCGCTTGAAAGCAAATCGGGAGCTTCAGACGCCGTTTTGTGTTAAACTCAGATACTTATTTAGAAAGGACAAGCAACAAAGGTTAGTCAGTGGAAACCGAACAATCACCGTGACAAATATATTGTATCCCGTATAGTATGTAACTCGATCACTTCAAGAATGTATTAAAATCTGTATGCTGATCATTTTCCCTCGAAGGATTGTTTTACTACGCTTCTGTCGCCAGTTTCGGCTACCGTATTCGCTCAGAGCAATCGGAACTTGGAGTCTTGAATGATTTAGTCAGATCAGTGTCTTATTTTTCTGTAATCTGACACGCGGTGATTGCAGCGAGAATCGTTCACAAGCCCTTAGAAGCATTACTGGGTCTGAAGCCCGTGTATAATTTGAAGTAAACTGTTCAAGTTTTGCTTTGATTCTGGGAGAAATCTTGCTGTTTTGAGTGGGTTCACATACAAAACAATTCGAGCCTATTAAATATGCATGTATGAATCTGGTGCATGCAGTCCAGAGTAAAAACAAATCGCACAGGAAGCCTATTTAATTGTACTGCCTATGAATTCAAAATTGGAAAATCAGTGTTCCTTTTTTCCCGTACTACGACGGCCGACCAACTTCAAACTTTGAGTATTAAATTTTGAGAACGTGCTTGGCAGACTGTATGAATTAATTTGACGTGCCGACCGTGGGAAATACGTACTTCGTCACGCAATCGATTCTTTTTTCAACGCAAAAGTATAACACACACCATTCTTTTTCTCCTTCCTTTGCGTGTAGCACTTGAGTTCGAAGAAAAGATTGAGTTAACATTTCGGTAAAACAAAGGCTACTCTTGTTGGGAGTTACCAAAATAAAAGTCCCATCAATGGCAGAGTGCGGGGGTATCTGCGATTATCGTATTTCTAGTAACTATGTCGACGACCCCTAAAACTCCCTTGCTTGTAATGCTTCAATGCTATTTAGTAGAGAAGATGTGGTGTTTATAGGAGTTGTCTCTCGTATAGATTGACATTCACTGCTGATGCGTCAATATCAATGTGAATATTTTAAGCAACAACAAAACAGATAGGCAGAAGAGAAAGCCAAAAAATATATGTGTATACAGAGCACTTCTCACTACAAGTTTGGTCTTACGAAGCTTACCTTCTATACCACGAAAGAATCCAACTCCGTCTGTCAATGACTGTCAGCAAATGCTGTTTATATACACAAATTATAAATGAGGTTTAAAAATGCCCCGTTACACTTTCTGGTTCGAGAGCGGGAAACCTTTCGGGGGAAAACCCGCAGTTCGAAACCAACAAGAATAAAAGTGTAATAAAAACCAACTTCATGGAGTATTGGGTGATACTATACATCTGCACACGGGAAGTAAAATTATTGGAAAACAAAACCTGAAAACCTACGACCATTCAAATAATAGTTGTCAAAAAATACACCTGATGGCAGCTAAGTGCCATTATTAACTATTATTTAGCAACGAACTGAACATAACTTCACTTGTTTGAAATAAAATCTCCAGAAAATCAACTAAGATTAGAAAACAGCTTTATTTCTAGAAGCGTAATCTTACCGTTCTTGTTAACTGCAATTTGATCGACTTGTCCAATATTGACCAAAATATCGACCAGGAACAAAACTTGGATGGTTGGACCACAAAGGGAACTTCTACCACTCGATTATCGCCTGCAGTGAAAAGAAAAAATAATAGAAGCATAAACTTCACAATGATGCACCACTGGTGGTTGGGGAAATCTTCGCCTTTAACATATTCGTCGTTGCGATTAATAAAACGTGGAGGGGATAACTATTAGAAACTACTAAGAACATATATAACATACGGTGATATAATAAAGAGGGGAAATAGACGAAACAACAAATATCGGGGCGATGATCCGAAGAACCGGATATCACACTCCATATCCAACACACAGCTAAAGCAACAGAAACTGAACTAGCTACAATGGCAAACCAACAATATCTCGACCGCCGACGACAAACTCGGAATGTATCAAAAAACGGTCTTCACAGGCAGTCACACAATATTAATGGTAAACGCACTGGAGGGTATTACACAAGCCACAAGGATTTTAACAGACTTAGGAAAAAGCTTCAAACAGTTCTACGAACACACAATTCAGTTGTACCCACAGTAGGAAATGTAATGAAACTTACTGAAAACAAGTTTACAAAAAGCGAATTCAGGTTTCTAAACAAAAACTTAAATCTTCTGCCCAAGACCGAAAGAATTCAACCAGTCAGACCTTTACAATGACTTGAACAAGTCTCGTAGATGTATTAAAATTCGCGCACATTTTGGCTCTAACACGAAGGAAGAACTCCCTGATGTCCGATATATGTCCGATATATATCCGATATATGGCCCTATAGCAAGTCAACTGTAAGTGTTTCCCGTTCAGGAGAGACATGCCCTAGAACGCTATGAAGCTCGCACGCACTTTTTTTGAAGTAAGTGAAGCAACTTAAGCAGTTGCAATGAGGTCGGAAAAATACCCGGGCTTCAATGATTTTCACGATACCGATGTGACGCTCTACCACTGAGCTGTGAAGCCGTATGGGAGCTGGTCAAGTGTGTGGTTCGATTTGTACCCGTCATAGTGATATGAATGATATGATGTATATATGATAAACTCATATATATGAACTGCGGATAGGAATGATGGAAACGGTTGGTTGAATTTTCAAATCAAGGAATGACTGAAAAGTTTGCTCGCCACGAGTAACTTGAGGGGGAGGGTTGTCTAAGGTACCCGGGACAACTTTTCTCCATATAAATGGGGCCAATAACTAGACGTGATGTATCGTGGATGATCAAATCGAGATATAAGCAACAGATATCAGACTTTTGATCATTTCATTTAGTTGTTATTGTGAATGGGCATCACTGCTTTTGTTCTCTGGGCAGCTAGCACATGGCGTCATTAGAAGAGTCAAGCCTCTAGCACGATGGAGTTCGAAACTTACCCAATAACAACTTCACTTTCAAAAAATAAAAATTATCAAAGATGTTTGATGCTTTACATCACTTTTTTTACATCGCCACTTGGGCGCCACGTCAGCGTGTAATAAACTTTATTATATGGCACTGATACTACGCACGCTACGATTGGTTAATTTACCGGTCCATACTTTCCTGTACGGACCGCAAATTGATTTTACGCACGTTCTGATTGGTCAATTTTACCGGTCCATAACTTACTGTACGGACCGCAAAATCAGTTTGCACATGTGGATCGCAAATGATTACTCGAAAAGTTGCTAAACGTTTGTCATAAAAGGCCCAGAAGTGCAATGGGAAGTTTAAACGTTCCGGATACTCACTGTTAAGTTATGATGATCGGGGAAAGCTTACAATCTTGGAAAATGACCGTTACGAAGAAGGAAAACATCCGAGGAAAAAATTGCTTGAGACCTCAGCCGTCATTGACAACAAGCGCTGCAGAGTAGGGAGGGTTGTTTCACCTCTGTGTTAAAATTTGCACACTTGCCAGGAAGAAAGTGGAAAGCGAACAATCACCTTGAACAGTTATGACTAAAACCGTGCAAGAATCAAGTTTTGCAGACATGTTTGCTCGTCATGGCGCACTGTGAGGACTGTAAATAAATTTTTCACAATGCACGAGAACTCTGTATTTCGAAATCACTGACTGGGACAAAAACGCCGTGGTGATTTGAGGACGTTTATTTTGCTGGAAGAAACCTAAACGCTCCACGAGGAGGCAGGAAAATTAAGCGGTGAGTTTTGAATAATATAACCTTCAACAATGTGTCGATCGGTCGCAGTTTGTGATGAAATGAATTCCTTTTAGTGCCATGTTGCCTTCTACATCATTGTACGTGTAAGAAACTTATTCAAAAGAATAAAAAATACTCTGAGTTACACAGCAGTTTCTTCTGGAAAGAGATAAGACTGCAGTTTTTTTAAATCTTTAGTGAGCGAGCAAGGGCGAGTTCGAGTCGTTCACCGAATAAAGTTCACTGCAGTGTTTGTTTGACACACCCTATGAGCCATTTCATTCAGCTCAGAACAAATTAGTATTTATCTAGGCAGTTGGTTCGACAGACGCTTATTTTCTTTCAAGATTTTCAAATCGGTAGAATTGTAAGCTGTTAACTGAATTTGTTGTGAAAACAAACGTGCGTAATTCATTCCTGATCGCGATTGATGTTGTTGAATGAACGAGACGAGTACTCGTTGGGGCCTTGTTTTGTGTTTACCGAAAGATCTAAAGCCATATAATAAATATCTTATTAACCTCGTTTGCTTGGTCCGTACCGTAAGTTATGGATCCTCGTTTTTTTCGTCGCCTTATGGCCCTCGCGCGAAGCGCGCTCGGGCCATAAGGCGACGAAAAAAACTCGGTCTATAACTTACTGTACGGACCGCGCACTCGGTTAATAAGATATATATACATCTAACATGTAAGAGTAATACCAGCTCTTAAGGTTGACTGCGTCGGCGTGGCGGAAGACAAACTGGTGTATCAACTGTGTGTTGATGAGGGTAATGGAACGCCGTGAAAGAGACAATAGCTGACGTTTCGAGCGCTAGCCCTTCGTCAGAGCGAATGCGCATTCGCTCTGAAAAAGGGCTAGCGCTCGAAACGTCAGCTATTGTCTCTTTCACGGCATTCCATTACCCTCATCAACACACAGCTGATACACCAGTTTCCACATCTAACATGGTTTATCAGCCAATCGTGTTTAGCATACCATCATAATCATTTTATAAACAGAAATAATTCGTGGTCATGTAGCTTTCTAATTTTATCAACTTGGGACAAAAAAGCTAATTTACCAAATTTAAATACATTTTTTGTACTTTAAAGCACAGCAATACAACGCACTCAATCGCAAACTGAAAAATAAAAGTCGAGCTTTCTTGCGACTATTCAAACTCTCCTTGTTTGGTGCGAAAGAACGAAATATCAAAATAATAACAAGCAAAAAGCTGCATTTATTTATAGACAACGAAATGCCTGAACAGCAGGAGGAAACTATGCTCAGTAGTCGAACCGTCAAAGGAAAACCTGAAAAACGTCTGCCGACGCCGTAAGATCCGAGCAAGTTTATCAACATTTAGCAAACAGGACACCACGGACTACTGGGAAAATAGAATATTGGGCATTTTATATCAGGAATAAGGATATGAGGAACGGTCACTTCGCTATTCTCGAAAATGCACAGCTGAGTACTCGGTTTCACAAATAACCGTAACAATCCAGTTGTTAGCGCACCAAATCTAAGAGGATCACAAGGAGATTAGAAGAAGAAGAAATACATTCTCACCTTAAAATTAAAGTTTTTCTTTGCAATGGCCAACAGCTGACGTTATGAGGTAGAGGCCTTGCTGTACAGGTACATAAAATTATGTGAGATAAGTAAAATTAAGGTTTTCATCTGGTGAATCGTCTGGTGTTTGTTAATCTTCGAAGTTTGTTTGTCGCACATCTTACGTTAGGCATATAATTAGACACCCGAAACCAACCATTAAAATAACTTGCGGTCGAAGTCACACAATGAAATCAATATATTTGTACGTGCTGAACGATGCAGTAACGATTACAATTATTCAGAAGACGTTATCGAATTTCGTCTTTGATTATTTGCATTCTGTGTATACTTATCCGTACGGCTATGGCCATGATTCACGATTTCGCTGTATGTCGAAAGTCACGATTCGCTCACATTTTATGTGGGCGCCTTGGTTTCATCCCATTGCGTTGTCAGTCGTATTGGGGAATCAAACAACTTGTTCTTTTACTCATGTATCATTCTGGCTTCGTTTTTCACCAAAAGATCCACGCAATGATGTGAAAAAATCTTGGTCCGCCAGATCAACTACACCCCCTCCTCCCTTCCCCCACCAAACGTCCATTTTACATTAACTGATGAATATGTCGACGACCCCTTAAAACCCCTTGCTTGTAATGCTTCAATGCTATCGAGTAGAGGAGATGTGGTAATTATAGGAGTTGTCTCTCGTATAGATTTACAGTCACTGCTGATGCATCAATGTAAATATTTTAAGCAACAACAGAATATTTAGGCAGAAGCGAGTGCCAAAAAAATATGTATCTATATATATAACACTTCTCACTACAATTTCTGTCTTACGAGGCTTACCTTCTATACCACGAGAGAATCCAACTCCGTCTGTCAATGAATGTCAGGAAATGTTCTTTACATACACAATATAAACGAGGTTTTAAAAATGCCCCGTTACACCTTCTGGGTCGAAAGCGGGAAATTTTCGGGGAAAAATCCGCAGTTCGAAACCAACAAGAATGAAAGTGTGACAGACTTTAATTTTAGAAATTCAGAAACCTCTTGTCCAAATTTTATACGAACCAAAGCCTGCAATTAAGGTTGGACAGTTTTGAGCCGCATAGTAAACAATTATTATTCGATTCCATATGAAGAAATGTCAGTTAAAGTCACAGCTCTGGAATTGATACATCTTCTTTGGGCGCGTTCGATTGGGTCTAGTCCAGAATAGGAATAGCGATTCTAATTGATGAAATATTTTGCTTTGGAGCTGAATTATGCCGAGATGTATCGGGAGCTGTTTCAAATGTCAGTATGAAGGTCTTGAAAACAATCCCAAAAATATTTCCCCCTGAACTAGCAAAACTTTAGATCCTTTTAGCTATTTCTATATTCCGGAATACGGTCAATCGAACGCACCCTTAGATTCGAGTAACTCCGCTGGCTCCCGCAGTAGTAGGTTTACATATTGTACAAGGAAATTATCTCCTTATTCTCATAACAATTACTAATTCAAGGCAGGGTTGGAACCGGCGAGATTTACTGCGCTGACAAAACCGAGCGGTACAGAGGAAAATGGCCATACCAACTTCACAGAGTATTGTGTTATTACTATACATCTGCCCACATAAAGTAAATTGGCAAACAAAACCTGAAAACCTACAATTTAAATAAAAGTTGTCAAAAAATACACCTGATGGCACCTAAGCGCCACCATTAACTATTATTGAGCAACAAATAAGACATCACTTCACTTGTTTGAAGTAAAATCTCCAGGAAATCAACTAAGACTAGAAGACAGAGCCAAAAGCTACCGCCCACAATTCATCCTTGCACTCGCCTGGGAAGGGGTACTCAAGCTTCGCTTTCCGACAACTGTTCGCTTCTCGTAACAGATAATATCCTCGCACAATTATCAAATCTCCTCTCCAAAAGTAGCCTATTGTTTTTATCGCTGGAAGCGTAATCTTACCGTTCTTCTTAACTGCGATGGGATCGACTTGTCCAATGTTGACCAAAATATCAACCGGGAACAAAACTTGGATTTTGGACCAAAAAGAGAACTTCTACCACTCGATTATCGCCTGCAGTGAAAAGAACAAATATTAGAAACATAAACGTCACAATGATGCACCACTGGTCAGGGGAAATCTTCGCCTTTAACATAACTGTCGTTGCGATTAATAAAACGTGGAGCAGTTAACTACAAGGAACTACTACAAACATATGTAACATACGCTGATTCAATGAAGAGGGCGGCAAATCGACGAAACAACAACTATTGGGGTGAGGATCCGAAGAATCGGATATCACACTCCATATCCAACACACAACTAATAGCCACAGGAACTGAACCAGCTACAATGGCGAACCAACAATATCTCGACCGTCGACGACAAGCTCGGAATGTATCAAACAACGGTCTTCACAGGAGGCAGTCACACAACATTAATGATGAACGCACTGAGGGTAATACACAAGCCACAAGGGTTTTAACCGACTTAGGAAGAAACTTCAAACAGATGTACGAACACACAATTCAGTTGTAATGTAATGAACCCTACTAAAAACAGGTTTACAAGGAACGAATTCAGGCTTCTAAGCAAGAACCAAACTTTGAACTCTTTGGTTTGTCTCACACCCTACTTTAGGCATTTAGTAGACACCCCCAATGCCCCACGCCCTCCGCAACCATTAAGACATTTTGCGGTAGAAGTCAGAAAATGCAATCACTATATTTGTACGTCCTGAACGACGCAGTGACGATTACAATTATTGAGAAGATGTTACCGATTTTCGTCTTTTATTATTTGCACCCTGCGCACACTTCTCCGCACGGCTTTGGCTACGAGTCACGATTTTGCTGTATGTCGAAAGTCACGATTCGTTCACATTTTATGTAGCTGCCTTGTTTTTACCCCATTGCGTTGTCAGTCGTATTAAGGAATCATACAATTTGTTCCTTTACCTCTTGCATCATTCTGGCTTCGTTTTTCCCCAAAACATCCACGCAGTGATGAGAAAAAATCTTAGATCGCCAGATAAACTGTACCCCCCTTCCCCCTCCTAACTTCGCCCACCAAACGTCCATTTTTACGTTAACTGGTAAATATGTCGACGACCCCTTAAGCTCCCTTGCTTGTAATGCTTCAATGCTATTGAGTAGAGAAGATGTGGTGTTTATAGGAGTTGACTCTCGTATAGATTGACAGTCACTGCTGATGCATTAATTTGAATGTTTTAAGCAACAACAGAATATTTAGGCAGCAGCTAGTGCTAAAAAAATATGTATGTATACAGAACACTTCCCACTACGATTTCTGTCTTACGAGGCTTACCTTCTATACCACCAGAGAATCCAACTCCGTCTGTCAATGAATGTCAGCAAATGCTCTTTATATGCACAATATAAATGAGGTTTAAAAATGCCCCGTTACACTTTTTGGTTCGAAAGCGGGAAACTTTCTGGGAAAAACCCGCAGTTCGAAACCAACAAGAATGAAAGTGTGACAGATTTTAATTGCAGAAATTCAGAAACCTTTTGTCCAAATTCTATGCGAACCAAAGCCTGCAATTAAGGTTTTGTAAACAATCCGGAATCCCCCACCCCCCCCCCCCCCCCCCAATAATAAAAAACAAAGAAACAAAGAAACAAAACGAAAAAAGAAAACAAAAACAAAAACAAAGAAGCAAAAATTACTTATCCTAGCATTACTCATAGTTACGATTTCAAGGCAGAACTAAAACCAGCCAGATATACTAAGCTGACAAAACCGAGAGGTACACAGGAAAACGGCCATACCAACTTCATGAAGTATTGTGTTATTACTATATATCTGACCACGCAAATTAAGATTATTAGCAAACAAAACCTGAAGACCTATACGACCATTTAAACAAAAGTTATCAAAAAATACACCTGATGGCAGCTGAGCGCCAATATTAACTTTCATTAAGCAACGAATAAAACATCATTTGACTTGTTTGAATAAAATCTCCAGGAATTCAACTAAAACTAAAAGGCAGAGTCAAAGGCTACCGACGACAATTCATCTTTGCACTCGCCCGGGAAAGGGGAGAAGGGGTACTCCGGAAGGGGTACTCGAGCTCCGCTCTCGGACAACTGTTCACTTCTCGTAACAGAAATATTGTCCTCGAACAATTGTCTGTGCAAATCTCCTCTTCAAAAGTAGCCTATTGTTTATATGGCTAGAAGGGTGATCTTACCTTTCTTGTTAACTTCTATGGGTCAACTTATCGAATAGTGACCGAAATATCGACCGGGAACAAAACTTGTTTGGACCACAAAGAGAACTTCTACCAATTGATTATAGTCTGCAGTGAAAAGAACAAATAATATAAAATATAAATTTTAAAGATTTTAAACGGAACTCTTCCCACAATTTATTTGATATTTGTATATACATATGTATATGTCCGATATATTGCCCTAGAGCGAGTCAATTGTAAATGTTTTTCGTTCAGGAGAGGCATGCCCTAGACCCCTATGAAGCTTGCGCCCCACTTTTTAAAACTGGTCAAAATTTCCTGGGTCTTCCCTGAACACAAACAATAAGCAATTTATTGTACAAGGTTAAGCAAAATATTGTAATTTGCCAGTGGCGGAGCAGATCAATTATTCGCCGATGCCGGAGAGAACCTAGATAAGGTAGACACGCGGCAAAACAACTTCTATTGAGAGGTCAGTTGACTATCCCGGGCGTGACCGCTTAATAGAAGTTTGACTGTATTTGTATCATTTATTTATACTAATGTGATGTGGTTTAGTCACGTTATCAGTCAATAAAGCAGATGCAGATGCCCCCATATTTGTCACAGTCTGACGGCTACCAAATTATGCGAGTCTCGCGCTAATTCATCGTAACAAAAGATACACGGCAAAACAATGCTTCGCGGCATTGATCGCAATGTTGGTGGAGTGTGGGTGGTCACGGTGAAAATTGTTGAGCATACTGTGGTTTTCTTCGACTTTTGAGTGTACAACCTGTGCCATAACAGTTCGATCAGAAGACAAAATTAGCATTTGTGAACAAAGCGCGCTCAAAGTGCATTTTCCACCACAATACGCAGAGCAAAACAATGAGACATTTGTGTGACATCTGAGCGGATTCAACAGGTTCAAGAGCAAAGGTTAGTGTCCGAGTTTCTTACTCATCTAACTGACAGCAAGACAAACCACGTGGTCGCTTCGAGGTTTTAAGTGCCCCCAGAGGACTGAGCCAAGGAATACCAGCGCAGGAAATGAAGAGCATTCAAGTGCTAAGAACACTTTGCAATAGAAGTCTATTTCACGACGGAATGTTCACCATTACAATCTGTTATCTGAAGTCGCGTGTTGCATAGAACGTATGGCAAATCATGAACCTGAGGCTAATCTGGAAATCTGAACGCCTTACTAAGAAGTATAAAGTGTTAGCTACGTTTCGAGCGCTTTAATAGCAGCTTTCGTCAGAGGAAGTTCACCGACGAGGGGCTAAACGCTCGAAAGTACAGCTAACATTTACTTCCACAGCGGTAAGATTTCCCGCATTGATCTCAACTTGATACACAATACGCTATTTTCAACACGCCGACAAAGTCCCAAACTTGTTCTCACGACGAACCATTGTTGCATCAAAGCATATTTATGCATTATCACAAGTCGGCTCGCTTAATCAGTTCGCGCTCGTTACAAAAGTGAGGGGAAGATTCAATAGTGGTTCGCGCGTTTTAACGACGAGAAGGAATTATTAAGGTGGCTCGTAATAGCTTCTGGCAGTTTATAGACCAGGAAATGACCTTCAGTTTACTTTCTCATAAGAGTTTTATGTTTATGCCATTGAGTTCTTATGAAGAGTGTATTCCCATGTGTAATCGATGTGGCTTTCGGAGTCAGATTTTCGATGTGGAAGACGAGTGGGCCAAGATGATGAAATTTCGACTTAATCAGTGTTCGCGCGTCAATACATATATACATATAGACTAATAGACTACTTTTTTGAAGCTATTTGCAATATGCGAGTCAAACTATAACGAGTCAAAGTCTGGCTTACCTCGCAGAAATTTTTACAGAACGACTTGAAATATTTTGGCAAGCTATACTTTCCTCCTTTTATGTCGATCAGCTCAAATAAATAATCATATAATAAACTGTCATGTTTGTGCATTTGTGTTTGGTCATGCATAGTACGTAGCTGGCATAGTAGAACATAGTGTAAAACCCCGATCAAACGGTGATAATATTCGATAATAGTTCGTGCCCCGTTGTAACACGAACTACCTATCATAGACTATCATCAACTAGCAAATAGCTTCACGTACGCTTTGCGGACCTATGTTTTATAGTTGCAGGCGCATGCAAGCTTGATGGGCCACAACCTTCGATATGAGAATTGTTTGGCGAGCACTCATGCGTAAACGTTGTAGAAAACGACTTTAAAACTCAACATAGCCGTCCTAACTCAAGTAAGAGCGCATTATGAAGCATTTACATTGAGGCCGAACACAGTCCGTTGTGAAAGAAAGCTAAAAGTTGAATGTTAAAGTCTTGGCCCGTCAAGCTTGGATGCGCACGGAGCCTTGAAAAAAGGCCTTAGTCGTAAACGTGCAGTTCAAGAGCAGTAGCAAAAAAAGAGCCCTCTATGTGAATTACTTAACCATTTAACTCCCAAGTTCAAAATACAAATTCTCCCAACCATAAAATAAGAAATGTATAACTGATGAAAAGAGAACTTATGTTTTAACTAGCTGTCGCTTGAGCAAGGTATCAAATGCCAAATTCTCCACACTGCATGATATATCTCTGGTGGGAGACTGAAAAGAGAAAATTGAAGTTGATCACTCTTGGGAGTGAAAGGGTTAATTATTCTTTATTATATATACTTGTTGTTCTTCCACGAAGACACAAGCATATAAAGCAAACAAATATTTTTCTTCTTTTACTGACTTTGCGTCGATGTGTCTGCCATCTTGAGAGCTGCCTCTCTTGCGAACGTCCGTGTTTCCGCTTTTTTCAATAAAGCATTCACTCATCCGTATATGTGTGAACTTATAGAGCTGCTTTCGGGTGTGTCGAAAACCAAAGTAAGTACGCCGGCAATCACAAAAGCTGTAAAAAGCACTCTCAACTGAATAAAAGGTAAAAGTAATTGGCGCGGTTTAGTTTTACTTTAAAAGAGAAACCAATCAGCAGTGCCAGGAAACGCCATCGCCATTGCCTGTTTGCCTAAGACTGTTGCTAAACGTAGCAAACGCAAACGCAAACCCAAAGCAATCACATAATTATACTTTCGGCATTCGTCCAGAAACGGTGCTACAGCCCCCAGCAGGACAATCAGCCGTCTTCGTAACAATTTTGTTTTATTTCACCCAGCGTTGCAGACGAGGCAGGAATCGAGGAAGTTGCTAAAAACTCATAAGCATGGCTGACTGTAACGCAAACTCACTCAAACAAGATGGCGAAGATTACCTGTTTACTCAGCCACTCCTCCTCAAAACCAAGCCAGAAACATCTGGGCGCCTTCACGCCAAAAGAGGTCTGTACCAAAAAAGAAGGAAATAACTGAATAATGAAGCAAATGAGACTCTAGTACAAAAATATTAAACCCAGGGCTCCCGGATATATTCTTTTTACACGGGCTGTAGATTGCGAGGCCGTGTGTGATTTTCATGGTTTTACCAGAGACAAAGCGCATGCAGTCACTCAGTTTTGCTCAGTTATTCTCCTTTTTTACCCCGTTTCCTTTGGTATTTGTCTGTCTCGTTCTTGCAGCTCCGTTTAGGTTTATTCTCCTGTTCTTCAGTTGTTTCATGACTTTTGGACCGTTCTTTTACTTCGACATGCCAAGGTAAGGCCACACACACGCGAAAAAATAAACAAACAAACAAACAAACAAATAACTATACACACACAGGAAACAGTTCCTCGTCATCAACCGCACAGTTCTTTGTAAGTAGTACAAGATAGCGCTGTCTGCGAAATTCAAACCTATAAATTACTCGCATTCGTGTCAAAATTAAAAAAAACGTAAAGGTAATTTAGCAAGTTTTAAAAAAAGGTACTTGCATATTTATTTATTTATTACGTTTTTCGTGTTGGAAACCAAATTCAGCCAGAACTTTTTTTACATATTTATCATGTAAACAAAAACATTGAGTTGACTGACAGGGCTCCTTTAATGCAACGGGTTTCTTACAGAAACGAAACTCACTGCAGCATGATAAGGATCGTTATCGCTCTCAGCCATATGAAGACCATCACCATATTCACAGATAACACGACAAATATATGGCCTTATGACCCATCAAGTATTTCCTCCGGGGCGTGATTGGTGGAATCGTGACACGTGACCAAATAACGTCCACTCACGAGCCTACCAACTACTGATGTGTATTGACAAATACCCGAGCACAGTTTTATATATCAATCACAAAATATCATTATAAGACTACCGAGGAAGACATCAGTTTATTATATTTGTCGAAAAAGCAGGTCCAGAAAGTACTAAAGAACTTCAAAGTCCTTGCGTCAATATTTGCGGTGCGAGAGGAAGGATAATAAAGGATAATGATGAAAGATGAAGGATGAAGGATAATAAAGACAATAAACTATTTTTGGCTTCGGAAATATGCACGAATACTTTTCCGTGGATATTATCCGTTCCTAGAAGCGAACAGTTGCCCTCGAGCTTCGAACTGTTTGCTTCTCGGAACAGATAATATCCTCGGACAATTATCCGTGCATATTTAATCGCTTAAAGTAGTTTATTGTTTATTTATTATTATTTTTATATTCAGTTATTATAATGCGTGTATTATAATTTCACGTGACTAACTGGTTTTCATGCTTGCCGTTCCTGTTCATTTTCAGTGTTTTACAAGAAAAGTTCACAGCGGTAAGATTGCTCTTCTGTTACATAAAATCAGACGGTAGAACAGATATACTGCCAATAAACTTGTGGTAAGATTAAAGATCAACTCTGTTTGTTTTCCATCTCCAGCCGCTGTACCCAAACACCACAGGCAACTGTACTACTGTAGACGGGCAACCAAAAGATGCTCTCAGCAACTCGAATGGAACTCATTGTAAAAGTGGCCTCGGTCTGAACGAGACAGAGTTCAATTTGATGTATTCTCTGGTTTATTGGGCGTGAGTGTTTAACTATAGTTTTTAACTCCTTCCAATTGTGGTATAATGGTTCGAGTGTTGTCGTAGCTCCATAAGAAAAGCATTACGTACTAAATTACATTTACGTTAATATCTCCAAGATGTTCACATAAACTTGTAGTTGACAGGTCAATTGATTTTTCTCACTCAATACCTTGTTGTATTAGCTCTACTTATAAAATTTAGTTAGTGGTAAGTGTGTTGGCATCAGCATGGTCTGAAACACTGCATAACTTATGCTTCTTTCCCAGAAATGCTTTGTTCGTAATCTTCGGTGGCTTTCTCGTGGACAAAATGGGAATATCAGGTAGGTCACAAAAAATGTGTGCTTACTCGGCGAGTATGATGTATGAACCAAACCTTACACTTATAAATTTATAAAATACGCTTCTGTTCATGATGCTGTCGGTCATAACATGTTTGTTATCTTTTCTCTAGACGTATTTGGCGCTGTTCGATCGTTTCACAATTTCGCCTTGCCCGTGCCTGTTCCCTTCTCTTTTGAAGACTAGCTTCGTGAGACTGTTCTGTTTCAAATTTTCCAGTTTTCAAATTAATTTTCGTGAGCGCAGTTACTTACAATTCTTGTCAGTAAAATTAACCACTGTTGGGGACGCTAATCGATAATTACTACGTCATATTGCCTAGGCACCTGGCCTAAAAAGTCGTACGATGCGGACAGACTGACGAACATTAAATTTCGAGATGGCGACAAGCTTGGAGTCTTCAAATAAGGCAATTTTGCTGCATTAGCGTTGTGATTATTACCCTCGCTTCGCTCGGGGATAAAAGAAGTAATAACGCGTTCCCGTGTATTATAGCCTCGTCTAAACACGAAGGAAGTTGGGAGAACAAGAGAGTAGCGTAGGGAAACCACGAGACCGCTGAGTAGCGAGGCTGTATTACACGGGAACGCGTTATATATTTCTTAAATATCACTATGGGACAGTTGGAGCTTGCGACGTATCTATACGATGCATCGATCGTTTTTTCTTTCTGGCTTTTTCTTTGCAGTTGGGGCAATGCTGTTTTCTTCACTTACTTTGGCTGGATCAGTAACGTTTTCTGTCGCGCTCTACCTCAAAGGGACACGCGCAATGTTCCCTGTCCTTCTGCTGGGACGATTAATATTCGGGTAAATTATCTCCAAATTTCGGTTCTTTCATAATCTTTGTCCGTTCATTAACATTAAGTGCGACTAATTATTTGAATTATTATCCTGTTCGTTTCTACAGGCTTGGCTTGGGACCATTACTGAGTATGACCCTATTTTATGTGATCTTGATCGTTAAAAGCTTTTGTATTCTGTTCCTCTCTTCCATCTGTATCGTCTTATTTACTTTATATACAGTACTTTATCCATAACCCTGCCTCCTTTTTATGTTCTAGTTGCACAAAGCAGAATGTTCGCCACTTGGTTCAAGGGAAGAGAACTCGCATTTGCGTTTGGCTGTACGCAGTTTGTCTCGGTAAGTCTAACTGCCCGTTCGCATACATTGCCTCGCCTACGTTTCTCATGACAATGAAGTTTACTGTGTGAGATAGGGAGACTTGCCTGCTATCAAACACCTCAAATATTAAAATCACACACCAAAGCTAATCCTTAACAAAACTTTATGGAATTTATTTGTAATAAACGCGCGCTATCGCAGTTTTACCGCGAGCATTTCACGAACGTTTCTTGATAACTTAACAAATCTTGTGTCGGTTTTGTTTATATTGCTGGTTTTTCTTTTTAGGGTGGTGCAATGAATTTCCTCTTTACAAACAGCCTTGAGGAGAAATACGGGATGCAATCAACATTCATTGGAGGTAATTATTCGCTGTATTGCACCGAGATAATGCATTGCATTACAAAAGAAAGTTATCTATTCCTTGTGTAAAACGATTAGCACGTTCATTGGTTGTCATATTTATAAACTAGGATATCTAAAGATAGTGATTGCTGCGCTGGTTTTGGTGTAATCTCGCATAAATGTAGTTGGGAGGACACTGCTTGTGCTGGATAGCAACTTATCTACTGGACATGGTTTCGCATTGAACAACTGGGGCCTACTGTATTCAACAGCACATGACAAGTCACCCATGTGGAAAGGAAGAACTCGAGCAGAACGTTTTGTTGTTGTGAAGTCAAGTGTCGCAAAGCATTTTGGTTGCAAGCGCGTGAGGCAGTGTGGTCTAATTGCAAACGGACGCAGTCAAGCGTAGCGAGATTTTTCCTCATAAGAAATATGAACTGCTGCTTCGCTCGCTGCGCAGCAATAAAGAGCAATATTCCTGTCCTATGACTAACCACAACGTAACTCATGAAGACCTTTCTCATCCTAACTAAACTCTGTTTATCAGTTGGGAGCTGATGTGTTCAGTGTTTCTTCAGCTTCCCTCGTGTGCGGTTTTGCACTTGTGTGTACCGGAGTCACGTGCGCGATGGATGTTCTCGGACAGAAGCAGATTGGCAAGGTATGAGTTGCAAATGAGCTCAACATTCGTATGTCTGAAAGACTTTCTTTATCCGCTCTTCAGGCTGCAATTTGCAGCGAACAATTCTGCAGAATTACTCTTTTCTCCTCTCAATCATGCGGACATATCATGCGTAAATATTTAAAAAGTGCAGATTCGCAAGGTATGAATTGCAAGAGAGATCAGAAAATTGCTAAATTCATATAACTTTAATTATAGCTCCCTCCTTTTTACTCAGGCATTGGACAAGAGGATTGCCGCAAAGAAAATGGTATGTCCTTATCGGTTTACATCGAATACTGTTCACAAGTAAAAGCTCAGTTTACCCGCCATTCTGACCGCCATAACTTGTTTTGTGTTCTAGAAATTCACAGATCTAAAACAGCTGTCTTCGTCCTTCTGGCTGCTAACTCTCTGCGAAATATTTTTCTTCAACGGAATTTACCCGTTTGTTGCAGACGCCAGGTATGACATAAGTATTTAACATAATTACGTAATATCAAAATAAATTACATAAATATTTTAACATAAATGCATTAAGTATTTAATATGTCCTGACGACTTGGTCTCCGGTCGCACTCGTAACTTTAACGACATTAATATCGGCATTTGAATCATTTGAAGTGCAAACAGCGATAATTACCAGAAATGTATGTCAGCAAGTTGCTACCGAAAATTGAAGAAGCTGTCGTATTGCTCCCAATGCTGAGTTATTATCGACTAAACTTTCTGGTTCGGGCCCTTAAACTGCAATCTGGAAACGACAAACTTAACAAAGACGTATATACACCGTTTTTCAGTCCTGGCCGGAAGTACTATACAATCCAGTATACAGAGAAACGTAAAAACAGACATTCCAACTTAAACTTATAGTTAAAATACGTTTCCAACCTGCTACGTTACCGCAGAGAAACGGGGAGATGGAAGCCATAAAACCGCAGAGACGCAACAGCTTGCATTGAACTTTATATGCTTTTCGTATCAACAGTGCCTTTGTTAAGAGAAATTACGCCAGTACCTTTCACTTCAATACTCGAGATTCTGCCTACATCGCCGGTAGCATCGTCTACGTGCCCATGATATTCGCGCCCCTATTTGGCATTATGCTGGTAAGTCTGCTGCATTCACGCATCAAGCGTTCCGACTTTTGGTTGGATCGCACTGTATTCTGGGTAGGTTTGGCTCAAAAAAGTGAGCACCAACTTTTCAATATCCGCCATTCTGCATTTCAAGCTTAGAGCTTGGTAGATGTGTACGTTTTAGAATGGATAGAAGCTGACTGAGCTCCAAGCGTGAAGTGCAAAATGACGGATATGGTACTCACTTTTCTGAGCCAAACCTACCCAGAATACAGTGCGAACCAACCAAGTAGTTCAAGCTCGTTTTAGGTTCACAGTTTCGTCTTTCATAAAGTCAGCCCTTACTGTACAAACGTTCTCTTTGATTTGCTCCTTGTTCTCGTTCGTTGGCACATTGTTTGTTCTGAAACTGTTTTTACTCTTGTACAGGATTCTTTCGGCAGGCGTGGTTTCATGTGCCTCGGTTGTGCTATTTCTACACTACCAGTGTACGGGATACTCACATTTTCCATCGACATTCATCCATTGGTGCCGCTAATTTGGCTCGGACTCAACTACTCCATGGCCAGTGTAAGTACACAACAGACTTGTCAAGGTTTTTTTAACGACTACGGATTTTTGCCCTAACTCACAAATGCCCCAATAATATGAAGTCAGCGTAATACCAACTGCTATCCAAAAATATATATACTCCTCGCCAGAACTCTCGTTTTGAGGTTAAGTCAACATTATATTTGGCAGTGTTTGACAAAAAAATAAATAGACGTTTCATTATTTATTATTATTATTTTAGTAATTTTTGGTGCAATGCAGTATATGGATACGGTCTAATCATATTGGGTTTCCTTTCAGGCTGCTATTTTTCCCTCATTTCCTCTCATTGTGAACGATGCAACTCTTGGTATGTTAAACGTTTGTTCTTGATCGCGTCTAATAATATTAATCAGAGTAAAAACCTTATTGCTGAACTGCTTAACATATACACCGCCGTCACAAACTGAAGATGGTTACGTCACGAGTCTTTGAATGAACCGTAAGTTATCTCCATTTTTTTCACTGTCCAGGTACTGCTTTGGGGCTACTGTCCGCCCTGAAGAGACTCAGCAATGGCTTCATTAATTTGCTGGTTGGACAGCTCTTGGACGGGATTCAGTAAGTGTGCTATTTGGTCAGTGGAAAAAGAATTAAAAAAAAATGTCGAAACAATAAAGATGCAAAAACGTACAGAATAAATCAAGTTTAGTTCACTATAACTTATGCAGCCATGTTGTCTTGTCTGTTCGCGCATTTTTCTCATTTCTCTCGGGGGATTTGATGTCGACTTTATCGCCAATTTGACGAGTCAAGTACGATCGAGTGGTACATGCACTACAGAAAAGTTTGTAGTTTGACATCGTAAAATGCGTTCGAGATGTATAATATGGACTTAAAAAAGGAGAAAAGAAAGAAAGAAATTCGAAAAACGGAGAGATTTTGATTTCGATCAATCGGTGATGTACCAAGTGGTACGGTCGAGTCAGGTACATGCACTACAGAGAGGTTTGTACTTTAACGCAGTAAACTGCGTTCGAGTTGCTCGAAACGGAATTCAATGAAATCCGATCACCGTATTTTACAGGGGGTCCCGCTTGTAACTTATAATGCCATGTTGTTGTGTCTGTTGGCGCATTTCTCTCGTGCAAACATCAAAATGTTTAAATTGAACTTGCAGATAATTACGTTCAAACGTGAAACTACGCTAAAGTTTTAACTGTTCGCTTCTTTATCTTTTCTATCTGCAGTTCTGCGAAGAATTGGTCGTATGTGATGTTGTTTCTGATGGCTAACATACTCGTGTGCGCCGTGTGTGCAGTTTTCTTAAACATCAGTGACTACAGTAAAGTAAGAAGACAAACTTATAACAACTACACTCAGGAATCACACCTCTAGGTCGATAAATGCGTGTAGTGCTGTGCTGCTTTACTGTACTTGGGGTGAGGATATTAAAACTTGAAGCATAAAACTTTACCAGCCCCACTTGTAACGTTTCGATTTTTTGGCTGCCCCCTCCCCCCCTCGTAGTTAAAAAGAATGTGAGAGTCCCCCTTACTTTCAAAAGTTTCTTTAGAGCCCTCCTTCTTCACGTGTCTAAAGATTTTCGGAGCCCCCCCCCCCCCCTCAATATCGCCACCCCCCTGTCATAATAAATGAACTTTTCTTTGAGGCTCAAAGTCACGGTTTTGGTACCACTTAGGGTGCTCAAGATCAAATGCTGACATTTTTATGTGACGGAGTACCGTTTACTGATCGGGTGTCTGTCGAATGGAATTTTACGCTATCAGACAAAACTGTTATCATGGTGTCACATAATTATATGGATGTCATTTAATGTATCCTGTCTTCTCTGTGCTGTGCAGTTTATTCAGCCTGTCTCTTTCTATTTTCCTCTCCAGGGTGGCGTATTGAACGCCCCGGCCAAACCGGACAATGCTGATACAGAAGGCCTGGAATCTAGTCCCCAGAACGAGGTCATTTGCCAAAGTAACGTTACGCCTCACCCCACGACGTGAAAAAATAATGAGTGTTTAGTTTCCTACGGTAAAACTTTGTACTATCTTGAAGTTTGTATAAAATACCTCAAATGATAAAGGACAGCATAGTTTTGTTGTTTACTTTCAAACACGGCTTCCTCTATGGCAAATTGGACTGACTTGACCTGATGAACGCCAAATTGTGTCTAGTTCGAGATAATAATTGTTATAGTTTGCAAAAAACGCCCGCAAAAATGTTAAAGAAAACAGCTTTGAAACTCTATCCCAAAGTTGTGTTAATGATCTGAGACGCTACAGTGCTTGGGGTATAGCTATGACTTAGTCCATTTATCAGGACGAGATTTTAGTTTAGTAGAAGTTAAGTTAAGAGAGTTGTAGTTTTATATTTACTTGAATCGATATTTAAACAGGGACATCTAATTAGCAGCAGCTAGTTTAAATAGAGCCCTATAAAGTTCAATTGGACTAAGCGATCTGAAACAGTCAGTGAAGTGTATAGATGGTCGGGCAGTAGGTTCGATAGCGACGAAATAAGTTGAGTTAATAAAGAAAAAAAATCAACATTCGTTGACCTAAATATCAAACTCGCACTCGCCTTTGCAGCACGACCCGCGTTGCGCATTTTATTTAAATGATGCACATTGACATACACCTCTTTCACAAAGCGTGGACTCTGTTTTTCCGTATTGCTACGTGAGTGAAAAAAAAAATATGAGCATCACTTGGAAGTATATACCAAAATTAGTGATCTTGAGAAATTTCAGCATCTTGCTGTGAGAACTTGCGAAGTTGCTGCTGTTTCAATTTGTAGAGATTTGTATAGAGAAAGTCAATCTGGCCTTCCTGGCCTCGCTTTCATGTATTTACTACACTTTACATTCGAATATTTTCGCTTCAATTCAAGATACACCGTTGGAATTGCAAGGAGTTATTAATAAAGCAGACTCTTTCTTGTACCATCGGAACTAGACTTCTTTTTAAAGTTAACTTTCTAAACATATTTAACTTTGGTGCCGTCAATGTGAAAGTCGTCTAATAACTCCCAATACACACACAGTCGGCCTAATGGCGAGTCGCGGCCCTTGCACGACGTAAAACGAAGAGTGACGGACCGGTCATGAAGGATTGCCAAGTATTCTGTCCTTTTATAAGGTTCTGACGTAGGATTTGCTCGAGTGGCTGCCGGATAAGTGATCCGATTTAACAGTAACCGCAGCGATGCCTCCCTCCCCCGAGGGGGACTCCAATATAAAAAGTACGTGGATGCTTGTCGTTCTCTTAGGGGTCAAATCACGGGTTTTTGTACCGCTTGAGGTGCTCAACGTCAAACGCTGACATTTTTATGTGACATGGTACCGCTTAGGGGTCGGGTGTCAGTCAAGTGAACTTTTTTGTTTGAAAACAGCAAGAGATAAAGTGCTTCATGATATAATCTTATAGCACTTAGAGGCATCGAAACTTTAAATTCTTGGTATGCTTTTATTGATACCTTTTAGGGGTCAAAATAAGCTCAAGCCACGCCCATTTTAGCACCTCTTAGGGGTCAAAACGAAAATTCCCGACGAGCATCCCCGATTTTTTTTTATGTGGGAGTCCCCCCTCTCCCTAGCGATGCACAGATTGTGCCTAACTCTACCTGGATTCATAGAAAACCTACCTACCTCTGTAGGGGGGATTTATGTCTACGTACCTCTTGTGCTAACAGCAATGGAGTGAGCTTGTCCAACACAAAATCATCAAAGCACAATAGCGAGAAATGACCAGGAATAGTAGTAAAAAGCTCACCATGTCTGCCTAAAATGGAAAGGACAAATTACTATGGCTAGAAGCTTTACAAGGCATGAGTGACCCACGGCTGATCTCGGGCAATTATCATCCATTCATCGTTACATTTGGTAGTCATTTGTTACTGGGTACAATTAGGGTGTGGTATGTCTTAATCTCCAAATTTTTTAAAATCTAATTGAAAATCAGTAATCTAAATAAATGGAGTAAATTTTCAAGGACTTTTTTATTTCAAGAAGTATATTTTTACGGTTCTAATTTTCGGGGATCGTTGGAAAATCCGTGAAATTCGCAAAAATTAGATCCCGCAAAAATATCATGCCATACTGTATGAGGGTCATGAAGTATCTACACATAACACACTGAATAGTAGCAACACTAACCTTAAACCCTAACCACTTTTGCAAACATCACACTAAAGAACCTCATTTACAAATTAGCCAATACTATATATCCAACACTTCTTAAACTATTTTGTGTTATGTTGTTCATAATGTCTACACAATTTGTGATGAAATTTTTGAACACACCACTACTCTACTAAATTATGTTTTGTTTTTGTTTTTTTGTTTTTGTTTTTGTTTTTTTCATGAAAAATTGTGGGGAATATTAAAGCTCCATTTGGTTCCCAACACAAAAGCAAAACAAAGAAATGGCAACCAAGGTGAATAATACTTCAGGCCAAATGAAACTACAATCCACTTCTCAAACTTGTAAGATGAAAAACTGATCCCTGAAACTAATGATTGATGATTGCTGGCATGCAAAGCACTCTTACCCAAGTATCCAGAAATGCCCATATTTGTCAAAAATGTATAATATTATTATTTACAAGCAGTGCCTTAGGCCCAGTTCAGATGCTAATCTTTTTATGAGCTGAACCTAATACATTCAATTAAGTTCTAAATAAAAAGTCTGGCGTCTTAATCAATTAAGAACATTTGATTTGATTTGGAACAGCTTACGCTTTTGAACGGCAGAAGAAGTGAGCTAAAAAGGTGACGCAAAATATATTTTAGTTCAGGGTGCTGCATTGACTACACTCAGAAAACTTCAGAAAACAATCACCTGCATAACAAAAGGTAAACTAATTTACACGCGTGGACTTGTCCTAAAACTTTTAGGCGCCACTGTAGCTGTTCTTCACCCCTGGACCAGCTGAGAGTTATGGCTTTGTAGCGACTGATACAGATGCTGAACTTTTCATGAACCAAATCTAATGCATAATTCTTTATTATGTATTTTAATGTTTTACTGTATTTCGATTAAGTTTGGCCGAATAAGTACATCATCTAAATCAACAGGCGAAATTAATTAATTTGGCTGGACCAAAATATTGTAATTAAGTTTGGCTTATGAAAAGATCGAGGTCTGAACTGCTAACCTTCTTAATTTATTCTATCTTATTGAAAAAGATACAGCTATTAAATAAATAAATAAATAAATAAATAAATATACTGAATATCATTCATTTACAACTCTCTCTATCACGTCTAATTTTGTCATAACACACTCTATTTTGGTCAGAAGTAAGTCCATTTTCCTTTCCAGTCTCTCAATTTTGACTTCATTATTATTGCAGTCTTGTAAATTATTATGTTCCTCATTTGGTACGTGTACTTTCTTTCTCCATGCTCTCATTCCATTCAAACTGAATACAACCAGAACTGTGACGACTACCACGATAGGCCTATTGGTGGCAATGGATCCTAACCACAAGCAAAACCCAAAAAGAAAAGCCAAGTGACGCATGCACCATACCGGTCCATAGTAGGAATGAAGCAGGAACATACCTGACATCACAGCCAGAAACCTCCTGAAGGACATCCTGGAGACGGAAACCAAGCCAACAAGGAACCAAAGAGCAAACAGAACTACAGAAAGGAACTTGCTCTTTGTTTCGCCAACTTGATCTGCCAACACAATCACTGTAGAGAACCAGTCAAGGCCACTTTGCAGGCAATAATAATAATAATAATAATAATAATAATAATAATAATAATAATAATAATAATAATAATAATAATTAATAATAATAATAATAAATATTATTATTATTATTATTATTATTAATTATTATGACTATTATTATTATTAATTTGACCATATCTTAAAATATGATATAATGCCTTAAACTTGGTGGAGCAGACTTGAGCAAATATTTTGAGTACCACTTGCATTTCAAAATAACACTCATTGTGTGATAAATTTTTATTGCATAAATTGATATGGGGTCAGTAGCATCTTAGGGATCCTTTTCAAGGTAAAAAATATATGGTAGTCCATTACTTTGGTCTAACAGTTTTTTATTGGCTTTTATTCCCCTGCCAATGTGTGCATGTGCAAAGCAGTGAGTGCTCTCATTTCATGTGCAATGTTGACATTATAGTCATTGGACATTGATCTGATCTGGAAATTCAAGAGTTCCCTGAGGTGCAATTTTGCCATTTGCAGGAGGCCAGCTGCCTCTACTTCAAAGTGAGGCTTAGACGAGTGACTCCTTTTCTTATGAAAAGTGACATTGATTTGGAATTATTGGAATTATTTGGAATTATATGAAAACTGTAAATGCTAATTGACCTTGTAGGTGGGGGGCTTATTAAATGAGATGACAACAGAGGGACCCCTCTGCAAATCCCTTTGTTGGTGAAGTTGGCTTCCTCATTAAAGATTATTATTATTTTTAGGCACTGTACATGTATTTTCTTGGTCAGCAAAGTGTTAGGTAAACTTAGATGTGGGAAGTGTAAAGTTCAAAAATAAATCACCAAGCATCTAATGCATGTCATGTGCCTTGTTTCTTTAATAATTTTGATGTTCAAAGTCGACAGCATGAAAACGGGGAGAGAGGATTATTTGAGAGGGGGGCTTATTTCAAAATTGACTTTGTAGTGGGGGGCAGGGGACTTATTAGAGAGGGAGGCTTTTTATTGGAGCATTTACGGTATACAAATGAAAACTTCACATGAAGCCTCACTTTCAAACAGAGGCAACAGGCTTGCCAAAGATAGTCGTGGAGAAAATACTCCTTTCTACCTTCTTTCTAAACCCGACGACATTCAATGTTGCTGTATTAACAAACATTACCTTCTAAAAAATGCAAAAAAAAGTTTTTTTTTCTAAACTCAATGACATTCAATGTTGCTGCATTAACAAACATTACCTTCTACACCCAACAGTCGCCTCAGGAAGTCGTCAGTGTAAGCAATGCCTTTTTCGTGAAGAGAATTCACAGCGCTGGCGACCAAATCCAATGCGACACAAATTGTAGGCTGTGCCAGAACAATGGCGGAGAAAACGTGGAAGGTTTTAGCTGCAAACTTTGTCGTCCTCTAAAAGTCCTGCATGACTTGTTCAGGACAATACTCTTGTACTTTAAAGTAAATGCCCTTTACAGTTTCAATTGCACCAGGAACCACGCTGTGCCACAGGAAGTTCACAAGTTCATCCAAGCTCGGCGAAAGGACTACAACGTTCGCTACTACAAGTAGAATGACCAGTTTAAAAATGATGCTCACAAACCCCATGCTCCTTACGTCTATTCCAGTGTAATGTAGCTGTCCATTGTATCAAGAGAAGCCCGAAATTCTGTGTTTTTGTCAAGCTTCCCTTTGTTAAGTTTCCCGCTGCAGCAATCAAACAAATTGGGGAGACTGGGTAGTAGCAGTTCGACCGCAGACACAAAGGACCGCAGACGCTCGATGACAAAAAGGCAGAGAGGGGTGGGGGTGCGTAGATTTCCATATGAAATGTATTTAATATGTGAGAGCTAAATACATGAGCCTATCAATGTGCCTTGGTCCTGCAAATGCTTATAAAAGAACAGCAAATCTGCACAAAGCCAGTGGAAGAAAAACCTTGAAACTGGCCAGATATCTTTAAATAAATATCTTAGAAATTTCTTTAAATAAATATCTTAGAAAATTCATTACAGCGTACTTGTAGCTGAGCAGTATTGGATATATTCATACAGAGTGTCCATATATTGGCTTATCTGGACCTCTTGGAAAGATAAATAACAGCAAAACAAAGACCAATTTACTCTGCTTTAAGAAAACAACAACTCATCTTAATACATATAGTAAGCATACAAATATTTCAGTGTGGTTAAAATGACAGGTGATCTCTTGCTTCAGTTCAAACTGGTCATGCAATCAATTCTTCTGATGCTACTCACATTTTTTTAGGATTAGTTAGCAGAATTATAGGCCTTGATCCTGGAGTTTGTGAAAGGAGAAATTAGTCATCCCTATTCACTGCAGGACATCTAAAAGTGTTTATAATTAAACTTTTGATAGTAAAGGCAAATTTAAAACTCTCAGGGGAGTTTTTCTATAAATGTACCCATGTTTTACCTCACAGTTTTCATTGCTCTTATTATTATATGATTATTTGCTCCCTCAAGCTTTTTCAAACATAATGTCATGTCCTCTATGAAAGTAGATTTTTATGAAAGTCTATAAAACACTTCCAAGAATATAAGCCACACCTTTTATGAAGAAGCAATACAACTCTAGCTTGAGAAATTCAGTTGAAGCTCTCTGGGTGGACACTCTTGCAAGCGAACAGCTCTATTTACAGTACGGACACCTTTTTGAAACCCTGTTTACAATCTATCTTGGTCAAACACTGTATTTGCACACTCTTGCAAGCAGACAGTTTCAGTTACGGATGATTTTCCTGCTTCACATAGGTATCCACTTACGGGAGCCCCAACTGTATATCTATTGCTTAAAACTCTTATTATATGTACTGACCACTTACCGCTTACCCTAATTTATAACAGCTTATAACAGAGTTGTGGCTGAAACTTGGGACCTTGAGTATGGTGCGCAACTCACAGAGCTTTCTTGGTAAAACGTAGCAAATGCAAAAGTAAAAAAATCATCATCAAGCACGTTTATTACCATATCATGCCAATAGATTGTTTACAAAGAAATAATAGAAAACAGATTCAGGTAATGGTTACTCAGGTATAACTATGGAGCTAATCGAACTGAGTAACTGCATTTGCTATTAGTAATCACACGATTACTTTGCACAGTCATCCGAAAACGGCTTTACAATAAGAACCTTGATACTTGAACCTTGATCTACTAGTTATTATGCTGAAAAAGGGAATAGTGAACAAATCTCACGAATAAACAACTAGTGAAAGAATCTAAAATACTAAAAAAGGTCGTATGTACAATTTCCTACACAAGAACGCAATTGTGACTTACAAACAGAAATTTCAATCGAAAAGCGTAGCAAACGCAAAACGTAAAGCAATCACACCAATACTTTTGACAGCCATCCGAAAACGGCTGTACAATAAGAACTTTGGTAGTTTCATCTACTACAGTTATCATGCGCAAAAAAGGAATAATTAGCTACAATCAGTGACAAAAGTTCTTGGGACACTTTCAAAAATTGAAGTATCTCAGACACAAGTCATTGACTAAGCGTACTGAAAGGTGCAAAACCATTTTCTCCCCCCTCCCCTCTGTACAATGTTGCGTGTGTAAAGCAAACACAACTAAACAAAGCAATTACACGATTACTTTCGATAGTCATCCAAAAACGGCTCTACATTAAGAACCTCCTACTTTCAGCTACTAAAGTTATCATGCGCAAAAATGGAATAATTAACTAATCCCACAAATATCAACTAATGAAATATTCTAAAATACTAAGAAAACGTCTTACATACATTTTTCGAGACACGAACGCGATTGCCACTATATAAGTACTAATTTCCTCAGACGGGCAGTACTTGAGGTCTACATTTTATAGTGTCCTGCCTTACTAAAATGAGTAACGTCTTCCCCAAGAAGTGCAAAAGGAGCCCAGTAACGAGGATGGCCAAACTTCTCGGCTTTTCTCGTGGCTTGCATGGCTTTGTTGAGTGCCTCGTTTGCACTGTCCCCACATATCAGGTTCTCGTAGAAGTGACACATCCAATGAAAAGTGGCGCCATCGTCAACCGCCCATAGTGTTACTAGAACTGCGCGAGCTCCAGCTCCGAGAAATGCACGAGCAATCCCGACTACACCCTCTCCCCTGACTTCACCACAGCCGCTATTACAGCAACTAAGAACGACCAGCTTTGCTCTGATGCGTTTACCTTCGAGATCGGATATGAGCAGCATGATATCTTCAGCATTGTTGATTATGTTAGTATCAGAAGGAGCAAGCAAGATTTCTCCCCTCTCTGCATCTCCATGAGCTGAAATGTGAATCAAAATGGCATCCTCGACGTTCTGCAGAAGCCTTTTTTTCGTCGCTCTTTTGCCCAAAAGTGGCCTAACCTTGAGCATCACTCCAATTCTTTCGACTTCTTTCTTTGCAGAGTATAGTCTTTCCACAGGAATTATTTCGTCACCTTTTCTAATTGTTCCTACCTTTGGGTCTCCAACTATCAAGGGTGCTGTTAAGCCTGTCGGTGCTGCTGGGCGCTCTAGGATAATCTTTGCTGTTGTTAGTGATGGAACGAGTCTCAATCGTACGGAATCGACCAAGTACTTCCCGTTTTCATCCACAAGAGCGGCAAATGGGACCAGAGCAAGTCGACCATCAGGGACAACAACTACTTGTGACCCTACCAGATACTGCCGCACAGGCTTCAGAAGAATCTCGTACAGATCTTGTAGCAGACAGTTAAGCATTGGGTCGTCCGGTGTTTGAGGGTTGGTAGAGATCCCAGTCTCGTCTTGAAGTGCTAATCCATTCGTATTGTTTGCTTTCTGTTCTTGCGCAGGTGTAGGACGAGAGACCCTGGGTTTGGAACTGAGCTGGAAGGCACTGCTGCACGAAGAAGTCCAAGTTCCGATTCCTTCTTAGTGCGTTGTAAACTTTCTGGATACAAAAACCATAATGAGCGGTCTTCACACCTGTCAGACCCACGTGGTTTCATCAGTTCTACAGCCTTGTTAATCAATGAAGTGAGATCTTCAACAGATTGAAATATATCCGTTTCAGTGTAAGTCTTCCTGGATTGTTTTGACACTCCAGTACCATGTTCGTGAAACATTATGTCTCCATTTGGCTGTATAACCCAAGTGCAAACTGTGCAGTGAAATAATGTAAAGACGACGACTGTGCTTTCCAGAGCCTTGGCCACTTTACAGATTCCAAAGAGGTCTGAAACCTTGTCTCCAATGACCACCTCGTGTGCGCGACAGTTGGATAAAAGTATTAGTTCAGCCAGTGCTATTGCGCGTCCTCTTTCGGCAATAATAAGGGCTTTGCCTCTTTTTTTCAGAAACAAGAGTGTTCGGATCAAATTCTGATAGACAGAAATGTACATATCGATAATAGAAACTCTAAATTTATCAAAGTTTGGTGAGTTTTCAAATAAATATTCGTGGCACACCATACCCTTTCTAAAATTACTTTCAGCCTTGTCATGTTGACCGACAGTAGCATAACAAAGGCCGATATTATTACAAGCACTTCCTTCGCCTTGCTTGTCCCCAATGTCTTTAGCAATAGCAATTCGCATCTCTTGGTACTTAATAGCTTTGGTGTACAGACCGAGAGACATATAACAGTTTCCAAGATTGCCATAAGCACTTCCTTCGCCATGCTTGTCCCCAATGTCTTTTGCAACAGCAATTAGTATCTCAAGATAGTTAATAGCCTTGGTGTATTCACCGAGAGACATAAAACAATTTCCAAGGTTGCCATAAGCACGTCCTTCGCCTTGCTTGTCCCTAATGTCTTTTGCAATAGCAATGAGCATCTCCTGATACTTAATAGCCTTGGTGTATTCACCGAGAGACATAAAACAATTTCCAAGGTTGCCATAAGCACTTCCTTCGGCTGCCTTGTCCCCAATGTCTTTTGCAATAGCAATTCGCATCTCTTGATACTTGATAGCCTTAGTGTACTGACCGAGAGACATAGAACAAATTCCAAGGTTGCCATAAGCATTTCCTTCGCCTTGTTTGTCCCCAATGTCTTTTGCAATAGCAATTCGCATCTCCTGATACTTGATAGCCTTGGTGTACTGACTGAGAGATTGATAACAAATTCCAAGGTTTCCGTAAGCTATTCCTTCGGCTTTCTTGTCCCCAATCTCTTTTCCAATAGCAAGATGCGCTTCAGAATGTTCTTTAGCTTTTTCGTACTTTCCCGTAGAATGGTAGTAGGCACACATGTTATTGTGAAGTTTCCATTCAAGTTCCTTGTTTTTAGTTACTCTTGCAAAATTCAAATGATTATTGAGACCCTGCAGTTTCTCCATTGATCACGAATGGTGTCCTATTGAAGGAAAGAGCACCTGTTGGTAATTAATGACATTATGGACAATAGTTGAAGTTTGAGTCTATTTATTTGTAGCCTCCAACAGTTACACGACAAGAATAGACGTGTATTTTTTATTGTCTGGCTGACGACAGCACTGGAAAATTCTAACCTCTTACATACTGTGTAAATAACGCAAACAATTTATGTAAATCATGGTTTACATACAATTTAAGCTACGTGTAAACACATTTACACGTAGTGTAAAATATGTTTTACACATATTTTACATTTTGTGTAAAATGCAGTTGTAAAGTGTGTGTAAATACTTATAAATAAAATGTTAATATGAAAGATTATTTTACATACTGTGTAAATAGAGGAGAAAGTTATGTAAATCATGATTTACGTATAGCTCACACTGTGTAAACACAATTACACACAGTGTAATTATAATGTACACACAATTTTACATTGTATGTAAACGAAATAGTAATTGTAAAATGAATGTAAATTTTTTTCATTGTTTTACATGCTGTGTAAATAAATCAGAAATTTGTGAAATCATAATTTACACAGTTCATACTGTGTGTAAAAATATTTACACATAAAGTAAAATATAATTATTATATTTTACATTTGATGTAAAACAGTTGTCAAGAATGTGTGTAAATACTTATTTATTCTTTTGCATACTATAGTACGTAAATAGAACATGAAAGTTGCGTAAATTATAATTTACATGCAGGTCACTGTGTAAACACAATTACACATAATGTAATTTATAATTTGGCAAACAAAAAGTTATGAAAATCATAATTTACATACAATTCACGCTGTGTGTAAACACATACATACGTAGAGTAAATTATAATTTACACATTTTACAGGGGTCCCGCTCCATCCGCGTGTCTGTAGAGCTCTTTGCCAGGCCTCCTCATAAAAGGTATCCAATATGGCTGCCACGTGTGAGTGAAAGAAACGCGTTAAAATTTTCGGCATTTCCATCGACGAAGCGTTCTGATAGACGTCGGAAATGAGTTCGGAAAGGTAATGTGACGAGCTTAAATCCTGTTGGACATGTGGCAGAAGTGGCCGAGTGTTCGAAATCGTGTTCAAGTATCGATTCACTTGACTATTAATAGTCTCACAAGTGGCGAGCAGGGAGCAAATCTCAGCGAAAGGGAAGTTGAAAGACCGCTAAAACTCAGTCCAAGAAATTACTAGGTAGAAACAGACTGGATTTCCAGTTCCTTTATGATGCAAGGTAACGCGTTCCGATTTCTGGTTTATGTTTAAACCGCGGTGACGGTATTTTAATATGCGATTGTAAACAGTAATGAAGGTGCAGGAATTATATTTTGAATTCTCGCTATTTAACCGAATCGAAATGTCCTCGCTTTCTGAATTTCTGAACAGTGTTTATCGTCTAACATAAAATAGCTTTTTCTTGCTTTGTATTTCAATATTTTATTTTGGTTTAGTCATGTCGGCATGACGTTTCCAAACTGAGAAATACCTGAATAAATTATAAATTGCAAAAATACTTACTCGTATTTTACGGGGGTCCCGTTAGTTTACATAGACTTTACACAATATGTAAAACCTATTTTGGGGGAATTTACACAGCATGTAAATATGAATTTACAACCATGAAGTGCGAATATTTACATGCATTTTACACCGTATGAAAACCCTATTTTGGGGACATTTACATCACATGTAAAAATATAACTCACAACTATGAACGGTTATTTACATGAAATTTACACAGTATGTAAAATCTGTTTTAGGGGGAATTTATATAACATGTAAATTATGATTTACAAGCAAAAAGGGCTCGTTGTTTACAGACTTTTTTTACCGTGTGTAAGTGTGGATGGAATTAACTGTGATATTTTTGCATTTTACATGTAATCTACACACAATTTACACACAGTTTACAGAATGTGTAAATTTCGTTTTACAAGCAAGAAATGGGTTATTTACAGACATTTTACACAATATGTAAGAGGATAGAATTTTCCAGTGCAGCTTCCTAGTTTGTCACCTTGTTTCCAAAAATATTTGAAAATGTAAAGGAAAGTATCGCCATTAGGAATTGATCTCAAGAAATGATCTAATAAGCCCCTCTCTCCAATACGACACTCTTTACCCTCTTTCTAAATAGTATAATTTTGAAATAAGTACCTCCCCCTCCCCACCCTTCAATAATAATAATGATGCGGCTTGATTAAGACCCAGATTGAAGTATTGCTCGATCAATTCATTTTGTGTACAGCCTTCCTGCCGTAGAACAGGTGTGTAGGGCACAACAACAGCACCTGACAACTGCACACAGAAATGCACTGAAGAGTAGTATTGATACGAGCTTCTCAATTGCCATTTTGCCAGAAGCACGCGCTCGTGCGATCAACAGTCAAGCGGCAGTAAAAGTGGCTAAAAAAGTGGCAGTAAAAATAAAAGTGCAATGTCCCTCAGGGGCTCCGTAAAAATGGACAAAATTTTAAAGCCCCAATTGTTTTGAACTGTTCCAAATTTCGCTCTTGTCGCGCGGAACTTTGTTGAAAGTATCGAAATTTCGTTCTTGTCGGCAAATAATTGCGCAAATTGTCGCACTTTAATGACAGGACCCTTCGATAATCTATGACATCATTTAATTGAACCCACACCAAATTAATGCAGTGCTAAATCGAGATACCAGCAACAGATATCAGCCTTTTGATTATTTCATTTAGTCGTTATTGTGAATGGGCATCACTGCCTTTGTTCTCTGGGTAGCTAGCGCATGACGTCATTAGAAGAGTCAAGCCTCTAGCACAGTGGAGTTCGAAACTTACCCAATAACAACTTCATATTCATAAAAACAGTGCTTTTATTATATATCGAAGATGTTTGATATTCATATCACTTTTTTACGTCGCCACTTGGGCGTAGGGCCTCTGAGAATATCGTATTTCTGGTAGCTGATTAAATTATAACAGATGTTTGAAACGGCCCTTCGACTTTCCCGACTACGTACTACTGGCCTCTGATTCAACATCAATAGTTTTCTGTAATTTTTTCTCTTGTTAACATCTATATACGCGGGAAGTTAGGAGAACACGAGAGTTGCATAGGGAAACCACGAGGCCCGCAAATGGTTTCCCTAGCTACTCGAGTGCTCTCCCAACCCCCCAAGTGTTTATATGGGGCTTTATTACACGGCAGCGCCTCAATAAAACACATCACGTATCACGTCAGCGTGTAATAAATTATACTCTTATCTAACATGTTTTTTTTTATTGTTAAGCGTACCATCATTATCATTTTATAAACAGAAATAATTCATGATCATATGGCTTTCTAATTTCGTCAACTTGCTAGAAAGAAGCTAATTCACCAAATTTGGAAACGTTTTTTGTACTTTAAAGCACAGCGATACAACTCACTCAATCTCAAACTGAAAAATGAAAGTCGAGCTTCCTTACGACTGTTCAAACTCTCCTTGTTTGGTGCGAAAGAGCGAAATGTCGAAACAATAACAAGCAAAAAGCTGTATGAATTTACAGACAAACGAATGCATTAACAGCAGGAGGAAACTATACTTATGAAAGAAGTTCAAAGATTTAATACACTCGAATCGTCAAAAGAAAACCTGAAAACTGTCTGGAAACGTCGTGAAATCGAACCAATTCATAGACAGTTAGCAAACAGAACACCATGGACTGCTGGAATAATGGAATGGACATTTTAGAGCAGGAATACTGATATGATAAACGGTCACTTCATTATTCTCGAAAATTGCACAACTGAGTACTTTGGTTTCACAAATAACCGTAACGATGTGGTGTTACGCACACCAAATCTAAGAGAATTAGAAGAGAATTTGAAAGAGGACGACGAAATACATTGATTCTCACCTTAAAATCGAAGTTTTCTTTGGAATGGCCGACAACTGACGTTATGGGGTCGAGGCCTGGCTGTAATGGTGGAAATGCGAGACAAGTAAAATTAAAGTTTTCATGTGATAAATCGTCTGGCGCTTGTTAAGCTTAAAAGTTTGTTTGTCGCACACCTTACGTTAGGCGTTTGATTAGACACCCCCACATCCACCTCCTCCTCCAACCATTAAAATATTTTGCCGTATGTCGAACGTCACGATTCGCTCACATTTTTTTGTGAGCGCCTCATTTTCATCCCATTGCGGTGTCAGTCTTATTGGGGAAACTTACAATTTGCTCCTTTACTTCGTGTATCATTCTGGCTTCGTTTTTCCTCAAAAGATCCACGCAATAGTGTGAAAAAATCTTGGACCGCCAAATCAGCTACACCCCGCGTCCCCCCTCCTAACTTAGACCACCAAACATCCATTTTACGTTAACTGATGATATGTCGACGACCCCTTGCTTGTAATGCTTCATTGCTATCGAGTAGAGAAGATGTGGTGTTTATAAGAGTTGTCTCTAGTATAGATTGACAGTCACTGCTGAATATTTTAAGCAACAACAGAATAGTTCGGCAGAAGCAAGTACCAAAAAATAATCTGTATATATAAAATACTATAAAACACTTCTCGCTACGAATTCTGTCTTACGAGGCTTACCTTCAATACTACGAGAGTCCAACTCCGTCTGTTAACAAATGTCAGCAAATGCTGTTTATACACACATTATAAATGAGGTTTAAAAATGCTTCGTTGCACTTTCTGGTTCGAAAGAGAGAAACTTTCGGGAAAAACCCGATATTCGAAACCAACAAGAATGAAAGTGGGATTTAATTTTAATTTTAGAAATTCAGAAACCTGTTGTCAAAACTCCATACGAACTAAAGCCTGTAACTCAGGTGGGACAGGTTTGAGCCGCATAGTAGACAAATATTATTCGATTTTATATGGAGAAATGTCAGTCAAAGTCACTCTGGAATTATTCCATCTTTCGCGCGTTCGATTGGGTCTATTCCGGAATAGTAATAGCGATACTGATTGATAAAATATTTGCTTTGGAAATGAATTATGCCGAGATGTGTCGAACGCTGTTTGAAATGTCAGTGCGAAGGTTTTGAAAACAATCTTGAAAATAATTTCCCCCAAACAGGCAAAACTTTGGATCACCTTCTACTCCGGAATATTGCCAATCGGCTGCCGCAGTAGTAAATTTCCATATTGTACAAGGAAATTATTCCCTAATTCTCATTGGAAATTACTTATCCTAGCATTACTCATAGTTACGATTTCAAGACAGAACTAAAACCAGCCAGATATACTAAGCTGACAAAACCGAGAGGTACACAGGAAAACGGCCATACCAACTTCACGGAGTATTGTGTTATTGCTCGTGGCAGCCGACGAGCATAGGATTGGAGACCGTGTCTTCATCTTCGTCGTTTTATTTTTATTACTTTTATTATTTATTTTTATTTTCTTTCTGGGTTACGAATCAGCACACGGTGATTGGTTCACATTGCCACGTAATATGCGATGACGTAAGGTGACTTCGCGAACAACTTGAGATGTGGGCGCCGCGATTGAATTGTACGTTAATACAATTGCGTGTAAAGCTAGCTATATCCCATCCAAACTCAACACCGTTTGGCTCTGTGGAACATGCACGGGTAAACTGGATTTCAGAGAACGATTTTTGGCTGGCGTTCATCGTTTATCGTTCATCGTCATAAGCGTAAACAAATGTTTGATGGATTCGATTATATTTAATGGGCATCGCTACGGGATTGCAATAACTCTGTCGCCGCTAATTATTTAGCCCCGACGAACTTTCTGTGGCGACTCGAAGTACCTCTGGGAAGATACCAGGCCAAAACAGACACCAAAGCCATGAAGAACTTTAGCCGTAAACAATGATGACTGAGCCCCGGTATTTCCGGAGTGTTGTAACGCATTAGTTCTTTATAGTAACAGCATCAAAGAACAGATTTCCAGTTACACACATTGAATACTCTTATGGTAAAATGGCTCCAGAGAAACTCGATTCAGCCCCCCACAATTCCCAACCCCCACCACACACACGATGCATCGTTTTCTTCGTTTCTCTCTCTTTCCATTTACAGTTGGGGCAATCCTGTTTTCTCACTCATTTTGGCTGGATCAGTAACGTTTTCTATCGCGCTCTACTTTAAAGGGACACAAGCAATGTTCCCTACTCTTATGCTCGGAAAAATGATATTCGGGTAAATTATCTCCAAATTTCAGTGCACAATCTTTATCCGTTTATCGGCATGTAGAAATATAATAATTATTTGTGTTTTTATTCTTTTTCTTTTCTACAGGATTGGCATGGGACCATTACTGAGTATGAATCTGTCTTACGTTGTGTTGATCGTTAGACGCTTTGTATTTTTGTCTCTCTCTTGCATTTGTGTCGTCTTATAATGGCTTCACTTGATTTTTTATCTCAAGTGAGTCAAATAACATACAGTACTTTATCCATATCTTTATCTTGTGTGAGTCATTTCACCGTGCAATACTTCATTTATCAACCTGCATCAATCTTTTTTATGCTCTAGTTGCACATAGCAGAATATTCGCCACTTGGTTCAAGGGAAGAGAACTCGGATTTGCGTTTGGCTGTACGCAGTTAGTTTTTGTAAGTTTGTAACTATAATGTTCCATTCCGCACACTAGAGCATTTTATACGTGAATTACGCTGATTTGTTTCAAACTTTCTTCGAACTTTGTTACCACCACAAACTTAACATCAAGCTTGTCATAAAGAACTACAGTTGGTTTTCCTTCCTGTGGAGAACCAGAACCGAACTAAAATCCAGATAATCGGTACTTCTTATAATTGTTTTTGTCTGTTTTTAGGGAACTGCTGCAAACTTCTTTTTTACGGCAAGTCTTGAGGAGAAATACGGGATAAACTCAACGTTCATTGGTACACTGCACTTGTAACAAACTAAACTTCAATTGTAAGAGAAATGAAATACAACTGTCTTCAATGCATACACACTGATAAGCGCGTGAATAGCTAAGAGATGCTTCAACTACTCAAAGAACTTATTTCCGCGGTGTCTGAACTATGCCTTGTTTTGTGTTTCTTCAGCTTCCCTCGTGTGCGGTTTTGCGCTTGTGTGTACCGGAGTCACGTGCGCAATGGATGTACTCGGACAAAAACAGATTGGCAAGGTATGCATTGCAAATGAGCTCAAAATTCTTATATCTCAAAAAGACTTCGATCTTTTATTCGCTCTTCTTCCTGCAATTTGCTGTTCCATGACATGCGCAATGCAACCCAGTAAACAGTTAGGAAGAGCAGATTTTGACTTTTGTTTCTTTCTCCTCTCAATCATGATGAATTCATGTGTACATATAGTAAATTACCATGCAGTAAAAAATGTTCCTTTTTTGTATAAATTTGGGCTGACAAGATTGAGCAATTAATAATTAATTGCTCAATCTTAAAAAACAATTATTGTCTCAAGAGGCAGATCCCAGTCCGGTACACAATGTTGATTGGTTCATGTTGGAGTAATAAAGAGACAAGTTGCAAAGTTCATTTAACAGTCACAAACAACTCCCAAGCATCAACTACACGACTGACAAGCCACAGCAGCGCTATGCAGTATATATTACTCTTGCTAGAAGCGTGATCTCACCTTTCTTGTTAACTTCAATGGGATCAACTTGTCAAATAGTGACCAAAATATCGACCGGGAACAAAACTTGGATGTTTGAACCACAAAGAGAACTTCTACCACTTGGTTATAGCCTGCAATGAAAAGAACAAATAGTACAAAATATAAACTCCACACTGACACACTACTGGTCTGATGAATTCTTGCTTTGAACATAATTTATTCTGCATTTAACAAAGTGTGGAGAGGATGACAGTTGACCTGCTCGTGGGAACACTTTTTTTTCAGCCCGAGAGGGACACGCCCCAGCTCCCCTATGCATCAACTACAAGAGGAGGCTCACCCAAAAAAGGTTACTTTTTGGGCCTCTGGTATCAAAAGGCTAGCTATAGAAAAACAAAGCTTTTTGATATTTATCCTGGTCATATTTCATGATAAAGAAATAAAAGCCACCCTGGAAGCAATCTTTCACCTCCAGATACATACCACCCTTCCCCCACTACATCGCTTCCACACTCTCCTCAATGTTGGTCTTAATAACAATTACTTTTCCTTTAACAACCAGTAATCCCCCAATCCTATACTAATATTTTCATGGTTTCCCTTGAAAAAACAAATACTACAACAAGCCCCAAACAAATCAACTAAAACCCTAATACGGAAAAGATTTCATTAATGACAAATTCCTTATCAGGACTCATGGCCCTGCCACCCTTAACACCTCCTCAACTCCTTCCACACTACTATCAAATTTCAAGAACAATACCCATCATCAAAAAATTTCCTAGAAACAACTATCCTCCTCACCAAATAACACACACAACAGTATAGCTCAGAAATAAGCAAACAACTCACACGCAGCAAAAACGTGTGTGCGTTTGAAATAACATGTTTTTTTTGTATGCAAGTTCAAACATGTTTTGCTTTGTTAATCATATGTACAGCTTCTGGGTGTTTTCCTTTTGTACTCTATTGTTTAAAGCAAAAAAAACCCCAAGTCAAATTCCAACACACTGCATCAATTTCATTTGATTTTGCATCGCTTAAAATTCGAGCCGATGTCACTCTGAAAAATACAACATTGGTCTGATTTCTCATGAGACCGCATCCTTCCTGGACTTGTGTTTGCAACTTAATACCACTGATGTAAACAGCGAGGTGAAAGTTCGAATCATAAACGAAACCAGTTGAGTCCCAAACAAACAAGTATCATCAAGAAATATATTACATCCCTTGAAATTTGAGTCAAAAGTGTTCAGCAAATTGACAACTCAGCCACGTAACTACATATCACACTGTTGGCTGGGGAACACCGCCACTCTACCTACCAACAGACCTTCATCAAGGCACAAAAATAAACACAACTGTACCTCCTCCATCAACACCATAACAAACCAACAGAAGAAAGAATTCTTCCTTTTGTTGTCCCCTACAAAAACTACTAACCCTCTATCACAAAAATCCTACACAAGTACTGAGACTTGATACAAGAAGACAAAGAACTATCACAACTCTTCCATAACAAACCAGTTTTTTCGTTTACTAAACACAACAACCTCAAAAACATTTTTGTCCAAAGCCGATTCCAAACAAACAAACGCCTTACAACCTCCAACAACTTATGCAACATTAGCACTACAATAATGGCTGAAACAAACAGTCCCACATCCATCAACATCGTAACAAATCAACACAACTACACATGACCAGGAATCTACACAAGAGTCAACCTCTACAAGAAGAACACCAAATCACAGATCCCCTCAACAAAAAGATGAATAACAATGGCACCTGACCCATGAAAAGAAATTACCCAGAGACAAGTTGGTCTTTTAACTGGCCACCTAAACAGAACTACAAGGGAAGGACCCAAACCAAGGGATCACAAACAATAGACTGCACAGGAACAGAAACGTCAAACACAAATAATTCAAACACCCAGAATAGAGTACAGTGGTTGAATTGTCTGTCAACAATAGAACCAAATGTCACACCGAAGCCATTAGAAAACACAAAAACATAAATACTAAGATTACATGTATATACCCTCTCGGCTCTGAAAATTATTCTTTGGAAAGAAAATTTCCACTAGAATAATTTCACAAAAAAAATGACAACAATCTGCTATGTATACAACACACTACTGAAAAGCTGTATTTGATCGTTAACGCCATGACAATATCACAAATCCTCGTTATATCTTACCTCTTTATTTGTGACAATCCAGAAAGAGATGTAACATGGTGATTTAAGACATACCAATCCTCAACAAATCATCGATATGATTAGAGCTGTAGTCACCAAAAGCTCCTTCATCCACTCGAGAGGCCACCAAAACTCTTTAGGAGCTCTACAACTGGATCTATATCACAGCAAGTCCTCGCCATAATATCACACGAACACAAGCAAGCCCACGAACGAAGAAACGCGGGAAATTCTGAATAGACCCTGTAACACAAGATGGCTGACTCCATGACTCATCACATGAACAACCGCTGAACCGTACGACATTCTCTGCAGCTTCACACGAACAATAATCAACTGTACCGGGAGGGGTTAATTATATTTATCCCCGAACGAAGTGAGGGAAATATTTACGACGCTAATGCAGTAGTATTATCGCCTTATCGGAGACTCCAAGCGTGTCGCCATCTCGAAATCTAATGTTCGTGTTACGACCTCGTCCCAAGGCCCTCCGCGTCGAGCGATCACAGCAGGCGAGGTTACATCGGCAGCTTAACTGTAAACCGCCATTTTCTTGAAGACATGCGATAGAGTACGAACTGAAGTGATTTTGTACAACAAGATGCAGATACAAGGCCAAGCAGTTCGACGGACGGCTGTAAATTGCCCGGATATTTTGCCAGTGCATGGGAGGCAAGCTTTACTAGACGTAAAGCGGATTCTTTAAGGCCCAACTGGTCGACCTGAACACAATCCTAGACGCCAGTATTGTGTTAAAACGCAGACACTTCTTCAGAAAGGAATAGCAAAATACAGTCGGTGGAAATCGAACAATCACTGTGGCAAATTTCACCTTTCGCAATAACAGGAATGCAGTTTTCAGAATCCAAGTTTGACAAGATGACAACACAATACAATGGAAAGTGGAATTTTCGTACTGTATGAGGACTGCTCTATACAGTGTATTTTGAAATCATTGAAGACGTAAACAATAGTGTTTTGGGTTTTGTTTCCTTTGCTGGAAAAGAGCTAAAGCTATATGGCTTTCAGGAACCGGTGAGTTTTGAAAATTTAATTCAATTAACGTTAAATACACTTTTGTTAAACGACGGTCGTGTTATCATTGGTATTTCAACAATTGGCGTATATTTTGTCGTTTGATGCCCCGGTAACTGTGATGAAGGCCAATTAGGATTATACTGTGATCTTTTCCCTGGTTTTCAAAGCTATTTCAGAGTGCCTTCGTGCAAGATTGTGTCATCCGATTCCTGACATGTTTGCATAATTTCATTGACAGTCTGACACATGCTATGAAGTTTTGTCGCCGCGTTTGTTGGCACACTGTATTCAAGGATAAAATGTAACCGGGTTAAAATGCTTTTGCTTTTTGAAGGCTATTAAAGTAGAAAATATCCGGCCACTGCTTTCCAAATTAAACAATGTGTCTACTAGCGGGACCCCCGTAAGATACTCGCTCAACCCAATCGCACTTTGTATTATTTAGTGACCGGGTTTGCTCGCTCAATAAAATCGGACCTTGTATTATTTAGTGACTTGATTTCTTTTTTCTGTCAAAGATTTTAAAATCGTCAAACGCAGTTTGAAAAGTTTTTGTGTTCAAAATTGAATCCCTGCCAAAATTCACACGATTCCGAGACTTCGAAAGCGTGTAAACAAGCGACTCGCTTTGACGGTTCTAAATTTGGCACACACACACACACACACAAAAACAAACACACGTATGTGGTTAGGATAAAGCATTGGCTGGAGAAATCGCGGCTTTTCTTGAAATTCATAAAAACTTCGGTGTCCAAGATCGACTTTGCTTGGCTTTCAAGCCTCGGGAGTATTCTGTAGTTGCGTGTAAATGTTTTCTCAGCGAATTTTGAAGTTCAGCTAGTGTCTACGAAAATTGCAGACTGTGCACGTTGTCTGAACTAAACCAGACTTCGTGTGACAAAGATTTTTTTTAACGGCCGACTGGTGACGTCGCTACACAGCCGTGGTTTGCAAAAAAATTTAAATAATCTCCGAACGGAAAATAAACAAGAATCCCGCTTTCCGAAAACCCACTACTGAGCGAGGGGATATCTGCGATTATCGTATTTCTAGTACGGATAGTGGCCAAAGTTTTTACAATTTTACGTATTTTAGAATTTTCTTTTAATTCATAAACATTCTCCTTTGTTTCGATCACGCGATATTTTACTTAGCCAGGATTAAACCACCACTGTACTGGTAAAATATTAAGCACGGTATATATTTTCACTCTCGATCAATAAACTTGTTCTTTATCCATGCTCGCTTCTCTGCAAGAACTCCGTATTTTCCACATCAGCCTCAAAACACCACGCTTACTCCTGCTTCTCCTTTCCCGCGCTTTGTGCTTTTATACCACCCCTTCCCCACTTCCCACAACGCAAGCCTCCATTTCTCTCCCCACTCCCCCTCGACCGCACCTGCCAATCGCCGCTGTACACACTACCCTGTGGTCTCGTCATCACACAATTACTTCCGCTCCTCATTAGCCGCATATTCGCTAGCTCCACCTCTTCCCCTCCAGTCACTATTTCGGAATTCCATTGCTTTCGACTCGGCCTCATTTGCTACTGCCACTCGCACCTGCAACATAGAATGAAAAACACGAAAGACGTCGCGCAACGAATAGGTCTGTTCCGGCAAATATAGGCCTTCTGGTAAAATTAGAGGTAAGACTATCATTGGTCATCTCTTATGCTGAAATTGTGACCGTTCCTCCCACTTTGTTCCTTTCCCCCCGCAATTCGATTTGGGCCAAAACTTCGCAACCGTTCAACTTGCAGTGCATAGATAGGTGCGCGTCTACCATTTCGAAACACGTACCATGCAAGGACCTTTCACATTCATGGGCCAGTCACGCTACTCTACCCTTAATGAGAATAGCATGGTTGTCTCAACGGACATTTCCTTAAATGGTCACATATTCAACGCACCTACGAGCGCTCATTCCCAATCTTCCTATATCGTGATTAACATAAATTCCTGGCTTCCATACCCAAATACCCCAGATATGTCAGTTAAATATGTGTCTATTCTTGTTCTTGTTCTTTTCGGTGCTAATATCCTAATTTACATCAATGGACAAGGTTCCAGGTTCCTGCGGAGTACAGTGCTCCAAGAACGTGAGTTGAAAACTGTCGAAAATCAAAACCAAAGGATTGACACTAGCCAATCAATGTGGCGAGAAAGAATACGTTTGACCAGTTAAAAGCACGAGCAAAATCAAAACCAAAACCAAGTAATTGCGATTGATTTTAACCAGTCAGCAGCGCTAGAACAAGCCATCGCCACTTGCTTTCTTGCGTGAGAATATCACAACCTGGTTTTGTTTTTGCTCTTGATTGGCCAAGAATGCTGCTAAATTGTTAGGACTTGACGGAAAACGTAGCAAACGCAAAAGTAAAGCAATCATCATCAAGCACGTTTATTACTATATTACTATAATAAATTGTTTACAAAGAAAGAGTAGAAAACAGATTCAGGTAATGGTTACTCAGATATAACTATGAAGCTAATCGAGCTGAGTAACTGCATTTGCTATAAGTAATAACACGATTACTTTGGACAGTCATCCGAAAACGGCTCTACAATAAAAACCTTGATATTTCATCTATTATATTTATCATGCGGAATATAGAATAGTGAGCAAGTCTCACGAATAAAAATTGTTATCATGATCAACTATTGAAAGTATCTAAAATACTAAAAAAAAGTCCTATGTACATTTTCCGACACACGAACGCAATTGCCACTTACAAACAGTAATTTCAATCGGAAAGCGTAGCAAACGCAAAACGTAAAGCAATCACACGAATACTTTCGACAGTCTTCCGAAATCGGCTCTACAATAAGAACCTTGGTACTTTCATCTATTATAGTAAGCATGCGCAAAAAAAGAATAATAAACTAGTCTCACGAATAAAGATTGTTCTCATTATCAACTAATGAAATAATCTAAAACATCTTACATATATTTTTCGAAACACGAACGCAATTGCCACTATATAAGTACTAATTTACTCAGATGGGCAATACTTGCGGTCTATATTTTGTAGTGTCCTGTCTTACTATAAACAGTAACGTCTTCCCCAAGAAGTGCAAAAGATGCCCAGTAACGAGGATGGCCATATTTCTTGAGTTTTCTCGTGGCTTGCATGGCTTTGTTGAGTGCCTCGTTTGCACTGTCCCCACTTGTCAGGTTCTCGTAAAAACGATACATCCAACACAAAGTGGCGCCATCGTCAACCGCCCATAGCGTTACAAGAACTGCGCGAGCTCCAGCTCCGAGAAATGCACGAGCGATCCCGACTACACCCTCTCCCCTGACTTCACCGCAGCCGCTATAACAACAACTAAGAACGACCAGCTTTGCTCTAATGCGTTTACCTTCGAGATCGGATATGAGCAGCATGATATCTTCAGCATTGTTGATGATGTTAGTATCAGGAGGAGCGAGCAAGATTTCTCCCCTCTCTGCATCTCCATGAGCTGAAATGTGAATCAAAACGGCATTCTCGACGTTCTGTAGAAACCTTTTTTTAGTCGCTCTTTTCCCCAAAATTGGCTTAACCCCGAGCATCTCTCCAATTGTTTCGACTTCTTTCTTTGCAAACTCTAGTCTTTCCACATTAAATACTTTGTCACCTTTCCTAATTGTTCCTACCTTTGGGTCTCCTACTATTAAGGGTGTTGTTAGGCCTGTCGGTGTTACTGGGCGTTCGAGGATCATCTTTGCTGTTGTTAGTGATGGAACGAGTCTCAATCGTACGGAATCGACCAAGTACTTCCCGTTTTCATCCAGAAGAGCGGCAAATGGGACCAGAGCAAGTCGACCATCAGGGACAACAACTACTTGTGACCCTACCAGGTACTGCCGCACAGGCTTCAGAAGAATCTCGTACAGATCTTGTAGCAGACAGTTAAGCATTGGGTCGTCCGGTGTTTGAGGGTTGGTAGAGATCCCAGTCTCGCCTTGAAGTGCTGATCCGTTCGTATTGTTTCCTTTTTGTTCTTCCGCAGGCGTAGGACGAGAGACTCTGGGCTGGAATACTGCTGGTTCTGGAATCGAGCTAGAAGGCACTGCGGCAAAAGGAAGCCCAAGTTCCGGTTCCTTCTTAGTACGTTGTAAACTTTCTGGGTACAAAAACAATAATGAGCGGTCTTCACACCTGTCAGACCCACGTGGTTTCATCAACTCTACAGCCTTGTTAATCAATGAAGTTAGATCTTCAACAGACTGAAATAAATCCGTTTCAATATACGTCTTCCTGGACTGTTTTGACACTCCAGTACCATGTTCGTGAAACACTATGTCTCCATTTGGCTGTACAACCCAAGTGTAAACTACGCGGGCAAATAATGTAAAGAAGACGACTGTGCTTTCCAGAGCCTTGGCCACTTTACAGATTCCACAGAGGTCTGAAACCTTGTCTCCAATGACCATTTCATGTGCGCAAGAGTTGGAGGAACGCATTAGTTCAGCCAGTGCTATTGCGCGTCCTTTTTCGGCAATAATAAGGGCTTTGCCTCTTTTCTTCAGGAAAAAAAGTGTTCGGATCAAATTTCGATAGGTAAAAATATACGTGTCGATAATAGAAACTTTATATTTATCAAAGTTTGGAGAATTCTGAAATAAATATTCGTAGCACACTATACTTTTTCTAAAATTACTTTCAGCCTTGCCATGCTGACCGACAATAGCATAACAATTTCCAATATTATTATAGGCAGTTCCTTCGCCCTGCTTGTCCCCAATGTCTTTTGCATTAGTTAGCTGCATTTCCAAATACTTAATAGCCTCGGTGTACTGACCGAGAGACTTATAACAATTCCCAAGGTTGCCATAAGCCCATCCTTCGCCTTGCTTGTTCCCAATGTCTTTTGCAATTGTAAGTCGCATTTCCTGATACTCAACAGCCTTGGTGTATTGACCGAGAGACTGATAACAAATTCCAAGGTTGCCATAAGCAATTCCTTCGCCTTGCTTGTCCCAAATGTCTTTTGCAATAGCAATTAGCATCTCTTGATACTTGATAGACTTGGTGTACTGACCGAGAGACCCATAACAAATTCCAAGGTTGCCATAAGCACATCCTTCGCCTTGCTTGTCTCCAATATCTTTTGCAATAACAAGTCGCATTTCCTGATACGTGATAGCCTTTGTGTACTGACCGAGAGACGCATAACAATTTCCAAGATTGCCATAAGCAATTCCTTCACAACGCTTGTCATTAATGTCTTTTGCAATAGCAATTTGCATCTCTTGATACTTGATAGCCTTGGTGTACTGACCAAGAGACTGACAACAAATTCCAAGGTTGCCATAAGCAATTCCTTCGCCTTGTTTGTCCCCAATGTCTTTTGCAATTGCAAGTCGCATTTCTTGATACGTAATAGCCTTCTTGTACTGGCTGAGAGACTCATAACAGTTTCCAAGGTTGCCATAAGCATTTCCTTCGCATTTCTTGTCCCCAATGTCTTTTGCAATAGCTATTTGCATCTCTTGATACTTGATAGCCTTGGTGTACCGACCGAGAGAGCAATAACAATTTCCAAGGTTGCCATAAGCACATCCTTCGCCTTGCTTGTCCCTGATATCTTTTGCAATAGTAAGTAGCATTTCCTGACACTTAATAGCCTTTGTGTACTGACCGAGAGACTCATAACTATTTCCAAGGTTGCCATAAGCTCGTCCTTCGCCTTGCTTGTCCCCATTGTCTTTTGCAATAGCAATTTGCATCTCTAGATACTTGATAGCCTTGGTGTACTGACCGAGAAAATGATAACAATATCCAAGGTTACCACAAGCACCTCCTTCGCCTTGCTTGTCCCCAATTTCTTTTGCAATAGTAAGTAGCTTTTGCTGATATTGAATAGCCTTGGTGTACTGACCGAGAAACACATAGCTATTTCCAAGGTTGCCATAAGCTCGTCCTTCGCCTTGCTTGTCCCCAATGTCTTTTGCAATAGCAATTTGCATCTCTTGATACTTGATAGCCTTAGTGTACTGATAGAGAGACTGATAACAAATTCCAAGTTTGCCATACGCAGTTCCTTCGCCTTGCTTGTCCCCATTGTCTTTTGCAATAGTAAGATGCATTTCATGATACCTGAGAGCCTTAGCGTACTGACCGAGAGACTTATAACAATTTCCAAGGTTGTCATAAGCTCTTCCTTCGCCTTCCTTGTCCCCAATGTCTTTTGCAATTGTAAGTCGCATTTCCTGATACTTAATAGCCTTGCTGTACAAACTGAGAAATTGATAACAAATTCCAAGATTTCTATAAGCTATTCCTTCGACTCTCTTGTCCCCAATCTCTTTTCCAATAGCAAGTTGCGCTTCAAAATGTTCTTTAGCTTTTTCGTACTTTCCGATAGAACAGCAGCGGTGCCCAATGTTGTTATGAAGTTTCCATTGAAGGTCCTTGTTGTTAGTTACTCTTGCGAAACTTAAATCATTAATGAGAGCCTGCAGTTTCTCCATTGAGCACAAATGGTGTCCTTTTGCAGAAAATAACACTTGTTAGTAATTAATGACATTGTGGACAGTAGTTGAAAATTGACTCTATTTAGATGCAGCTTTGATAGTCACACGATAAGAACAGACGTGTTTTTTTTTTTTTAATTGTTGGGCTGGCGACAGCTTTTCAGTTTGTCACCTTTGAAAATGGAAAAGGAAATTTTAAGCCATGGAATATCCTCTAATAAGCCCCTCTCTCCAATAAGAAACCCCTTCTCTTCCCTCTAAAAGGTATAATTTTGAAATAAGTCCCCCCTTCCCCTCCTAAAAGCACAAGACACATTAGAACTTTACATTTTGTTGTCCGCACATTTTTAACGAAGCCCCCCACCCTTCTGACCCACTCTCTCTCTCTGCAATTTCAGATTGAGTGAGAGTGGACTCGACGGCCTTTTACTGAAGGATCGATTCTACCTTGAACGCCAAGTTTATACATGTCTTCGCAGCTAGTTAACCAGCGCGAAACAGGCTTCCGTAAACTCGAGTTGTCTCTTCCCCGAGCCAAAATGTCTGTATGAAAAAAAGTTGTCCCGCCGGCCAGAGTTGTCCGCCTTGCCGAGGCGAGACATCTCGCCCTCCCGAGCTGTCTAGCCTCGTGTAAATTGGTTGAATTTTTCAAAGGAATAAGTGAAAAGTTAGGGTAACACGGAGGAAGAGTTGTCTCGGGTACCCAGGACAACTTTTCTCCATATAAACGGGGCGTTTAATTAGACGTGATGTGTCGTGCAGATCCTTAACTAGTAAAAAAAAAACTACTTTAACTAGAAAGTAGTTCACTTACATATAGCATCGAGCACCGATCTTCATGTATCAACTGCTCCTCTCGATGTACGGTAAACGTAAGTCATTCATATTTTTATCACAAAATAGACAGTCCACTAGATTTACTTATTGAAAGTTCTAACCGCACACAAACAGTGTTGAAGGCTCGAACAAATTGCATGGCGAAAAAGGGCGAAATTTCGCAAGAGGAGAAAGTTGGACGAAATTTCGATGCCCCAATTGTTTTGAACTGTTCAAAATTTCGCTCTTGTCGCGTGAAATTTCGTGGATTGCATAAAAATTTCGTTCTTGTCGGCGAAAAATCGCGCGAATTGTCAAACAGGCTGTACTTTCGCATTTTGATGACAAGATCCTTCGGTAATCTATGACATTACATATTTACACACCAACTGAATACAGTGCTGAAAATTACCATCTTTTTGTGGATGATCAATTCGAGATATCAGAAACAGATATCAGCCTTTTGATTATTTCATTCAGTTGTTATTGTGAATGGGCATCACTGCCTTTGTTGTCTGGGCAGCTAGCACATGACGTCATTAGAAGAGTCAAGCCTCTAGCATGATGGAGTTCGAAACTCACCAAATAATAACTTCACTTTCATAAAAACAGTGTTTTTTTGTCAAAGATGTTTGATACTTCATATCATTTTTTTTACATCGCCACTTAGGCGTAGGGCCTCTGTGAATATCGTATTTCTAGTAGGTAACTGCGAAATAAAAATCAAAAGCTGCATGTATATTTACACACAAACAAAATGCGTTAACATGCAGCAGGAGGAAACTGTACTGTACAAAAATTTAATACACTAAGTCGAATCGTCAAAGAAAACCCGAAAAACGTCTAGCAAGGTCGTAAAATCTAAGCAAGTTTATCAACATTTAGCAAACAGGACACCATGGACTGCTACAACAATAGAATGATGGACATTTTAAAGCAAGAATAATGATATAAAGAACGGTCACTTCATTATTATGGCTATCTGGCTCGATTAGCCCTAATGACTATTCCAGATATAGCCGGTACCTTAATGCCTGTACCCATTACCTACATGTCAATATGTACTATTATATACCAAAGTACAAATAAAGAACTGTCTGTCTGTCTGTGTTATCGAAAATTGCACAACTGAGTACTTTGGTTTCACAAATAACCGTAACGATGCAGATGCTACGCACACCAAATCTAAGAGAATTGGAAGAAGGAGATTAGAAAAAGAAAACAAATACATTGATTTTCACCTTAAAATCGAAGTTTTTTTTTGAAATGGCCAACAGCTGACGTTATGGGGTCGAAGCCTGGCTGTACAGGTGAAAATGTGAAGTAAAACTAAGGTTTTCCTCTGGTGAATCGTCTGGCGCTCGTTAATCTTAGAGATTTGTTTGACGCACACCTTACGTTAGGCATTTAGTTAGACACCCCCAGCCCCCTCCCAACCATTAAAATATTTTGCGGTTGAAGTCATAGAATGCAACTACTATATTTGTACGTCCTGAACGACATATTGACAATTACAATTATTAAAAAGACGTTATCGATTTTCCATTTCGATTATTAGAACCCTTTGCATTCTTCTCCGCACGGCTTTGGCCGTGATTCACGATTTTGCGTAACTATGCGTAACTATAACTATCCCGTTGCGTCGTTAGTCGTATATTGGGTAATCACACAATTTGTTCCTTTACCTCATGTATCATTCTGGCTTCGATTTTCCCCAACAGATCCGGGCAATGATGTGGACATCATGTTGGACCGCCAGATCAACTATCAACCCCTTACCCCCCCCCCCCACCTTCGCCCACCAAACGTTTATTTTACGTTATTTAATAAATAATATGTCGACGAACCCTAAAACCCCCTTGCTTTTGCTTCAATGCTATCGAGTAGATAAGATGTGGTTTTTATAGGAGTTGTCTCTCGTATAGATTGACAGTCAGTACTGATGCGTCAATGTGAATATTTTAAGTAACAACACAATAGTTAGGCAGAAGCGAGCGCTAAAAAATATGTATGTATATGGAACACTTATTTCTGTCTTACGAGGCTTATCTTCTATACCACGAGAGAATCCAACTCCGTCTGTCAATGAATGTCAGCAAATGCTGTTTATATACACAATATAAATGAAGTTTAGAAATGCCCCGTTACACTTTATGGTTCGAAAGCGGGAAAATTTCGGGGGAAAACCCGCAGTTCGAAACCAACAAGAATGAAAGTGTAATAGATTTTAATTTTAGAAATTTAGAAACCTTTTGTCCAAATTCCATACGACAAAAGCCTGTGATTCAGGTTGGACAGTTTTGAGTCGCATAGTAAACAACTATTATTCGATTCCAAATGAAGAATATCAGTTAAAATCACTCTGGAATCTTCCTTGAGGCACGTTCGATTGGGTCTATTCCGGAATAGGAATAGCGATACTAATTGATGAAATATTCTGCTTTGGAGCTGAATTATGCTAAGATGTATCGCGAGCTGTTCGAAATATCAGTGTGAAGATTTTGAAAACAGTCCCGAAAAAACTTCCCCCTAAACAAGCAAAATTACTTATTTTACGGTTTTTAAGGCAAAGGGCTAGAACTGGCGAGGTTTACTGAGCTGAGAAAACCGAGCGGTACAGAGGAAAATGGCCATACCAATTTCATGGAGTATTGTGTTATTACTATACATCTGAACACGTAAAGTAAAATGGCAAACAAAACCCGAAAACCTACGACCATTCAAACAAACGTTGTCAAAAAATACACTTGATGGCAGCTAAGCGCCATTATTACCTATTATTAAGGAACGAATAAAACATCACTTCACTTGTTTGAAATAAAATCTCCGGGAAATCAACTAAGACTAGAAGACAGAGCCAAAGGCTACCGACGACAATTCATCCTTGCACTCGCCCGGGAAATGGGGAAGGGGTACTCCGGCTTCGCTCTTGGACTGCAACTGTTCGCTTCTCGTAACAGATAATAACCTCGGACAATTATCCGTGCAAATATCCTCTCTAAAAGTACCTTATTGTTTATATAGCTAGAAGCGTAACCTTACCTTTCTTGTTAACTGCGTTGGGATCAACTTGTCCAATGTTGAACAAAATATCGACCGGGAATAAACTTGGATGTTTGGACCACAAAGAGAACTTTTACCACTCGATTATCGCCTGCAGTGAAAAGAGCAAATATTAGAAACATAAACTTCACAATGATGCACCACTGGTTTGGGGAAATCTTCGCCTTTAACATATTCATCGTTGCGATTAATAAATTGTGGAGAGGAAAACTACTAGAAACCACTAAAAACATATAACATACGCTGATATAATAAAGAAAGGAAATAGACGAAACAACAACTATCGGGAAGAGGATCCGACGAACCGGATATCACACTCCATATCCAACACACAGCTAATAGCAACAGGAACTGAACCAGCTACAATGGCGAATCAACAATTTCTCAACCGCCGACGAAAAACACGGAATGTATCAAAAAACGGTCCAACTGCCTTCTCCACAAAAGGCAGTCACACAACATTAATGATGAACGCACTGGAGGGTAATACACAAGCCACAAGGGTTTTAACCGACTTGCATTGTCAGTCGTATTGGGAAGTTATACAATTTGTTCCTTTACCTCATGCATCATTTTGGCTTCGTTTTTCCCCAAAAGCTCAACGCAATGATGTGAAAAATCTTGGTCTGCCAGATCAACTACAGCCCCTGCCCCCTTTCCGCCCTTCTACTAACTTCTCTCACCAAACATCCATTTTACGTTAACTGATGAAAATGTCGACGACCCCTTAAACTCCCTTGCTTGTAATGCTTCAATGTTATCGAGTAGAGAAGATGTAGTGCTTATAGGAGTTGTCTCTCGTATGGATTGACAGTCACTGCTGATGCATCAGTGTGAATATTTTAAGCAGCAACAGAATAATTTAGGTAGAAGCCAGTGCTAAAAATCTATGTATGTATATAGAACACTTCTCACTACGATTTCAACTTACGAGGCTTACCTTAATACTACAAGGGAATCCAACTCCGTCTGTCAATGAATTTCAGCAAACTGTTTATATACACAATATAGACGAGGTTTTAAAAATGCCCCGTTACACTTTCTGGTTCAAAAGCGGGAAACTTTCAGGGGAAAACCCGCAGTTCGAAACCAACAAGAGAGGGATCATGTGTACTTTAGCTGCCGTCGGCCGACGTATCGACCGATACGTTGGCCGATGCGTCGGCCGACAGTCGATCAATGTGTCGGCCGACGTATCGGCCGACTGTCGACCGACTGTCGACCGACTGTCGACCGACTAGACCGTAGGCCGACTGTCGGTGGCTGGCCGACAGTCGACCGACAGTCGGTCGCCAGTCGGTCGACAGTCGGCCGACAGTCGGCCGATGTTGATCAAACGTCGATCGACTGGTGGTTGACCGTTGACCACCGAGTTAATTGTTCGATTTTTATACGTTAACAAAAACATCGGATTTGGTACAGGACCACTTGAAAGTGAATCCATGACTGTTAGTGCGATATATTTGTTCATAATGCCTTTAACACAGGAGTGAAACCCTAAACAACACCGTCTGACAGAAATGAGATTTACTGTCCCACGAGTGACTGCACGTTTATTGTCTTTCGTTTCCGTCTTATACGGCATCCGATGGTAGTCGTATATTAGCGAGTTTTACGAATCAGTGAAATGCAATCTCAAAGCATGTTAATGTGAATACCAACAGCAAAGCAGAAGCACCAAACTTCAAATACTAGAATACTAGAATATTAATTGCAAAAAAATTAAATTGTGATTAAAGTACAGTCCGTGTTAGTACAAAAATTCCTGCCGACTGTCGGCCGATTGTCGGCCGATCGTCGGCCGACTGCCGGCCGACTGTTGGCCGACACTGTATCGACCGACGTGTCGGCCGGTTTAGCCACCGACAGTCGACCGACTGTCGGCCGACGCATCGGCCGACGTATCGGTCGATACGTCGGCCGACGGCAGCTAAAGTACACATGATCCCAAGAGAGAGCGCATTCGATTGGGTCTATTCCGAAATAGTAATAGCAATAGATCGATAACCTATTTTGCTTTGCAGCTGAATTAAGCCGAGATGTATCGGGAGCTGTTTGAAATGTCAGTGTGAAGGATTTGTAAACAATCCCAAAAAACATTTCCCCCGAACAAGCAAAACTTTGGATCATTTCAGCTATTCCTATTCCGGAATACGGTCAATCGAACGCACCTTTAGATTCGAGTAAATCCGCTGGCTGCTGCAGTAGTAGGTTTACATATTTTACAAGGAAATTGTCCTCTTATTCTCATGGCAATTACTCATCCTGGCATTTCAAGGCAGGGCTGGAACCGGCGAGATTACTGAGCTGACAAAACCGAGCGGTACAGAGGCAAATGGCCATACCAACTTCATGGAGTATTGTGTTATTACTACATATCTGCACACGTGAAGTAAAAGTATTGTCAAACAAAACCTGAAGACCTACCACCATTGAAACAAAAGTTATCAAGAAGTACACTTGATGGCAGCTGAGCTCCAGTACTAACTTTTATTAAGCAACGAATAAAACTCTTCGCTCTCGGACAACCGCTCGTTCTCGTAACAGATAATATTCTCGGACATTTATCCAAGAAAATCTCCTCTCCAAAAGCAGCTTATTGTTTATACAGGTAGAAGCGTGATCTTACCGTTCTTGTTAACTACGATGGGATCGACTTGTCCAATATTGACCAAACTATCGACCGGGAACAAAACTTGGATGTTTGGACCACGAAGAGAACTTCTACCACTCGATTATCGCCTGCAGTGAAAAGTACAAACAGTAGTAAATATAAATTTCACAATGACACACTGGTAATCTGGGGAAATCTCGGCCTTTAACATATTCGTCGTTGCGAGTAATAAATTGTGGATTAGCTAACTACAATCTATCAATCTCACATCACCAGAACGATACATAAGTTCAAAATGTGATAATTCTTGTACGTCTCCCCACTTTATTTGGCTTGGAAAACAAGATTTCAAACGGAACTCTTCCCACAATTTATTTGCTATTTGTATATACATATGTATATGTCCGATTTATGGCCCTTAACGAGTCAACTGTAAATGTTTTCCGTTCAGGAGAGGCATGCCCCAGAAGGATTGAGTTTAGACCAGTGACAAAGAAACGTTATCCCCGAACGAAGTGAGGGAAATACTCACGACACTAATGCAGTAATATTATACCGCCTACTTGGGGACTCCAAGCCTGTCGCCATCTCGAAATTTAACGTTGTCTGTCAGTCAGTTTGTTTGTCAGTCAGTCTGTCGTACGACTTTAGGCGCGGTTACCCCGCTAACCAATAACAAAGGCCGGATCGATCACGTGTGCCCTGTTGTTTTACTCGGAATAACTTAGAGAAATTAGATTTGAACGAAGCATTTAGATTTGAACGAAGCAACAATATATCGTAGCTGCGTTCACGAAAATGGAAAACTTAACTGAAAAACTTGAAACACAGCAGTCTCGCGAAGCTCCTCTTCAAATGAGAAGGGAACAGGCACGAGCAAGGCGAAATCGTGAAACGAGCGAATAACAGCGCATGAATGCCGATCGAAAGCGACATGAACAGAAGCGGGTAACGCAGACAATTCCGCAAAGAGAACAGCGCTTGAACGCAAATCGGAAACTTCAGGAGAAAAAGCGGGCCGAAGAGAAGACTCCGCAAAGACAACAGCGCATGAATGCCGACCAAAAGCGACATGAACAGAAGCGGGTAACACAGACAACTCCGCAAAGGGAACAGCGCTTGAAAGCAAATCGGGAGCTTCAGACGCCGTTTTGTGTTAAACTCAGATACTTATTTAGAAAGGACAAGCAACAAAGGTTAGTCAGTGGAAATCGAACAATCACCGTGACAAATATATTCTATCCCGTATAGCTTGTAACTCGATCACTTCAAGAATGTATTAAAATCTGTATGCTGATCATTTTCCCTCGAAGTATTGTTTTACTACGCTTCTGTCGCCAGTTTCGGCTACCGTATTCGCTCAGAGCAATCGGAACTTGGAGTCTTGAATGATTTAGTCAGATGTCTTATTTTTCTGTAATCTGACACGCGGTGATTGCAGCGAGAATCGTTCACAAGCCCTTAGAAGTATTACTGGGTCTGAAGCCCGTGTATAATTTGAAGTAAACTGTTCAAGTTTTGCTTTGATTCTGGGAGAAATCTTGCTGTTTTGAGTGGGTTCACATACAAAACAATTCGAGCTCATTAAATATGCATGCCTGAGTCTGGTGCATGCAGTAGTAAAAACAAATCGCACAGGAAGCCTATTTAATTGTACTGCCTATGAATTCAAAATTGGAAAATCAGTGTTCCTTTTTTCCCGTACTACGACGGCCGACCAACTTCAAACTTTGAGTATTAAATTTCGAGAACGTGCTTGGCAGACTGTATGAATTAATTTGACGTGCCGACCGTGGGAAATACGTACTTCGTCACGCAATCGATTCTTTTTTCAACGCAAAAGTATAACACACACCATTCTTTTTCTCCTTCCTTTGCGTGTAGCACTTGAGTTCGAAGAAAAGATTGAGTCAACATTTCGGTAAAACAAAGGCTACTCTTGTTGGGAGTTACCAAAGTAAAAGTCCCATCAATGGCAGAGTGAGGGGGTATCTGCGATTATCGTATTTCTAGTATATAACTCAGCGAATCTAACAAACCTATGCAGTCAGCGAGCACGCCCATTCTTTATATAGCTCGTTTCGCAAAATACAGTTTTTTCGAGTTACGTATTTCCGGTCGGGATTCTAACCGATTTTGCGGGGAAGGATTGTGTTTATACCAGTGACAAAGAAACGTTATGTGTAACTCAGCAAGGCTAACAAACCTATGCAGTCAGCAAGCACGACCGTTTTTTATATAGCTCGTTTCGCAAAATACAGTTTTTTTGAGTTATGTATTTCCGGTCGGGCTTCTAACCAATTTTGCGGGGAAGGATTGTGTTTATACCAATGACAAAGAAACGTTATGTATAACTCAGCAATTCTAACAAATCTGTGCAGTCAGCTAGCACGACCGTTAGTTATATAGCTCGTTTCGCAAAATACAAATTTAATTCTCCATTAAAATTCGAAGCGCAAGTATAGTCTATATACGTCTCTTAATGATTGCCGAAGCCGTCAGCGTTTGTTTATCTGTCGGCTGCACACTCTTTCATTTATATTAGGTCGTCATTCTGCTAAGTTCGTTTCATTTCGTTTCATTTTGTTTCGTTTCGTTTCGTTTCGCAAATTACAGTAAGCCGTTTCATTCACGAGACACAAAACCCTCAAAGACATCCTTGTCCGAAGCTGATTCCAAACAAACGTTCTACAACCTCCAGCAACCTACGCAACACTAGCACTACAATAAAAAAGCAGTTCCACGGCATAACAAGTCAACACAACCACACGTGACCAGGACTCTACACAAGAGTTAACCTCTATAAAAAGAACACCAAACCACGGATCCCATAAACATAGAGATAAATAATAATGGAACCTGACCCAAGAAGAGAATTAAATTAGCCAGGGACAAGTTGGTCTTTTAACTGGCCACCTAAACAGAACTACAAGGGAAGGACCCAAACCAAGGTATCACAAACAATAGACTGCACAGGAATAGAAACTTTAAACACAAATAGTTCAATCACAATAATCAATCATCAGTCATCAATAATTCAATCATCAATCACACGTAATAGAGTAGTAGAATTGTCTGTCAACAACAGAACCAAATGTCACATAATATATACAAAACATAATTACTAAGTTTACAATCATGTATATTCTCTCTCAGCTCTGACAGTTATTCTTTGGAAAGAAAATTTTCCATATGCTATGTACACAGCACCCTAATGAAAAGCTGTACTTGATCGTTTACGCCATGATAACATCACAGATCCTCGATAGATCTTACCTCTTTATTTGTAGCTATCCACAAATAGATGTAACATGGTGATTTAAGACGTACCAATCCTCAACAAATCATCGATATGATTAGAGCTGTAGTCATCCACTCGAGAGGCCACCCTAACTCTTTAGGAGCTATTCATCTGGATCTATGCCACAACAAGTCCTCTCCATCATATCACTTGAACACAAGCAAGCCCACGAACGAAGAAACCCGGGAAATTCTGACTAAGCCTGGCACACAAGATGGCTGACTCCATGACTACTCTACATGGACAACCGCTGAACGATACTCTGTTTACTGCAGGTTCACACGAGCAACATTTAACTGTCCAGGGAGGTGTAAAATATATCACGGGTGGCCAAAATTTTTACAATTGTACATATTTTAGAATTTTGTTCTAATTCGTAATTATTCTCCTATTTTTCAATTACGCGATATTTTACTTGTCAAGATTAAATCACCACTTTATGTAAAATATAAAATATTAAGCACGATATATATTTTCACTCTTGATCAATGAACTTTTTCTTTGTCCTATGATAAACACATTCTCACTTCTCTGCAAGAACACCGTATTCTTTACATCAGCTTCAAAACGTAACACATACTTCAGCTATGGTTTAGTGTCTTCTTTCTCGCGCTTTCCTGCCGCGTAACGTCATCACACGCTCCCCACTGGCCGCATACTCGCAAGCTCCTCCCCCTCCGATCACTCTTCGGAATCATTGCTCTTGACTCGGCCTCATCTGCTACTGCCACTCGCAACTGCAACATAGAATGGAAACCACAAAAGAACTCGCGCAACGAATGGGTCTGTTTCCGCGCATTATAGGCCTTCTGGTAAATTTATAAGTAAGATTATCATTGGTCATCTCTTATGCTGAAGTCGTGACCGTTCCCTCCCACTCTGTTTTCCTTCCCTTCATAATTCGATCTGGGCCAAAACTTCGCAACCGTTGAACGCATACAGACAGGTGCGCGCCTACCATTTCGCAAACATGTACCATGCAAGGAACTTTCACATTCATGGGCCAGCCACGCTACTCTGCCCCTGATGAGAATAGCGTGGTTGTCTCGACGGGCGATTCCTCAAATGGTCACATGTTCAACACACCTACAAGCGCTCGTTCCCAATCTTCATCTTCCGTGATTAACATAAATTCCTGGCTTCCAAGCCTGAACACCCCAGATATGACAGTTAAATATGACAGTTAAATATGACAGTTAAATATGTGTTTATTGTTGTTGTTGTTTTTTTTCTTTTTGGTGCTAATATTCTAATTTACATCAATAGAAAAGGCTTCCAGATTCCTACGGAGTAGTGCTCCAGGGACGTGAATTGAATTTGTTTTAACACAAGTGAGCGTGATCCACTGCATAGAGTCCTTTTCGGAGGTCTATCGAAAATCAAAATCAAAGTAATAACACTAGCCAATCAATGAGGCGAGCAAAAACACGTTTGACCATTTAGAACGACGAGCAAAACCAAAACCAAAACCAAAACCAAGTAAATGCGATTGGTTTTACGAACCACTTGCTTTCTTGCGTGAGAATATCGCAACCTGGTTTTGCTTTTGCTCTTGAATGGCCAAGAATGCTGCTACATTGTTAGGACTTGACGGAAAGCATATAGCAAAGGAAAACCTAAAGCAATCACCATCAAGCAAGTTTATTACCATATCATGCCAATAGATTGTTTACAAAGAAAAAATAGAAAACAGATTTCGGAAATGGTTACTGAGATATAACAATGAAGCTAATCAAGCTGAGTAACTGCATTTGCTATTAGTAATCACATGGTTACTTTCCACAGTCATCCGAAAACGGCTTTACACTAAAAACTTTGATACTTTCATCTACTATAGTTATCATGCGAAAAAATAGAACAGTGAACCAGTCTCACGAATTAAGATTATCATTTTCATCTATTGAAAGAATCTAAAATACTAAAAAAGGTCATATGTACATTTTCCGACACGAACGCAATTGCCACTTACAACTAACAGTAATTTCAATCAAAAACCGTACCAAACGCAAAAGTAAAGCAATGACACGAATACTTTTGACAATCATCTGAAAACGGTTCTACAGTAAGAACCTTGGTACTTTCATTTACTATAGTTATTATGCTGAGAAAAGGAATAATTAACTAATCACGAATATCAACTAATGAAATTATCTAAAATACTAAAACAACGTCGTACATATATTTTTCGAGACACGAACGCGATTGCCACTATATAAGTACTAATTTACTCAAATGGGCAATACTTGCGGTCTATATTTTATAGTGTCCTGTCTTACTAAAAAGAGTAACGTCTTCCCCAAGAAGTGCAAAAGGAGCCCAGTAACGAGGATGGCCATATTTCTTCAGTTTTCTCGTGGCTTGCATGGCTTTGTTGAGTGCCTCGTTTGCACTGTCCCCACTTGTCAGGTTCTCGTAAAAACGATACATCCAACACAAAGTGGCGCCATCGTCAACCGCCCATAGCGTTACAAGAACTGCGCGAGCTCCAGCTCCGAGAAATGCACGAGCGATCCCAACTACACCCTCTCCCCTGACTTCACCGCAGCCGCTATAACAGCAACTTAGAACGACCAGCTTCGCTCTGATGCGTTTACCTTCGAGATCGGATATGAGCAGCATGATATCTTCAGCATTGTTGATTATGTTAGTATCAGGAGGAGCGAGCAAGATTTCTCCCCTCTCTGCATCTCCATGAGCTGAAACGTGAATCAAAATGGCATTCTCGACGTTCTGTAGAAACCTTTGTTTAGTCGCTCTTTTCCCCAAAAGTGGCTTAACCCCGAGCATCTCTCCAATTGTTTCGACTTCTTTCTTTGCAAACTCTAGTCTTTCCACATTAAATACTTTGTCACCTTTCCTAATTGTTCCTACCTTTGGGTCTCCTACTATTAAGGGTGTTGTTAGGCCTGTCGGTGATACTGGGCGCTCGAGGATCATCTTTGCTGTTGTTAGTGATGGAACGAGTCTCAATCGTACGGAATCGACCAAGTACTTCCCGTTTTCATCCACAAGAGCGGCAAATGGGACCAGAGCAAGTCGACCATCAGGGACAACAACTACTTGTGACCCTACCAGATACTGCCGCACAGGCTTCAGAAGAATCTCGTACAGATCTTGTAGCAGACAGTTAAGCATTGGGTCTTCCGGTGTTTGAGGGTTGGTAGAGATCCCAGTCTCGCCTTGAAGTGCTGATCCGTTCGTATTGTTTCCTTTCTGTTCTTGCTCAGGTGTAGGACGAGAGACCCTGGGGTGAAATACTGTTGGTTTTGGAACCGAGGTGGAAGGCAATGCGGCACAAGGAAGTCCAACTTCCGATTCCATCTTAGTGCGTTGTAAACCTTCTGGGTACAGAAAATATAATGAGCGGTCTTCACACCTGTCAGACCCACGTGGTTTCATCAGCTCCACAGCCTTGTTAATCAATGAAGTTAGATCTTCAACAGATTGAAATAAATCCGTTTCAGTGTAAGTCTTCCTGGACTGTTGTGACACTCCAGTAGAGCGTTCGTGAAACATTATGTCTCCATTTGGCTGTATAACCCAAGTGTAAACTCTGCTGGGAAATAATGTAAAGAAGACGACTGTGCTCTCCAGAGCCTTGGCTACTTCACAAATTCCATAGAGGTCTGATACTTTGTCTCTAATGAGCATTTCATTTGCACAAGACTTGGAGGAAAGCATTAGTTCAGCCAGTGCTATTGCACGTCCTCTTTCGGCAATGATAAGGGCTTTGGCTCTCTTTGCCATAGACAAAAGTAAACGGATCAACAACCGATAGGTAGAAATGTACGTATCGATAATAGAAACTTTAAATTTATCCACGTTTGGTGAATTTCTAAATATATCTTCGCTGCATGCCATACTTTTCCTTAAATTACTTTCAGCCCTGCTATAGTGACCGACAACAGCATAATAAAGTCCAATAGTTTTACGAACAATTCCTTCGCCTTGCTTGTCCCCAGTGTCTTTTGTAATGGCAAGTCCCATTTTCCGATACACGATAGCCTTAGTGTACTGACCGAGAGACTCATAACAACTTCCAAGGTTTACGTAAGCACCTGCTTCGCCTTTCTTGTGCCCAATGTCTTTTGCAATAGTAAGTCCCATTTCCTGATACTTAATAGCCTTGATGTACCGACCGAGAGACTGATAACAAACTCCAAGGTTCCCATAAGCATTTCCTTCGCCTGTCTTGTCCCCTATGTCTTTTACAATAGTAAGTTGCATTTCCAGATACTTAATAGCCATGGTGGACTGACCGAGAGACTGATAACAAATTCCAAGGTTCCCATAAGCATTTCCTTCGCCTGTCTTGTCCCCAATGTCTTTTGCAATAGTAAGTCGCATTTCCAGATACTTAATAGCCATGGTGGACTGACCGAGAGACTGACAACAAATTCCAAGGTTGCCATAAGCATTTCCTTCACCTGTCTTGTTCCCAATGTCTTTTGCAATAGCGAGTCCCATTTCCTGATACTTGATAGCCTTGGCATACTGACCGAGAGACTGATAACAAATTCCAAGGTTGCCATAAGCATTTCCTTCGCCTTGCTTGTCCGCAATGTCTTTTGCAATAGTAAGTCTCATTTCCTGATACTTGATAGCCTTGGTGTACTGACCCAGAGACTTATAGCAAATTCCAAGGTTCCCATAAGCATTTCTTTCGCCTTCCTTGTCCCCAATGTCTTTCGCAATAGTAAGATGCATTTCCTGATACTTGATAGCCTTGGTGTACTGATCGAGGGAGATATAACAATTTCCAAGTTTCCCATAAGCATTTCCTTCGCCTTTCTTGTCCCCAATGTCTTTTGAAATAGTTAAATGCAATCCCTGATACTCAATAGCCTTGGTGTACTGACCGAGAGACTGATAACAAATTCCAAGGCAGCGATAAGCACTTCCTTCGCCTGGCTTGTCCCCAATGTCTTTTGCAATAGTTAGATGCAATTCCTGATACTCAATAGCCTTGGTGTACTGACCGAGAGACTGATAAGAAATTCCAAGGTTGCCATAAGCATTTCCTTCGCCTTTCTTGTCCCGAATGTCTTTTGCAATAGTTAGATGCAATTCCTGATACTCAATAGCCTTGGTGTACTGACCGAGAGACTGATAACAAATTCCAAGGTTGCAATAAGCATTTCCTTCGCCTTGCTTGTCCCCAATGTCTTTTGCAATAGTAAGTCCCATTTCCTCATACTTGATAGCCTTGGTGTACTGACCGAGAGACTTATAAGAAACTCCAAGGTTCCCATAAGCCGTTCCTTCGTCTTCCTTGTCCCCAGTGTCTTTTGCAATAGTAAGTCGCATTTCCTGATACTTGATAGCCTTGGTGTACTGACCGAGAGACTCATAACAAATTCCAAGGTTGCAATAAGCATTTCCTTCGCCTTTTTTATCCCGAATGTCTTTTGCAATAGTAAGATGCAATTCCTGATATTCAATAGCCTTGGTGTATTGACCGAGAGAATGATAACAAATTCCAAGGTTGCAATAAGCATTTCCTTCGCCTTGCTTGTCCCCAATGTCTTTTGCAATAGTAAGCCACATTTCCTGATACTTAATAGCCTTGGTGTACTGACCGAGAGACTCATAACAATTTGCAAGGTTGCCATAAGCATTTCCTTCGCCTTTCTTGTCCCCAGTGTCTTTTGCAATAGTAAGTCCCATTTCCTGATACTTGATAGCCTTGGTGTGCTGACCGAGAGACTCATAACAAATTCCAAGGTTCCCATAAGCCGTTCCTTCGCCTTTCTTGTCCCCAGTGTCTTTTGCAATAGTAAGTCCCATTTCCTGATACTTGATAGCCTTGGTGTACTGACCGAGGAAGATATAACAATTTCCAAGGTTGCCATAGGCACTTTTTTCGCCTTTCTTGTCCCCAAAGTCTTTTGCAATAGTTAAATGCAATTCCTGATACTCAATAGCCTTGGTGTACTGACCGAGAGACTGATAACAAATTCCAAGGTTGCCATAAACATTTCCTTCGCCTTGCTTGTCCCCAATGTCTTTTGCAATAGTAAGTCGCATTTCCTGATACTTAATAGCCTTGGTGTACTGACCGAGAGACTGATAACAAATTCCAAGGTTCCCATAAGCACTTCCTTCGTCTTCCTTGTCCCCAATGTCTTTTGCAATAGTAAGTCGCATTTCCTGATACTCAATAGCCTTGGTGTACTGACCGAGAGACTGATAACAAATTCCAAGGTTCCCATAAGCATGTCCTTCGCCTTTCTTGTCCCGAATGTCTTTTGCAATAGTAAGATGCAATTTCTGATACTCAATAGCCTTGGTGTACTGACCGAGAGACTGATAACAAATTCCAAGGTTGCCATAAGCATTTCCTTCGCCTTGCTTGTCCCCAATGTCTTTTGCAATAGTAAGTCGCATTTCCTGATACTTAATAGCCTTGGTGTACTGACCGAGAGACTCATAACAAATTCCAATATTTTCATAAGCACTTCCTTCGTCTTCCTTGTCCCCAATGTCTTTTGCAATGGCAAGTTGCGCTTCAAAATGTTCTTTAGCGTTTTCGTACTTTCCGATAGAACAACAGAGGTGTCCAATGCATTTGTGAAGTTTCCATTCAAGTTCCTTGTTCTTAATTACTCTTGCAAAACTCAAATAATTATTCAGAGCCTGCAGTTTCTCCATTTGTCGTGAATGGTGTCCTATTGAAGAAAAGAACACTTGTTAGTAATTAAGGGCATTATGGACAGTAGTTGAAACTTGAGTCTATTTAGCTGCAACCTCCGACAGTCACACAATAAAGACAGAAGGGTTTCTTTAATTGTTGGGCTGACGACAGCTTTAAAGTTTGTCACCTTGTTTACAAAAATATCTTTAAAAATGTAAAGGAAAATATCGCCATTAGGAAATTGAAGTCATGAAATGTGCTCTAATAAGTACCTCTCTCCATTAAGACAACCCTTCCCTACCCTCTAAATAGTATAATTTTGAAATGAGTCCCTCCCCCTCCCCCCTAAAATCACAAGACAATTTAGAACTTTACATTTTGTTTTCCGGACATTTTTTAAAAAGCTCCCCCCTTTCTAAACCACTCTCTCTAATTTCAGATCGAGTGAGATTGGAGTGGACGGACTCTTACTAAAGGATCGGTTTTACCTTGAACGCCATTTTTATATTTATATATATATGTCTTCGCAGCTTGTAAACAATAAAGAGGTAGGAATTGGAATTGTCGAAAATTTGTCTTCCATAAGATTAATTTACTAAGCTTTTCAAAACAAATCCAAATATAACATGTCTATTTCACTATAGCGTGAATTGTATGGCAAAAAAGAACCACAATTTCGCAAGAAGCAAAAATTGGACGAAATTTCGCAGCCCTAATTGTTTTGACGTGTTCAAAATTTCGCTCTTGCCGCGCGAAATTTCGTTGAAGGCATCCAACTTTCGTTCTTGTTGGCAAAAATTCTCCAATGTTAGGCCCTGTTTATACAGAGAAAAGTTGTTCCTGGTACACGAGACAATCCTTCCACCCAAGACAACTTTACCGAGTGTTTAAATTGAAAAATGTTGTTCCGGGTAAACCGGGTCAAAGCTGGCCCTTTCCGTTTGGAGACTGGGAAAAGTTTTTAAAATTTGGTTTTATAAAGCCCACGGATGGCGGACCGAAGGAAGATCGCCCTATTGTTAACTTCTGTACTCTTTAAGTTTCCATTATGCTGAAAATTTTTTTTTAAGCCGGCGCGAAACAGGCTTCCGTAAACCCGAGTTGTCCCTCCCCCCTGAGCTAAAGTGTTTAAATGAGAAAAAGTTGTCCTGCCTGCCAGAGTTACCCGCCCTGCCGAGGCAAGACAACTCGCCCTCCCGGGTTGTCTCGCCTCGTGTAAACGGTTGGTTGAGGTTTTTAAAAAAAGAAGTAAAAAGTTAGCTCGCCCGTGAATTGGACGAGGTTTCGAAGCCCCAATTGCTTTGACCTGTTCGACTTCATTCTCGTCGGCGGAATACTGCGCAAACTGTCAAACAGTATTTTCTCACTTTGATGACAAAACCTTTTGATAATCTATGGCATCATTTATTTGAACCCACACCAATTGAACACAGTGCTAACAGATATCCCACTTTTAATAATTTCATTTAGTTGTTATTGTGAATGGGCATCACTGCCTCTGTTCTTTGACGTCCTTTGCAGCTAGCACATGACGTCATTAGAAGAATCAAGCCTCTAGTATGACGGAGTTCAAAACTCACCCAATAACAACTTCACTTTCATAAAAGCATTGTATTTCCAGTAGCTAATTTAGGCCCTGTTTACACTAAAGTAGGGTGACCCTCCTAGAAGGGTCACAAGACCCCTCTTCACAGGCCAAGCGCTATCCAAAGGGCTATCTCGCCAAGTGTCATCGCATCGCGCGGTCGCGAGATTTGAGATAGTAACCTGGCACCGCTAAACTTAGCCCCCCCTGGGAGGGTAACCCTATAACTCGAGCGTTTACATGGTCAAAAGTTGTCCCTGCTCGGAGGGTTACCCTCGTAAGAAGAGAGGGTAACCCTCCTTCTAGGGTGACCCTATTTAGCGTGTAAAAACAACAAGGAATTTCAATAGAAAAGGGTGACCTTCTGGGAGGCTCACCCTCCTTCTATGAAAACAGGGCATAATCCCCTAGCGTAAGCGAGGGTAATAATCACGACGCTAATGCAGTAGTATAGCCTTATTTTGAAACTCCAAGCGGGTCGCCATCTCGAAATTTAATCTGTCAGTCAGTCTGGCGTACGACCAGGCCCAGAAAGCAGTGAGAGCACCTCACAAAAAATCGGTCACGCGTGACCGACAGAAAGAAAAGCGATTTGAACGAAAAAACAATAGTGTACTGCATTCACGAAAATGAATTTGAAAAATAGAAAAATTGGGAACACAACTCTTGCGAATCTTGTCTTCAAAAGATATGGGAACACGGGCAGTCGTGGGAACGATCAAACAGTCAATTCCGACTCAAGAAAAGACGACGCCAAGATGTGGCCCTTTATTTTCCGACGCTTCAAACTGTTCGAAAACTTTAGTTTTCGCATCAGTTGCTGCGATTTCAGCTTGCAGATCAAACTCCTCTTTCCTCTGGCGGAGTTGATGTTCCTCTTGTTCCAGTTCCTGTTTTTTCTTTAGCATAGCTGCACGAGCCACGAGTTCAGCTTTCCTTGCTTCAGCCTTCATTCTGGCAGAAGACGCGGAACTGGCCAGTGAACTTATTACAGAACGCGATCGTTTTGGTCCTGTTGACGCCTTGGATCCCGTTCGCGAGACACTATCCTCTGGCCGAATCTCCTGGTCGTCGCGAAGCCACTGGCCTACTTCTTCTGTGAATTTCTGAAAAGACTCATCTTTGGGCTTATACCAAGAACTTTGATCCAATTCCCGATCGGCCGTTAGCAGCTCTGACAAATATGCGATGTTCGAATCGCTAAAGTTTTTATATGATTTTTCCCAGTCCACAACTTTTCCTCTTACTTGCTCTACGTTTTCATAAGAAGCCATCAAGGAGCGAAGTTGATTCACTTTCTTCGTGACGTGGCCACACATTGCTGATCTTGTGGCATTCAGTTTCTGTAGCTTTCCTTCGATGTTTGTGTCCGCAACAGATTCCATGTTTGGTTCTTGAAGTCCGCATGAACACGTAAGCAAAGTCCAATGTAACGAAGTCTTTATTCACTGCCGGCGATCCGCTGTCAAACTGTCAGGCCAAAACTCCCCGACAGTGAGAGAACTCCAAACGGAAGTAATCGTCCTCGGCGTAGTACAAGATTTTTCAACTAATGCAGCGGCCAAATATCCCGCTTCACGAAGGTTGGCTTGACACGGAGACTTGATTACAACACGTATTTATTAACACTCCGAACGAACGAAGACGACATGAAATACACTGTAGAAGTCGCTGTAGATAACACGGTTGAATACACGAATACGAATACAGAACTTACGATCTTACGCTACGATGAAGTACGATACGATATGGTGCTGTACGGTTGAAAAATCATAGAGAAATCCAGCGCCAAGCGAACACATAAAAACGAACCAAACTCCAAAGACCAACCAAAAAAACGAGTTAAGCACATGATTATATAGCTAGTAAGGTTAACGAATCGAAGCGAAACAGGCGGACAAAAGACAAAATACAAAAGCTATCTAATTAGTAGCCTTCCGGCAATAACACTAGCTGAACTCCATAATTCGCTGAGACAACATTTACACGCAACTACAGAATACTCCCGAGGCTTGCAAGCCAAGCAAAGTCGATCTTGGACACCGAAATTTTTATGAATTTCAAGAAAAGCCGCAATTTCTCCAGCCAACGCTTTATCCTAACCACATGAGTGTATGTTTCTTTTTTTTTAATTTATCAATTTAATACGCTTCTTCGAGTGTAACAAATTTAGAACCGTCAAAGCGAGTCGCTTGTTTACACGCTTTCGAAGTCTCGGAACCGTGTGAATTTTGGCAAGGATTCAATTTTGAACACAACAACTTTTCAAACCGCGTTTGACGATTTTAAAATCTTTGACAGAAAAAAGAAATCAAGACACTAAATAATACAAGGTCCGATTGTGTTGAACGAGCAAATTCAGCCACCCACAGACAATAATATACAATAGACTGTAATTGTTTAATTTGGAAAGCAGTGGCCCCTGGCCGGGTACTTTCTACTTTATAGTCTTCAGAAAGCAAAAGCACTTCAACCCGGTTACATTTCATCCTTAATACAGTGTGCCAACAAACACGGCGAGAAAACTTCACAGCATGTGTCAGACTGTCAGCGAAATTTATATGCAAATATGTCATGAATCGGATGACACAATCTTGCACGAAGCCACTCTGAAATAGTTTTGAAAACTAGCGAAAACACCACAGTATAATCCTAATTGGCCTTCATTATAGTTCTCGGGGCATCAAACGACAAAATATACGGCAATTGTTGAAATACCATAATGATAACACGACTTTAAAATAGCATAAGCGTACTGTACGTTAATTGATGTAGTTTCTCAAAACATACATTGGCATACACTGGCAAAATATCCGGACAGTTTACAGCCGTCTGTCAAACTGCTTGGCCTTGTATCTGCATCTTGTTATACAAAATTACTTCCGATCATACTCTACCGCATGTCAACAAGAAAATGGCGGTTTACAGTTAAGCTGCCAATGTAACCTCGCTTGCAGTGGTCACTCGACGCGGATGGCCCTGGGAACGAGGTCGTACGCCAGACAGACAGACTGACACACGAACATTAAATTTCGAGATGGCGACCCGCTTGGGGTCTCCAAAGAAGGCGATTTTGCTGCATTAGCGTCGTGATTATTACCCTCGCTTCGCTCGGGGATTAGAGAAAACTAGACTGGCCTTGCCAGTGAGCTCGCGGCGTTAGTTGGGTCGAGACCAGAATATAAAATGGAAAGTAGGGGACAAGAGCGGAACTCCCAAGAGAGACTTCCAATTTCTCACCATAAAAATATCACACAGTATAGAGAACTTGGCTTTTGACACCTTGCTCTTTTGACACCTTGATTAAACTAAAAATTATTATTACAACACTCATACACTTGCTTCTTAAAGGTTGAGCGACCCTGCATCTTGAGAATGCGTGACATATCTTTTTATGCACAATCGATTTTGACAGTTTGACCTTGACTCATATTTCTAATCAGAGGCCACGATTAATCCAGCCTTCGCTTCACTACTTATGTGTTTTCTTTTATTAACTCAATACGTTTCTTCTATCAGGCTTTCGAGTATTCGTGCTCTGTAACAAATATAAAATTGAAAGCGAGGAATGTCACACGAGAGATGTTTACAATATTATTGCGCTTTTGTTCACAGTGTGTTCAGTCCATTTGTGACTGCAAACTCAATCCTCAGAATTATTTCGGTTTATTTTTCATTTCTGGTATTCACTGACCATTGCGAAACAAAGGCTACATGATCGAATGAAAGAAACACTTCAACAGGCAATGTACGATACGCAGAAGAATTTTATGAGGCAACAGATGTCATGTACAGAGTAAAGCATAAAGCGTCATTGTTTTACGGCTAAAGCTCACCGTAGCTTTGGTTTCTGCTTTCGCCCACTTCTTTTTGAACTTATAGCTTTCTCGCAGCGATGGTTTATTGATCCTAATTTTCTCTTTGCATTTCTGTGGCTTTCTATTGTTTCCATGTTGTTTACGCGCACGTTCACGGAATGCATTAGCATTGTGAAGTACGTAAGCTCTGATATAATCATGAACTTTTGACGACTCTGGGACATTCTTTGAAATGTATTCTCGTAATAGTCGCCTGCTTTTCCTGTCCTTGTTCAGAACGCGCGAAAGTTCATTCAAAGGCACTCGGCTTGGCTCACGACTTCGTCTTGGACGAGTTCGATTTTCTTTCACATAAACATTACTGGGAATACAATAGAACTGCTCAAAGCGAGATCTACCAACGACCACTTCTTCTTCAATCATGTTCCAATTTTCAAATAATAACGCCACGTTATCTGCTGCCAGTTTGATCTTCATGGCACTGAGCCAAAATGTCGCAACAACAACACAAATGCACAACAGAGTGAAACGTTGATTCCAAAGAAAAGTCAGATTTTCTGACGCTTTACTTTTTTTAGCAAGAATAATACAAAGTAAAAGAATACAAAGTACCTTTAAGTTCACCTTCATACTAAACAGTTCCATATACACTATCAAGCGATGGCCAAAAATCGAAGTTGCTTCGCCGTTAATATCATTCGGGTTCTGATCTTTGCATTTGGAACCCCTTCGTTCAGCTTGTTCCTTCAAGTTCTCAACGTTCTGGACGTCAGGATCTTCGTACATTTCTGTACAGTTGTGCATAGCTATGCAGTTCATTGATAAGAACATTAATATGTTCTTTGATATGTTCACTGATATATTCATTGCTTCATTTGCGGCTCTTTTCAAAGCTTTCGAGGCTGAACGGACCGACCCAAGCCAAAACCGCTCAATGAAATTTAGTGTGGGTCTACCGCAGACGGCGTATTCGTTTGTAAGTAGGATGAGCGGTCCATAAAAGAATCCACAGAGCCAACCAAGGCAAGCAACGCACAATTCCATCGCCCACATATCTCCTTCAAAATGGCGAAACTGCTCGCCCGGCAAGTCATGTGATGACAAAACGTCATCATAAATCACGTGAAAATATGAACCAATCACCGTGTGCTGATTCGTAACCCAGAAAAAAAATAAAAATAAAAATAAAAATAAAAATATGACGATGATGAAGACACGCCTTCCAATCCTAAGCTCGTCGGCTTCGCCACGAGCAATAAGGTTCGTATTAATCAGATTGAACTGCCTTTTGGCATTTATTTCTGCTGCTTCAGTGCCTTCAATTTTCTAGAATTTTATTTTAAAAGTTGTTTGAGCCATTAATTTTTTTGTTCAGAACCAAAGAGGATGTTAAGTCGCAGTTGTGGATAAACGCCCTCAGGTAAGGCGTGTGGTACTTTTGTAAAATATTTTTCTTCTTCTGAGGGTTTTGTACATATATATAGTCTACTGTATACTAGTCCTACTACCCTAATATGTCTAAATTCAAGGTTGGACCGAGCGCTGTACGTCTGTTTTTGTGTGGCTATATTTTTATTCACGTAATACAGGTAGGATCCAAACCAACTTTCGCGTTTGGTAGCTCTATCGCATAACTTCAATATCTACTAGAAATACGATAATCCTTTCGCCCTGTAGTGGGTTTTCGGGAAGCGGGATTCTTGTCTAATTTTCGCTTGGATTATCAATCGTTTTTAAAAACTATGATTGTATAGCGACGTAACCAGTCGGCGGCTAAAAATAATGTTTGTCGCACAGCAGTCTGGTTTAGGTTACGTTTACAGTACACCGTATAGGATTTTGAGCCGTTGCGAAAACCTTTCCGGTACAGTGTAAACACAAAAGATCGGTCCGGAGCGACTTTGGCCGAAAAACCTATCCGGTAAAATGTAAACACAAGGCCAGTCCGGAGCGGCTTTGTCACTGACGAACCCGCTTGGAGTTTCCAAATAAGGCGATACTACAGCATTGGCGTCGTGATTAGTAACCTCGCTTACGCTCGGGGAAAAGAAAACATTCTTATCCCTGCAATTTTCCCCTTAATTTTAATTTTTTATATCACACTTTATCCCTGAAACAGGCCGTGTGAGTGTGTCACTCCGACGCTACTCTGCTAGAATTCCGCACCCAAAGATTTTGTTCGTATAACCAAGCCTAAATGCTTACTAATTCAGTTACTCTCTCGTATCTTAGTGAAGGTATCTAAGTAAAAGATCAGCGCTTCCTGTCATACTTTTTTTTCCACAATTCTCTGATATTAGGCCCCGTTTATATGGAGAAAAGTTGTCCCAGGTACACGAGACAACCCTCCCGCCCGAGACAAGTTTACCGAGCGTTAACATGGAAAAGTTTTGTGGCGGGTAAACCTGGTCAAAACTGGCCCTCTCGGTTTGGAGACGAGTCACTTCATTGTTCTCGAAAATTGCACAACTGAGTACTTTGGTTTCACAAATAACCGTAACGATGCAGATGCTACGCACACCAAATCTAAGAGAATTGGAAGAAGGAGATTAGAAAAAGAAAAAAAATACGTTGATTTTCACCTTAAAGTCGAAGTTTTTTTTTGAAATGGCCAACAGCTGACGTTGTGGGGTCGAAGCCTGGCTGTACAGGTGAAAATGTGAAGTAAAACTAAGGTTTTCCTCTGGTGAATCGTCTGGCGCTTGTTAATCTTAAAGGTTTGTTGACGTACACCTTACGTTAGGCATTTAGTTAGACACTCCCAGCCCCCTCCCCCTCCCCCTCCCAACCATTAAAATATTTTGCGGTTGAAGTCATAGAATGCAACTACTATTATATTTGTACATCCTGAACGACGCAGTGACAATTACAATTATTAAGAAGGCGTTATCGATTTTCCACTTCGATTATTAGAACCCTTTGCATTCTTCTCCGCACGGCTTTGGCCGTGATTCACGATTTTGCGTAACTATGTCGAAAGTCACGCTTTGCTGACATTTTATGTGGGTGCCTTGTTTTCATCCCGTTGCGTCGTCAGTCGTATTGGTAATCACACAATTTGTTCCTTTACCTCATGTATCATTCTGGCTTCGTTTTTCCCCAACAGATCCGGGCAATGATGTGAAAACATGTTGGACCGCCAGATCAACTACCAACCCCTTACCCCCCTTCGCCCACCAAACGTTTATTTTACGTTATTTAATAAATAATATGTTGACGAACCCTAAAACCCACTTGCTTTTAATGCTTCAATGCTATCGAGTAGAGAAGATGTGGTGTTTATAGGAGTTGTCTCTCGTATAGATTGACAGTCAGTACTGATGCGTCAATGTGAATATTTTAAGTAACAACAGAATAGTTAGACAGAAGCGAGCGCTAAAAAATATGTATGTATATAGAACACTTATTTCTGTCTTACGAGGCTTATCTTCTATACCACGAGAGAATTCCACTCCATCTGTCAATGATTGTCAGCAAATGATGTTTATATACACAATATAAATAAGTTTTTAAAATGCCCCGTCACGCTTTCTGGTTCGAAAGCGGGAAAATTTCGGGGTAAAACCCGCAGTTCGAAACCAACAAGAATGAAAGTGTAATAGATTTTAATTTTAGAAATTTAGAAACCTTTTGTCCAAATTCCATACGACAAAACCCTGTGATTCAGGTTGGACAGTTTTGAGTCGCAAAGTAATTAAACAACTATTATTCGATTCCAAATGAAGAATATCAGTTAAAATCACTCTGGAATCTTCCTTGAGGCGCGTTCGATTGGGTCTATTCCGGAATAGGAATAGCGATACTAATTGATAAAATATTCTGCTTTGGAGCTGAATTATGCTAAGATGTATCGCGAGCTGTTCGAAATATCAGTGTGAAGATTTTGAAAACAGTCCCGAAAAACTTCCCCCCAAACAAACAAAATTACTTATCCCCGAACGAAGTGAGGGAAATACTCACGACACTAATGCAGTATTATTATACCGCCTACTTGGGGACTCCAAGCCTGTCGCCATCTCGAAATTTAACGTTGTCTGTCAGTCTGTCTGTCTGGCGTACGACTTTAGGCGCGGTTACCCCGCTAACCAATAACAAAGGCCGGATCGATCACGTGTGCCCTGTTGTTTTACTCGGAATAACTTGGAGAAATTAGATAGCTGCGTTCACGAAAATGGAAAACTTAACTGCAAAACTTGAAACACAACAGTCTCGCGAAGCTCGTCTTCAAATGAGAAGGGAACAGGCACGAGCAAGGCGAAATCGTGAAACGAGCGAACAACAGCGCATGAATGCAGATCGAAAGCGACATGAACAGAAGCGGGTAACGCAGACAACTCCGCAAAGAGAACAGCGCTTGAAAGCAAATCGGGAACTTCAGGAGAAAAAACGGGCCGAAGAAAAGACTCCGCAAAGACAACAGCGTATGAGTGCCGATCAAAAGCGTTATAAAGAGAAGCGGTTGACACAGACAACTCCGCAGAGAGAATCCAGTCGCCAGCGTGTACCTTCTCGACGTAGCAATGAATCGTCTGAACGGAGTACCCGCAGGCTTCAAGCTCAAAATGAAGCCAACACTCGACGCCGGCAACAGCGTGCTGCAGTTATCGAGGAACGTCGCAGCCAAAACCAGCAATATTTGCATAACCGTGGGTGGGCAAATCCAGAAACTCCTCCATTCCACGAACAAGAGTGGGTACGGGAGGAACTCACTGCCTTTCACAGCTTTGAGGAAAATCTCCGACACTTACGCTGCAAGGTATGCAAAGAAACATGGCCGGTCACCAACCGTAGTATGTCCGAGCAGGACTACACCTACACCAAGTGCAAGCGCGACAAAAATACTTCGTTTCTCGGCTGACAATGACATGAATCCTGGGACAGTGCCTGCAGAACTACAGGACCTTACCAAAGTAGAGGAAATGCTGATCGCCAGAGCTTTCCCCGTCATGTGTGTTTACCGTAAACACGGCGGCCAGCGTGGGTACAAAGCTCATGTCCTCAACTTGCCACAGGATGTTCAGGGATTCCTCAGCACTCTTCCAGCCTATATGAGTGATCTGCCCGTTCTTATCATCAGGAAGCAAGGAGCAGGTAAGAATTGAAAGTTATTCTGTATGGCTTTTATGGTTGTGTTTACATTTTTTACCTCTGTGTATTGATGGCCAAATTTGTACAATGATGCATTAATTGCAATACGGCCATTCTTTGTCATTGTTTACTTTCAAGGAAGAACAGCTGAACAAAGGATGCATGGTGAAATATTCCTGTTTAATCAGACCAATGAATGTGTTTTGTTATTATTTGCTGCATTTTCATACACAAGGAATGTTCTTTGTCATTGTTTATTTTCAACGAAGAACAGCTGAACAAAGGATGCATGGTGAAATTTTGTTTTATCTGAATTCCTGTTTAATCAGACCTATGAATGTGTTTTCTATTATTTGCTGCATTTTCATACACAAGGATCAAAGAGAACACAATACTGTATACATGTGTTTGTACTTTGATTTACTGTTGCAAAAGCTGTAGTTTGTGTTTTTTAGAATATTTGCCAATTTTTACTACAATATCAGTGCCTAATTAATTTACAGTGATTTATGATCTATGCAGTGAAGTTTCTTTAGCTGTCCATATGATGATGTGCATTTGTTTTTATGCCATGTACACTTGATATTACACTCAGGGATAACCAAAAACATTTATAGCAGTGTTTTGAGGAAAGAATTGGCCTCTGTTATCAGGACAACAAGTATTTATTTACAGTGCGCCAGTTCCTTTGCAGCATCCTGCATCCAGCATCCAAGATTTATGTCAATTGTGGATGAATAGTACAGGTTAGCTATGAAAGTGCATTGTATTGTGTACATCATGTGAATTATCTTATTAATCCACTTAAAACATGGTGCCTTTTCTGATTTTTGTAGGAGCAAAGAAAGAGGTTCCTTGGCTAAAATTACACTTCGGTCCAAGTGGAAGTTCAATTTCTATGTTGTTTATAGGTAAGTACTGTATAATAAATTTGCAACAATATGTATCAAAGACAAAAACCTGAACATGTGTTTTCATCTCCAAAGATCATGCTAAAGGAAATGTTAAAGTGAAGGAATCATGCTGAGAAGCCAACTCCTGTGCTGCTAAGGGATCCTCATATACCAAGTCACTGACATCATGAAAGTGTAAGATTGTCAGGAGCCAAAAATGAACTCAATGCTGACATGTACAACCCGATTGTCTGGTCCAACAAGAATGCCAAAGGAAAATGTTCTCAAAAACATTGGCCTGTATATTCTGTTGAGTACACCACAAAAAAAAATTCGGTATATCTGTATGTTTTCTTAAAATTTGGAATGCTACTGTACTGTGCTCAAGTGGATGACATGCTCAGAGCCAAGTATTTTCTGTGTACTTTTTTGACACAAGGTTTTGTTATTTACTTATTTGTTAGAGGGTTGTTTGCTTTTTATGAAGGAAAACTTCAGTACAGTTATGTAATATAAGTGGCAATAACATGTGAGTATTTAAGGCAAGCACCAAGGTAGACAGTAATCAATGTTGTAACAACAAGTTTAAACCCTTTCACACCTAAGAGTGATCAAATTCAATTTTCTCCTTCAATTGAAAGTGTACTGTATTGTACAGTATAGAGAATATAGCTTTTTCTACCTTTTTGGTTAAGTGAATGCTGACTAAACTGTCACTTCTCACTACATAATTTATTTTATATAATGTATTTTGAAAAAGCTGAGAGATTCTGCATTTAGGCTTGGGAGTGAAAGGGTTGTTTACCTGTATTAAGTTCATGATAGTTCTTATTCCCTTATCCTCCAAGGGATTGTGCTCCTGCATGCTTTTGGTTGGAAAGTACGTTCCTACTTTTTCCTACAAGGTTTTGGGTTTTCGTACCAGGCAGGAGCACTTGATGAAGCTTATATAACACAAATGTATGATAAAAAGGGCACACAATGATTAGTGTGCTGTATGATGATGATGACAATAATGTAACGTTTTAAGGCCGGGCCCTCAGGCCTGGCTGAGCCTAAAGGCCCGACCGTAGCCGAGCTGACAAACGGACCAAACGACGCACACGTGAACCGGGACAAGAAGAGATTTATTTAAACAATTCATCTGCTTTTATATAGTTTCGGTTAATAATTAGCAGTATACGTTTTAAGATCATGGGTTCGTTTGCGTAATGGAAGATTACGCAATTATCTCAATGTGGCACACGTTACAATAAGATTAAGAATAAAAAAAATTGATGCTGATATATATGTTGTTTTCTTATTGGGTCAGAGCTTAGTAACACAAGGTTACTATAATTCAGACCCCTCTTTTTCTCCTTTAAGTGTTCAGCACTTGGTATAGTACAAGTAGTAAAACGTTATTTTAATACGCTTGCCCCATCAACTACAACAAGCTGGTTACATCAAAGGTTGTATAAAATAGACACATTACTTCTATGTTTATTTTTTTGCGTCGGAGCTTCTAATATATGCCAGTGCAGGACGGAGTGAGGGGGGTATCTGCGATTATCGTATTTCTAGTTTTACGGTTTTAAGGCAAAGGGCTAGAACTGGCGAGGTTTACTGAGCTGAGAAAACCGAGCGGTACAGAGGAAAATGGCCATACCAACTTCATGGAGTATTGTGTTATTACTATATATCTGCACACGTAGACTAAAACTATTGGCAAATAAAACCTAAAGACCTACGACCATTCAAACAAAAGTTGTCAAAAAATACACCTGATGACAACTAAGCGCCATTATTCACTAATTATTTTTAGCAACGAATAAAACATCACTTCACTTGTTTGAAGTGAAATCTCTAGGAAATCAACTAAGACTAGAAGACAGAGCCAAAGACTACCGACGGCAATTCATCCTTGCACTCGCCCGGGAAAGGGGGAAGGGGTACTCCAGTTTCGCTCTTGGACAACTGTTCGCTTCTCGTAACATATAATATTCTCGGACAATTATCCGTGCAAATATTCTCTCTAAAAGTACCTTATTGTTTATATAGCTTGAAACGTAATCTTACCTTTCTTGTTAACTGCGTTGGGATCGACTTGTCCACTGTTGAACAAAATATCGACCGGGAATAAAACTTGGATGTTTGGACCACAAAGAGAACTTCTACCACTCGATTATCGCCTGCAGTGAAAAGAACAAATTAATAATAGAAACATAAACTTCACAATGATGCACCACTGGTGGTTGGGGAAATCTTCGCCTTTAACATATTCATCGTTGCGATTAATAAAACGTGGAGGGGGTAACCACTAGAAACTACTAAGAACATATATGACATACGCTGATATAATAAAAAGGGGAAATAGACGAAATAACAAACATATATAACATACGCTGATATAATAAAGAAGGGGAAATAGACGAAACAACAAACATATATGACATACGCTGATATAATAAAGAGGGGAAATAGACGAAATAACAAACATCGGGGCGATGATCCGAAGAACCGGATATCACACTCCATATCCAACACACAGCTAAAGCAACAGGAACTGAACTAGCTACAATGGTGAAGAAAGAATATCCCGACCGCCGACGACAAACTCGGAATGTATCAAAAAACGGTCTTCACAGCAGGCAGTCACACAATATTAATGGTAAACGCACTGGAGGGTATTACACAAGCCACAAGGATTTTAACAGACTTAGGAAAAAGCTTCAAACAGTTCTACGAACACACAATTCAGTTGTACCCACAGTAGGAAATGTAATGAAACTTACTGAAAACAAGTTTACAAAAAGCGAATTCAGGCTTCTAAACAATAACTTAAAACTTCTGCCCAAGACCGAAAGAATTCAACCAGTCAGACCTTTACAATGACTTGAACAAATCTCGTAGATGTATTAAAATTCGCGCACATTTTGGCTCTAACACGAAGGAAGAACTCCCTGATGTCCGATATATATCCGATATATGGCCCTATAGCGAGTCAACTGTAAGTGTTTCCCGTTCAGGAGAGACATGCCCTAGAACGCTATGAAGCTCGCAGGCACTTTTTTTGAAGTAAGTGAAGCAACTTAAGCAGTTGCAATGAGTTCGGAAAAAATACCCGGGCTTCAATGATTTTCACGATACCGATGTGACGCTCTACCACTGAGCTATGAAGCCGTATGGGAGCTGGTCAAGTGTGTGGTTCAATTTGTACCCGTCATAGTGATATAAATGATATGATGTATATATGATAAACTCATATATATGAACTGCGGATAGGAATGATGGAAACGGTTGGTTGAATTTTCAAATCAAGGAATGACTGAAAAGTTTGCTCGCCACGAGTAACTTGAGGGGGAGGGTTGTCTCAGGTACCCGGGACAACTTTTCTCCATATAAATGGGGCCAATAACTAGACGTGATGTGTCGTGGATGATCAAATCGAGATATAAGCAACAGATATCAGACTTTTGATCATTTTATTTAGTTGCTATTGTGAATGGGCATCACTGCTTTTGTTCTCTGGGCAGCTAGCACATGACGTCATTAGAAGAGTCAAGCCTCTAGCACGATGGAGTTCGAAACTTACCCAAAAACAACTTCACTTTCAAAAAATAAAAATTATCAAAGATGTTTGATACTTTCCATCACTTTTTTTACATCGCCACTTGGACGCCACGTCAGCGTGTAATAAACTATACTTATTATATACATACTGAGACATACTCACGAAAAAGCCATATCGTAAAATTTCGTACGCAAATGAGTTCTAGCCAATGAGAGGCCGCGAACGACGCTTTTCACACGTGAAAAAAATCGTTCGTCCAATCACAAGCTGCGAACGACGATTTTTCACTACTTTTAAAGGGTTTCCCGGTCCCATCATAAATGTCTCAGTATGTATATAATAAACAGAAAACATCATGGAAAGTGCTTTGTACAGTTTTTATTCACTCGTTGTTTCGTATCATAAAACTCACTCGCTCGCAAAGCCTCGCTCGTTCGTTTTATGATACTTCACAACTCGTGAATAAAAACCGTACGCGCGCACTTTCCATGAAGTAATCTCTATATCTAACATGTAAGAGTAATACCAGCTCTTGAGGTTGACTGCGTCGGCGTGGCGGAAGACAAACTGGTGCATCAACTGTGCGTTGATGAGGGTAATGGTATGCCGTGAAAGAGACAATAGCTGACGTTTCGAGCGCTAGCCCTTCGTCAGAGCGAATGCGCATTCACTCTGACAAAGGGCTAGCGCTCGAAACGTCAGCTATTGTCTCTTTCACGGCATTCCATTACCCTCATCAACACACTGTCGATACACCAGTTTCCACATCTAACATGGTTTATCAGCCAATCATGTTTAGCATACCATCATAATCATTTTATAAACAGAAATAATTCGTGGTCATGTAGCTTCCTAATTTTATCAACTTGCGAGAAAAAAGCTAATTTACCAAATTTGAATACATTTTTTTGTACTTTAAAGCACAGCGATACAACGCACTCAATCGCAAACTAAAAAATAGAAGTCGAGCTTTCTTGCGACTATTCAAACTCTCCTTGTTTGGTGCGAAAGAACGAAATATCAAAATAATAAAAGGCAAAAAGCTGTATTTATTTATTTATTTATTTATTTATTTATTTATTTATTTATGTATTTATAGACAACGAAATGCCTGAACAGCAGGAGGAAACTATGCTCAGTAGTCGAATCGTCAAAGGAAAACCTGAAAAACGTCTGCCGACGCCGTAAAATCCAAGCAAGTTTATCAAAATTTAGCAAACAGGACACCATGGACTACTTGGAAAATAGAATATTGGGCATTTTATATCAGGAATAAGGATATGAGGAACGGTCACTTCGCTATTCTCGAAAATGCACAACTGAGTACTCGGTTTCACAAATAACTGTAACAATCCAGTTCTTAGCGCACCAAATCTAAGAGGATCACAAGGAGATTAGAAGAAGAAGAAATACATTCTCACCTTAAAATTAAAGTTTTTCTTTGCAATGGCCAACAGCTGACGTTATGAGGTCGAGGCTTTGCTGTACAGGTACATAAAATTATGTGAGATAAGTAAAATTAAGGTTTTCATCTGGTGAATCGTCTGGTGTTTGTTAATCTTCGAAGTTTGTCGCACATCTTACATTAGGCATATAATTAGATACCCGCAACCAACCATTAAAATAACTTGCGGTCGAAGTCACACAATGAAATCAATATATTTGTACGTGCTGAATGATGCAGTGACGATTACAATTATTCAGAAGACGTTATCGAATTTCGTCTTTGATTATTTGCATTCTGTGTATACTTATCCGCACGGCTTTGGCCATGATTCACGAATGTATCATTCTGGCTTCGTTTTTCACCAAAAGATCCACGCAATGATGTGAAAAAATCTTGGTCCGCCAGATCAACTACACCCCCTCCCCCCTTCCCCCACCAAACGTCCATTTTACATTAACTGATGAATATGTCGACGACACCTTAAAACCCCTTGCTTGTAATGCTTCAATGCTATCGAGTAGAGGAGATGTGGTATTTATAGGAGTTGTCTCTCGTATAGATTGACAGTCACTGCTGATGCATTAATGTAAATATTTTAAGCAACAACAGAATATTTAGGCAGAAGCGAGTGCCAAAAAAATATGTATCTATATATATTAACACTTCTCACTACAATTTCTGTCTTACGAGGCTCACCTTCTATACCACCAGAGAATCCAACTCCGTCTGTCAATGAATGTCAGCAAATGTTCTTTACATACACAATATAAACGAGGTTTTAAAAATGCCCCGTTACGCCTTCTGGGTCGAAAGCGGGAAATTTTCGGGGAAAAATCCGCAGTTCGAAACCAACAAGAATGAAAGTGTGACAGATTTTAATTTTAGAAATTCAGAAACCTCTTGTCCAAATTCTATACGAACCAAAGCCTGCAATTAAGGTTGGACAGTTTTAAGCCGCATGGTAAACAATTATTATTGGATTCCATATGAAGAAATGTCAGTTAAAGTCACAGCTCTGGAATTGATACATCTTCTTTGGGCGCGTTCGATTGGGTCTAGTCCAGAATAGGAATAGCGATTCTAATTGATGAAATATTTTGCTTTGGAGCTGAATTATGCCGAGATGTATCGGGAGCTGTTCCAAATGTCAGTATGAAGGTCTTGAAAACAATCCCAAATTATTTCCCCCGAACTAGCAAAACTTTAGATCATTTTAGCTATTTCTATATTCCGGAATACGGTCAATCGAACGCACCCTGAGATTCGAGTAACTCCGCTGGCTCCCGCAGTAGTAGGTTTACATATTGTACAAGGAAATTATCTACTTATTGTCATGACAATTACTTATTCTAGTCTCACAGTTACAATTTCAAGGCAGGGTTGGAACCGGCGAGATTTACTGAGCTGACAAAACCGAGCGGTACAGAGGAAAATGGCCATACCAACTTCACAGAGTATTCTGTTATTACTATACATCTGCCCACATAAAGTAAATTGGCAAACAAAACCTGAAAACCTACGACAATTTAAATAAAAGTTGTCAAAAAATACACCTGATGGCACCTAAGCGCCACTATTAACTATTATTGAGCAACAAATAAGACATCACTTCACTTGTTTGAAGTAAAATCTCCAGGAAATCAAATAAGACTAGAAGACAGAGCCAAAAGCTAACGACGACAATTCATCCTTGCACTCGCCTGGGAAAGGGGGGGGGGGGGGGGGGGGGGGGGGTGGAAGGGGTACTCAAGCTTCGCTTTCGGACAACTGTTCGCTTCTCGTAACAAATAATATCCTCGCACAATTATCCGTGCAAATCTCCTCTCCAAAAGTAGCCTATTGTTTTTATCGCTGGAAGCGTAATCTTACCGTTCTTGTTAACTGCGATGGGATAGACTTGTCCAATGTTGACCAAAATATCAACCGGGAACAAAACTTGGATGTTGGACCAAAAAGAGAACTTCTACCACTCGATTATCGCCTGAAGTGAAAAGAACAAATATTAGAAACATAAACGTCACAATGATGCACCACTGGTTTGGGGAAATGTTCGCCTTTAACATAATTGTCGTTGCGATTAATATATTGTGGAGCAGCTAACTACCAGGAACTACTACAAACATATGTAACATACGCTGATTCAATGAAGAGGGCGGCAAATCGACGAAACAACAACTATTGGGGTGAGGATCCGAAGAATCGGGTATCACACTCCATATCCAACACACAACTAATAGCCACAGGAACTGAACCAGCTACAATGGCGAACCAACAATATCTCGACCTTCGACGACAAACTCGGAATGTATCAAACAACGGTCTTCACAGGAGGCAGTCACACAACATTAATGATGAACGCACTAGAGGGTATTACACAATCCACAAGGGTTTTAACCGACTTAAGGAGAAACTTCAAACAGTTGTACGCACGAACACACAATTCAGTTGTACCCAGCAGGAAATGTAATGAACCTTACTAAAAACAGGTTTACAAGGAACGAATTCAGGCTTCTAAACAAGAACCAAACTTTGAACTCTTTGGTTTGTCTAACACCCTACTTTAGGCATTTAGTAGACACCCCCAATGCCCCACGCCCTCCGCAACCATTAAGATATTTTGCGGTACAAGTCAGAAAATGCAATCACTATATTTGTACGTCCTGAATGACGCAGTGACGATTACAATTATTGAGAAGATGATACCGATTTTCGTCTTTTATTATTTGCACCCTGCGCACACTTCTCCGCACGGCTTTGGCTACGAGTCACGATTTTGCTGTATGTCGAAAGTCACGATTCGTTCACATTTTATGTAGCTGCCTTGTTTTTACCCCATTGCGTTGTCAGTCGTATTAAGGAATCATACAATTTGTTCCTTTACCTCTTGCATCATTCTGGCTTCGTTTTTCCCCAAAACATCCACGCAGTGATGAGAAAAAATCTTAGATCGCCAGATCAACTGTACCCCCCTTCCCCCTCCTAACTTCGTCCACCAAACGTCCATTTTTACGTTAACTGGTAAATATGTCGACGACCCCTTAAGCTCCCTTGCTTGTAATGCTTCAATGCTATTGAGTAGAGAAGATGTGGTGTTTATAGGAGTTGACTCTCGTATAGATTGACAGTCACTGCTGATGCATTAATTTGAATGTTTTAAGCAACAACAGAATATTTAGGCAGCAGCTAGTGCTAAAAAAATATGTATGTATACAGAACACTTCCCACTACGATTTCTGTCTTACGAGGCTTACCTTCTATACCACCAGAGAATCCAACTCCGTCTGTCAATGAATGTCAGCAAATGCTCTTTATATGCACAATATAAATGAGGTTTAAAAATGCCCCGTTACACTTTTTGGTTCGAAAGCGGGAAACTTTCTGGGAAAAACCCGCAGTTCGAAACCAACAAGAATGAAAGTGTGACAGATTTTAATTGCAGAAATTCAGAAACCTTTTGTCCAAATTCTATGCGAACCAAAGCCTGCAATTAAGGTTTTGTAAACAATCCGGAATCCCCCACCCCCCCCCCCCCCTCCCCCCAAATAATAAAAAACAAAGAAACAAAGAAACAAAACGAAAAAATAAAACAAAAACAAAAGCAAAGAAGCAAAAATTACTTATCATAGCATTACTCATAGTTACGATTTCAAGACAGAACTAAAACCAGCCAGATATACTAAGCTGACAAAACCGAGAGGTACACAGGAAAACGGCCATACCAACTTCATGAAGTATTGTGTTATTACTATATATCTGACCACGCAAATTAAGATTATTAGCAAACAAAACCTGAAGACCTACGACCATTTAAACAAAAGTTATCAAAAAATACAACTGATGGCAGCTGAGCGCCAATATTAACTTTCATTAAGCAACGAATAAAACATCATTTGACTTGTTTGAATAAAATCTCCAGGAATTCAATTAAAACTAAAAGGCAGAGTCAAAGGCTACCGACGACAATTCATCTTTGCACTCGCCCGGGAAAGGGGAGAAGGGGTACTCCGGAAGGGGTACTCGAGCTCCGCTCTCGGACAACTGTTCACTTCTCGTAACAGAAATATTGTCCTCGAACAATTGTCTGTGCAAATCTCCTCTCCAAAAGTAGCCTATTGTTTATATGGCTAGAAGGGTGATCTTACCTTTCTTGTTAACTTCTATGGGTCAACTTATCGAATAGTGACCGAAATATCGACCGGGAACAAAACTTCTTTGGACCACAAAGAGAACTTCTACCAATTGATTATAGTCTGCAGTGAAAAGAACAAATAATATAAAATATAAATTTTAAAGATTTTAAACGGAACTCTTCTCACAATTTATTTGATATTTGTATATACATATGTATATGTCCGATATATTGCCCTAGAGCGAGTCAATTGTAAATGTTTTTCGTTCAAGAGAGGCATGCCCTAGACCCCTATGAAGCTCGCGCCCCACTTTTTAAAACTGGTCAAAATTTCCTGGGTCTTCCCTGAACACAAACAATAAGCAATTTATTGTACAAGGTTAAGCAAAATATTGTAATTTGCCAGTGGCGGAGCAGATCAATTATTCGCCGATGCCGGAGAGAACCTAGATAAGGTAGACACGCGGCAAAACAACTTCTATTGGATGAGCGGTCAGTTGACTATCCCCGAGCATGACCGCTTAAGAGAAGTTTGACTGTATTTGCATCATTTATTTATACTGATGTGATGTGGTTTAGTCACGTTATCAGTCAATAAAGCAGATGTAGATGCCCCCATATTTGTCACAGTCTGACGGCTACCAAATTATGCGAGTCTCGCGCTAATTCATCGTAACAAAAGACACACGGCAAAACAATGCTTCGCGGCATTGATCGCAATGTTGGTGGAGTGTGGGTGGTCACGGTGAAAATTGTTGAGCATACTGTGGTTTTCTTCGACTTTTGAGTGTACAACCTGTGCCATAACAGTTCGATCAGAAGACAAAATTAGCATTTGTGAACAAAGCGCGCTCAAAGTGCATTTTCCACCACAATACGCAGAGCAAAACAATGAGACATTTGTGTGACATCTGAGCGGATTCAACAGGTTAAAGAGCAAAGGTTAGTGTCCGAGTTTTTTCACTTACTTATCTAACTGACAGCAAGACAAACCACGTAGTCGCTTCGAGGTTTTAAGTGCCCCCAGAGGACTGAGCCAAGGAATACCAGCGCAGGAAATGAAGAGCATTCAAGTGCTAAGAACACTTTGCAATAGAAGTCTATTTCACGACGGAATGTTCACCATTACAATCTGTTATCTGAAGTCGCGTGTTGCATAGAACGTATGGCAAATCATGAACCTGAGGCTAATCTGGAAATCTGAACGCCTTACTAAGAAGTATAAAGTGCTAGCTAACGTTTCGAGCGCTTTAATAGCAGCTTTCGTCAGAGGAAGTTCACCGACGAGGGGCTAAACGCTCGAAAGTACAGCTAACATTTACTTCCACAGCGGTAAGATTTCCCGCATTGATCTCAACTTGATACACAATACGCTATTTTCAACACGCCGACAAAGTCCCAAACTTGTTCTCACGACGAACCATTGTTGCATCAAAGCATATTTATGCATTATCACAAGTCGGCTCGCTTAATCAGTTCGCGCTCGTTACAAAAGTGCGGGGAAGATTCAATAGTGGTTCGCGCGTTTTATCGACGAGAAGGAATTATTAAGGTGGCTCGTAATAGCTTCTGGCAGTTTATAGACCAGGGGTTTAATCGGCATTTACTTTCTCATAAGAGTTTCACGTTTATGCCATTGAGTTCTTATGAAGAGTGTATTCCCATGTGGCCTTCGGAGTCAGATTTTCGATGTGGAAGACGAGTGGGCCAAGATGATGAAATTTCGACTTAATCAGTGTTCGCGCATCAATATATAGCGGATATTACACGGCGGCGCGAAGATATGAATTTTATTTTCGAGTGGTACAAACAATATTTTACGAACGAGCGCTTCGCCATCATTTGCTTGCGTTTGGCTAAGACTGCTGCTAAACGTAGCAAACACAAAACCAAAGCAATCACACAATTATACTTTCGGCATTTATCCAGAGAGGGTGCTATAGACCCCAGCAGGACAATCAGGTCTTCGTAACAATTTTGTTTTATTTCACCCAGCATTGCAGACGATGCAGGAATCGAGGAAGTTGCTAAAAACTCATAAGCATGGCTGACTGTAACGCAAATTCACTCAAACAAGATGGCGAAGATTACCTGTTTACTCAGCCACTCCTCCTCAAAACCAAGCCAGGAACATCTGGGCGCTTTCACGCCAAAAGAGGTCTGTACCAAAAAAGAAGGAAATAACTGAATAATGAAGCAAATGAGACTCAAGCACAAAAATATTAAACCCAGGGCTCCCAGATATATTCTTTTTACACGGGCTGTAGATTGCGAGGCCGTGTGTGATTTTCATGGTTTTACCAGAGACAAAGCGCATGCAGTCACTCAGTTTTGCTCAGTTATTCTCCTTTTTTACCCCGTTTCCTTTGGTATTTGTCTGTCTCGCTCTTTCAGCTCCGTTTCGGTTTATTATTATGAGCTTTTTTTTGCCCCCCGGGTACACCCGATTGAGCCAGTTGAAGATCAAAGTGTAATCTTTAAAATAAAACCTTAACACACTGCTTCTGTTTGAGACTTTGCGAGGGATACGGCAAATTTCTGTGTCACATATCATAGAAATATGCCGCCCGCTCTCTTATTCGAACTGCCAAGATGGACATAATGTATTCCAGATTGGTCTGTAACCTAATTAAATATTTTCATGTCCCTCGATTCTGCGCGATGCCTCGTGTGCGGTTTTGCACTTGTGTGTACCGGAGTCACGTGCGCGATGGATGTTCTCGGACAAAAGCAGATTGGCAAGGTATGAGTTGCAAATGAGCTCAACATTCGTATGTCTGAAAGACTTTCTTTATCCGCTCTTCAGGCTGCAGTTTGCAGCGAACAATTCTGCAGACTTACTCTTTTCTCCTCTCAATCATGCGGATATATCATGCGTAAATATTTAAAAAGTGCAGATTCGCAAGGTATGAATTGCAAGAGAGATCAGAAAATTGCTAAATTCATATAACTTTAATTATAGCTCCCTCCTTTTTCCCCAGGCATTGGACAAGAAGATTGCCGCAAAGAAAATGGTATGTCCTTATCGGTTTACATCGAATACTGTTCACAAGTAAAACCTCCGTTTACCCGCCATTCTGACCGCCATAACTTATTTTGTGTTCTAGAAATTCACAGATCTAAAACAGCTGTCTTCGTCCTTCTGGCTGCTAACTCTCTGCGAAATATTTTTCTTCAACGGAATTTACCCGTTTGTTGCAGACGCCAGGTATGACATAAGTATTTAACATAATTACGTAATATCAAAATAAATTACATAAATATTTTAACATAAATGCATTAAGTATTTAATATGTCCTGACGACTTGGTCTCCGGTCGCACTCGTAACTTTAACGACATTAATATCGGCATTTGAATCATTTGAAGTGCAAACAGCGATAATTACCAGAAATATATGTGAGCAAGTTGCTACCGAAAATTGAAGAAGCTGTCGTATTGCTCCCAATGCTGAGTTATTATCGACTAAACTTTCTGGTTCGGGCCCTTAAACTGCAATCTGGAAACGACAAACTTAACAAAGACGTATATACACCGTGTTTTAGCCCTGGCCGGAAGTACTATACAATCCAGTATACAGAGAAACGTAAAAACAGACATTCCAACTTAAACTTATAGTTAAAAGACGTTTCCAACCTGCTACGCTACCGCAGAGAAACGGGGACATGGAAGCCATAAAACCACAGAGACGCAACAGCTTGCATTGAACTTTATATGTTTTTCGTATCAACAGTGCCTTTGTAAAGAGAAATTACGCCAGTACTTTTCACTTCAATACTCGAGATTCTGCCTACATCGCCGGTAGCATCGTCTACGTGCCCATGATATTCGCGCCCCTGTTTGGCATTATGCTGGTAAGTCTACTGCATTCACGCATCAAGCGTTCCGACTTTTGGTTGGATCGCACTGTATTCTGGGTAGGTTTGGCTCAAAAAAGTGAGCACCAACTTTTCAATATCGGCCATTCTGCATTTCAAGCTTAGAGCTTGGTAGATGTGTACGTTTTAGAATGGATAGAAGCTGACTGAGCTCCAAGCGTGAAGTGCAAAATGACGGATATGGTACTCACTTTTCTGAGCCAAACCTACCCAGAATACAGTGCGAACCAACCAAGTAGTTCAAGCTCGTTTTAGGTTCACAGTTTCGTCTTGCATAAAGTCAGCCCTTACTGTGCAAACGTTCTCTTTGATTTGCTCCTTGTTCTCGTTCGTTGGCACATTGTTTGTTCTGAAACTGTTTTTACTCTTGTACAGGATTCTTTCGGCAGGCGTGGTTTCATGTGCCTCGGTTGTGCTATTTCTACACTACCAGTGTACGGGATACTCACATTTTCCATCGACATTCATCCATTGGTGCCGCTAATTTGGCTCGGACTCAACTACTCCATGGCCAGTGTAAGTACACAACAGACTTGCCTAGGTTTTTTTAACGACTACGGATTTTTGCCCTAACTCACAAATGCCCCAATAATATGAAGTCAGCGTAATACCAACTGCTATCCAAAAATATATATACTCCTCGCCAGAACTCTCGTTTTGAGGTTAAGTCAACACTATATTTGGCAGTGTTTGACAAAAAAATAAATACAGACGTTTCATTATTTATTATTATTATTTTAGTAATTTTTGGTGCAATGCAGTATATGGATACGGTCTAATCATATTGGGTTTCCTTTCAGGCTGCTATTTTTCCCTCATTTCCTCTCATTGTGAACGATGCAACTCTTGGTATGTTAAACGTTTGTTCTTGATCGCGTCTAATAATATTAATCAGAGTAAAAACCTTATTGCTGAACTGCTTAACATATACGCCGCCGTCACAAACTGAAGATGGTTACGTCACGAGTCTTTGAATGAACCGTAAGTTATCTCCATTTTTTTCACTGTCCAGGTACTGCTTTGGGGCTACTGTCCGCCCTGAAGAGACTCAGCAATGGCTTCGTTAATTTGCTGGTTGGACAGCTCTTGGACGGGATTCAGTAAGTGTGCTATTTGGTCAGTGGAAAAAGAATTTAAAAAAAAATGTCGAAACAATAAAGATGCAAAAACGTATAGAATAAATCAAGTTTAGTTCACTATCACTTATGATGCCATGTTGTCTTGTCTGTTCGCGCATTTTTCTCTTTTCTCTCGGGGGATTTTGATGTCGACTTTATCGGCAATTTGACGAGTCAAGTACGATCGAGTGGTAGATGCACTACAGAAAAGTTTGTATTTTGACACCGTAAAATGCGTTCGAGATGTATAATATGGACTTAAAAAAGGAGAAAAGAAAGAAAGAAAGAAATTCGAAAAAGGGGGAGATTTTGATTTCGATCGATCGGTGATGTACCAAGTGGTACGGTCAAGTCAGGTACATGCACTACAGAGAAGTTTGTACTTTAACGCTGTAAACTGCGTTCGAGTTGCTCGAAATGGCATTCAATGAAATCCGATCACCGTATTTTACGGGGGTCCCGCTTGTAACTTATAATGCCATGTTGTTGTGTCTGTTGGCGCATTTCTCTCGTGCAAACATCAAAATAGAACAACTCGCAAAAAATTACGTTCAAACGTGACACTACGCTAAAGTTTTAACTGTTCGCTTCTTTGTCTTTTCTATCTACAGTTCTGCAAAGAATTGGTCGTACGTGATGTTGTTTCTGATGGCTAACATACTCGTGTGCGCCGTGTGTGCTGTTTTCTTAAACATCAGTGACTACAGAAAAGTAAGAAGACAAACTTATAACAACTACACTCAGGAATCACACCTCTAGGTCGATAAATGCGTGTAGTGCTGTGCTGCTTTACTGTACTTGGGGTGAGGATATTAAAACTTGAAGCATAAAACTTTACCAGCCCCACTTGCTAGCGTTTCAATTTTTTGGCTTCTCCCCTTCCCCCCCCCCCCCCCCCTCCCCCCCACCACCCCGTAGTTAAGAAGAATGTCAGAGTCCCCCTTACTTTCAACAGTTTCTTTAGAGCCCTCCTTCACGTGTCTAAAGATTTTCGGAGCCCCCCCCCCCTCCCCCTCAATATCGCCACCCCCTGTTATAATAAATGAGCTTTTTTGAGGCTCAAAATCACGGTTTTGGTACAACTTAGGGAGCCCCCCCTCCCCTCCCCCCCTCAAAGTCACAGTTTTGGTAACCCTTAGGGAGCCCCCCCTCCCCCCCTCAAAGTCACAGTTTTGGTACCACTTAGGGAGCCCCCCCCCTCCCCCCTCAAAGTCACGGTTTTGGTACCACTTAGGGTGCTCAAGATTAAATGCAGACATTTTTATATGACGGAGTACCGTTTACTGATCGGGTGTCTGTCGAATGGAATTTTACGCTATCAGACAAAACTGTTATCATGGTGTCACATAATTATATGGATGTCATTTATGTATCCTGTCTTCTCTGTGCTGTGCGGTTTATTCAGCCTGTCTCTTTCTATTTTCCTCTCCAGGGTGGCGTATTGAACGCCCCGGCCAAACCGGACAATGCTGATACAGAAGGCCTGGAATCTAGTCCCCAGAACGAGGTCATTTGCCAAAGTAACGTTACGCCTCACCCCACGACGTGAAAAAATAATGAGTGTTTAGTTTCCTACGGTAAAACTTTATACTATCTCGACGTTTGTATAAAATACCTCAAATGATAAAGGACAGCATAGTTTTGTTGTTTACTTTCAAACACGGCTTCCTCTCTGGCAAATTGGACTGACTTGACCTGATGAACGCCAAATTGTGTCAAGTTCGAGATAATTGTTATAATAGTTTGGAAAAAACTCCCGCGAAAATGTTAAAGAAAACAGCTTTGAAACTCTATCCCAAAGTTGTGTTAATGATCTGAGACGCTACAGTGCTTGGGGTATAGCTATGACTTAGTCCATTTATCAGGACGAGATTTCAGTTCAGTTGAAGTTAAGTTAGAAAAGTTGTAGTTTTATATTTATTTGAATCGATATTTAAACAGGGACATCTAATTAGCAGCAGCTAGTTTAAATACAGCCCTGTAAAGATCAATTGGACTAAGCAATCTGAAACAGTCAGTGAAGTGTATAGATGGTCGGGCAGTAGGTTCGATAGCGACGAAATAAGTTGAGTTAATAAAGAGGAAAAAATCAACATTCGTTGACCTAAATATCAAACTCGCACTCGCCTTTGCAGCACAACCCGCGTTGCGCAATCTATTTGAATGATGCACATTGACATACACCTCTTTCACAAAGCGTGGACTCTGTTTTTCAGTATTGCTACGTGAGTAAAAAAAAATATGAGCATCACTTGGAAGTACATACAAAAATTAGTGATCTAGAGAAATTTCAGCATCTTGTTGTGAGAACTCGCGGAGTTGCTGCTGTTTCAATTTGTAGAGATTTGTATAGAGAAATTCAATCTGGCCTTCCTGGCCTCGCTTTCATGTATTTACTACACTTTACATTCGAATATTTTCGCTTCAATTCAAGACACACCGTTGGGATTACAAGGAGTTATTAATAAAGCAGGCCCTTTCTTGTACCATCGGAAGACTTCTCTTTAAAGTTAACTTTCTAAACATATTTAAGTTTGGTGCCGTCAATGTGAAAGTCGTCTAATAACTCCCCAATACACACACAGTCGGCCTAATGGCGAGACGCGGCCCTTGCACGACGTAAAACGAAGAGTGACGGACCGGTCATGAAGGATTGCCAAGTATTCTGTCCTTTTATAAGGTTCTGACGTGGGATTTGCTCGAGTGGCTGCCGGATAAGTAAATCCGATTTAACAGTAACCGCAGCGATGCCTCACTCCCTCCCCCGAGGGGGACTCCAATATAAAAAAGTACGTGGATGCTTGTCGTCCTCTTAGGGGTCAAATCATGGGTTTTGGTACCGCTTGAGGTGCTCAACGTCAAACGCTGACATTTTTATGTGACATGGTACCGCTTAGGGGTCGGGTGTCAGTCAAGTGAACTTTTTTGTTTGAAAACAGCAAGAGATAAAGTGCTTCATGATATAATCTTATAGCACTTAGAGGCATCGAAACTTTAAATTCTTGGTATGCTTTTATTGATACCTTTTAGGGGTCAAAGTAAGCTCAAGCCACGCCCGTTTTAGTACCTCTTAGGGGTCAAAGCGAAAATTCCCGACGAGCATCCCCAATTTTTTTATGTGGGAGTTCCCCCCCCCCCAGCGATGCACAGATTGTGCCTAACTCTACCTGGATTCTTAGAAAAACCTACCTCTTGTGCTAACAGCAATGGAGTGAGCTTGTCCAACACAAAATCATCAAAGCACAATACCGAGAAATGACCAGGAATAGTAGTAAAAAGCTCACCATGTCTGCCTAAAATGGAAAGGACAAATTACTACGGCTAGAAGCTTTACAAGGCATGAGTGACCCACGGCTGATCTCGGGCAATTATCATCCATTCATCGTTACATTTGGTAGCTATTTGTTACTGGGTACAATTAGGGTGTGGTATGCCTTAATCTCCAAATTTTTTAAAATCTAATTGAAAACTAGACTGGCGTTGCCAGTGAGCTCGCGGCCGGTTAGTTGAGTCGAGAGCAGAATAAATTAAAATGGAAAGCAAGGACAAGAGCGGAAGAGCGGGAGACTTCCAGTTTCTCACAGTATAGAGAACTTGGCTTTTGACACCTTGCTTAAATGAAACCTGATTAAACTATAAATTTATCATTACAACACTCATACACTTGGTTCTTAAAGGTTGAGCGACTCTGCATTTTGAGCTTAGAAGCGAAACGGTTACCCACCGAGTAAATCTGAGTATGCGTGACTTGTCTTTGACAGTTTGACCTCGAGGCCACGATTAATCCAGCCTTCGCTTCAATACTAGTCTTTCTTGTTTTTTAACTGAATGCGTTTCACTTCTATTAGGCTTTCGAGTATTCGTGCTTTGTAACAAATATAAAATTGAAATCGAGGAATGTAACGCGAGACATGTTTAAAATATTATTGCGGTTTTGTTCACAGTGTGTTCAGTCCATTTGCGACTGCAAACTTAATACTCAGGACTATTTCGGTGTATTTTTCATTTCTGGTATACAATGGCCATTGCAAAACAAAGGCTACATGATCGAATGAAAGAAACATTTCAACAGGCAATGTACGATAAGCAGAAGAATCGTATGAGGCAACAGATGTCATGAACAGAGTAAAGCATAAATCGCCATTGTTTTGCGGCTAAAGCTCATCGTAGCTTTGGTTTCCGTTTTCGGCCTGTTTTCTTCCCAGAAGTATTTCGTGTCGCCACAGAAAGTTTCGTCGGGACTAAATATTTAGCGGCGACAGAGATATTTGTAATCCCCCAGCGGTATCTGATCAAACATCTGTTTACGACTATTCTCGAAGCTTCCGCGGTGAACTAAAGAACGCAAGCCAAAATCGTTCCCTAACATCCAGTTTATCAGTGCGTGTTCCACAAACCCAAACGGTGGAGTTTGGATTAAATGCAGTTAACTTTTACACACAAGTACCGAGCAATTCACTGGCCACAATCGAGTTGTTTCGAAGTCAATTACGTCATTGCATATCACGCGATAATCTGAACCAATCATGGTGTGCAGATTCGTAACCCAGAAAAAAACTAACATGACGATAAAGACACGCCGTGTGATTTTAAGCTCGACGGGCCACGCCCGCGAGCAATCAGTGATCTAAATAAATGGAGTAAATTTTCAAGGACTTTTTATTTCAAGAAGTATATTTTACGGTTCTAATTTTCGGGGATCGTTGGAAAATCCGTGAAATTCGCAAAAATTGGATCCCGCAAAAATATCATGCCATACAGAGGGTCATGAAGTATCTACACATAACACACTAAATAGTAGTAACACTAACCTTAAACCCTAACCACTTTTGCAAACATCACACTAAAGAACCTCATTTACAAATTAGCCAATACTATATATCCAACATTCTTAAACTATTTTGTGTTATGTTGTTCATAATGTCTACACAATTTGTGATGAAATTTTTGAACACACCACTACTCTACTAAATTATGTTTTGTTTTTGTTTTTTTGTTTTTGTTTTTGTTTTTTTCATGAAAAATTGTGGGGAATATTAAAGCTCCATTTGGTTCCCAACACAAAAGCAAAACAAAGAAATGGCAACCAAGGTGAATAATACTTCAGGCCAAATGAAACTACAATCCACTTCTCAAACTTGTAAGATGAAAAACTGATCCCTGAAACTAATGATTGATGATTGCTGGCATGCAAAGCACTCTTACCCAAGTATTCAGAAATGCCCATATTTGTCAAAAATGTATAATATTATTCTTTACAAGCAGTGCCTTAGGCCCAGTTCAGATGCTAATCTTTTTATGAGCTGAACCTAATACATTCAATTAAGTTCTAAATAAAAAGTCTGGCGTCTTAATCAATTAAGAACATTTTGATTTGATTTGGAACAGCTTACGCTTTTGAACGGCGAAAAGAAGTGAGCTAAAAAGGTGACGCAAAATATATTTTAGTTCAGGGTGCTGCATTGACTACACTCAGAAAACTTCAGAAAACAATCACCTGCATAACAAAAGGTAAACTAATAATTTACATGCGTGGACTTGTCCTAAAACTTTTAGGCGCCACTGTAGCTGTTCTTCACCCCTGGACCAGCTGAGAGTTATGGCTTTGTAGCGACTGATACAGATGCTGAACTTTTCATGAACCAAATCTAATGCATAATTTTTTATTATGTATTTTAATGTTTTACTGTACTGTATTTCGATTAAGTTTGGCCGAATAAGTACATCATCTAAATCAACAGGCAAAATTAATTAATTTGGCTGGACCAAAATATTGTAATTAAGTTTGGCTTATGAAAAGATCGGGGTCTGAACTGCTAACCTTCTTAATTTCTTTTATCTTATTGAAAAAGATACAGCTATTAAATAAATAAATAAATAAATATACTGAATATCATTCATTTACAACTCTCTCTATCATGTCTAATTTTGTCATAACACACTCTATTTTGGTCAGAAGTAAGTCCATTTTCCTTTCCAGTCTCTCAATTCTGACTTCATTATTATTGCAGTCTTGTAAATAATTTTCTTCCTCGTTTGGTACGTGTACTTTCTTTCTCCATGCTCTCATTCCATTCAAACTGAATCAACCAGAACTGTGACGACTACCATGATAGGCCTATTGGTGGCAATGGATCCTAACCACAAGCAAAACCCAAAAAGAAAAGCCAAGTGACGCATGCACCATACCGGTCCATAGTAGGAATGAAGCAGGAACATACCTGACATCACAGCCAGAAACCTCCTGAAGGACATCCTGGAGACGGAAACCAAGCCGACAAGAAACCAAAGAGCAAACAGAACTACAGACAGGAACTTGCTCTTTGTTTCACCAACTTGATCTGCCAACACAATCACTGTAGAGAATCACAGGGGGATTATGTTAATTTTTTACAAAATAAATTCCTGTCAAGGCCATTTTGTAGGCAATAATAATAATAATAATAAAAATAATAATAATAATAACAATAATAATTATTATAATTATTATAATGGTAATAATAATATAATAATAATAATAATAATAATAAAATAAAATAATAATAATAATAATTAATATTATAATTATTATTATTATTAATTATTATGACTATTATTATTATTAATTTGACCATATCTTAAAATATGATATAATGCCTTAAACTTGGTGGAGCAGACTTAAGCAAATATTTGGAGTACCACTTGCATTTCAAAATAACACACTCATTGTGTGATAAATTTTTATTGCATAAATTGATATGGGGTCAGTAGCATCTTAGGGATTCCTTTTCAAGGTAAACAATATATGGTAGTCCATTACTTTGGTCTAACAGTTTTTTATTGGCTTTTATTCCCCTGCCAATGTGTGCATGTGCAAAGCAGTGAGTGCTCTCATTTCACTGGTTGACATTATAGTCACTGGACATTGATCTGATCTGGAAATTCAAGAGTTCCCTGAGGTGCAATTTTACCATTTGCAGGAGGCCAGCTGCCTCTACTTCAAAGTGAGGCTTAGACGATTGACTCCTTTTCTTATGAAAAGTGACATTGATTTGGAATTATTGGAATTATTTGGAATTATATGAAAACTGTAAATGTTAATTGACCTTGTAGGTGGGGGGCTTATTAGATGAGATGACAACAGAGGGACCCCTCTGCAAATCCCTTTGTTGGTGAAGTTGGCTTCCTCATTAAAGATTATTATTATTTTTAGGGACTGTACATGTATTTTCTTGGTCAGCAAAGTGTTAGGTAAACTTAGATGTGGGAAGTGTAAAGTTCAAAAATAAATCACCAAGCATCTAATGCATGTCATGTGTCTTGTTTCTTTAATAATTTTGATGTTCAAAGTCGACAGCATGAAAACGGGGAGAGAGGATTATTAGAGAGGGGGGCTTATTTCAAAATTGACTTTGTAGTGGGGGGCAGGGGACTTATTAGAGAGGGAGGCTTTTTATTGGAGCATTTTACGGTATACAAATGAAAACTTCACTCGAAGCCTCACTTTCAAACAGAGGCAACAGGCTTGCCAAAGATAGTCGTGGAGAAAATACTCCTTTCTACCTTCTTTCTAAACCCGACGACATTCAATGTTGCTGTACTGTATTAACAAACATTACCTTCTAAAAAATGCAAAAAAATATTTTTTTTTTTCTAAACTCAATGACATTCAATGTTGCTGCATCAACAAACATTACCTTCTACACCCAACAGTCGCCTCAGGAAGTCGTCAGTGTAAGCAATGCCTTTTTCGTGAAGAGAATTCACAGCATTGGCGACCATATCCAGTGCGACACAAATTGTAGGCTGTGCCAGAACAATGGCGGAGAAAACGTGCTGGAAAGTTTTAGCTGCAAACTTTGCCGTCCTAGAAAAGTCCTGCATGACTTGTTCAGAACAATACTCTTGTACTTTAAAGTAAATGCCCTTTACAGTTTCAATTGCACCAGGAACCACGCTGTGCCACAGGAAGTTCACAAGTTCATCCAAGCTCGGCGAAAGGACTACAGCGTTCGCTACTACAAGTAGAATGACCAGTTTAAAAATGATGCTCACAAACCCCATGCTCCTTGCGTCTATTCCAGTGTAATGTAGCTGTCCATTGTATCAAGAGAAGCCCGAAATTCTGTGTTTTTGTCGAGCTTCCCTTTGTCAAGTTTCCCGCCTACAGTAATCAAACAAATTGGGGAGACTGGGTAGTAGCAGTTCGACCGCAGACACAAAGGACTGCAGACGCTCGATGACAAAAAGGCAGAGAGGGGTGGGGGTGCGTAGATTTCCATATGAAATGTATTTAATATGTGAGAGCTAAATACATGAGCCTATCAATGTGCCTTGGTCCTGCAAATGCTTATAAAAGAACAGCAAATCTGCACAAAGCCAGTGGAAGAAAAACCTTGAAACTGGCCAGATATCTTTAAATAAATATCTTAGAAATTTCTTTAAACAAATATCTTAGAAAATTCATTACAGTGTACTTGTAGCTGAGCAGTATTGGATATATTCATACAAAGTGTCCATATATTGGCTTATCTGGACCTCTTGGAAAGATAAATAACAGCAAAACAAAGACCAATTTACTCTGCTTTAACAAAACAACAACTCATCTTAATACATATAGTAAGCATACAAATATTTCAGTGTGGTTAAAATGACAGGTGATCTCTTGCTTCAGTTCAAACTGGTCATGCAATCAATTCTTCTGATGCTACTCACATTTTTTTAGGATTAGTTAGCAGAATTATAAGCCTTGATCCTGGAGTTTGTGAAAGGAGAAATTAGTCATCCCTATTCACTGCAGGACATCTAAAAGTTTTTATAATTAAACTTTTGATAGTAAGGCAAATTTAAAACTCTCAGGGGAGTTTTTCTATAAATGTGCCCATGTTTTACCTCACAGTTTTCATTGCTCTTATTATTATATGATTATTTGCTCCCTCAAGCTTTTTCAAACATAATGTCATGTCCTCTATGAAAGTAGATTTTTATGAAAGTCTATAAAACACTTCCAAGAATATAAGCCATACCTTTTATGAAGAAGCAATACAACTCTAGTTTGAGAAATTCAGTTGAAGGTCTCTGGGTGGACACTCTTGCAAGCGAACAGCTCTATTTACAGTACGGACACCTTTTTGAAACCCTGTTTACAATCTATCTTGGTCAAACACTGTATTTGCACACTCTTGCAAGCAGACAGTTTCAGTTACGGATGATTTTCCTGCTTCACATAGGTGTCCGCTTGCGGGAGCCCCAACTGTATATCTATTGCTTAAAACTGTTATTATATGCACTAACCACTTACCGCTTACCCTAATTTATAACAGCTTATAACAGAGTTGTGGCTGAAACTTGGGACCTTGAGTATGGTGCGCAACTCACAGAGCTTTCTTGGTAAAACGTAGCAAACGCAAAAGTAAAAAAAATCATCATCAAGCACGTTTATTACCATATCATGCCGCCATAGATTGTTTACAAAGAAATAATAGAAAATACATTCAGGTAATGGTTACTCAGGTATAACTATGGAGCTAATCGAACTGAGTAACTGTATTTGCTATTAGTAATCACACGATTACTTTCCACAGTCATCCGAAAACGGCTTTACAATAAGAACCTTAATACTTGAACCTTGATCTACTAGTTATTATGCTGAAAAAGGGAATAGTGAACAAATCTCACGAATAAAGACTACTGAAAGAATCTAAAATACTAAAAAAGGTCGTATGTACAATTTCCTACACAAGAACGCAATTGCGACTTACAAACAGAAATTTCAATCGAAAAGCGTAGCAAACGCAAAACGTAAAGCAATCACACTAATACTTTTGACAGCCATCCGAAAACGGCTGTACAATAAGAACTTTGGTAGTTTCATCTACTACAGTTATCATGCGCAAAAAAGGAATAATTAGCTACAATCAGTGACAAAAGTTCTTGGGACACTTTCAAAAATTGAAGTATCTCAGACACAAGTCATTGACTAAGCGTACTAAAAGGTGCGAAACCATTTTCTCCCCCCTCCCCTCTGTACAATGTTGCTTGTGTAAAGCAAACACAACTAAACAAAGCATTACACGATTACTTTCGACAGTCATCCAAAAACGGCTCTACATTAAGAACCTTCGTACTTTCAGCTACTAAAGTTATCATGCGCAAAAATGGAATAATTAAATATCCCACGAATATCAACTAATGAAATATTCTAAAATACTAAGAAAACGTCTTACATACATTTTTCGAGACACGAACGCGATTGCCACTATATAAGTACTAATTTCCTCAGACGGGCAATACTTGTGGTCTACATTTTATAGTGTCCTGCCTTACTAAAAAGAGTAACGTCTTCCCCAAGAAGTGCAAAAGGAGCCCAGTAACGAGGATGGCCAAACTTCTCGGCTTTTCTCGTGGCTTGCATGGCTTTGTTGAGTGCCTCGTTTGCACTGTCCCCACATATCAGGTTCTCGTAGAAGTAACACATCCAATGAAAAGTGGCGCCATCGTCAACCGCCCATAGTGTTACAAGAACTGCGCGAGCTCCAGCTCCGAGAAATGCACGAGCGATCCCGACTACACCCTCTCCCCTGACTTCACCACAGCCGCTATTACAGCAACTAAGAACGACCAGCTTTGCTCTGATGCGTTTACCTTCGAGATCGGATATGAGCAGCATTATATCTTCAGCATTGTTGATTATGTTAGTATCAGAAGGAGCGAGCAAGATTTCTCCCCTCTCTGGATCTCCATGAGCTGAAATGTGAATCAAAATGGCATCCTCGACGTTCTGCAGAAACCTTTTTTTCGTCGCTCTTTTGCCCAAAAGTGGCCTAACCTTGAGCATCGCTCCAATTCTTTCGACTTCTTTCTTTGCAGAGTATAGTCTTTCCACAGGAATTATTTCGTCACCTTTTCTAATTGTTCCTACCTTTGGGTCTCCAACTATCAAGGGTGCTGTTAAGCCTGTTGGTGCTGCTGGGCGCTCTAGGATAATCTTTGCTGTTGTTAGTGATGGAACGAGTCTCAATCGTACGGAATCGACCAAGTACTTCCCGTTTTCATCCATAAGAGCGGCAAATGGAACCAGAGCAAGTCGACCATCAGGGACAACAACTACTTGTGACCCTACCAGATACTGCCGCACAGGCTTCAGAAGAATCTCGTACAGATCTTGTAGCAAACGATTAAGCATTAAGTCGTCAGGTGCTTGAGGGTTGGTAGAGATCCCAGTCCCGCCTTGAAGTGCTGATCCGTTCGTATTGTTTGCTTTCTGTTCTTGCGCAGGTGTTGGTCGAGAGCCCCTGGGCTGAAACACTGCTGCTTTTGGAACCGAGCTGGAAGGCATTGCGGGACAAGGAAGTCCAAGTTCCGATATGTTCTTTGTGCGTTGTAAACTTTCTGGGTACAGAAAAAATAATGAGCGGTCTTCACACCTGTCAGACTTACGTGGTTTCATCAAGTCTAAAACCTTGTTAATCAATGAAGTTAGATCTTTAACAGATTGAAATAAATCCGTTTCAGTGTAGGTCTTCCTGGACTGTTCTGAAACTCCAGTACCACGTTCGTGAAACATTATATCTCCATTTGGCTGTATAACCCAAGTGAAAACTCTGTGGGGAAATAATGTAAAGAAGACGACTGTGCTTTCCAGAGCCTTGGCCACTTTACAGATTCCATAGAAATCCGACACCCTTTCTCCAATGACCACCTTATGTGCGCAAGAGCTGAAGGAAAGCATTAGTTCAGCCAGTGCTATTGCGCGTCCTCTCTCAGCAGTAATAAGGGCTTTGCCTCTTTTTTCCAGAAACACAAGTGTTTGGATCAGAATCTGATAGGTAGAAATGTACGTATCGATAATAGAAACTTTACATTTATCCAAGTTTGGTGAATTCTCAAATAAAAATTCGTAGCACACCACGCCTTTTCTTAAATTACTTTCAGCCTTGCCATACTGACCGACAGTAGTATAGCAAACGCCAATATTATTATAAGAACATCCTTCGCCTTCCTTGTCCCCGATATCTTTTGCAATAGTGAGAGCCATTTTCTGATACTTAATAGCCTTGGTGTACTGACCGAGAGACATAAAACAAGTTCCAAGGTTGCAATAAGCACTTCCTTCGCCTGGCTTGGCCCCAATGTCTTTTGCAATAGTAAGTCGCATTTCCTGATACTTAATAGCCTTGGTGTACTGACCGAGAGACTTATAACAAATTCCAAGGTTGCCATAAGCAGTCCCTTCGCCTTGCTTGTCCCCAATGTCTTTTGCAATAGTAAGTGCCATTTTCTTATACTTAATAGCCTTGGTGTATTCACCGAGAGACATGTAACCATTTCCAAGGTTGCCATAAGCACTTCCTTCGCCTTTCTTGTCCCGAACGTCTTTTGCAATAGCAAGTACCATTCTCTGATACTTAATAGCCTTGGCGTACTGACCGAGAAACTCGTAACAAATTCCAAGGTTTCCATAAGCATATCCTTCGCCTTGCTGGTCCCCAATGTCTTTTGCAATAGTAAGTGCCATTTCCTGATACTTTATAGCCTTGTTGTACTGACCGAGAAACCTATAACAATTTCCAAGGTTGCCATAAGCAATTCCTTCGGATTGCTTGTCCCCAATGTCTTTTACAATAATAAGTACCATTTCTTGATACTTAATAGCCTTGGTGTACTGACCGAGAAACTCACAACAATTTCCAAGGTTGCCATAAGCTTTTCCCTCGCTTTGCTTGTCCCCAATGTCTTTTGCAATAGTAAGTACCATTTTCTGATACTCAATAGCCTTGGTGTACTGACCGAGAGAATGATAACAATTTCCAAGGTTGCCATAAGCATATCCTTCCCTTTGCTTGTCCCCAATGTCTTTTGCAATAGTAAGTACCATTTCCTGATACTCAATAGCCTTGGTGTACTGACCGAGAGACTGATAACAATTTCCAAGGTCGCAATAAGCATTTCTTTCGCCTTTCTTGTCCCCAATGTCTTTTGCAATAGCAATTAGCATCTCCTGATACTCGATAGCCTTAGTGTACTGACCAAGACACTCATAACAATTTCCAAGGTTACCATAAGCACCTCCTTCGCCTTGTTTGTCCCCAATGTCTTTTGCAATAGTAAGTCGCATTTCCTGATACGTAATAGCCTTGGTGTACTGACCGAGAGACATATACCAATTTCCAAGATTGCCAAAAGCTATTCCTTTGACTTTCTTGTCCCCAATCTCTTTCCCAATAGCAAGTTGCGCTTCAAAATGTTCTTTAGCTTTTTCGTACTTTCCGATAAAACAGCAGCCGTGCCCAATCTTGTGATGAAGTTTCCATTCAAGGTCCTTGTTCTTAGTTACTCTTGCAAAACTTAAATCATTATTGAGAGCCTGCAGTTTCTCCATTGAGCACGAATGGTAATCTATTGAGAAAATAGCACTTGTTAGTAATTAATGGCATTATGGACAGTAGTTGAAACTTGACTCTGTTTAGCTGCAGCCTCCGACATTCACACGATAAAGACAGAAGTGCAGAGATTTCGCTAGACTCGTCCATCAGCCGGTACAGAGTACCGATGGGAAATATTTTTTCCGGTTAGGAGCCACCTGGAACCGGTACAACACATTAAGTGAAGCAAAATAATCGTTTCTTCTGCTACAGCGGAACTGGACACGAGATAATCTATCTAATCGAGTTTTTGACCATTTCGGAGCATTTGTTCGGTAGAACAACAACAACAACAACAACCTTTTATTTACCCCAGACTTAAAAAAAAAAGCTTACAAATGTTAAATATATCAAAGAATACAGGGGTACTGGCATCCCGTAATAACCTCAGGGTTAAAAATGTCGGGTAGCCAGTTGACAAAAATGTGGTAAATGTTTAGGTCGGGCACACACACAAAATACACACACAAACACACAATATACCGATTACCAGTAAAGTACAATAAATAGCTAACAAAATGGCATCATTATCTCAAAAGGAGCAATGCAGAGAAAGGACAATATTAGTAATTTTCAATAAAATTCTGTTTGATTTTCTTCTTGAATGAAGACAATGAAGAGTGTTTTGCATCTTCATTAACGGAATTCCATATTAAAGGACCTTGAAACCTTATGTTAAATTTTCCGTAATTTGTTCTTGCTCTTGGGAGATAATATGACTCTTTTGCAGCTAGCCGTGTATTATAATTATGAATTTGACTGACCTTAGTAAAGAAGGAGTGAAATGCATATGGTAGTAACTGATTATGATATTTATACATGAAAATTGCAATGTGTAGAGTAACAAGATCAAAAAATTTTATAATTCCAAGAGACTTACACAAGGGATTAGAGGGATGGTCAAAACTAGAAAAAGTGATTATACGCAATACCTTTTTTTGTAAAATAAAAATTGGTTGAAGGGTGGTCTGATATGTATTTCCCCACGCAATTATTCCATAAATCAGAAAAGGGTATACAAGGGCATAATATAGACTTTGTAGAATGTCTAAATTGACATAGTGACGAAGTTTGGAGATGATGCCAATGCTTCTCCTGATCTTTTTGGCAGTGCACTGAACTTGATTCTTCCAGCTGAGGTTTGAGTCAATTAAAATACCTAGATATTTTATGCAAAATTCTCGGTTAAGTTGTTTATTATCAATGGCAAGGTTAAAATCTTGATTCACTTTTTTTTGTGGTGGATGAAAGATGACAAAATTGGATTTTTCTATATTAAGTGAAAGCCTATTGGCACATAGCCAAGTATGTACATTACTCAGTTCAGCAGTTATGCTTGCTTTAAGTGCTGTGAGATTTTTATGTTGACAGAACAGACTGGCATCATCTGCAAATAGGTGAAAATCAAAAACATCTGAAGAAGAGTGAAAGTCGTTTACATATAATAAGAATAATAATGGACCAAGAACAGATCCCTGTGGAATTCCACACGATACATTATGTTTGACTGATGTTACATTATTTACAGTAACAACTTGTTGTCGATCACAGAGATACGAGGTAAACCAGTCCTTTGCGATACCTCGAACACCAAGATGCTCCAGTTTCTGAATTAAAATTTGATGATTGACTGTGTCAAATGCTTTACTGTAGTCTAAGAATATTCCACAGGAATAGTTGCGGTCATCAATTGCTTTTTGAATTTTGTCTATTATACATAGAATTGTATGATCTGTACTGTGCTTAGTTCGAAAACCAAATTGTTTTTCGAAAAGGATATTGTTTTTCTGCAAAAACTTGATTAGTCTAGTGTACATGAGTTTTTCTATGAGCTTATCAAAGATGGACAGTAGAGAGATGGGGCGATAATTGCACAAACAAGTCTGTGACCCTTTTTTATATATAGGAATAATGTTTGCTAGCTTGAAGTCGTTGGGGACAGTGCCAGTTGCAAAAGAAATATTGAATAGAAGCTCTAGTGGTTTGGATACAACATTTTTCAACATTTTGAGTATATCAATTGGGATGCTAGATGGACCCACAGCCTTGCCTGTTTTTAAACTGGATATTTCAGCTTCAATTTCACTAGCTGTGGTAGGAAAAACAAAAAAGCTATTACCTATCGGATTTCCCAGATAATCCATGGGACTCTTACACACATTTGGTATTTCATTTGCTTAAGTTCCTTGCCCACACTAGCAAAATAGCTGTTAAATTCATTTGCAATAAGCTTAGAGTTAGTTATGTCAATGTCATTTTTACTATTTTGATGGATTTCAGTCTGGTTTGAGGCTTGAAGTGAACTATTTGCTTAATACCTTTCCATATCCTTTTGCCATCACTAATGTTCTCGAGGAAGTATTGACTGTAGTACTGTTTTTTGCTTATTTTTAACAGATGATTTAGCTTATTTCTATATAACTTGAATTTAATATGGTAATAGGTGGATTTTGTCTTTAGAAACTTCTTGTACAATTTATTTTTAACTTGAATAGATTTTCTCAAAGCTGGAGTTATCCAGGGTTTAGATTTAAGTTTCACCTCTCTCCTGGATATTATTTTGATAGGTATATGCTTGTCTATTATGCTATTATGCTTGAGATTTTTGTGTAGAAGGAGTTAAATAGGGTAGATGGATTTGCATTAGATGCAAAAACAGCTTCCCAATCTATCAGTTGGATCTCATTAATTAAGGATTGCTGATCAAGTTTAGAGTAATCTCTCTTGTATAGCTTAACATTTTCTGGTAAAGAAGCAAATTTATTGAAAAATTAGAAAATTGGGCAAGTGATCAGTTAAGTCATGTACTATATTACCACTAATAGTAAAATGTTCTAATGAATTAAAGAAGATGTTGTCAATTAATGTTGCTGAATCAGGTCTGTAATTCTGGTTGGTTGCAATATTTGGGGCTGAAAGAAGTATGAACCTAAGGTATTGAGAAAGTCGTCAGTGGCTAAGTGAGATTCAGCTTTTAAAAGATCTATATTAAAATCACCCATAATAATGGAGAATTTATTTGCTTGATTAATTTTTTCAATGGTAGAATTTAGATATTCAGTGAAGTTTTCCATATTACCATTGGATGTCTATAAATTATTCCACATAGTAAATTAGAGTGACATTCATTGTGCACTTCAATCCAAAGGGCTTCGAAGTTATCAGTAGTGATTGAAAGTTCAAGTTGAATGGTGAAATTCAAATTGTTATTGATATTGACATTTGCAGCCAAGGTGAAGTCATCACCGAGTCTGCGGCTGAAAGGTTTTTTTGTAGTTTGAATTCTTCTTAGTGACTTGTGAATGGTAAAGAAGATAATTGGTTGATTTCTGCGGAAAGTAGCATGGGGAAGTTAGTGCAGAAAGTTTCTCGTAATTTGCTAAAACGGATGGCAACTAACAGAGTCGCAAAACTCGACATTGTCTTCTTCAAAGTTAAGCGAAAGATAAGTTCCCTTCGGAGCCAGAAACAATCTTCATGTAAGTCAGTAGTCTTTCAGTCCTGAATTCTCTAATTTCTCGTCTCCAAAATATGTAAATTTTAATTGCTTGTCGTTCCAACAAAGACTCTTACAGGGACTACTTTTAAAATGGTGGCGGCGGTCACCGCCATTTTGTTTTGAATTCACGAATTCGCAGAGATGCGCACTGAGCTGAGTAGCAGGTATGAATTTGAAGTTTCATTGTTTGTTTTCTTCGACAGTACCTAGTACGACTGGGGCCAGTTCAATAAAGCTTTTGCAAGTGTATTTTACAAGTTGGATCAATTTCTTCACATGTTAAGACACACTTTAATCCAATACAAAGACCAAACATTGTTGTGGTTGTGCACTGGGGACCTGTATCTGTAATTTTGTTCATACTTTGCTGGAGTAGAGTCCGTTTAATGGTGTTTGAATAATGGTCCAACTTGTAAAATACACGTGTAAATGTTTATTGAATTGTCCCCTGGTCAATCTTCGCAGACTTATGATGCATCCAAAAATTATAGTTTTTGTCTTTCATCTCACTCGTTAACTTGTTTCCTTTGGCTCCGCTGAAGTTGATGGTTTCTCTAGTACGTTTCTTTGACATTTTGTTCACATAAATCAAACTAACAGTGTAGATCGGGTCTGTATGCCCTAAGCTTGCAAGATTTTTACTCTGAAATTTATTGTTTACGACTTACGCACGGCATAACATTTTGCCGATCGCTGCAGGTTTCAATGATCACAAAATCGTGTAATAAATCTCTTAATGACCAAGTTTGCGCGGGACCGTACTGGGAGAATATCAGCCCTCAGCCATGACCGTACAGACCTCGCCGCAGCGGCTCGGTTTGTCCGGTCAAGACTGAGGGCTGATATTCTCCCAGTACGGCCCTCGCACTCGGTCATTAACCCTTCCCTCTAAAAGGCATCATTTTAAAATAGGTCCCTCCCCTCCCCCCTAAAACACAAAACAATTTAGAACTTTAGATTTTGTTGTTCGCACATTTTTAAAAAAGCCCTCCCCCCTCTAAACCACACACTCTAGCTAATTTCAGATCGAGTGAGAGTGGAGTGGACGGACTTTTACTGAAGGATAGGTTCTACCTTCAACGCCATGTTTACACATATCGTCGCAGCTAGTAAACAATGAAGACGTAGGAATTGTCGAAAATTTGTGATGTTCTCATTTCCACAAGATTAAAGGGCCTCGGTCATGAGCTGTGACGCGCGGTAGCTCAGCTCGCAAAACCTGAAAACGCGAGGCTAACGTTTTCAAGTTTAATATTAGGCGGATGAAGCGAAGCGAGTCTCGAGCACGACAAAGCACAAGTTACGCCACTGCGTTTGTCTTAAAACTGAGATACATTATCAGGAAGGAAAAGCAAAGTTCTGTCGGGGGGAAATCGAGCAGTCGCCAAGGCAAATTTCACCGTTTTTGAATGAAACTGCCGAAATGTTTTGCTCGTGACGGGGCGCTGCAATAGAAATGATAATTTTCGCAAGTTGCATGTGGACTGCTGTTTGTTTTGAAATCATTGAAGACGGCAAGTTATGCTAGCCACATCCCTGTGTGTATTACTGACTGTATCACTTGAAGGAAATATAGAAGCCGGCTGTTCTTGTTTATGCTATGGGCCAGTAATTTTTACACGAACTCCAATAAATAACTTTCTGTCGACAGTTTCAGCTGGTGTATTCCTTTCAGCAGGATTGGAACTTAATCGCTTAGTCAGACGACTTCCTTTTATTTTTCAAGATTTAAAATTCGTTGGTTTGGAAAGCTGTCTATTCGATAAATATGCTGCGATTTGAGCCGGCGGCGATTTATACAATGAGTTAATAATACAACTTATACTGTTGAGAAGCCGTTCGAAGTATGGCTAGACTTGAGCGCCGCAGAAGCTAGCGAGGTAAGGTCCGTGTACTTTGAAGTAAGCCCGTCAGTTTTTGTCTAGATTTTGGGATAATTTTAACCTGTTTTGAGTTTCAGATACAAAACAAATTGAATTAGCCACTGAAGCTCATTAAATATGCGCGCCATGTTATTTTAAAAGATGCATGCCTAACTCATGACCGAGCTCCTTTAATTTCATAAGCCTAAACTTTACAAAACAAACCCAAACATAATATTTCTATTCACTGTAGGGTGAATCGTATGGCGAAAAAGAGCAAAATTTCGCAAGAAGCGAAAAAGAGCGAAATTTTGCAAGAAGCGAAAATTGGACAAAATCTCGCAGCCCTAACTAATTTGACCTGTTCGAAATTTCTTTAAATGCATCCAAATTTCGTTCTTGTTACCAAAAATTCTCCAAGTTGTCCCAGGTACACGATACAACCCTCCCACCCAAGACAACTTGTACCGAGCGTACACTGAAAAATGTTCTCCCGGGTAAACCGGGTCAGAAGTGGCCCTTTCGGTTCGGAGGACTGCAAAGAATTTTTAAAACTCACTTTATAAAACCCATGGATGGCGGACCGAAGGAAGATCGTCCAATTATTGATCTCTGTACTCTTGAAGTTTCGATTATGCCGAAATTTTGTTTTGAAGCCGGCGCAAAACAGGCTTACCGAATTGTCCCTTTCCCCGAGCCACAGTGTTAATACGCGAAAAAGTTGCCCTACCTGCCAGAGTTACCCGCCCTCCCAAAGCAAGACAGCTTGCCCTCCCAAGTTGTCTCGCCTCGTGTAAACGGTTGCTTGAATTTTTCAAAGGAATAGGTGAAAAGTTAGCTCGCCCCGGATAAGCCGGGAAAGGGGGGAGGGAGGGGGGGGGGGGGGGGTGGGGGGGGGGTTATCTCGGATACCCGAGACAACTTTCCTCGGATACCCGAGACAACTTTCCTCCATATAAACTGGGCTTTTAATAAGACCGCGTGATGTGTCGTGCAGGTCCAATACTTCAACTAAAAAGTTGTTAACTTGCATTTAGTGTCGAGCACTGACCTTCATTTATCAACTGCTCTTCTCTATGTATAGTAAACTTAAGCCATTCACTTTTTCATCACAAAAAGACAGTCCATCAGATCTACTCCTTGAAAGTGCAAACGCACACAAACAATGTTGAATGCTTGAATTAATTGCATGGAGAAAAAGAGCAAATTTTCGTAAGAAACGAAAAGTGAGCAAAATTTCGAAGTCCCAATTGTTTTAACCTGTTCGAAATTTCGTTCTTATCAGCGAAATATCGCGCGAATTGTCAAAAAGCAATGTACTTTCACACTTTGATGACAAGATCCTTCGATAATCTTGACATCATTTAATTGAACCCACACTAATTGAATGTAGTGCTAAAAATTACCATCTTTTTGTGGATGATCAATTCGAGATACCAGAAACAGATACCAGACTTTTGATTATTTCATGTAGCTGTTATTGTGAAAGGGCATCACTGCCTTTGTTCTCTGTGCAGCTAGCACATGACGTCATTGGAAAAATCAAGCCTCTAGTATGATGGAATTCGAAACTTACCCAATAACAACTTCACTTTCATAAAACAGTGGCCTTTTTTTTTCTTGTTTGATACTTCACATCACATTTTTTACATCGCCACTTAGGCGTTGAGCCTCTGCAAATATCGTGTATCTAGTAGCCAATTTAATTACAACAGATGTTTGAAACGGCTCTTTGACTCTCTCGACTGCGTACTAGTGGCCTCCGATTCAACATAAATAGTTTCCTAATTTTTTTCTCTCGTCAACATCTAAACACGCGGAAGTTAGGAGAACACGAGAGTTACGTAGGGAAACCACGAGGCCGCCGAATGGTTTCCCTAGCTACTCGAGTGTTCTTCCAACTCCACAAGGGTTTAGATGAGACTGTATTACTCGGGAACATGCCAATAAAACATATCGCGTATCACGTCAGCGTATAGTAAAATTTATACTCTTATCTAACATGGATTTTTAGCCAATCATGTGGAGCGTACCATCTTAATCATTTTATAAACAGAAATATTACGTGGTCATGTAGCTTTCTAATTTCATCAACTACCGAGAAAGAAGCTAATTTACAGAATTTGAAAGCATTTTTATGTACTTGAAAGCACAGAGATACAACTCACTCAATCGCAAACTGAAAAGTGAAAGTCGAGGTTTCTTACGACTTTTCAAACTCTCTTTGTTTGGCGCGAAAGAGCGAAATTAAAGAGAAGCGAGCAACTGTATGTTTTTATGGACAAAATGCCTTGACAGCAGGAAGAAAACATACTTATGAAAGAAGTACAAAGATTTAGTCGAATCCTCAAAGGAAAACCCGAAAAACATCTGACAACGCCGTAAAATTGAAGCACGTTTATCGACGTTTAGCAAACCATGGACTGCTGGATTAACAGAATAATGGACATTTTGGAGCAGGAATAATGATATAATGAACGGTCACTTTATTATTCTCGAAAATTCCAAAACTGAGTACTTTCGTTTCACAAATTTACGCACACCAAATCTAGGAGAATTAGAAGGAGATTAGAAGAAGAAGAAATACATCCTCACCTGAAAAATGAAGCTTTTCTTTGGAATAGCCAACAGTTGACGTTGTGAGCTCCAAGCCTGGCTGCAAGGTAAATATGTGACATAAGTAAAATTAAGGTTTTCATCTAGTTAATCGTCTGGTGCTTGTTAATCTTAGAAGTTTGTCGAAAAACCTTACGTAGAAATTTAGTTAGACACTCCCAAATCCACCCCCCCCCCCCCCCCCCCCCTCCTAACCATTAAAATATTTTGTGGTCGAAGTCCCACAGAATGCAATCACTTTATTTGTATGTCTTAAACGACGCAGTGACAATTACAATTACTAAGAAGACGTTATCGATTTTCTTCTTATTTCTACCCTGCGTATACTTCCCCGCACGGCTTTGGCCATGAGTCACGATTTTGCAGTATGTCGACAGTCATATGATTCGCGCACATTTTATGTGGGCGACTTGTTTTCATCCCATTGCGTTGTCAGTCGTATTGGGGAATCATACAATTTGTTCCTTCACCTTATGTATCATTCTGGCTTCGTTTTTCCCCAAAACCTCAACGCAATGATGTGAAAAATCTTGGTCTGCCAGATCAGCTACAGCCCCTGCCCCCTTTCCGCCCTTCTACTAACTTCCCTCACCAAACATCCATTTTACGTTAACTGATGAAAATGTCGAAGACCCCTTAAACTCTCTTGCCTGTAATGCTTCGATGTTATCGAGAAGATGTGGTATTTATAGGAGTTGTCTTTCGTATAAATTGACCGGTCACTACTGATGCATCAATGTGAATATTTTAAACAAGAACAGAATAATTAGGCAGAAGCGAGTGCCAAAACATATACATATAACATAAAACACTTCTCACTACGATTTCTGTATTACAAAGCTTACCTTCAATACCACGAGAGAATCCAACTTCGTCTGTCAATGAATGACAGCAAATGCTGTTTATATACATAATATAAATGAGATTCAAAAATACCTCGTTCCACATTCTGGCTCGAAAGCGGGAAAACTTTCGGGAACAACACGCAGTTCGAAATCAACAAGAATGAAAGTGTGATAGACTTTAATTTTAGAAATTTAGAAAGCTGTTGTCCAAATTCCATACGCCCCAAAGCCTGTAAATCAGTTTGGACAGTTTTGAGCCGCACAGTTAAAAATTATTATTCGATTCCATATGAAGAAATGTCAGTTGAAGTCACTCTGGAATTGATCCGTCTTCTTTAGGGCGCGTTCTATTGTGTCTATTCTGGAATAGGAATAGCGATACTGATTGATAAAATATTTTGCTTTGCAGCTGAATTATGCCGAGATGTATCGGTAGCTGTTCTAAATGTCAGTATAAAGGTTTTGAAAACAATCCCAAAATTATATCCCCCGAACAAGCAAAACTTTCGATCATTTTAGCTATTCTTATTCCGGATTACGATCAATCGAACCCACCCTAAGATTCGAGTAAATAAGCTGGCTGCCACAGTAGTAGGTTTACATATTGTACGAGGAAATTATCCTCTAATTCTCATGGCAATCACTTATCCTAGCATTACTCATAGTTACGATTTCAAGGCAGGGTTGGAACCGGCGAGGTTTACTGAGCTGACAAAACCGAGCAGTACAAAGGAAAATGGCCATACTAACTTCATGGAGTATTGTGTTATTGCTATACATCTGCACACGTAAACTAAAACTATTGGCAAATAAAACCTAAAGACCTATGACCATTCAAACTAAAGTTGTCGAAAAATACACCTGATGGCAGCTGAGCGCCATTATTTTATTATTATTCTACGGGGGCGCGCCGACTATGGAATGATAAATATCCAACGAGGCGCCGCGTCGAGTTGGTTATTTATCATTCCATATTCGGCAAGCCCGAGTAGAATAAATGTTTTATTAAAAACTGGATCACAAATTACTTCGCCGTACTGATTTTAGCTGACGTAAAAAATACCGGAAGACGATTTAACTTCCGTTCCAAAAATACAATGATCACATGATTACTGCAAGACTATGAAAACGTCTTTGCAAACGGGATGAATAAATGAAAATCGAGAGATGATATTTATGGAAATTATACAGCACATACACCCTCGGAAGGAGTTTACAGATATATATTAAAGATCATGTACCAAAAGTATTGAAAACGTGGACGTTGGTACAGTTGTAAACATCGAATTGCGGAAAAATTACTTTCCTTGCATGATCGCCATGTGCGACGATTATGATGGCTTCTTGAAACTGACAACTGGCTGTGCTGAAAGACGACTGAAGCTGGAGACGATTGAACATCAGTAAGGAAAATTGACGAAGAAAACTTTATTTTCTTCTGTGAGGGCAGAGTCGGCGGTGTTGGAAAACTGTTTACATAGCGGAAGCGAACCGAAGAAAGTGATCGATCAATGGCTGCTCGTATCGACTTGAGCAAAGGTGCTCTCTTGTTCCGTTTGCTGATGTGTAAAATTACTTAAGGCTTGCAGTTATTTCTTCTTTGTTCATTCTTCAATTAGTGTTTTAAATTTGTCTAACGCGTTCATTGACCACATTTGTCCAAGATAGATTAGAAAACCTATGCCCAAGGAGCCAATCCAAAACCGAAAATAACCGTGGTCCAATTTTTAATAATAACTATTATTAAGCAAAGAATAAAACACTACTTCACTTGTCTGAAGTAAAATCTCCGGGAAATCTACTAAGACTAGAAGAGCCAAAGGCTACCGACGACAATTCATCCTTGCACTCGCCCGTGAAAGGGCGGTTGGGGTACTCCGGAAGGGGTACTCGAGCTTCGCTCTCGGGCAACTGTTCGCTTCTAGGAACAGATAGTATCCTCCGAAAATTATCCCTGCAAATCTCCTTGCCAAAAGTAGCTAATTGTTTATATAGATAAAAGTGTAACCTTACATTTCTTGTTAAATACGATGGGATCCACTTGTCCAATATTGACCGAAATTTCGACTGAAAACAAAACTTGGATGTTTGGACCACAAAAAGAACTTCTACCACTCGATTATAGCCTGCAGTGAAAAGAACAAATAATATAAAATATAAATTTTAAAGATTTTAAACGGAACTCTTCCCACAATTTATTTGATATTTGCACATATAAGCTTGTCAAGACCACTTTGAAGGTAATAATGTCCAATTTATCTTAAAATGCGATATGCCTTAAACTTGGTGGAGCATATAGACTTGAGCAAATATTTTGACTACCACTTGCATAATGAAATAATACACTCCTAATGGGTAATAATTATCTATTGCATAAATCAATTTCATACTCTTGCATATGTAATGAAGGCCTAGCATCTGGGGGATTCCCTTTCAAGGTGAACAATATAAGGCAGACCATTATTTTGGTCTAATAGTTTTTTTATTGGCTTTATTTGTTGGCAATGGGTGCGTGAGGGGAGCTTATTTAAAAAGTTGAGATGACAACAAGAGGTACTGTATATTCTTGGTCAGCAAAGTACTATTTGAAGTTAGACGTGGGAAATGTAAAGTTTAAATATTATATCACCAAGCTTCTATTGTGACCAGGTCAAGGTTCATGTTGTTATGGAAACAACAGCAAAATAATCCAGTGAAATAGGAATTTAATAAAATGCTCAATACAAAGGGAAAAAAGGGTAAAAGAAACTTGGGAATATAGCTGGAGATAGAGTTGATCTTGACTTGACTTGTACAACATGTTATTGCTTCACACAACTGATGATTACTGAGTGAACAAGAGCTACTTTTATAACAACAGGAAATGATAAACATGCTCCTAGGGTATTGATGTAATATCCTGTGACTAAGCAATTTAACAACCACGCCAAGATACCATAACAAATGAGTCACTGCAAAGAGAAAGGAACTAAATCCTACTCTATACAAATAAGGATTTTGAACTGATTAAACGTGATTGAAACAACTAAGGTGTGGAGAATGACTACGTCTGAAAACAATAACAAATGTTTAAACGCTTCTGAAACTAAGGGAAAAAGAGCTACAACCACCAAACTCGGGCATGTTTATGAATGTTCTATAGAGAACATAACTGTGATTTCAGAGTTGGTTGAAGTCAACTCACAAACGTGTCTAATATTTGACCGTTAAGTGCCGATTGCGTTACTTAAAGCCGTTTTGTCACATAGTGTGCTTAGGAACTGTATTCTGCCTGATATCAGAGCATCATGCAGTGCAACAAGCATGCGATACGTGTCTCAAACCTCGGAGATAACGGTTTCATTCTTTTTATTAGCCGGTACCATATTCTCGAGTGAAATTTGATTCTTTGTTTGACCTCGTCTGGCCCAGTTTGTCAATACTCCCACCAATACTCCAGAGTAAAATGCTGAATAAAAAAATCAAGACATTTTCAACAAAACTGTAAAAGCAATATGTTTGACAAACGTTAGGTAAATCTTTAAATGCATTTTTTACTAATTTAACGACAGCATTTTTTGTGTTTAGAACATTACTCCCTTTTAGTCAAACAAATAATTTGAATCTAATTATCTCTTTTGTTGTCGTTCAGTGGAGTACAAGGGAAACATTAAGTGGATTATGCACCAATATGGGCTTTAGATATAACTATTTACGGTAATACACTTTTCCAGTTTTAACTGTTTTAAAACGGCCGAATTTGAACCACAACTACGGAGTATTGTCTGGTGTAATGTTGAGCAATCCGTCTGATGTCACATGAACAGTTGTCGCCGCCATAACACGGCTATTTGCAAGCTGCATGAATTATTATTCGATTTATCAAAATATCAGGTGTTATAAGCAAGTCCTATAACAACAATCCGAGAATGAAACTTGCCGAAATAATACCCAGGGACAAGTTAGACTTATAGCTGACCATTTAAACAGAACTGCAAGGGAAGGATCCAAACCAAGGGATCACAAACAATAGACTGCACAGGAATAGAAACTTCAAACACAAATAATTCAGTCACACGGAATAGAGTAGTCGAATTGTCTGTCAACAGTAAAACAAAATGACACACCGAAACCATCGCAAAACACGAAAAATCAATACTTATTGTACATGTATATCCCCCCTCGGCTCTGACAATTATTCTTTGGAAAGAACATTTTCCATGAAATTAATTACACAAAAAAGATTACAGCAAAATGTTACTGTATATGTGTACAGCACTATTGAAAAGCTGTATTTGTTCGTTCACGCCATGATAACATCACAAATCCTCAATATATCTTACCTCTTTATTTGTTACTATCCACAAATAGATGTAACATGTTGATTTAAGACGTACCAATCCTCAACAAATCATCGATATGATTAGAGCTGTAGTCACCAAAATCCTCTTCGGTAAATCAAAGCTCCTTCATCCACTCGAGATACCACCATGTCTCTTTAAGAGCTCTACAACTGGATCTTTGTCACAGCAAGTCCTCGCCATAATATCACAAGAACACAAGCAAGTCCACGAACGAAGAAACACGGGAAATTCTGAATAAGCCTGTCACACAAGATGGCTGACTCCATGACTGCTCTACATGGACAACCGCTGAATGGTACTATAGCAGCTTCACACGAGCAACATTCAAATTCATTTGACCTCGTCTGGCCCAGTTTGTCAATACTCCCACCAATACTCCAGAGTAAAATGCTGAATAAAAAAAATCAAGACATTTTCAACAAAACTGTAAACGCAATATGTTTGACAAACGTTAGGTAAATCTTTAAATGCATTTTTTACTTATTTCACGACAGCATTTTTTGTGTTTAGAACATTACTCCCTTTTAGTCAAACAAATAATTTGAATCTAATTATCTCTTTTGTTGTCGTTCAGTGGAGTACAAGGGAAACATTAAGTGGATTATGCACCAATATGGGTTTTAGATATAACTATTCACGGTAATACACTTTTCCAGTTTTTAACTGTCTTAAAACGGCCGAATTTGAACCAAAACTACGGAATATTGTCTGGTGTAATGTTGAGCAATCCGTCTGACGTCACATGAACCGTTGTCGCCGCCATAACAAGGCTATTCGCAAGCTGCATGAATTATTATTCGATTTATCAAAATATCAGGTGTTATAAGCAAGTCCTATGACAACAATCCGAGAATGAAACTTGCCGTAACGGTGAATTTCCGCCACTAAACAGCTGCACCCCGGTACCAGACTCGGCCTACGTGAATACTGTATTCCCTTTCAAGTAGGAAATTCAACAAGGATCCATTTTCCTTTACACTAAATATGTTTAGCATCTTTTCAATACAGTCATTCGTCTTACTGTAAAATGTAGCTACTTAAAAATATATAAATTTCCTGTCACCAGACCTTTTAACCTTTAGAAGCCTAGTGTGGGCCCTATTTTCTGATAGCGGACAGTTTCTCGTTTCTATTTTTATAAACTAGACGTAAAATGATTCCTTGTGACGATACCTGCCAAAATGTATCAAAATATTTCCTGTCCCTTCAGTCCAAGAGCCTTAAACAGCGATTTTACTTCCGCAGAACAAACACAATCATGGTCAAAATTGTTGGGACGATTTCAAGTTTACCCCCCATTCAATGTTGGGTAGTTGAGCATGGTTTGGCTCATAGCTGCACCACGGGCCAACATTGGATGGAGGGGAGGGGGAGGGACTTGAAAACAAGAAACATGAGACCCCCATAGGTTTTACGGATTTACATTTTGCTCCGGATGTGCCATGATTGTAGATAGACCATCCTCGTTCCCAGGCTCTTTTCCCTACCCGGAAAGAGCCTGGAAACAATGATGCCACAGGGACTAGAGATGCGACAGAAACCAAAAATATAACTTAAGCCTCACACGCCGCCTAAATGATTATGAGTTGAAAATTTCATGATGTAATCATGCTGGTATTTTTCTCAGGTTGCCTTTAATTCATCATTTACTCTGGTTGTAAACGAGGCAACTCTTGGTACGTTCGCAGATACTATTATACATTGCATTAAATTAAATTACATGTAACTCTTATAGTACATGTAACTCTAATTCGTTTAGGAATCTCAGGAAGCAAGTATAGGTTAGTAAGGCGGACACTATCGGGACACCCTCGGGAAACTCTCGGGACTAGCATTTAGTGTCCGCCTTAGAAATAGCTCAGTTACAGAGAAACAAGTAAAAATCGGCAAGGACCAAATCTGTATGCTGTCCACCTTAGAGATGTGTCCCCTTTAGAGAAGTGTCCGCTTAGAGAGAGTTGACTGCAGAAAATGCTAGAACTTTTAAGAACTACATTGGAACTGCGTCTGCGGTGAAAAATAATCAAAGCAGCAAGGCAGCTTTGTTTATCTGCTCAACATTTTGCAGAAAGCACTCTAGTTGAACTCAGAAACTTAAGGAGAATCTTTTAGGTTCACTATGTTTCTACTGTTCCATTGGTGACACATAATTGTGTACGAAGCCAGGATTGCAGTCATGATGCTGTAAATAGTGCAGTACAAAATAATATAAATCAAAATGACATTGTTATGTTATGTTATGTTTGTGAAGTTAGTTGCTCAAACAACAAAGATTGTGATTCTTCAGCTCTTGAGGAACGATCGGGAAAAGCTTATTTGAGAGATTATGAAAGAAAGCAAAGAATGGATCAACAATACCTTGCTAAAGAGAAACTAATGAGAATGAACATGAAACAGAAAAAGTAATCCCAAAGTAAAACAAAAAGAAAACGAAGCTAAGAAAATATACACAGAAGGAAACCCAGATCATGTGAAAGAAAAAGACAGACAGGCCAGAAAAAGAAAAAGGGAAAAGGACCCAGATCTTGTTAATGTTGGGTTAATAAAGAGACAAGTTGCCAAACTTCATTTAACAGTTACAGACAACTCCCAAGCATCAACTACACTACCGGTAAGCCACAGCAGCGATATGCAGTATATATTACTCTTGCTAGAAGCGTGATCTCACCTTTCTTGTTAACTTTGATGGGATCAACTTGTCAAATAGTGACCAAAATATCGAACGGGAACAAAACTTGGATGTTTGGACCACAAAGAGAACTTCTACCACTTTATTATAGCCTGCAGTGAGAAGAACAAATAATACAAAATATAGACTTCACAATGACACACCACTGGTCTGTTGAATTATTGCTTCGAGCAAAATTTATTCTGCATCTAACAAGGTGTGGAGAGGATGACAGTTGACCTGCTAGTGGGAACACTTTTTCTTAACCTGAGAGAGGCATTCCCAAGCCCCCTATGAATCAACTACACGAGGAGGCTCACCCAAAACCTTCCTTATTGAGCCAGGTAGAGAAAGGTGAAACTTTTTGGTGTTTATCTTGGTCACAATAAATTGATGTCACCTCCCTTTACACAAACATACCCCATAATGAAAGGAATAAAAGCCAACCTAGAAGCAACCTTCCTTTTCCCACTGCACTGCTTTTGCACCCTCCTTGATTTTGTTCTTGACAGGGTTCCTACTGTAAACTCGAGTAATTATCACAACAATACGAAAACAATACTTGTACCAAGACAATTCATTGGTAATTGATACTTTTTAAGAGATGCTGAAAACAAACTGAACCTGCCAAAACCTAAGACAGATTATCTAAAATGTAGCTTCAGCTAAAGTGGGGCATTGCCATGGAACAACCTTCCTCACAAACTCAGAACGTCCTGTTCCATTAATCATTTCAAAAGAGACATTGACAAAATATTTTATACAGCAAACAGCTCCCACATGGCAAACATGTTAAACAGTTTTATTGATAAATAATATTTTTTTGTAAATACTTTCTAATAGATTGGTGCACTTTTTTTTGGGAGAATGATGTTTTTCCCATGTTTAAATAAAGATTACTGACTGACTGAATAACAATGGCACCTGACCCATAAAGACAATTACTCAGGGACAAATTGGGCTTCTAACTGGCCACCTAAACAGAACTACAAGGGAAGGACCCAAACCAAGGGATCACAAACAATACACAGTAATAGAAACTTTAAATACAAATAATTCAAACACAAATAATTCTATAACACGGAATAGAGTAGTCGAATAATTGTCAGTCAACAGCAGAACCAAATACCAAAACCGTTGCAGTACACAAAACATAAATACTAAGTTTACAAGTATAGCTCTGACAATTATTCTTTGGAAAGAAAAATTTCCAAAAAAATTTATTACACACAAAAAAATTAAAACAATATATTTGTTACTGTACATGTATACAGCACTATTGAAAAGCTGTATTGGTCGTTTACGCCATGATAACATCAAAAATTCTCGATACATCTTACCTCTTCATTTGTTACTCTCCACAAAGTAAAGTAACATGGTGACTTAAGACATACCAGTCCTAAACAAATCATCGATATATTAGAGCTGTAGTCACCAAAATCCTCTTTGGTAAATCAAAGCTCCTTCATCCACTCGAGAGACCACCATAACTCTTTAAGAGCTCTACAACTGGATCTATGTCACAGCAAGTCCTCGCCATAATATCACAAAAACACATGCAAGCCCGTAACACAAAATGGCTGACTCCATGACTGCTCTACATGGACAACCGCTGAACGGTACTATATTTACTGCAGCTTCACACGAGCAATAATCAACTGTCCAAGGAGGGGTAAAACATATTAATACGGACAGTGGCCAAAGTTTTCACAATTGTACATATTTTAGATTTTTCTTCTAATCTATAAACATTCCCTTTTTCGATCACGCGATATTTCACTCAGCCAGGATTAAACCACCACTGTATGTAAAATATTAAGCACGGTATATATTGTCACTCTCAATCAATGAACGTTTCCTTTATCCTATAATAAACACATGCTCACTTCCTTGCAAGAACTCCGTATTTCCCACATCAGTCTCAAAACACCACGCATGCTCCAGCTTCTCCTTTCCCGCGCTTTCTGTTTTTATACCACTTTTTCCCGACACCGCGGAAATACGTTCTTGACGTCATTTCCGTTCGTCAGCGTTCTTCGCCATGGCTATCTAACTTTTCTTAATTCGAGGTAAAATTTCACATCGTGTGCAAGCCTCGTTTCTCTTGTGCACAACTTATGTTATAGAAAATGCCTTGAACTAACTTACAATTGAGTATCAAGTCCTAGTATTGAGTTTCTTGGTTAAGTCTTGAGGTTTTACGAGCGTTATATTTAACTACAAAATCTGCACTGGAATCCACGGTTTTGTGCAATGACCGCTGACTCAAAAGCAAAGTGACCGCACGGCTGAAAAACGTATTTCCGCGGTGTCCTGTTCCCCCACTTCCCAAGCCCCCAGTTGGCAGGTGGGGCCGAGGGGAGTGGGGAGAGAACCGCCGCTGCACACACCCTGTCGTCACGTCATCACACAATAACTCGCGCTCCTCATTGGCCGCATACTCGCTAGCTCCTCCTCCTCTAATCATTACTTCGGAATTATATTGCTCTCGATTAGGTTTCATTTGATACTGCCACTCGCAAAACATAGAAAGGAAACCACAAAAGAACTCGCGCTCCCCATTGGCCGCATGCTCGCTAGCTCCTCCCATTTCGATCACTGCTTCGGAATTCCATTGCTTTCGGCCTCATTTGTTATAGTCACTTGCAACTGCAACATAGAACGGAAACCACAAAAGAACTCGCGCAACGAATGGGTCTGCTCCGTTGCATTATAGGCCTTCTGGTATATTTAGAGGTAAGATTATTATTTGTCATCTCTATTACTGAAGTTGTGACCGTTTTCTCCCACTTTGTTTTCCTTCCCCCCACAATTCGGTCTGGGCCATAACTTCGCTACCGTTGAACGTGAGTGCCGCTGCGGGCCTACCGTTTCGAAACCCTGCAAGTACCATGCAAGGAACTTTAACCTTCAAGGGCCAGCTAATTTACTATGCCCCTTATGAGAATATAGCATGGTTGTCTCGGGCGATCGCTCAAATGGTCACACGTGCAACACACCTACGAACGCTCATTCCCTATCTTTATATATCGTGATTAACATATTCCTGACTACCAAACCTGAACACCCAAGATAAGTTTGTGTTTATTCTTGTTTTTTTTTGTTTTTTTTTTTTTTTGGTGTTGGTATCCTAATTTACATCAATGGACAAGGCTTCCAGGTTCTTGCGGAGTAGTGCTCCAGGGACGTGAATTAAATTTTGTCTTAACACCAGTGAGCGTAATCCACTGCATGGAGCGCTTTTCAGAGGACTGTCGAAAATCAAAACCAAACCAATGACACTAGACAATCAAGGAGGCGAGAAAAAACAACTGACCAATTAGAAGCACAAGCAAAACTAAAACCAAAACCAAGTAAATGCGATTGGTTCTACTAACCATTTTACAATAACACGTCAGTTTCTCGCTTTGTGATTGGCTAATTTTCATTATCAATAAGAGGACAGACACATAAAATTGAATGCTGACGATAGTGATTTGGACGAAGAAGGTGAATTCAGCTTCAATTTTACCTCAGTTCTTGCAAAAGCGACATTCGGCATTTGAAGTAGAGAACCAGAAGTGTTCAGAGGCGAATTTCCTTGAGCTTTGTCTTGAAATTGTCGAGAAAACCGCAGCAGAAAAGCGTCTAGTTTCATTTCTTTCCAACTTCTTTGACAAAATTTTATTTTGCACGCGCGAAATGCTCACGTCAAACTGTCACTTTTTGGCCAATGAAATGTCTTGAATTTTAACCTCGACCAATTAGAAAGCGGGAAAAGTTGTTGATAACATTTCGGTCAAATCGAACAAAATCCAGTTTTCTTGCGTGTTTTCCCCGCGTCGTCGCTTGAGTTTTGTTATTGTAAAAAACAAATTGACGCCAGTTTTTTATGTGTCTGTCCTCTTATTGATCATGAAACGCGTCATAACATTGTCAAAAAGTTGCGGATCTACGAGGCGCTTTGACAATGTTATGACTCGTTTCAGAATAGAATATCCCGGAGGCGAGAAAAAACAACTCTGACCAATTAGAAGCACAAGCAAAACTAAAACCAAAACCAAGTAAATGCGATTGGTTTTACTAACCAATCGGCAGCGCTAGAACACGCCATCGCCACTTGCTTTCTTGCGCAAGAATATCGCAACCTACAACGGGTTGCAAAAATAGTTGAGACACTTTATATCATTTTCGCCCTGTTTTTCGATTTTGGACTTGTTTGCTTTTCTTCTCCCCTCTCCCCTATTGCAATGTTGTTTGAGCGCCCAAATCTGTTACACAGTATTACAGGATCAACATTGAAAAGGGGGAGAGGGAAATGATCAGATTGAGCGCAATTTTACTTAAAGCGAAAGGAACAAACGCGAAATTTATCATTTTTAAAAGAAAGTCTCAATAATTTTGCAACTCATTGTAGTTTTTTTTTGCTCTTGATTGGCCAAGAATTCTGCTAAATTGTTAGGACTTGACGGAAAGCGCAGAAAAGGCAAAACTCGAGCAATCATCATCAAGCACGTTTATTACCATATCATGCCAATAGATTTAGGTAATGGTTACTCAAATATAACTATGGAGTTAATCGAGCTGAGTAACTGCATTTGCTATTAGGAATCACACGATTACTTTCGACAGTCATCCGATAAGAACCTTGGTACTTTCATCTACTAGTTACCATGCTGAAAAAGGAATAATGAACAAGTGCCACGAATAAAGGTTGTTATCGTTATCAACTATTGAAAGAATCTAAAATACTAAAAAAAAGTCCTATGTACATTTTCCGACGCACGAACGCAATTGCCACTTACAAACAGTAATTTCAATCGGAAAGCGTAGCAAACGCAAAACGTAAAGCAATCACACGAATACTTTCAACAGTCTTCCGAAAACGGCTCTACAATAAGAACCTTGGTACTTTCATCTATTATAGTAAGCATGCGCAAAAAAGGAATAATAAACTAGTCTCACGAATAAATATTGTTCTCATTATCAACTAATGAAATAATCTAAAATACTAAAAAAAAACATCTTACATTTTTCGACACAGGAACGCGATTGCCACTATATAAGTACTAATTTACTCAGATGGGCAATACTTGCGGTCTATATTTTATAGTGTCCTGTCTTACTAAAAACAGTAACGTCTTCCCCAAGAAGTGCAAAAGGAGCCCAGTAACGAGGATGGCCATATTTCTTGAGTTTTTTCGTGGCTTGCATGGCTTTGTTAAGTGCCTCGTTTGCACTGTCCCCATTTGTCAGGTTCTCGTAGAAACGATACATCCAACACAAAGTGGCGCCATCGTCAACCGCCCATAGCGTTACAAGAACTGCGCGAGCTCCAGCTCCGAGAAATGCACGAGCGATCCCGACTACACCCTCTCCCCTGACTTCACCGCAGCCGCTATAACAACAACTAAGAACGACCAGCTTTGCTCTGATGCGTTTACCTTCAAGATCGGATATGAGCAGCATGATATCTTCAGCATTGTTGATTATGTTAGCATCAGGAGGAGCGAGCAAGATTTCTCCCCTCTCTGCATCTCCATGAGCTGAAATGTGAATCAAAATGGCATTCTCGACGTTCTGTAGAAACCTTTTTTTAGTCGCTCTTTTCCCCAAAAGTGGTTTAACCCCGAGCATCTCTCCAACTGTTTCGACTTCTTTCTTTGCAAACTCTAGTCTTTCCACATTAAAGACTTTGTCACCTTTCCTAATTGTTCCTACCTTTGGGTCTCCTACTATTAAGGGTGTTGTTAGGCCTGTCGGTGTTACTGGGCGCTCTAGGATAATCTTTGCTGTTGTTAGTGACGGAACGAGTCTCAATCGTACGGAATCAACCAAGTATTTCCCGTTTTCATCCACAAGAGCGGCAAATGGAACCAGAGCAAGGCGACCATCAGGGACAACAACTACTTGTGACCCTACCAGATACTGCCGCACAGGCTTCAGAAGAATCTCGTACAGATCTTGTAGCAGACAGTTAAGCATTGGGTCGTCCGGTGCTTGAGGGTTGGTAGAGATCCCAGTCTCGCCTTGAAGTGCTGATCCGTTCGTATTGTTTGCTTTCTGTTCCTGCGCAGGTGTAGGACGAGAGACCCTGGGCTGAAATACTGTTGGTTTTGGAACTGAGCTGGAAGGCACTGTGGTACAACGAAGTCCAAGTTCCGATTCCTTCTTAGTACGTTGTAAACTTTCTGGGTACAGAAAATATAATGAGCGGTCTTCACACCTGTCAGACCCACGTGGTTTCATCAGCTCTACAGCCTTGTTAATCAATGAAGTTAGATCTTCAACAGATTGAAATAAATCCGTTTCAGTGTAAGTTTTCCTGGACTGTTGTGAAATTCCAGTAGAGCGTTCGTGAAACATTATGTCTCCATTTGGCTGTATAACCCAAATGTAAACTCTGCTGGCAAATAATTTAAAGAATACCACTGTGCTTTCCAGAGCCTTGGCCACTTTACAGATTCCATAGAAATCTGACACCTTTTCTCCAATGACCACCTTATGTGCACAAGTGTCGGAGGAATGCATTAATTCAGCCAGTGCTATTGCGCGACCTCTTTCGGCAATAATAAGGGCTTTCCCTCTTTTTTTCAGAAGCAAAAGAGTTCGGATCAAAGTCTTATAGATAGAAATATACTTATCGATAATAGAAACATTATATTTATCAACGTTTGGTGAATTCTCAAATATATCTTCGTAGCATACCATACCTTTTCTCAAATTACTTTCAGCTTTGCCATATCGACCGACAATAGCATAATAACTTCCAATAAGATTATGAGCAATTCCTTCGCTTTCCTTGTCCCCAATGTCTTTTGCAGTAGTAAGTACCATTTCCTGATACTTGATAGCCTTGGTGTACTGACCGAGAGACTGAAAACAAATTCCAAGGTTCCCATAAGCACTTCCTTCGCCTTCCTTGTCCCCAATGTCTTTTGCAATAGTAAGTTGCATTTCTTGATACTTGATAGCCTTGGTGTACTGACCGAGAGACTGAAAACAAACTCCAAGGTTCCCATAAGCACCTCCTTCGTCTTTCTTGTCCCCAATGTCTTTTGAAATAGTAAGTAGCATTTCCTGATACTTGATAGCCTTAGTGTACTGACCAAGGCAGATATAACAATTTCCAAGGTTGCCATAAGCATTTCCTTCGCTTTTCTTGTTCCCAATGTCTTTTGCAATAGTAAGTAGCATTTCCTGATACTTGATAGCCTTAGTGTACTGACCGAGGGAGATATAACAATTTCCAAGGTTGCCATAAGCACTTCCTTCGCCTTTCTTGTCCCCAATGTCTTTTGCAATAGTAAGTAGCATTTCCTGATACTTGATAGCCTTAGTGTACTGACCGAGGGAGATATAAGAATTTCCAAGGTTGCCATAAGCTCTTCCTTCGCCTTCCTTGTCCCCAATGTCTTTTGCAATAGTAAGTAGCAATTCCTGATACTTGATGGCCTTAGTGTACTGACCAAGGAAGGTATAACATATTCCAAGGTTGCCATAAGCACTTCCTTCGCCTTTCTTGTCCCCAATGTCTTTTGCAATAGTAAGTAGCATTTCCTGATACTTGATAGCCTTAGTGTACTGACCGAGGGAGATATAACAATTTCCAAGGTTGCCATAAGCACTTCCTTCGCCTTCCTTGTCCCCAATGTCTTTTGCAATAGTAAGTAGCATTTCCAGATACTTGATAGCCTTAGTGTACTGACCGAGGGAGATATAACAGCTTCCAAGGTTGCCATAAGCACTTCCTTCGCCTTTCTTGTCCCCAATGTCTTTTGCAATAGTAAGTAGCATTTCCTGATACTTGATAGCCTTAGTGTACTGACCGAGGGAGATATAACAGCTTCCAAGGTTGCCATAAGCACTTCCTTCGCCTTCCTTGTCCCCAATGTCTTTTGCAATAGTAAGTAGCATTTCCTGATACTTCATAGCCTTAGTGTATTGACCGAGGGAGATATAACAATTTCCAAGGTTGCCATAAGCACTTCCTTCGCCATTCTTGTCCCCAATGTCTTTTGCAATAGTAAGTAGCATTTCCTGATACTTTATAGCCTTAGTGTATTGACCGAGAGACCTATAACATATTCCAAGGTTGCCATAAGCACTTCCTTCGCCTTTCTTGTCCCCAATGTCTTTTGCAATAGTAAGTCCCATTTCCTGATACTTTATAGCCTTAGTGTACTGACCGAGAGACCTATAACATGTTCCAAGGTTGCCATAAGCACTTCCTTCGCCTTCCTTGTCCCCAATGTCTTTTGCAATAGTAAGTCGCATTTCCTGATACTTAATAGCCTTAGTGTACTGACCGAGGGCGATATAACAATTTCCAAGGTTGCCATAAGCACTTCCTTCGCCTTTCTTGTCCCCAATGTCTTTTGCAATAGTAAGTCGCATTTCCTGATACTTTATAGCCTTAGTGTACTGACCGAGAGACCTATAACATATTCCAAGGTTGCCATAAGCACTTCCTTCGCCTTCCTTGTCCCCAATGTCTTTTGCAATAGTAAGTCGCATTTCCTGATACTTCATAGCCTTAGTGTATTGACCGAGGGCGATATAACAGCTTCCAAGGTTGCCATAAGCACTTCCTTCGCCTTCCTTGTCCCCAATGTCTTTTGCAATAGTAAGTAGCATTTCCTGATACTTTATAGCCTTAGTGTATTGACCGAGGAAGATATAACAATTTCCAAGGTTGCCATAAGCACTTCCTTCGCCTTTCTTGTCCCCAATGTCTTTTGCAATAGTAAGTCCCATTTCCTGATACTTGATAGCCTTAGTGTACTGACCGAGGGAGATATAACATATTCCAAGGTTGCCATAAGCACTTCCTTCGCCTTCCTTGTCCCCAATGTCTTTTGCAATAGTAAGTCCCATTTCCTGATACTTGATAGCCTTAGTGTACTGAGCGAGGGAGATATAACAATTTCCAAGGTTGCCATAAGCACTTCCTTCGCCTTTCTTGTCCCCAATGTCTTTTGCAATAGTAAGTCCCATTTCCTGATACTTGATAGCCTTAGTGTACTGAGCGAGGGAGATATAACATATTCCAAGGTTGCCATAAGCACTTCCTTCGCCTTCCTTGTCCCCAATGTCTTTTGCAATAGTAAGTCCCATTTCCTGATACTTGATAGCCTTAGTGTACTGAGCGAGGGAGATATAACAATTTCCAAGGTTGCCATAAGCACTTCCTTCGCCTTTCTTGTCCCCAATGTCTTTTGCAATAGCAAGTTGCGCTTCAAAATGTTCTTTAGCGTTTTCGTACTTTCCGATAGAACAACAGAGGTGTCCAATGTCATTGTGAAGTTTCCATTCAAGTTCCTTGTTCTTAGTTACTCTTGCAAAACTCAAATAATTATTCAGAGCCTGCAGTTTCTCCATTTATCGTGAATGGTGTCCTATTGAAGAAAAGAACACTTATTAGTAATTAATGGCATTATGGACAGTAGTTGAAACTTACCCCCTTCCCAAAAAACAAAAAGAACAAGCCAAATGATGCTTAGCAAACATTGAAACCTATTTAAATCTCGATAATGACTTTATACTAAAAATCACGAAGTCCAAAAACCCAATAGTTAAAAGATTAATAGCAAAGTTTTTATCTTCGTGTTTCTATTTAGGTGATTACAAACTTTAACATAATTAGTCAGCTACGAGTATTGTACCTTTTACTTTGTTACTGTTATAGAAATAGGCTTAAGCAATACCCGATTTCAAAAGCGTTAAGGTCATACGAATATAGGTCTTGTGACTCACTCACTCTAATATAGCTCCTGTCACTCACTCACTCTTGTCGCTCGTTGGTTTGTTTACGTTCGTGCAAAATCATGAAATAGGGATAAATCTCGGGTATACCCGGGACAATATTGCTCCATACAAACGGAGCCATTAATTTAGACGTGATGTGTCGTGTAGGTCCAATACTTCAACTAGAAAGTAGTTCACTTGCATGTACAATCGAGCACTGATCTTCATGTATCAATTGTTTCTCTCTGTGTACAGTAAATTTAAGCATTTTACTTTTTCATTCATAAAAGACAGTCAATTAGACCTACTCCTTAAAAGTTTTAACTGCACACAAACAATGTTGAATGCTCGAATGAATTGTATGGCTAAAAAGAGCAAAAATTGGGTGAAATTTCGAAGTCCTAATTGTTTTGACCTGTTTGAAATTTCGTTCTTGTCGCTCAAATTTTGTTAAACTGACTCGATTACTGAATTAGTTGCTATTGTGAATGGGCATCACTGCCTTTGTTCTCAGGGCAACTAGCACGTGACGTCATTAGAATAGCAATATATTTAAGGGGGGTTCTAGCATGATGGAGTTAGAAACTTACACAATAATAACTTCACTTTCATAAAAAAACAGTGTTTCCTTTTTTTTATCAAAGATGTTTAATACTTCAGTTCAATACTACTTTAATTATAACAGATGTTTGAAACGGCCCTTTGACTCTCCCAACTGCGTACTACTGGCCTCCGATTCAACATTTTCTCTTGTCAATTATTTCATCTTAAAATGTACTTTGTGTCTACAGTTTCTTCGAACCAGCTATGCTATCGGGTGTGTAATTAGTGTAATGTAACGTAAGAATCGATAAATGATCGCGCGTCAATATGCGGGACCAATAAAAAACAGAAATGGTTTGTTCGTGAAGTCGGAACGATTTCCGACCGTATATCAACGTTACCATTGGCCGCAATATTTGCCGACAAAAGAACGAAGGCTCCCCAAAAAGTCATGTGGTGATTCGAAGAGAAGATCAGTTCTTGGGGCGATTCTTGTTCGCGATATTTTCAAGTTTGCATTTAAATCACAGTTTTTGAAAGTATGTATGTGGAGCCGCTTAAACGAAAGATTATTGCCTATACAGCAGGTATTGAAGTTTCAAGCATCATCCGATTTTTCTGATAAACCTTGTGTACAGACTGACCACACTTCATATCGGAACGCTACGGTGCTTAGCTAGCTAGGTATCATTTTGTGTCCATATTTCAGTCGGCAGACCGTAAAATTAGAAAAACCCATTTGGTCGTTTACTTCTACCGACACTCAAAACGATCGAGTTGTTTTACGACATGTGACATGCAAATATACCTGGAAATAACTTTATACCTCAACTCTTGAAGTACATTGTGTATCTCGCCGAAGCCCTTGAACGAAAGGTTACTTTGGTGTTCTTGGTGTTCGAGTTAAATATCGAATCATTAAAACTTCACACGCGATTTTCCCCGATTAACTCTGCAAGAAAACAACACATGCTTGCACGGCGTGTATGTATTTAGTCATCCGGTCAATGTTTATTTGTTTCATCGGTTGACTGAACCTGTAAATGGTGAAACTTCTATGAATTTCGAAAGGTCACGTTCGAATTTGTTCATGTGAGTTCAAAATAAACGCTATTCTTCAAAAAATGAAAAATAAAAATAAAAACATGTCGTCATAAGGCTAATGAATATGAACTGCACCGCTCGGAAAAAATATACGGCGCATAAAATGGATTTTTAGGGCTTCGGAGAGAAGGACAGACGAGGTTTTGTGCACTGTAGAATATATCCTGCCAGTTTTGTCTAAATTTGGGAGGAATCTCGGCCGCCATGTAGTCCACAGAGCGATTCTTTTGACCCACTCTGTGCAGCGCGCCCAAGCTCATAAATATGCATGTTGCGCATGATTGAGTGCAGCGTCTTATGATTCCTGTGGTGAGCAATATTCACCCGGGGGTGGGGTGGGGTACTACCATAAATGATCCATAGAGGTATGTGTCGCTCTAAAGGTATCATTTTCAGCATGTTTCTTTTATTCCCGAGCGTAAGCGAGGGTAATAATCACGACGTTAATGCAGTAGTATCACCTTATCTGGAGACTCCAAGCGGGTTACAATCTCGAAATGTAATGTTCGTCTGTCAGTCCGTCTGGCGTACGTTCACGGCAGGCGAGATTACCTTGGCAGTTTAACTGTAAACCGCCTTTTTTTTGGAGACATGCGATAGGGTACGAACGGAATTAATTTTGTACATCAAGATGCAGATACAAGGCCAAGCAGTTCGACGGACGGCTGTAAACTGCCCGCATATTTTGCCAGTGTATGGGAGGCAAGCTTGCTGGCCGTGTAACGAAATCTTTAAGGCATCGATTGGCCGACCTGAACACAATCCCAGACGCCAGTATTGCGTTAAAACGCAGACACTTCTTCAGAAAGGAATAGCAAAATGCAGTCGGTGGAAATCGAACAATCAGCGTGGCAAATTTCACCTTTTACAATAACAGGATTGTAGTTTTCAGAATCCAAGTTTTCACAAGATGACGACGCACAATACAATGGAAAGTGGAATTTTCGTGCTGTATGAGGACTGCTCTATACAGCGTATTTTGAAATCACTGAAGACATAAACAATAGTGTTTTGGGTTTTGTTTCCTTTGCTGGAAAAGAACTAAAGCTATGGCTTTCAGGAACCGGTGAGTTTTGAAAAATTACATCAATTAACGTACAGTACGCGTATGCTATTTTAAAGTCGTGTTATCATTATGGTATTTAAAACATCGCCGTATATTTTGTCGTTTGATGCCCCGGGAACTGTGATGAAGGCGAAGTAGGATTATACTGTGATCTTTTCGCTAGTTTTCAAAGCTATTTCAGAGTGCCTTCGGGTCGCCATCTCAAATTTAATGTTCGTCAGAAAGAAAAGCGATTTGAACGAAGCAACAATATTGTACTGCATTCACGAAAATGAATTTGAAAACTGGAAACACAACAGCCTCACGAAGCTCGTCTTCAAAAGAGAGGGAACCCGGGCAATCGTGGAAACGGAACGCCGTGAAAGAGACAATAGCTGACGTTTTGAGCGCTAGCCCTTCGTCAGAGCGAATGAGAGGATTATGGGTAAACGGGGTTTAAAAGGGGATTAAGGAAGACCTCAGAGGAAGCATATGAATTTATTGATTGGTTGTTGTGAAAAGCAGCCAATTAGAAAATTAGGTCAAAGGTTACGGAGCTACGAGAAAGAGAACCGCTCGTTGATTGCTGCGGGAGATAAGGTACCAATTTTGAAAATCAGGCGCTGTTCTGTGCACTTGCGGGATTCGGTATTGCCTTGGTGAAGAGATAAGCCGATTTCTGATTGACTGCTTTTCACAACAGCCAATCAAAAATTCGTACGTTTCTCTGAGGTCAGTGTCTTCCTTAATCCCCTTTTAAACCCCGTTTACCCATAATTCTCTCATTCGCTCTGACAAAGGGCTAGCGCTCGAAACGTCAGCTACTGTCTCTTTCATGGCGTTCCATTACCCTCATCAACACACAGTTGATACACCAGTTTGTCTTCCGCCACGCCGACGCAGTCAATCGTGGAAACGATGAAACAATCAATTCCGACTCAAGAAAAGACAACACTCATGTGGGCGACAGCGTCGTGGACAGAATCGTGCCGATAAAACGACTCCGCAAAGAGAACAACGCATGAATTCCGATCAAAAGCGACATGAACAGAACACCGCTTGAAAGGGAATTGGTAACTTCAGGAGAAAAAGCGGGCTGAAGAATAGACTCCGCAACAGAGACCCGAAAGAAACAGCGCATGAAAGCGGATCGGGGGATTAGAAAGCGGACTAGCAGGTAATTTCTTTGAGGCATCTGAGTACAACAAAGTACGATCGCGACGCCATTTTGTGTTAAACTCAGATACTAATTCAGAAAGGACAAGCTACAAAGGTCAGTGGAAATCGAACAAGCACCGTGACAGATTGCAAGTACGCCGTCTATATTCTTCTATATGACTCGGTCACTTCAACAAAATATTAAAATATGCAGGCTGCCGGATCATTTTCTCTCAAAGTATTGTTTGAATACGCTTCTGTCGCCGGTTTCGGCTAGCGTATTCGCTCAGAGCAGTCGGAACCTGGGGTTTTAAATGATTTAGTCAGATGTCTGTTTTTCTTTCAAGATCTAAAACTGTAACTGTCTATTCGAGAAATGCTGCAGTCTGACACGCGGTTCAAAATGTCAGGTTTTGAAAACAACCCCGAAAAAAAAATTCCGAGCAACAAGCAAAACTTTGAATCATTTTACCTATTCCAGATTACGGTCAATCGAACGCACCCTTAGATTCGAGTAAATCCCCTGGCTCCCGCAGTAGCAGGTTTACATATTGTTCAAGGAAATTATCCTCTTATTCTAATAGCAATTACGTATCCTAACATCACTCATAGTTACAATTTCAAGGTAGGGCTGAAACCGGCGAGGTTTACTGAGCTAATAAAACCGAGCGGTACAAAGGAAAATGGCCTTCTTTGAATTGATATATCTCGGAGTCTTACATCTTAAAAAGGTTTGGGGAAATCTTGCTATTTATACCATACACCTTCATTTAAAGTGGTTAAAATAGTATTTCAGAGTGGTCCGACTTTGGTCAAAGTACCCGTTAATGAATTGTATGGCGAAAAAGGAGAAAACTGGACGAAATTTCGAAGCCACAAATGCTTTAACTTGTTCGAAATTTCGCTCTTGTTGCGCGAAATTTCGTTGAGGGCATCTAAATTTCGTTCTTGTCGGCGAAATATCGCGAGAATTGTCAAACAGTACTGTACTTTCGCAATTTGATGTCGGGACCCTTCGATAAATCTATGACATCATTAAAAATTAGTGCTAAAATTAGTGCTAAAAATTACCATCTTTTTGTGGACGATCAATTCGAAATATCAGAAACAGATATCAGACTTTTGATTATTACATTTAGATGATATTGTGAATGGGCATCACTGTCTTTGTTCTCTGGGCAGCTAGCACATGACGTCATTAGAAGAGTCAAGCCTCTAGCATGATGGAGTTCGAAACTCACCAAATAATAACTTCACTTTCATAAAAAACAGTGTTATTTTTATCAAAGATGTTTAATACTTCACACTACCTTTTTTTACGTCGCCACTCGGGCGTAGGGCCTCTGTGAATATCGTATTTCTAGTAGCTAATTTAATTACAACAGATGTTTGAAACGGACCTTTGACTCTCCCGACTGCGTACTACTGGCCTCCTATTCAACATTTTTCTCTTGCCAATTATTTCATCTTAAAATGTAGTTTTCATAATAAAGCCGAAGTGGCTCGATCCATAAACAAGACAACGGGTTAGAGCAATACACTTCCGTACGGACCTCGCGCTAAGTCAATAGCTGATTTAGTATATGGCCTCAACGTATTAATAAACTGCAAAACATAAAAGAAAGCCCCAAGAAGCATTTTATTGAACATTAATTTACACACGTACTGTATACACCCACGTTTGTAATTAAGAAATACATAACGCGTTCCCGTGTAATATAGCCTCATCTAAACACGCGGGAAGTTGGAAGGACACGAGAGTAGCGTAAAGAAACTACTAGGCGGCCTCGTGGTCTTCTTAGCTACTCGAGTGTTCTCCTAACTTTCCAAGTGTTTAGATAAAATACATCACGTATCACATCAGCGTGTGATATTCTATCTTTTAACATGGTTTTTAGTCAATCATGTTGAGCATACTATCATAATCATTTTATAAACAGAAATAATTCATTGTCATGTAGCTTTCTAATTTCATCAATTTGCGAAAAAGAAGCGAATTTACCAAATTATTTTTTCTTTGTACTTTAGGGCACAGCGATACAACTTACTCAATCGCAAACTGAAAAATGAAAGTCGAGCTTTTTTACGACTGTTCAAACTCTCCTTGTTTGGTGCGAAAGAACGAAATAAAAGCAAACGAAAAGCTGCATGTATTTATAAACAAACGAAATACCTTAGCAGGAGAAAACTGTACTTATGAAAGAAGTACAAAGATTTAATACAGTTAAATCGTCAAAGAAAACAGGAAAAAAGTCTGTTAACGTTGTAAGATCGAAGCAAGTTTATCGACATTTAGCAAACAGGTCACCATGGACTACTGGAGTAATAGAATAATGGACATTTTAGAGCAGGAATAATGATATAAAATGAACGGTCACTTCATTATTCTCGAAAATTGCACAACTGAGTACTTTGGTTTCACAAATAACCGTAACAATGTAGGTGTCACGCACACCAAATCTAAGAGGATTGGAAGGAGATTAGAAGAAGAAGAAGAAATACATTCTCACCTTAAAATTGAAGTTTTTCCTTGGAATGGCCAATAGCTGACGTTGTGAGGTCGAAACCTGGCTGCAATGGTGAATATGTGAGACAAGTAAAATTTAGATTTTCATCTAGTGTCTGGTGCTTACTCATCTTAGAGGTTTGTTTGTCGCACACCTTACGTTAGGCATTTAGTTAGACACCCTAACAATTGAAATATTTTTGCGGTCGAAGTCACCGAATGCAATTTCCACCCTGCGCACACTTCTCCAGCTTTGGCCATGATTCACGATTTTGCTGTATGTCGAAAGTCACAATTCGCTCACATTTTATGTGGGTGCCTTGTCTTTATCCCACTGCGTGTTCAGTTGTATTGGGAAAACGTACAATTTTCCTTTACCTCATGTATCATTCTGTTTCGTTTTCCCCCAAATGATCCACGCAATGATGTGACATATTTTCATTACTAAAAGACTACACGAAATACCGGCGGGTGCGATTTATTAGCTTTATCCCCCTAGGGAATGTCTGTTTAGAATACCCCGCATCGCCACGCCTCTTAAACATGTATTTAAGATCCAAATTATTCAATTTCGGGGCTTTTCTTCAAGACCTTCTACAAGGACGCGTAAAAGCCTTTTCCGACCCACCCACCTCCCCTTCGGCGACTACGTTATCTACCATCTGTCCGTCGCTTTGCGCTCCGCTCATGGCCTCGGTCCAATCTCATCCTCCCATAACTTAATCGCACCGAGACAATGAGTGGAGAAATTTAGTAGTGAAAATGATAAACTATTCTTGGTCCGCCAGATCAACTACACCTCCCTTTCCCCCTCCTAACTTCGTCACCAAACGCTCATTTTATGTTAACTGATGAATATGTCGACGACCCCTTAAAATCCCTTGCTTGTAATACTTCAATGCTATCGAGTAGAGGAGATGTGGTATTTATAGGAGTTGTCTCTCGTATAGATTGACAGTCACTGCTGATGCATCAATGTAAATATTTTAAGCAACAACAGAATATTTAGGCAGAAGCGAGTGCCAAAAAATATGTATCTATATATATAACACTTCTCACTACAAATTCTGTCTTACGAGGCTTACCTTCTATACCACCAGAGAATCCAACTCTGTCTGTCAATGACTGTCAGCAAATGCTGTTTATATACACAATATAAATGAGGTTTAAAAATGCCCCGTTACACTTTCTGCTTCGAAAGCGGGAAACTTTCGGGGGAAAACCCGCAGTTCGAAACCAACAAGAAAGAAAGTGTGATAAATAAGAACTTCATGGAGTATTGTGTTATTACTATACATCTGCACACGTGAACTAAAATTATTGGCAAACAAAACCCGAAAACCTACGACCATTCAAACAAAAGTTGTCAAAAAATACACTTGATGGCAGCTAAGCCCCATTATTACCCATTATTAAGGAACAAATAAAACATCACTTCACTTGTTTGAAATAAAATCTCCGGGAAATCAACTAAGACTAGAAGACAGAGACAAAGGCTACCGACGACAATTCGTCCTTGCATTCGCCCGGGAAAGGGGGCAAGGGGTACTCCGGAAGGGGTAATCGAGCTTCGTTTTCGGACAACTGTTCGCTTCTCGTAACAAATAATATTCTCGGACAATTATCCGTGCAAATCTCCTCTCCAAAAGTAGCTCATTGTTTATATAGCTAGAGGCGTGATCTTACCTTTCTTGTTAACTGCGATGGGATCAACTTGTCCAATATTGACCGAAATATCGACCGGGAACAAAACTTGAATGTTTTAACCACAAAAAGAACTTCTACCACTCGATTATCGCCTGCAGTGAAAAGAACAAATATTAGAAACATAAACTTCACAGTGATCCACCACTGGTCTGGGGAAATCTTCGCCTTTAACGTCTTCGTCGTTGCGATTAATAAATTGTGGAGAGGCTAACTACTAGAAACTACTAAAAACATACATAACATACTCTGATATAATAAAAAGGGGAAATCGACGAAACAACAGCTATCGGGGTGAGGACCCGACGAACCGGCGGTCACACTCCATATCCAACACACAGCTAAGAGCAACAGGAACTGAACCAGCTACAATGGCGAACCAACAAAATCTCGACCGCTGACGGTAAACTCGGAATGTATCTAAAAACGGCCCAACTGCCTTCTCCACAGAAGACAGTCACACAACTTTAAACAGTTCTACGAACACACAAATCAATTGTACCCAGCAGAAAATGCAATGAACCTTACTAAAACCAGGTTTACAAGGAACGAATTCAGGTTTCTAAACAAGAACTTAAACTTCTGCACAAGACCGAAAAAATTCAACCAATCAGACCTTTACAATGACATAAACAAGTTTTGCGGACGTATTAAAATTCGCGCACATTTTGGCTTTTACACGAAGGAAAAACTCCCTGAAGAACATGTATTTGCAAAAAGGAACTCTACTTGGACCCCGAGTTTCACAGACCGCGCAGTGGAAACACTTATTGCAGCCATTAAATGACATTGACAACTCAAAGATGAGTTGATCACCAGAACAATACATAAGTTCAAAAATTGCACAAATGAGTACTTTGGTTTCACAGATAACCGTTACGATGCAGGTGTTGCGCACACCAAATCTAAGAGGGTGACAAGAAGGGGATTAGAAGACAAACAAGAAATACATTCTCACCTTAAAATTGAAGTTTTTTCTTTGGAATGGCCAACAGCTGACGTTATGAGGTTGAGACCTGGATGTACAGGTACATAAAATTATGTGAGACAAGTAAAATTAAGGTTTTTATCTGATGAATCGTCTGGTGTTTGTTAATCTTAGAAGTTTGTTCGTCGCACACCTTACGTTAGGCATTTAGTTAGACACCCGCAACCAACCATCAAAATAACTAGCGGTTGAAGTCACAGAATGCAATTAAAATATTTGTGAGTCCTGTACAACGCAGTGACGATTACAATTATTAAGAAGACGTCATCGATTTTCGTCTTTGATTATTTCCACCCTTTGCATACTTCTCCGCACGGCTTTGGCCATGAGTCACAATTTCCCTGTATTTCGAAAGTCACGATTCGCTCACATTTTATGTGGGCGCCTTGTTTTCATCCCATTGCGTTGTCAGTCGTATTGGGGAATCATAAAATTTGTTCCTATACATCATGTATCATTCTGGCTTCGTTTTTCCCCAAAAGATCCACGCAATGATGTGACAAATTTTCGACCCCCAGATCAACTACACCCCTCTCCCGCCCAATTTCGTCCACCAAACGTATATTTTACATTAACTGATGAATAATTATGTGGACGACTCCTAAAACTCCCTTGCTTATAATGCTTCAAAGCTTTCGAGTAGAGAAGACGTGGTGTTTATTGGAGTTGTCTCTTGTATAGATTCACACTCACTGCTGATGCGTCAATGTGAATATTTTAAGTAACAACAGAATAGTTAGGCAGAAGCGAGTGCCAAAACCTATGTATATATATAGAACACTTCTCACTATGAATCTGTATTACGATGCTTACCTTCAATATTACGAGAGAGTCCAAATCCGTCTGTCAATGGATGTCAGCAAATGCTGTTCATATACACAATATAAATGAGTTTTAAAAATGCCCTGTTACACTTGCTGGTTCGAAAGCGGCAAACTTTCGGTTAAACCCGCAGTTTGAAACCAACAAGAATGAAAGTGTGATAGATTTCAATTTTAGAAACTCAGAAACCTCTTGTCCAAATTCTATACGAACCAAAGCCCATAATTAAGGTTGGACAGTTTTGAGCCGCATAGTAAACAATTATTATTCAATTCCATATGAAGAAATGTCAGTTAAAGTCACACCTCCGGAATTGATCCATCTTCTTTAGGGCACGTTCGAATGAGTCTATTCCGGAATAGGAATAACAATAGCAATTGATAAAATATTTTGCATTGGAGCTGAATCATGCCAAGATGTATCGAGAGCTGTTCGAAATGTAAGTGTGAAGGATTTGTAAACAATCCCGAAAAAAACTCCCCCTACATAAACAAGCAAAACTACTTATCCTAGCATTACTTTTAGTTATGATTTCAAGGCAGGGCTGGAACCGGCGAGGTTTACTGAGCTGACAAAACCGAGTGGTACAGAGGAAAGTGGCCATACCAACTTCATAGAGTATGTGTTATTACTATACATCTGCACACGTCAATTAAAATTATTGGCAAACAAAACCTGACGTCCTATGACCATTAAAACAAAAGTTGTCAAAAAACACACCTGATGGCAGCTGAGCGCCATTATTTAACAATTATTCTATGAGAGCGCGAGAAAATCGCTTCACACGTGAAGTAAAATCATTGGCAAACAAAACCTGAAAACCTACGACCATTCAAACTAAACTTGTCAAAAAATACACCATTATTCACTATTATTTAAGCAACAAATGAAACATCACTTCACTTGTTTGAAGTAAAAGTCTCCGGGAAATCAACTAAGACTAGAAGACAGAGCCAAAGGCTATCGACGACAATTCGTCCTTGCACTCGCCCGGGAAAGGGGGGAAAGGATACTCCGGAAGGGGCACTCGAGTTTCGCTTTCGGAACTCTGTTCACTTCTCGTAACAGATAATATCCTCGAACAATTATCCGTGCAAATCTCTTCTCTAAAAGTAGCGTTATGTTTGTAGAACTAGAAGCGTGATCTTACCGTTCTTGTTAACTAGAAAGGGATTGACTTTTCCAATATTCACCAAAATATCGACCGGGAACAAAACTTGGATGTTTGGACCACAAAAAGAACTTTATTATCGCCTGTAGTGATAAGAACAAATATTAGAAACAAACTTCACAGTGATCCGGCACCACTGATCTGGGGAAATCTTCGCCTTTAACACATTCGTCGTTGCAATTAATAAATTGTGGAGAGGCTAACTACTAGAAACTACTAAAAACATATAACAGACGCCGATATAATAAAAAGGGCGGGAAATAAACAAAACAACAACTATTGGGGTGAGGATCCGAAGAACCGGATATCACACTTCATATCCAACACACAGCTAATAGGAAATGGAACTGAACCAGCTACAATGGCGAACCAACAATATCTCGACCGCCGACGACAAACTCGGAATGTATCAAAAAACGGTCCAACTGCTTTCTCCACAAGAGACAGCCACACAACATTAATGACGAACGCACTGGAGGGTCTTACACAAGCCACAAGGGATTAACTGACTTAGGAAGAAGTCTCAAACAGTTCTACGAACACACAAATCTATTATTTAGCAACGAACTGAACATAACTTCACTTGTTTGAAAATCTCCAGAAAATCAACTAAGATTAGAAAACAGCTTTATTTCTAGAAGCGTAATCTTACCGTTCTTGTTAACTGCAATGGGATCAACTTGTCCAATATTGACCAAAATATCAACCAGGAACAAAACTTGGATGTTGGACCACAAAGAGAACTTCTACCACTCGATTATCGCCTGCAGTGAAAAGAACAAATAATAGAAACATAAACTTCACAATGATGCACCACTGGTGGTTGGGGAAATCTTCGCCTTTAACATATTCGTCGTTGCGATTAATAAAACGTGGAGGGGATAACCACTAGAAACTACTAAGAACATATATAACATACGCTGATATAATAAAGAGGGGAAATAGACGAAACAACAACTATCGGGGTGATGATCCGAAGAACCGGATATCACACTCCATATCCAACACACAGCTAATAGCAACAGGAACTGAACTAGCTACAATGGCGAACCAACAATATCCCGACCGCCGACGACAAACTCGGAATGTATCAAAAAACGGTCTTCACAGCAGGCAGTCACACAATATTAATGGTAAACGCACTGGAGGGTATTACACAAGCTACAAGGATTTTAACAGACTTAGGAAAAAGATTCAAACAGTTCTACGAACACACAATTCAGTTGTACCCACAGTAGGAAATGTAATGAAACTTACTGAAAACAAGTTTACAAAAAGCGAATTCAGGCTTCTAAACAAAAACTTAAATCTTCTGCTCAAGACCGAAAGAATTCAACCAGTCAGACCTTTACAATGACTTGAACAAGTCTCGTAGATGTATTAAAATTCGCGCACATTTTGGCTCTAACACGAAGGAAGAACTCCCTGATGTCCAATATATATCCGATATATGGCCCTATAGCGAGTCAACTGTAAGTGTTTCCCGTTCAGGAGAGACATGCCCTAGAACGCTATGAAGCTCGCACGCACTTGTTTTGAAGTAAGTGAAGTAACTTAAGCAGTTGCAATGAGTTCGGAAAAAATACCCGGGCTTCAATGATTTTCACGATACCGATCTGTGACGCTCTACCACTGAGCTATGAAGCCGTATGGGAGCTGGTCAAGTGTGTGGTTCGATTTGTACCCGTCATAGTGATATGAATGCTATGATGTATATATGATAAACTCATATATATGAACTGCGGATAGGAATGATGGAAACGGTTGGTTGAATTTTCAAATCAAGGAATGACTGAAAAGTTTGCTCGCCACGAGTAACTTGAGGGGGAGGGTTGTCTCAGGTACCCGGGACAACTTTTCTCCATATAAATGGGGCCAATAACTAGACGTGATGTGTCGTGGATGATCAAATCGAGATATAAGCAACAGATATCAGACTTTTGATCATTCTATTTAGTTGTTATTGTGAATGGGCATCACTGCTTTTGTTCTCTGGGCAGCTAGCACATGACGTCATTAGACGAGTCAAGCCTCTAGCACGATGGAGTTCGAAACTTACCCAATAACAACTTCACTTTCAAAAAATAAAAATTATCAAAGATGTTTGATGCTTTACATCACTTTTTTTACATCGCCACTTGGGCGCCACGTCAGCGTGTAATAAACTATACATCTAACATGTAAGAGTAATACCAGCTCTTGAGGTTGACTGCGTCGGCGTGGCGGAAGACAAACTGGTGTATCAACTGTGTGTTGATGAGGGTAATGGAATGCCGTGAAAGAGACAATATCTGACGTTTCGAGCGCTAGCCCTTCGTCAGAGCGAATGCACATTCGCTCTGACAAAGGGCTAGCGCTCGAAACTTCAGCTATTGTCTCTTTCATGGCGTTCCAATACCCTCATCAATACACAGTTGATACACCAGTTTCCACATCTAACATGGTTTATCATCCAATCGTGTTTAGCATACCATCATAATCATTTTATAAACAGAAATAATTCGTGGTCATGTAGCTTTCTAATTTTATCAACTTGCGAGAAAAGAGCTAATTTACCAAATTTGAATACATTTTTTGTACTTTAAAGCACAGCGATACAACGCACTCAATCGCAAACTGAAAAATAAAAGTCGAGCTTTCTTGCGACTATTCAAACTCTCCTTGTTTGGTGCGAAAGAACGAAATATCAAAATAATAACAGGCAAAAAGCTCCATTTATTTATAGACAACGAAATGCCTGAACAGCAGGAGGAAACTATGCTCAGTAGTCGAATCGTCAAAGGAAAACCTGTAAAACGTCTGCCGACGCCGTAAAATCCAAGCAAGTTTATCAAAATTTAGCACTCCAGGACACCATGGACTACTTGGAAAATAGAATATTGGGCATTTTATATCAGGAATAAGGATATGAGGAACGGTCACTTCGCTATTCTCGAAAATGCACAGCTGAGTACTCGGTTTCACAAATAACTGTAACAATCCAGTTGTTAGCGCACCAAATCTAAGAGGATCGCAAGGAGATTAGAAGAAGAAGAAATACATTCTCACCTAAAAATTAAAGTTTTTCTTTGCAATGGCCAACAGCTGACGTTATGAGGTCGAGGCCTTGCTGTACAGGTACATAAAATTATGTGAGATAAGTAAAATTAAGGTTTTCATCTGGTGAATCGTCTGGTGTTTGTTAATCTTCGAAGTTTGTTTGTCGCACATCTTAAGTTAGGCATATAATTAGACACCCGCAACCAACCATTAAAATAACTTGCGGTCGAAGTCACACAATGAAATCAATATATTTGTACGTGCTGAACGATGCAGTGACGATTACAATTATTCAGAAGACGTTATCGAATTTCGTCTTTGATTATTTGCATTCTGTGTATACTTCTCCGCACGGCTTTGGCCATGATTCACTATTTCGCTGTATGTCAAAAGTCATGATTCGCTCACATTTTATGTGGCCGCCTTGGTTTCATCCAATTGCGTTGTCAGTCGTATTGGGGAATCAAACAACTTGTTCTTTTACTCATGTATCATTCTGGCTTCGTTTTTCACCAAATTGATGAACTGATGAATATGTCGACGGCCCCTTAAAACCCCTTGCTTGTAATGCTTCAATGCTATCGAGTAGAGGAGATATGGTATTTATAGGAGTTGTCTCTCGTATAGATTGACAGTCACTGCTGATGCATCAATGTAAATATTTTAAGCAACAACAGAATATTTAGGCAGAAGCGAGTGCCAAAAAAATATGTATCTATATATATATAACACTTCTCACTACAATTTCTGTCTTACGAGGCTTACCTTCTATACCACGAGAGAATCCAACTCCGTCTGTCAATGAATGTCAGCAAATGTTCTTTACATACACAATATAAACGAGGTTTTAAAAATGCCCGGTTACACTTTCTGGGTCGAAAGTGGGAAATTTTCGGGGAAAAATCCGCAGTTCGAAACCAACAAGAATGAAAGTGTGACAGATTTTAATTTTAGAAATTCAGAAACCTCTTGTCCAAATTCTATACGAACCAAAGCCTGCAATTAAGGTTGGACAGTTTTGAGCCGCATAGTAAACAATTATTATTCGATTCCATATGAAGAAATGTCAGCTCTGGAACTGATACATCTTCTTTGGGCACGTTCGATTGGGTCCATTCCAGAATAGGAATAGCGATTCCAATTGATGAAATATTTTGCTTTGGAGCTGAATTATGCCAACTTCACAGAATATTGTGTTATTACTATACATCTGCCCACATAAAGTAAATTGGCAAACAAAACCTGAAAACCTACGACAATTGAAATAAAAGTTGTCAAAAAATACACCTGATGGCACCTAAGCGCCACTATTAACTGTTATTGAGCAACAAATAAGACATCACTTCACTTGTTTGAAGTAAAATCTCCAGGAAATCAACTAAGACTAGAAGACAGAGCCAAAAGCTACCGACCACAATTCATCCTTGCACTCGCCTGGGAAGGGGTACTCAAGCTTCGCTTTCCGACAACTGTTCGCTTCTCGTAACAAATAATATCCTCGCACAATTATCCGTGCAAATCTCCTCTCCAAAAGTAGCCTATTGTTTTTATCGCTGGAAGCGTAATCTTACCGTTCTTGTTAACTGCGATGGGATCGACTTGTCCAATGTTGACCAAAATATCAACCGGGAACAAAACTTGGATGTTGGACCAAAAAGAGAACTTCTACCACTCGATTATCGCCTGCAGTGAAAAGAACAAATATTAGAAACATAAACGTCACAATGATGCACCACTGGTTTGGGGAAATCTTCGCCTTTAACATAATTGTCGTTGCGATTAATATAGTGTGGAGCAGCTAACTACCAGGAACTACTACAAACATATGTAACATACGCTGATTCAATGAAGAGGGCGGCAAATCGACGAAACAACAACTATTGGGGTGAGGATCCGAAGAATCGGATATCACACTCCATATCCAACACACAACTAAGAGCAACAGGAACTGAACCAGCTACAATGGCGAACCAACAATATCTCGACCGTCGACGACAAACTCGGAATGTATCAAACAACGGTCTTCACAGGAGGCAGTCACACAACATTAATGATGAACGCACTGAGGGTAATACACAAGCCACAAGGGTTTTAATCGACTTAGAAAGAAACTTCAAACAGATGTACGAACACACAATTCAGTTGTAATGTAATGAACCCTACTAAAAACAGGTTTACAAGGAACGAATTCAGGCTTCTAAACAAGAACCAAACTTTGAACTCTTTGGTTTGTCTCACACCCTACTTTAGGCATTTAGTAGACACCCCCAATGCCCCACGCCCTCCGCAACCATTAAGATATTTTGCGGTAGAAGTCAGAAAATGCAATCACTATATTTGTACGTCCTGAACGACGCAGTGACGATTACAATTATTGAGAAGATGTTACCGATTTTCGTCTTTTATTATTTGCACCCTGCGCACACTTCTCCGCACGGCTTTGGCTACGAGTCACGATTTTGCTGTATGTCGAAAGTCACGATTCGTTCACATTTTATGTAGCTGCCTTGTTTTTACCCCATTGCGCTGTCAGTTGTATTAAAGGAATCATACGATTTCTTCCTTTACCTCTTGCATCATTCTGGCTTCGTTTTTCCCAAAAACATTTACGCAATGATGTTAAAAAATCTTAGATCGCCAGATCAACTACACCCCCCTTCCCCCTCCTAACTTCGCCCACCAAACGTCCATTTTACGTTAACTGGTAAATATGTCGACGACCCTTAAGCTCCCTTGCTTGTAATGCTTCAATGCTATTGAGTAGAGTAGATGTGGTGTTTATAGGAGTTGTCCCTCGTATAGATTGACAGTCACTGCTGATGCATTAATTTGAATGTTTTAAGCAACAACAGAATATTTAGGCAGCAGCTAGTGCTAAAAAAATATATATGTATACAGAACACTTCCCACTACGATTTCTGTCTTACGAGGCTTACCTTCTATAGCACGAGAGAATCCAACTCCGTCTGTTAATGAATGTCAGCAAATGCTCTTTATATGCACAATATAAATGAGGTTTAAAAATGCCCCGTTACACTTTTTGGTTCGAAAGCGGGAAACTTTCTGGGAAAAACCCGCAGTTCGAAACCAACAAAAATGAAAGTGTGACAGATTTTAATTGCAGAAATTCAGAAACCTTTTGTCCAAATTCTATGCGAACCAAAGCCTGCAATTGAGGTTGGAAGGTTTTGTAAACAATCCCGAATCTCCCACCCCCCCCCCCCCCCAGTAATGAAAAACAAAGAAACAAAACGAAAAAATAAAACAAAAACAAAAACAAAAACAAAGAAGCAAAAATTACTTATCCTAGCATTACTCATAGTTACGATTTCAAGACAGAACTAAAACCAGCCAGATATACTAAGCTGACAAAACTGAGAGGTGCACAGGAAAACGGCCATACCAACTTCATGAAAACTGGTCAAAATTTCTTGGGTCTTCCCTGAACACAAACAATAAGCAATTTATTGTACAAGGTTAAGTAAAATGTTGTAATTTGCCAGTGGTGAGCAGATCAATTATTCGCCGATGCCGGAGAGAACCTAGATAAGGTAGACACGCGGCAAAACAACTTCTATTGAGCGGTCAGTTGACTATCCCCGAGCATGACCGCTTAAGAGAAGTTTGACTGTATTTGCATCATTTATTTATACTGATGTGATGTGGTTTAATCACGTTATCAGTCAACAAAGCAGATGCAAATGCCCCCATATTTGTCACAGTCTGACGACTACCAAATTATGCGAGTCCCGCGCTAATTCATCGTAACAAAGCACAGATAGCCTGAAAAAGAAAAAAAGACACACGGCAAAACAATGCTTCGCGGCATTGATCGCAATGTTGGTGGAGTGTGGGTGGTCACGGTGAAATTGTTGAGCATACTGTGGTTTTCTTCGACTTTTGAGTGTACAACCTGTGCCATAACAGTCCGATCAGAAGACAAAATTAGCATTTGTGAACAAAGCGCGTTCAAAGTGCATTTTCCACCACAATACGCAGATCAAAACAAAGCTGACCAGCGAGACATTTGTGTGACATCTGAGCGGATTCAACAGGTTCAAGAGCAAAGGTTAGTGTCCGAGTTTCTTTACTTATCTAACTGAAAGCAAGACAAACCACGTGGTCGCTTCGAGGTTTTAAGTGAGCCAAGGAATACCAGCGCAGGAAATGAAGAGCATTCAAGTGCTAAGAACACTTTGCAATAGAAGTCTATTTCACGACGGAATGTTCACCATTACAATCTGTTATCTGAAGCCGCGTGTTGCATAGAACGTATGGCAAATCATGAACCTGAGGCTAATCTGGAAACCTGAACGCCTTACTAAGAAGTATAAAGTGCTAGCTAACGTTTCGAGCGCTTTAATAGCAGCTTTCGTCAGAGGAAGTTCACTTTGCCCCGACGAGGGGCTAAACGTTCGAAAGTACGGCTAACATTTACTTCCACAGCGGTAAGATTTCCCGCATTGATCTCAACTTGATATACAATACGCTATTTTCAACACGCCGACAAAGTCTCAAACTTGTTCTCACGACGAACCATTGTTGCATTAAAGCATATTTATGCCATATTTAACCCATTTTAACCATTTTAGCCATTTTAACCCCAAATTTCAAATTGACCCTTTGTGGTCCAAAATAGCCCCTTCATAAAGTGGGGCTATTTTGCATTTTGGGGCTAAAACAGCTCTTTCAAATTTACAGTTCTGGAAGCTTATAGACCAGGAAATGGCCTTCAGTTTACTTTAATCGGCATTTACATTCTCATAAGAGTTTTATGTTTATGCCATTGAGTTCTTATGAAGAGTGTATTCCCATGTGTAATCGATGTGGCCTTCGAAGTCAGATTTTCGATGTAGAAGACGAGTGGGCCAAGATGATGAAATTTCGACTTAATCAGTGTTCGCGCGTCAATATATATATATATATATATATACATATATATATACACATATAGACTAATAGACTACTTTTTTTATAGTTGCACGCGCATGCAAGCTTGACGGGCCACAACCTTCGATATGAGAATTGTTTAGCGAGCACTCAAGCGTGAACGTTGTAGAAAACGACTTTAAAACTCGAGATAGCCGTCCTAACTCAAGTAAGAGCGCATCATGAAGCATTTACATTGAGGCCGAACACAGTCCGTCGTGAAAGAAAGCTAAAAGTTGAATGTTAAAGTCTTGGCCCGTCAAGCTTGGATGCGCACGGAGCCTTGAAAAAAAGGCCTTAGTCGTAAACGTGCAGTTCAAGAGCAATAGCAAAAAAAGAGCCCTCTATGTGAATTACTTAACCATTTAACTTCCAAGTTCAAAATACAAATTCTCCCATCCATAAAATAAGAAAATGTATAACTGATGAAAAGAGAACTTATGTTTTAATTAGCTGTCGTTTGAGCAAGGTATCAAATGCCAAATTCTCCATATTGCATGATATATCTCTGGTGGGAGACTGAAAAGAGAAAATTGAAGTTGATCACTCTTGGGAGTGAAAGGGTTAATTATTCTTTATTGTATATACTTGTTGTTCTTCCACGAAGACGCAAGCATATAAAGCAAACAAATATTTTTCTTCTTTTACTGACTTTGCGTCGATGTGTCTGCCATCTTGAGAGCTGCCTCTCTTGCGAACGTCCGTGTTTCCGCTTTTTTCAATAAAGCATTCACTCATCCGTATATGTGTGAACTTATAGAGCTGCTTTCGGGTGTGTTGAAAACCAAAGTAAGTACGCCGGCAATCACAAAAGCTGTAAAAAGCACTCTCAACTGAATGAGAGGCAAAAGTAAATTGGCGCGGTTTAGTTTTACTTTAAAAGAGAAGCCAATCAGCAGTGCGAGGAAACGCCATCGCCATTGCCCGTTTGCCTAAGACTGCTGCTAAACGTAGCAAACACAAACCCAAAGCAATTACACAATTATACTTTCGGAATTCATCCAGAAACGGTGCTATAGACCCCAGCAGGACAATCAGGTCTTCGTAACAATTTTGTTTTATTTCACCCAGCATTGCAGACGAGGCAGGAATCGAGGAAGTTGCTAAAAACTCATAAGCATGGCTGACTGTAACGCAAATTCACACAAACAAGATGGCGAAGATTACCTGTTTACTCAGCCACTCCTCCCCAAAACCAAGCCAGAAACATCTGGGCGCCTTCACGCCAAAAGAGGTCTGTACCAAAAAAGAAGGAAATAACTGAATAATGAAGCAAATGAGACTCAAGCACAAAAATAATAAACCCAGGGCTCCCAGATATATTCTTTTTACACGGGCTGTAAATTGCGAGGCCGTGTGTGATTTTCAGTTCATGGTTTTACCAGAGACAAAGCGCATGCAGTCACTCAGTTTTGCTCAGTTATTCTCCTTTTTTACCCCGTTTCCTTTGGTATTTGTCTGTCTCGTTCTTGCAGCTCCGTTTCGGTTTATTCTCCTGTTCTTCAGTTGTTTCATGACTTTTGGACCGTTCTTTTACTTCGACATGCCAAGGTAAGGCCACACACACGCGAAAAAATAAACAAACAAACAAACAAATAACTATACACACACAGGAAACAGTTCCTCGTCATCAACCGCACAGTTCTTTGTAAGTAGTACAAGATAGCGTTGTCTGCGAAATTCAAACCTATAAATTACTCGCATTCGTGTCAAAATTTAAAAAAACGTAAAGGTAATTTAGGAAGTTTTAAAAAAAGGTACTTGCATATTTATTTATTTATTACGTTTTTCGTGTTGAAAACCAAATTCAGCCAGAACTTTTTTTACATATTTATCATGTAAACAAAAACATTGAGTTGACTGAGAGGGCTCCTTTAATGCGACGTGTTTCTTACAGAAACGAAACTCACTGCAACCTGATAAGGATCGTTATCGCTGTCAGCCATATGAAAACCATCACCATATTCACAGATAACAAGACAAATATATGGCCTTATGACCCATCAAGTATTTCCTCCAGGGCGTGATTGGTGGAATCGTGACATGTGACAAAATAACGTCCACAAAAAATCGTCTCACAAAAAATCATTATAAGATGACTACCGAGGAAGACATCAATTTATTTGTCAAAAAAGCAGGTCCAGACAGTACCAAAGAGCTTCAAAGTCCTTGCGCAATTATTTGAGCTGAGAGAGGAAGGATAATAAAGGATAATGATGAAGGATAAAGGATGAAGGATAATAAATACAATAAACTATTTTTGGCTTCGGAAATATGCACGAATAGTTTTCCTTGGATATTTTCTGTTCCTAGAAGCGATCTCGAAACAGATAATATCCTCGGACAATTATCCGTGCATATTTAATCGCCTAAAGTAGTTTATTGTTTATTTATTATTATTTATATTCAGTTATTATAATGCGTGTATTATAATTTCTTGTGCCACGTGACTGACTGGTTTTCATGCTTGCCGTTCCTGTTCATTTTCAGTGTTTTACAAGAAAAGTTCACAGCGGTAAGCTTGCTCTTCTATTACATAAAGTCAGACGGTAGAACAGATATACTGCCAGTAAACTTGTGGTAAGTTTAAAGATCAACTCTGTTTTGTTTTCCATCTCAAGCCGCTGTACCCAAACACCACAGGCAACTGTACTACTGTAGACGGGCAACCAAAAGATGCTCTCAGCAACTCAAATGGAACTCATTGTAAAAGTGGCCTCGGTCTGAACGAGACAGAGTTCAATTTGATGTATTCTCTGGTTTATTGGGCGTGAGTGTTTAACTATAGTTTTTAACTCCTTCCAATTGTGGTATAATGGTTCGAGTGTTGTCGTAGCTCCATAAGAAAAGCATTACGTACTAAATTACATTTACGTTAATATCTCCAAGATGTTCACATAAACTTGTAGTTGACAGGTCAATTGATTTTTCTCAATACCTTGTTGTATTAGCTCTACTTATAAAATTTAGTTAGTGGTAAGTGTGTTGGCATCAGCATGGTCTGAAACACTGTATAACATATACTTCTTTCCTAGAAATGCTTTGTTCGTAATCACAAACATATACTTCTTTCCCAGAAATGCTTTGTTCGTAATCACAAACTTATACTTCTTTCTCAGAAATGCTTTGTTCGTAATCACAAACTTATACTTCTTTCCCAGAAATGCTTTGTTCGTAATCACAAACTTATACTTCTTTCTCAGAAATGCTTTGTTCGTAATCACAAACTTATACTTCTTTCCCAGAAATGCTTTGTTCGTAATCACAAATTTATACTTCTTTCCCAGAAATGCTTTGTTCGTAATCACAAATTTATACTTCTTTCCTAGAAATGCTTTGTTCGTAATCACAAACTTATGCTTCTTTCCCAGAAATGCTTTGTTCGTAATCTTCGGTGGCTTTCTCGTGGACAAAATGGGAATATCAGGTAGGTCACAAAAAATGTGTGCTTACTCGGCGAGTATGATGTATGAACCAAACCTTACACTTACATAAATTTATAAAATACGCTTCTGTTCATGATGCTGTCGGTCATAACATGTTTGTTATCTTTTCTCTAGACGTATTTGGCGCTGTTCCGATGTGGAAGCTTACCGGCATGGATTTTTGGTGACTTTCTTTCTGAAGTGAAGATTGCAGTCTCATTTTTTCGCGTCTTGAGACTATCAGGGTAATCATAGTCTGAACTAGCGTAGGAATTTAATGACTTCGCTCGGATTTCACATAAGCTGTCTTTGTCGTATCTTTCACTGTCATGTTTGTTTCGTAATCGTGAAGTTTCATGGATGCCAACATTTTCAAATTATGAATTATGAATGTCGTCTTTTCTTGAGTCGGAATTGTTCGATTGTTCCCACGATTACCCGTGTTCTCTTCTCTTGTGAAGACGAGATTCGCGAGACTGTTGTGTTTTCGTAAATGCAGTACAATATTGTTGCTTCGTTCAAATCGCTTTTGTTTCTGTCGGTCACGCGTGACCAATCCTTTGTGAGGTGCTCTCAATGCATTCTGGGCATGGTCATACGTAATTCTTTCTGACTGACTGACGAACATTAACTTTCGAGATGGCGACTCGCTTGGAGTCTTCAAATAACGCAATTTTGCTGCATTAGCGTCGTGACTATTACCCTCACTTCGCTCGGGGACTAGCTGAAACCAAGACAACAAAACAGTCGCACGGTCGCTTCCAGGTTTGATGTGCCCCCAGAGGGCCGAAGGGCTAAGCCGAAATTACCAGGACGCGGGACATGAAAATCACTCGTGTGTAAAGAAGGACACTCGTCATATTAGAGCTCTTTGTGAGACATGACAGCATGTTTCTCATTAGGATCTGCCTTTCGGTCTTATGCAACCACGCATTACATAAAACGCGAGGTGAATCAACCGGAGCTTGATGTGAGAAACGCCGCAGAAATAATAAGTCCTAGTTGATGTTTGAAGCGTTAGCACTTTTCGTCAGAGACCAGATTCACCATGCCCCTAGAAAGTACTTACACTGAAAAGGTAAGCTAGCACTTATTACTTCTACGGCGTTCAGATTTTCCACATCAGCTTCATGCTGACTCACCATGCGGCCGACAAAGTCCTAATCATGTTCTCACGAATACTGGAGTTCCATTGTTGCATAAAAGCATACGCATAATAATCACTACTCGGCTTGGCTCGCTTAGGCCAGGTTCAAACGTCGCGCCAGCGTCGTGTCGAACTCAATTATATTAAGTTCGACTGCAGCACGACTGATTCAAACGTCGCTCTAACTTCCATCGCGCCGTAAAATACTCTCGTGACTCGTACCCAGTCGTCTCTGGAAACCGCATTGTGAGACTGGGTACAAGTCGGCTGCGAACCCCGCCATATTCTAAATGGACACTACGCATGCGTTCAAGTTGAAGCCGCTGCGATAGTGCTCACGGTCACATTATGAAACCAATTTAGCACGACGTTTGAATCGAACATCGCGCCAATGTCGAACTTAATTCCCAATTAGCACGACGCTAGCGCGACCGTAGCTCGACGTTTGAATCAACGTCGCGCCAGAGACGGGTAGCGCGACACAGGCTTTCGTGCTACCCGACTCTGGCGCGACGTTTTATTCAAACGTCGAGCTACAGTCGCGTTAAATGTCGAATTGAGTTCGACACGACGCTGGCGCGACGTTTGAACCAGGCCTTATTCAGTTCATGCACGTTACAAAAGTGCGGGAAAGATTCGCTTGTGGTTCACGCGTTCTAACGACATCAAGAAAATGAGTTGCGCCTGTTTGTGAACCAACACACGAGTATAACGGAAATTCCAAAGCGATCTCAATACCAATGTTCAGTGAAAGAAAACTTCAAAAGATCCCATACACAATGAAGGAAGTGCATGCATGTTTGAAATTATGCAAATCAGCAGTGCAAGGGATGCCATCGCCCCTTGCATAGGTTCTTTTTTTATTCCTGATTGGTCAAGAATGGCACTAAACTTGTTACAAACCAATCCCAAAGCGTATATGGCTCCAAGCAGGGTATTCGTAACAACTTTGTTTTATTTAACTCAATATCGCAGACGAGGCAGGCATCCCGGAAGTTGTTAAAAACTCGCAAGGATGACTGATAAGAATTAAAGTTCAGTCAAGCAAGATGACAAGGAATACCTGGTTACCAAGCTGCAAACTCCTGAGTGCTTTCACGCCAAACGAGGTCTTTACCTACAAGAAAAAAAAAAGAGCAATGAAAGCAAGTGAGACTATAGCAAACACCCCAGGGTTCCCCGATATATACTTTTTAAACCCCGAGCTGCAGATAGCTAGGCCGCGTATGATTTTCATGGTGTTGACCAGGGACAGAGCGCGCATGCGGTCACTCGTCGCTTCCGCTGTCAAACTGTGCTGCAGCTATGGCGGGATATAAACCAAGAGGAATTTAAAATTTAGATATTGGTGTCATTCAGTGTTTCATGCTGTTAGCCGATACTGACTGACGTGTGAAAGTTTTGCTTATTCTCTGTCTGTCTCGTACTACCAGCTCCATTTCGGTTTGTTCTCCTGTTCTTCAGCTGTTTGATGACATTTGGACCGTGCTATTACTTCGACATGCCAAGGTAAATACACACACACACGCAAACAAATATTAATAAATAAACACATACATATACACACAAGAAACAGTTCGTCATGTACTTAAAATGCCTATAAAGGCAAAAATATTATTGTTAAAATCGATTCTACGCCAGGTAAATAGTTGACTAGTAGAATATTTCTTGGTTTGAATGTTGCACTTATTACGTTACAAAGGTTTAAATGCTGTTGACGTCATGTCACGTCACGTCTACCCAGGAATAATCTATTATACAAAAACTTGCTGGTTGAGATAAATGACATTTTATACACATCCATGTTTTGTTTGACACTTGTATAAATGATTTTACCTTATACCCGGAAACAGTTTCAATTACAAGGGGAAAGAAATGACACCAAATGCCTGGGTAAACGTCACGTCATTAGCATATTCGACATTTAAACCTTCATAACTCATAGGCGCAACATTCAAACCACAGTCCTTTGCGCGCCGAAATCCTTGGTTCCGCCATTTTTGGGCTCCGAAAGTCGAAAAGCAATCCACTTCCATCCGACTCGTTTAAGGAGAAGATTAGTTTCTTTTGATCTAAAAGTGCTACTAACGTATTTTTCTTTTGATTAATTACCTTATTTTGTGTTGGGAACCAAATTCAGTCTTGGATTTTCCAGATGTAAACAAAAACATTAAAAAGGCTGAGAGGGCCCCCTTAAAATCCAAGACGGCGTCCAAACCGGCGGCGAGCGTTTGAGCGGCAGATCCACCGCCGTTGTGGACGCCATATTGGATATTGAACTTGAAAACATTGGGCGAATGTTTTCAAGATTCGACCAGACGCGCGCGCATGCGCATCTCATGACACTGTCCCTTTAATGCGATGGTTTTCTTACCCAGAAACGAAATTCACTGCAAACCTGATAAGAATTGTTATCGCTCTCAACCATATGAAAACCACCATCATATTCATAGTTATTACAACAAACATGGCAGTATTGTTTTTGTTGTCATGCGTGCATCGTTTCTTGTGCCACGTGACTGACTGGTTATGATGCTTGCCGTTCCTGTTCGTTTTCAGTGTTTTACAAAAAAAATTTTACAGCGGTAAGCTTCCTCTACTATTACAAAAAAATCAGACAGTAGAACAGATACAGTGATAGTACCCATGAGGTAAGATCAAAACATATAAAGTGAAGGATCAAGTCTCTTTTGCTTTCCTTCTGCAGCCGCTGTACCCAAACATCACAGGCAATTGTACTTCTGTAGACGGGCAACCAAAAGATGCTCTCAGCAACTCGAATGGAACTCATTGTAAAAGTGGCCTCGGTCTGAACGAAACAGAGTTTAATTTGATGTATTCTCTGGTTTATTGGGCGTGAGTGTTTAACTATAGTTTTTTAATCCTTGTAATTGTGGTATAATGGTTCTCGCAAAATTGTTGTTAATTAAAATTGAAGTTTCGAGTGTTATCACAGCTCCATGAGAAAAGCATTGCGTACTAAGTTTTATTATATAGACACGAGTGTTTTACTGGAAAATATACCGTGCGTAAAATCCATACGAAACTACATCCGGGACCCGAGTGGCGTATTTTCCATATCCTCACTAGTGAGGATATCGTTGGCATCATTTCCCGCTTTTGCACGGTTGTTTGTGCAATTTCTCGTAAAACACTCGTGTCTAATATAATAAAAAGAAAATTACACGGCGGCTTGAAGATATGGATTTTGTTTTCTCGTGGTAAAAACAATATTTTACTCACTCGCGAAGCGCTCGTTTCTAAAATGTTGTTTTTACCACAACACACTAGTTTCTCGCTCTCTGATTGGTCGATTTACCGTGGTAAATAAGAGTCCAGACAACGATGCTGACGCCAGCATGTCACGTTTTGCAGCGAAATACAACAAAGGTTTTCTGTATATTTCTAAATTTTGTGCGAAGCGCCTCGTGAGTCCACAACATTTTGACCATGTGATGGCGTAAATCGTGGTAAATAAGAGTCCACACCACGGCAAACCAGTGGAAATTTATTAATTTTACCACTCGAAAATAAAATTCATATCTTCGCGCCGCCGTGTAATATCCTCTATATATTTACGTTAATATCTCCAATATGTTCACATCAACTTGTACTTGACGGCTTAATTATTTTTCTCACTCAAGACCTTGTTGGATTAGCTCTACTTATAATGTTTAGTTGGTAAGTGTGTTGGCATCAGCATGGTCTGAAACATATACTTCTCTCCCAGAAATGCAGTGTTCGTAATCACAAACTTATACCTCTTTCCCAGAAATGCTTTGTTCGTAATCACAAACTTATGCTTCTTTCCCAGAAATGCTTTGTTCGTAATCACAAACTTATACTTCTTTCCCAGAAATGCAGTGTTCGTAATCACAAACTTATACTTCTTTCCCAGAAATGCAGTGTTCGTAATCACAAACTTATACTCCTTTTCTAGAATTGCTTTGTTCGTAATCACAAACTTATACTTCTTTCCCAGAAATGCTTTGTTCGTAACCACTAACTTATACTTCTTTCCCAGAAATGCTTTGTTCGTAATCTTCGACTTATACTTCTTTCCCAGAAATGCTTTGTTCGTAATGACAAACTCATACTTCTTTCCCAGAAATGCAGTGTTCGTAATGACAAACTTATACTTCTTTCTCAGAAATGCTTTGTTCGTAATCACAAACTTATACTTCTTTCCCAGAAATGCTTTGTTCGTAATCATAAACTTATGCTTCTTTCCCAGAAATGCTTTGTTCGTAATCACAAACTTATACTCCTTTTCTAGAATTGCTTTGTTCGTAATCACAAACTTATACTTCTTTCCCAGAAATGCTTTGTTCGTAATCTTCGACTTATACTTCTTTCCCAGAAATGCTTTGTTCGTAATCACAAACTTATACTTCTTTCCTAGAAATGCTTTGTTCGTAATCACAAACTTATACTCCTTTTCTAGAAATGCTTTGTTCGTAATCTTCGGTGGTTTCCTCGTAGACAAAATGGGAATAACAGGAAGGTCGAAAAGAATGTGTGCTTCTCGGCGAGTATGATGTATAAACCAAACCTCACAGTTTAGATAAATTTATAAAATACTTACTACTTATCTCATAAAAGAAATATATAGCGCGTTCCCGTGTAATATAGCCTCGTCTAAACACCCGGGAAATTGGGAAAACACGAGAGTAGCGTAGGGAAACCATGAGATCACCGAGTGGCGAGGCTATATTACACGGGAACACGTTAAATATTTCTTAATTTTCACTATGGGACAGTTCGAACTTGTGACGTATCTATAAGATGCAGTGATCGATTTTTTTTTTCTGGCTTTCTCTCTGCAGTTGGGGCAATGCTATTTTCTTCACTCACTTTGACTGGATCAGTGACGTTTTCTATCGCACTCTACCTCAAAGGGACACATGCAGTGTTCCCTGTCCTTCTGCTAGGACGATTAATATTCGGGTAAATTATCTCCAAATTTCGGTTCTTTCATAATCTTTGTCAGTTCATTAACATTAAGTGCGACTAATTATTTGAATTATTATCCTGTTCGTTTCTACAGGCTTGGCTTGGGACCATTACTGAGTATGACCCTATTTTATGTGATCTTGATCGTTAAAAGCTTTTGTATTCTGCCTCTCTCTTCTACGTTTATCGTCTTATTTACTTTATATACATTACTTTATTCAACAACCTGCCTCTTTTTATGTTCTAGCTTCACAAAGCAGAATATTCGCCACTTGGTTCAAGGGAGAAGAACTCGCATTTGCGTATGGCTGTACGCAGTTTGTCTCTGCAAGTCTAACTTCCCGTTCGCATACATTGCCTCGCATCCGTTACCAAGTAAATAACGTTTACTATGTGAGGTACAGACTTGCCTGCTACTAAACACCTAAAATATCGTTACATTTACACGCCAAAGCTAATCCTTAATAAAACTTTGTGGAGTTTACTTGTGTTGAACGCGCGCTATCGCAGTTTTACCGCGAGCATTTCACAAACGTTTCTTGAAGGTGGTGTTACACTGGTCGATTTGCAACGATATGATGTTGCGCTAAAAATCTTTCAGGTGTAACACCCCATTGCGAGCGATTTTTCACGATGTTTTCAGTGCTTCAACGCGTTGCAAGTTTTTGAAAGCGATTCAAAAACTTGCAACGCCGTTGCGCAAATTTAGAGCAAATTGGCGTTGCAAATCGTCGTTGCAAATCGACCAGTGTAACACCACCTTAATACCTTAACAAATCTTCTGTCGGTTTATATTTGCTGGTTTTTCTTTTTGGGGTGGTACAGTGAACTACCTCTTCGCAAACAGTCTTGAGGAGAAATACGGGATGCAATCAACATTCACTGGAGGTAATTATTCACTGTATTGCACTGAGATAATGCATTGCATTGGAAGAAAAAGCTAGCTATGGCTTGTGTAAAAAGATTAGCATGTTTATTGGTTGTCATACTTTCTAAATAGAGAGCGATGTTGCTGTCCTATGACTAACCACAACGTAACTTATGACTTTTCTCAACCAAACTAAACTCTGTTTATCAGCTGGGAATTGATTTGTCCAGTGTTTTGTGTTGCTTAAGCTTCCTTCGTGTGCGGATTTGCGCTTGTATGTACCGGAGTCACGTGCGCGATGGATGTTCAAGGACACAAACAGATTGGCAAGGTATGAGTTGCAAATTAGCTCAAAATTCGTATGTCTGAAAAGATTTTTTTTATTCCCTCTTCAGGCTGCAATTTGCAGCGAGCATTTCCGCAGACTTACTCTTTACTTCTCTTAATCATGAGATATTATGTATTATATTATGATATAAAGTGCAGATTGGTAAGGTATGAATTGCAAGAGAGATTGCTAAATTCATATAACTTTAGTTATAGCTCCCTCCTTTTTACTCAGGCAATGGACAAGATTGCCGCAAAAAGAAAATGGTCTGGTCTTATCGGTTTACATCGAATACTGTTCACAAGTAAAAGCTCAGTCCTCCCGCCATTCTGACCGCCACAACTTATTTTGTTTTCTAGAAATTCAAAGATCTAAAACAGCTGTCTTCGTCCTTCTGCCTGCTAACTCCTCTGCGAAATATTTCTCTTCAACGGAATTTACCCGTTTATTGCAGACGCCAGGTATGACTTAAGTATTCAATATAATTACAAATGAATTAAATACATATTTTAACATAACTGCATTAAGTATTTAATATGTCGTGACGACTTGGTCTCCGGTCGCACTCGTAACTTTAACGACATTAATATCGGCATTTGAATCATTTGAAGTGCAGACAGCGATAATTACCAGAAATATGTTAGGAAGTTGCTACCAAACATTGAAGAAGCTGTCGTATTGCTCTCGATGCTGAGTTATGATCGACTAAAATTCCTGGTGCGGGCCCTTAAACTGCAATCTGAAAACGACAAACTTAACAAAGACGTATATACACCGTTTTTCAGCCCTGTACGGAAGTATTATGCAATCCAGTACACAGAGAAACATAAAAACAGGCATTCGAACTTAAACTTATAGTTAAAAGAGGTTTCCAAAAAACCACAGAGACGCAGCAGCTTACATTGAACTTTACATGCTTTTCGTATCAACAGTGCCTTTGCTAAAAGAAATTACGCCAGTACTTTTCACTCCAATACTCGAGATTCTGCCTACATCGCCGCTAGCATCGTCTTCGTCCCGATCATATTCGCGCCCCTGTTTGGCATTATACTGGTAAGTCTATTGCATTCACGCATCAAGAGTTCTGACTTTTGGTTGGATCGCACTGTATTCTGGGTAGGTTTGGCTTTAAATAGTGAGCACCAACTTTTCAATATCCGCCATTCTGCATTTCAAGCTTAGAGCTTGGTAGATGTGTACGTTTTAGAACGGATAAAGGTTGACTGAGCTCCAAGCGTTAAGTGCAAAATGACGGATATGGTGCTCACTTTTCTGAGCCAAACATACCCAGAATACAGTGCGATTCAACCAAAAGCCGAAACTTTTGATGCGTGTATTCCTACAGCTCATTTTAAGTTCACAGTTTCAGTCAATCCAGGCCTTACTGTACAAACGTTCTCCTTGATTTGCTCCTTGTTCTCGTTCGTAAGCACATTGTTTGTTCTGAAACTGTTTTTACTCTTGTACAGGATTCTTTCGGCAGGCGTGGTTTCATGTGCCTCGCTTGTGCTATTTCTACACTACCAGTGTACGGGATACTCACATTTTCCATCGACATTCATCCATTGGTGCCGCTAATTTGGCTCGGACTCAACTACTCCATGGCCAGTGTAAGTACACAACAGACTGGGTTGCTTTAACGACTGCGATATTTTGCCCAAAGTCACAAATGCCCCAAAAATATGAATTCCAACACCGACGCGACAACTGATAACGGTGTCCAAAAAAAATTTACTCCTCGCCATATCTCTCATTTCGAGGTTAAGTCAACATTATTTTTGGCAGTGTGCGATGAAAATACATACAGCTGTTTCATTACTTGATTATTATTATTTTAGTATTTTAGGTGCAGTGCAGTATATGAATACAGTCTAATCATATTGGGTTTCCTTTCAGGCTGCTATTTGGCCCTCATTTCCTCTCATTGTGAACGATGCAACTCTTGGTGAGTTGAATGACGTTTTTTTCTTGATCGCGTCTAATAGTAATTTGACAAATTTCCACTGGTTTGCCGTTGTGTGGACTCTTATTTACCACGATTTACGTCATTACATGGTCAAAATGTTGTCGTGGACTCACGAAGCGCTTCGTCTTCGCCCATTTTGATCAAATCGAAAAAATTCCAGTTTTCTTGCGTGTTTTCCCCGCTTCGTCGCTTTAGTTTGTTATTGTAAAAAACAAATTGACCTCAATTTTTTTGTCTGTCCTCTTACTGATTATGACACGTGTTATAACATTGTCGAAAAGATGTAGATCCACTCGGTAAAACTGACTTCAATTTGTTAAAATAAGAATAATGATGACGATGATGATGATTTAAAACATGTTTAACGAGGAAAGCCTCATCACCCGCAAATACCTTTCGTGAGGGTCCTCAAAGTAAGAAAACTGAGCAAAAAAGATCACCAAGAAATACAAAAATAATAGAGGCTACGATACTAAACCGGAATTACTTAAAAACTGACTTGTCTAATAGAAACGATAAAAGATAAAAGCTACATAAAGAATATTAATCAAGTGTAAGAAAAAACATGAAAAAAATCTTACTATTATTTAGTAAAATGTCTATTATCTAAAGAATAAAAAGCTTATTGCTAAACTGCTTAACATATACGGCGTCACAAACTGAAGATGGTTCCGTTACAAGTCTTTGGATGAACCGTAAGTTATCTCCATTTTTTTCACTGTCCAGGTACTGCTTTGGGGCTACTGTCGCCCTGAAAAGGCTCAGCAATGGCTTCATTAATTTGCTGGCTGGACAGCTCTTGGACGGGATTCAGTAAGTGTGCTATTTGGTCAGTGGAAAAAGAATTTAACAAAAATGTCGAAAAGAATAAAGATGCAAAAACGTATCGAATAAAGCAAGTTCAGTTCACCATAACTTATGATGCCATGTTGTCCTGTCTGTTGGCACATTTCTCTCGTTTTTGATGTCGACTGGATCGGCGATTAGACGAGTCAAGTACGGTCGAGTGGTACATGCACTATAGAGAAGTTTGTACTTTGACGCTGTAAACTGCGTTCGTGATTCTCAAAACGGAATTCCCGCTTGTAACTTATAACGCCATGTTGTTGTGTCTGTTGGCGCATTTCTCTCGTGCAAACATCAAAATAAAACAACTCGCAAAAAATTACGTTTAAACGTGAAACTACGCTAAAGTTTAAACTAATCGCTTCTTTATCTTTTCTATCTGCAGTTCTGCAAAGAATTGGTCGTACGTGATGTTGTTTCTGATGGCTCACATACTCGTGTGTGCCGTGTGTGCTGTTTTCTTAAACATCAGCGACTACAGAAAAGTAAAAAACAAACTCTTAACAACTGCACTCAGGAATCACATCTCTAGGTCGATACAATGATGCGTGTAGTGCTGTGCTGTTGTAGCGTACTCGGGGGGGTCCCCTCAACCCAAGCTCCGAAGCTTGAAGCATGAAGTTTTAGCAGACCCACTTCCTAACCCCTGGTATTTAAAATAATTTTACAGCCCCCCTCCCTTCCAGGGTGGCGTACTGAACGCCCCAGCCAAGCCGGACAATGCTGATACAGAAGGCCCGGAATCTAGTCCCCAGAACGAGGTCATTTGACAAAGTGACGTCATGCTCCACCCCACCACGTGTTTAGTTTCCTACGGTAAAACGCTGTACTATCTTGAGCTTTGTATAAATACCTAAAATAATAAAAGAACAGCAAAGTTTTGTTGTTGACTTTCAAACACGACCGACTTGACCATGATGAATGCCAAATTATGTCGAGTGCAGAACTCAGGCAAATACATGAGTGCATAGATCACTAGTCTCGCAAAACAGTAATGAGAAGTTGAAATCGAGTTAAAAGAGTTATAGTTCAATCAGACTAAATGTTCCGAGACGCTACAGTGCCTGGGGTATAGCTATGACTAAGTTAGGCCATTTATCATGACTAGACTTAGTTTAGTTAGAGTTACGTTAAGAGAGTCGTGGTTTTATTTTCATTTATATTTTTTTTGGACGAGATTTCAGTTTAGTTGAAGTTAAGTTAAGAGAGTTTTATATTTATTTGAATCGATATTTAAACAGGGACATCTAATTAGCAGCAGCTAGTTTAAATACAGCCCTGTAAAGTTCAATTGCACTAAGCGATCTGAAACAGTCAGTGAAGTGTATAGATGGTCAGTCAGTAGGTTCGATGGCGACGAAATAAGTTGAGTTAATAAAGAGAAAAAATTACCATTCGTTGACCTAAATATCGTACTCGCACTCGCCTTTGCAGCACGACCCGCGCGACGCAATTTATTTGAATGATGCACATTGACATACACCTCTTTCACAAAAGCGTGGTCTTTGTTTTTCAGCATTGCTACGAGAGTGAAAAAAAAATATGAGTATCACTTGGAAGTACATACCAAAATTAGTGATCTTGAGAAATTTCAGCATCTTGTGTGAGAGTCTGCAAAGTTACAGCTGTTTCAATTTGTAGAGATTTGTATGGAGAATAGGAGATCAGTCTGGCCTTCCTGACCACGCTTATATGTCTTTACTACACTTTACATTCGAATAACTTCGCTTCAATTCGAGACACACCGTTGGAATTGCACGGAGTTATTAATTAAAGCATGCTTTTCCTTGTAGTATCAGAACATTTCTCTTTAAAGTTAACTTTCTAAACATATTTAAGTTTGGTGCCGCCATTGTAAAAGTCGTCCATTAACTCCCCAATACACACAGTCGGCCTAATGGCGAGACGCGGCCCTTGCACGACGTAAATTAAAGAGTGATGGACCGGTCATGAAGGATTGCCAAGTATTCTGCCCTTTTAAAAGGTTCTGACGTGGGACTTGCTCGGGTGGCTGCCGGACAAATGATCATTTAACAGTAACCGCAGCGATGCCCACCCCCGCCCCGCCGAGGGGGACCCCAATATAAAAACGGACGAGGATGCTCGTCGTATCTCTTAGGGGTCAAATCATGGGTTTTGGTACCGCTTGGGGTGCTCAGCATCAAACGTCAACATTTTTATGTCACATGGTACCGTTTAGGGGTCGAGTGTCAGTCAAATGGACCTTTTTTGTTTGAAAACAGCAAGGGATGAAGTTGTGGAAGCAGGAACCTACAATCAAATGCAAAATGGTTGAGACACTCGCAAAAAAAGACCCAATCTTCTCTTCTATTCACTCACTCTTGTCTAGATTTCGTTTGACAGCATATTTCCCCCCCTCCCCCGTTTCAATGTTGAGTATCCAATATCGCACAACGAGATTTCAGGCCCGAACAACATTGAGACGGGGGGAGGGGGGGGGGGGGGGGGGCAGAAATGAACAAAACTTAAAAGCCGATAAATTGCTCAAAATATGCACAGTGTCTCAACTACTTTTGCATTTGATTGTAAGTTCCTCGCCTTTCACAGGACGATAACGATAACGGTAGTGAGACCAATACTACACTTAAGATATGCGCGTTCGCCGTCTTCACGAAAGCCAAAGTCCTTGCACATTTAATGGTTCCCAAAACGGTACACGACGGATTACGGTATCAAAAACTAAACGAAAAACAAAACAAAAGAACTACTTAGACTACATTTAGGCTACAAAATTACAAATCGATAAAAAGAACATTGAAAGAGATCTACTTACATTTGTGTTCCTATTAAGTCTCTAAAAACGATGAGTGGTAATTACGGTCTTTAAAACGTGTCCGATCACTGTCTATAAAAAACGTGTCTGATCACTGTTGCAGTCCAACTCTCTTTTCTGCGCGTGTCGCGCATGCGCTTTATCGATAATCCGCATCAACAAAAGTGCTTCATGATATCATCTTTATAGCAATTAAATGCATTGCAACTTTAAATTCTTGGCTTTTATCAATATCTTTTAGGGGTCTAAATAAGTTTGAGACACGCCCATTTTAGTACCTCTTAGGGGTCAAAACGAAAATTCCCCATCTTTTGAAGTTGGAAACCCCTTGGGGGGAATGATGCACAGACTGTGTCTAAAGCTACCTGCATTCATGGAAAAACTATATCTACCTACCTCTTGTGCTAACAGCAATGGAGTGAGCTTGTCCAACATAACATCATCAAAGCACATTGGCGAGAAATGACCAGGAATAGTTGCGCAAAGCTGTTATGTCTACCTAAAATGGAAAGGACAAATTACTATGGCTAGAAGCTTTACACGGCATGAGTGACCCATGGCTGATCTCGGGCAATTATCATCCATTCATCATTACATTTGGTAGTCATTTGTTACTCTTTGGTAGTTATTTCTTACAGTTCGGGTGGTATGTCTTAATCTCTGTAATTTTTATATTTAATTGAAAACCAGTAATCTAAATACATGGAGTAAATTTTCACGGACTTTTTTATTTCAAAGAATTATATTTTTACAGGTTCTAATTTTAGGGATTGATGGAAAATCTGCGAAATTCACAAAAATTAGATCCTGCAAACACATCATGCCATATGGCATGAGGGTTATGAATTATCTATAGAATAACCACTGAATAGTAGTTAGTACACTAACTCTAACCACTTTTGCAAACATCACACTAAAAAATCTCAGTTACAAATTAGCCAATACTTTATATCAAACACTTCTTAAACTATTTTGTGTTATGTTGTTCACAACGTCTACACAATTTGAGATGAAATTTTTGAACACTCCATTACTCAAACTAAATCATAAAAGGACCCTCTCAGTCAATGCTCTTGTTGTTTTGTTTTGTTTTGTTTTGCTTTGTTTTTGTTTTTTTTTTCTGTGGAAAACAATGTGGAGAAAAGTCAAAGCTCCATTTGGTTCCCAACACAAAAGAAAAACAAAGGAATGGCAACAAGGTGAATAGTTCTTCAGGCCAAATGAAACTACAATCCACTTCTCAAACTTGTGAGATGAAAAACTGATGGCTGAAAACAATGATTGATGATTTTTGACATGCAAATAACTGTGTTACTTAAGCATCCAGAAATGCCCATATTTTTCAAAAATATATAATTATTATTTACAAGCAGTGCCTTAGGCCCAGTTCAGATGCAGAACTTTTCATGAGCAGAACCCAATACATTTAATTAAGTACATGAAAAGTCTGGCATCTTAATCAATTAAGAACGACTGATTTGATTTGAAACAGTTCAGCTGTTCTTCACGCCTGAACAAGCTGGGAATTATGGCTTTAGAGCGACTATGATTCAGATGCTGAACTTTTCATGAGCCAAATCTTATAGCATAAATTCTTTATTATTGACTTTGTTATTATTGCAGTCTTGTAAATTATTATCTTCCTCATTTGGTACGTGCACATTCTTTCTCCGTGCTCTCATTCCATTCAAACTGAATGCAACCAGAACTGTGACGACTACCACGATAGGCCTATTGGTGGCAATGGATCCTAACCACAAGCAAAACCCAAAAAGAAAAGCCAAGTGACGCATGCACCATACCGGTCCATAGTAGGAATGAAGCAGGAACATACCTGACATCACAGCCAGAAACCTCCTGAAGGACATCCTGGAGACGGAAACCAAGCCAACAAGGAACCAAAGAGCAAACAGAACTACAGACAGGAACTTGCTCTTTGTTTCGCCAACTTGATCTGCCAACACAATCACTGTAGAGAACCACAGGGGATTATGTTAATTCTTTACAAAATAAATTCCTGTCAAGGCCATTTTGTAGGCAATAACAATATTATTACTGTCGTTACTACTATTATTATCAATTTTTGTCCATAATATCTTAAATGTGATATGTCTTAAAGTTGGTTGAGCATTATACAGACTTGAGCTATTTTAAGTACCACTTGCATTACAAAATAATAGTCTAGCATCTTAGGGATTCCTTTTCAAGGTGAACAATATAATGGTAGTCCATTACTTTGGTCTAACAGTTTTATTGGCTTTTATTCCCCTGGCAATATGTGTGCAAGGCAGAGAGTGCTCTCATTTCATTGGTTGACAGTATGGTCATTGGACATTGATCTGATCTGAAAATTCATGAGTTCTGTAAGGTGTTATTTTGCCATTCGAAAGAGGCCAGCTGCCTCTACTTCAAAATGAGGCTTAGTCAAGTGTGACTCGTCTTCTTATGAAAAATGACATTGAATACAAAAACCCTATTTGCTAATTGACCTTGTAGGGGGGTATTTAAAAAGATGAGGAAGACAACAAGAGGACTGTATATTCTTGGTCAGCAAAATACAGGTGAAGTTAAATGTGGGAAGTGTAAAATTCAAAAATATATCACCAAATGTCTATTATGCATGTCATGTTTCTTTTAATAATTTTGATGTTCAAAGTCAACAGTATGAAAATGGGGAGAGGGGCTTATTAAAGAGGGGGGCTTGTTTCAAAATTGACTTTGTAGAGGGGGCAGGGGACTTCTTAGAGAGAGGGGCTTTTTATTGGAGCATTTACGGTATACAAATGAAACAAATTTTCATTCAAAACTTTGCACTAAGCCTCACTTTCAAACAGAGGCAACAAGCATTCCAAAGAAAATATTCCTTTCAACCTTCTTTCTAAACCCAATGATATTCACGTTGCTGCATCAACAAACATTACCTTAGATACAAAATGTAAAAAAAAAAAAAAAAAATTTTTTCTAAACCCAATGACATACAATGTTGCTGCATCAACAAACATTACCTTCTACACCCAACAGTCGTCTCAGGAAGTCTTCAGTGTAAGCAATGCCTTTTTCTCACAGCGCTGGCGACCAAATCCAATGCGACACAAATTCTAGGCTGTGCCAGAACAATGGCGGAGAAAACGTGGTGGAAGGTTTTAGCTGCAAACTTTGCCGTCCTCGAAAAGTCCTGCATGACTTGTTCAGGACAATACTCTTGTACTTTAAAGTAAATGCCCTTTACAGTTTCAATTGCACCAGGAACCACGCCGTGCCACAGGAAGTTCACAAGTTCATCCAAGCTCGGCGAAAGGACTACAGCGTTCGCTACTACAAGTAGAATGACCAGTTTAAAAATGATGCTCACAAACCCCATGCTTCTTGCATCTATTCCAGTGTAATGTAGCTGTCCATTGTATCAAGAGAAGCCCGAAATTCTGTGTTTTTGTCGAGCTTCCCTTTGTCAAGTTTCCCGCCTACAGTAATCAAACAAATTAGGGAGACTGGGTTTAGCAGTTCGACCGCAGACACAAAGGACCGCAGACGCTCGATGACAAAGGGGTTGAGGGAGTGGGGGTGAGTAGATTTCTATAAATTTGCCTGATTACATAGCATTTTGTTGGCCAAGAATACAGTACATTTTGGAGTCATCTCATCTTTTAATCTGTCCCTCCCCAGCCCAAAAGACAAGTCCAAGTGTTAAATAAGCCTCCCGGGCCCTTTTTCCACTTTCACCATTTCTCCCTCTCCCCCTCCCCCTCTGTCTCCAAAAACGTTTTGTTCCATGAACTTTCTCCCGACTTTTTCCACGTCTGACAACTGCCAAATTATACATGAGAGTCCAACTCTGTGAAGGGGGGACCATATTCACCAAGAACAAAAGTTTTACAATGGTTGGCCCTTCAGCCTTGTGCAAAACAATAAATTTCTCAAAAAAAACATCAACAAACTTTAGTCAAGATTGCTGGAGCAGCTTGATGCAACAAGGATAATGTGGCCCCAACCCCATATTTTTGCAACTTATTTACAGTGTATCTTCTTCACACTTTTTCATATTAATTCTCTTTGGATGCCATGCCATATCATCAAGACAGCAAATCCTATTTGCCCAGGACTGCACAGCGAGGAGTGGTGTCAAAGTCAGAATCAACAGATGCAAAACTAGATGCATCATAAACACCAACCATAAACAACCGTAACAAAACAAGGAATGTCAAAAACACAATGTTCTCTTCAGCAAATTCCTGAACTATGTGATAAACTAATCCAGAACCCAAACCTGTAAAGTGCAGACTGAGGTTATTTACACTGTACATACTGTTTTCAAACATGGCCTATCAAAATCACAGATCATCATTATTTCTTGTTTACAATAAGCCTTTGATAGGTGAAGTTGCATGACCCACAAATTATGTACAACATGTGATCATATTACCATCATTGCTTCAGGCCTTCCGAGATCCAAAAATAACAAAATGTATAGCCACAAAAATACAACCTTTCTGGTCCATAGCATTCAGACATTAACTTGGCAATCACCAGTCACTAATTCAAGAAAGATTGATGAGCTTTCCATGGTAAATGCCATACATGTAGCAGGTCAAATAGGTAAACCGAGGCTAGTAGGGCATCAGCACAAGATGAGTCAGTGCTTACTAGGCATCTTTTTATATTTGGAATTGCTATGTTCCTCTTGAGAACTCTCCAAAACACAACAAAGGCATTACTACAGTTTTGAGTAAACTTTTCTGTTTCAAGATTAACGAGGGAGAGTGATGCCCTACTAGACTCAGGGTTTCACAAAACTTCACCCCATGCCATTCACAAGCAATTCTAAAACATCGTTTAACCACTTTACTGTTTTCTTTGCTGTGTTTTAGTATGATTTTGAACATGCTCCTGCATGTCTTCTTGAAGGGCAAAATATTCACAACACACATCACACTCATAAGCATACTTATAAAACCTGTACAGGTCTTCACCTCTGTGCTTCAAAAAGTGTTGTGACAGTTTGTCTTTAACAGTGAAGGTTTCACTGCATATTTCACATGTGTAGCACTTTTCTTCATTGTGTTGAAGTTTCTTGTTAGGTGTGTGTACACATTGGTGCTGGATTACACTATATTTCCATGTAAAAGCTTTACCACATTTATCACACTTGTGCAGTTTTTCTCCTGTATGTACAAGTTGATGTCTGGTCAGGCTACTCTTGTCTCTAAAAGCTTTACCACATTTGTTACACTTGTGGGGCTTCCCTCCTGTATGTACAAGTTGATGTTTGGCCAAGTTACTCTTATACGCAAAAGCTTTACCACATTTATCACACTCGTGGGGCTTCTCTTCTGTATTGCACAAGTTGGTGTATGGCCAGGTTACCCTTTTATGTAAAAGCTTTACCACATTCATCACACTTCTGGGGTTTTTCTCTTGTATGTACAAGTTGGTGTGTGGCCAGAATACCCTTGCGTGCAAAAGCCTTATCACATTTGTTACACTTGTGCGGTTTTTCTCCTGTATGTACAAGTTGGTGTGTGGCCAGGCTGCTTTTCTGTGTAAAAGTTTTACCACATTTGTCACACTTGTGGGATTTTTCTCCTGTGTGTACAAGTTGGTGCATGGTCAGGTGAGCCTTCTGTGGAAAAGCTTTACCACATTTATCACACTTGTGGGGCTTCTCTCCTGTGTGTACAAGTTGATGTTCAGCCAGGTGACTCTTCTGTACAAAAGCTTTACCACATTTGTCACACTTGTGGGGTTTTTCTCCTGTGTGTACAAGTTTGTGTCTAGTTAAGTCAGACTTGTGTGTAAATGGGGATCTTCTGATCAGCATTTCCATGCCTCATATTCCTTATCTCTTTTTTTCCAAACTATTCCCAAAGTAATAGTCTCTGGAACGCTTTTGAACCTCTGTTTTGCATGCAAAGGTGATGCACATATTCCCTATCTCAGTTTTTCAAACTATTCTAAAAATAATAGTTTCTGGAACACTTTTTGAAACTTCATTTATATAAAGCAAACTCTTGGCCGACATGACACAACTTTTGACGATGCGAACGAACGGAATTACGTCATGACAATTACCTCCATTTTAATACACGTTTCATGCCGTCCAGTTTGGAAATGTTATTGAATTCGAATGATTCTCTATCAACATTTTTATTCGGAGGATTAAAAGTTATACCACCTTCTCGGTGCGGATAAATTTATCCGCTGGATAACGACTGGATTAGAGCTATCCAAGCTTCGAACAACCCAACTTGTGCAACAGATAAACTTCATTTGCTGGATAGCGAGGTATTATACAACCTACTCTGGTCAATATACGAGGACACGGAAAAAGCATACACTACTCTCGAATAAAACGCCAAACAGAACAAGGATAAGCGATGGAGAAGGAACATAACTAATACTAAACACAATATTTTACAATAACACGTCAGTTTCTCGCTTTGTGATTGGCTAATTTTCATTATCAATAAGAGGACAGACACATAAAATCGAGTGCTGACGACAGTGATTTGGACGAAGAAGGTGAATTCAGCTTCAATTTTACCTCAGTTCTTGCAAAAGCGACATTCGGCATTTGAAGTAGAGAACCAGAAGTGTTCAGAGGCCAATTCCTTGAGCTTTGTCTTGAAATTGTCGAGAAAACCGCAGCAGAAAAGCGTCTAGTTTCATTTCTTTCCAACTTCTTTGACAAAATTTTATTTTGCACGCGCGAAATGCTCACGTCAAGCTGTCACTTTTTGGCCAATGAAATGTCTTGAATTTCAACCTCGACCAATTAGAAAGCGGGAAAAGTTGCTGACAACATTTCGGTCAAATCAAACAAAATCCACTTTTCTTGCGTGTTTTCCCCGCGTCGTCGCTTGAGTTTTGTTATTGTAAAAAACAAATTGACGCCAGTTTTTTATGTGTCTGTCCTCTTATTGATCATGAAACGCGTCATAACAGACACACAAACAAACATAAAAAAGACAGACACATAAAAAACTGACGTCAATTTGTTAATTACAAGCTAGAAAATCGCATGTTGACACTGGAGCAAAATAATTGACGTCTCGAACTGTCTAAGCCTGTCTTCTAATGCAGGTCCCTGTTTAACAAAAAAATCTCACTTCCTTACCTTTAAAAAGCACTTATGCTATCTGATAACTGTAGAAACGACCGAGTTTCACCACACCAATCCACGTTTGTACTGGAACGCGAGTTTGTTGATCGACCGACCAGGCCTGAAAGAACCCGTATGGTTACCCAGCCTCGTTCCCAGGACCATCTGCGCCAGAAGCTCCCGACCAAAGCTTGTGCCGTGGATGGCCCTGGGAACGAGGTTGATGTTCGCGCCGATTTCTCTTGGACTGATAAAACTCGTCCCAGTGCCTTACGATAGTAAACTCTCTCCCCCTCTGTCTAATAAGCCCCTCTCTCCAAAAGGCTCCCCTCTCATCACGGTCAATTATTGAAACAAGCTCTAGAGTACCAGAATTTATATAAACAAAACAAATGTCGAGCATTCAATAACCGGTGATATATTTTTGAAGTTAACATTTCCCACATCTAACTTTACATAATATTTTGTTGACCAAGAATACATTACATCTTGTATTCAGTTCAAATTTTAAATAACCTTCCGGGGTAAGGGGGAACCCTTACCTCAGTCAAAGCAGCAATGCCATTGTAAGCTCGGCTCATTGTAGTTTGTGTCACTTTTCAAAAATAAAATAAAATAAATTTTCAACTGCACACGTATCCGTTTCCGCAGCCCTCCACTTTCGCCGAACTGTGTGTTTTCAAAAAGCTCCATTTCCAAGGTGGATAGAGGGTAAAAACTATAAAAGTTAGTGGTGCTTGAAATGGGAGCCTTCAGAAATGTCTGCCGTATCCCTGAAAGAACGAGACCGTCTCAAGACGGTAGACGGTGGGGTTCCAGTATTTTGCATGTAAGACCCGTTCACCGATTTGAATGCGGGATGGGTAATCGGACAAACGGGCAGCTTTTTCCTCCTCCCCCTCCGCCGCCGTTTTGCCCGCCGCTACACGATCTGCCTCGATGCACAATATAGGAAATCCTAATGTTAACACAGAATAGACGGCAATACAGTCGAACGCCGCTATATCGAAGTCGCACGGAACATGAAAAAAAGTTTGAAATAGCGGGTTTTTGAAATAGCCGATAGTAAATGACTGAAAAAAGTAATCCAACGGTATTCGGCTTGACTTCGAAACAAATAGCGAGGTTTCTTTTGGGACCTCTGATTTCCGGATCGGAATGAACGGAATAGTATTTCGTCCATTCTGCTCCTGATTGCAGAATGAACGGAATAGCGGTTTATTCGGGACAGGGTAAACGTGCTCTTTTGGAATATTTTGGCCGTATTCTGTCACGTCAGCTATTCTATTTCGGAGTAGTGCAATGTTCTTTTGGAAACTGGTATTCTGTGTATTCTGTTATTCCTATTTCGGTATATGAATAGACGGAATATTCCCAAAAAAATGCTAGTGCTGACCCGGTAGCGCATGGTGAATCTGAATGTTTCTATGCCCGCGAGCTAGTGCTGATGTGGCAAAACTGCTCAATACAATGGAGTGTATTCATCAAGCGGTCACGCAACCGCAACATCCTCTAAACTAGTAGTAATCAGAGATTAGTCAGGTGCGTTCGACTTCTCTTTACTTGGAGTTGTTTTTGTTCTAAAATGCTTTTCCCTATAACGATCTCAAAAAGTTGGGTTTCTTCTGAAACCGGAAGTGACCAGCACGAAGTCACCCCGGCCAAGCAATAATAACCCAAAACTTCTTTCTTTCTTTTTTACTTTTTTTTAATTTTTTAATTTTTAATTTTTATTCTTTGAAGATATATGAAAATTGTAAGACATGGTCAAATGTGATTAATACTTTCGTCGGAAGAAATAAGTTGAGTTGCACACGAGAGTTTCACAATTCGACCATCCTGTGGCTTGCGATTGAATCACTACGATACCTGTGTCTCCACAAAGCCGTAGATAAGTATCTGGAATATCAGTAAAGTGTCGGTTGCATCATGAAACAAATAAACCTTTCGTATCGTCTATAATCTCAAATTCCAGACATCTCATTGGAATTATTCCAAGTGATAAACGTGTAGTCACACTACAGGCGCTCTACAACAGTTCTTGTCCTCTGTGATCTCCTCAGGTCTGGGTCGATGCGTGACCTCTATGATCCCGGGGTATGATCGATCGCACATGTGATGGTGATCTGTTTGTTCTGTCACACCGACAAAGGGCCTGACAGGAAGGTGTTACTAAAACGCGAAACAGCGAAACAGCTAATTATTAACTAAAATTAACGGTAATAACTAATACCGAGATTATTACGGGGAACAACGAATTCTTAACTAAAATTTACTGCAATAACTAATACCTATATATGAAGGATGATTATTGAACCTATTGGTCAAATAAACAAGCCCGTTGTCATCTGTCTTTGAGCTCTGGTATTTCCGGTATTTCCGGTATTTCCGGAGTGTTGTAACGCATTCATTCTTTTTAGTTAAAACAGCATCAAAGAACAGAATACTCTAATGATAAAATGGCTCCAGAGAAACTCAATCCAGCCCCAGGTATTGTTGTATGACGAGTCAAATCCATCTGGGATCTTGTCGTGAAACTAAGGGATTTGAACATTCTTCACGGCGTACGGAAACCACTTAGCCCACAGAACCGCAACCGTTGGCGATAATTAAACTCTGTTTTTCAGATAGTGTCACTGTGGGTTGTGATGGTATGATCCCACTTGGAAATGACTCAATTAAATAGTCCCTTCATTCTAGTGTTCGTCAAAAGTTTAAGCTATTTTACCATTACAGTATTCAGTGTGTGTGATTGGAAATCTGTTCTTTGATGCTGTTACTTAAAAAAAACAGTGCGTAAGAATATCGCAACCTAGTTTTCTTTTTGCTCTTGATTGGACAAGAATTCTGCTAAATTGTTAGGACTTGACGGAAAACGTAGAAAAGGCAAAACTCGAGCAATCATCATCAAGCACGTTTATTACCATATCATGCCAACAGATTTAGGTAATGGTTACTCATATATAACTATGGAGTTAATCGAGCTGAGTAACTGCATTTGCTATTAGTAATCACACGATTACTTTCGATAGTCACTCGAAAACGGCTTTACAATAAAAACCTTGATACTTTCATCTACTAGTTACCATGCTGAAAAAGAAATAATGAACGAGTTGTCGCGAATAAAGATTGTTATCGTTATCAACTATTGAAAGAATCTAAATTACTAAAAAAAAGTCCTATGTACATTTTCCGACGCACGAACGCAATTGCCACTTACAAAGAGTAATCTCAATCGGAAAGCGTAGCAAACGCAAAAGTAAAGCAATCACACGAATACTTTCGACAGTCTTCCGAAAACGGCTCTACAATAAGAGACTTGGTACTTTCATCTATTATAGTAAGCATGCGCAAAAAAGGAATAATAAACTAGTCTCACGAATAAATATTGTTCTCATTATCAACTAATGAAATAATCTAAAATACTAAAAAAAAACGTCTTACATACATTTTTCGACACAGGAACGCGATTGCCACTATATAAGTACTAATTTACTCAGATGGGCACTACTTCCGGTCTATATTTTGTAGCGTCCTGTCTTACTAAAAACAGTAACGTCTTCCCCAAGAAGTGCAAAAGGAGCCCAGTAACGAGGATGGCCATATTTCTTGAGTTTTCTCGTGGCTTGCATGGCTTTGTTGAGTGCCTCGTTTGCACTGTCCCCACTTGTCAGGTTCTCGTAAAAACGATACATCCAACACAAAGTGGCGCCATCGTCAACCGCCCATAGCGTTACTAGAACTGCGCGAGCTCCAGCTCCGAGAAATGCACGAGCGATCCCGACTACACCCTCTCCCCTGACTTCACCGCAGCCACTATAACAGCAACTAAGAACGACCAGCTTTGCTCTGATGCGTTTACCTTCGAGATCGGATATGAGCAGCATGATATCTTCAGCATTGTTGATTATGCTAGTATCAGGAGGAGCAAGCAAGATTTCTCCCCTCTCTGCATCTCCATGAGCTGAAACGTGAATCAAAATGGCATTCTCGACTTTCTGTAGAAACCTTTGTTTAGTCGCTCTTTTCCCCAAAAGTGGCTTAACCCCGAGCATCTCTCCAACTGTTTCGACTTCTTTCTTTGCAAACTCTAGTCTTTCCACATTAAAAACTTTGTCACCTTTCCTAATTGCTCCTACCTTTGGGTCTCCTACTATTAAGGGTGTTGTTAGGCCTGTCGGTGTTACTGGGCGCTCTAGGATGATCTTTGCTGTTGTTAGTGATGGAACGAGTCTCAATCGTACGGAATCGACCAAATACTTCCCGTTTTCATCCATAAGAGCGGCAAATGGGACCAGAGCAAGTCGACCATCAGGGACAACAACTACTTGTGACCCTACCAGGTACTGCCGCACAGGCTTCAGAAGAATCTCGTACAGATCTTGTAACAGACAGTTAAGCATTGGGTCGCCCGGTGCTTGAGGGTTGGTAGAGATCCCAGTCTCGCCTTGAAGTGCTGATCCGTTCTTATTGTTTGCTTTCTGTTCCTGCGCAGGTGTAGGACGAGAGACCCTGGGCTGAAATACTGCTGGTTTTGGTACTGAGCTGGAAGGCAGTGCGGCACAAGGAAGTCCAAGTTCCGGTTCCTTCTTTGTGCTTCGTAAACTTTCTGGGTACAAAAACAATAATGAGCGGTCTTCACACCTGTCAGACCAACGTGGTTTCATCAACTCTACAGCCTTGTTAATCAATGAAGTGAGATCTTCAACAGATTGAAATAAATCCGCTTCAGTGTAAGACTTCCTGGACTGTTGTGAAACTCCAGTAGAGCGTTCGTGAAACATTATGTCTCCATTTGGCTGTATAACCCAAGTGTAAACTCTGCGGGCAAATAAGGTAAAGAAGACGACTGTGCTTTCCAGAGCCTTGGCCACTTTACAGATTCCATAAAAATCTGAGACTTTGTCTCCAATGACCACCTCATGTGCACAAGAGACGGAGGAAAGCATTAATTTAGCCAGTGCTATTGCGCGACTTCTTTCGGCAATAATAAGGGCTTTGCCTCTTTTTTTCAGAAGCAAAAGAGTTCGGATCAACGTCTTATAGATACAAATATACGTATCGATAAAAAAAACATTATATTTATCCAAGTTTGGTGAATTCTCAAATACATCTTCGTAGCACACCATACCTTTTCTTAAATTACTTTCAGCCTTGCCATATCGACCGACACTAGCATAGCAAATTCCAAGGTGGCCATAAGCAACTCCTTCACCTATCTTGTCCCCAATGTCTTTTGCAACAGCAAGTCCCATTTCCTGATATTTGATAGCCTTAGTGTTCTGACATAGGGAGATATAACAAATTCCAAGACTGACATAAGCCCTTCCTTCGCCTTCCTTGTTCCCAATGTCTTTTGCAATAGTAAGTTGCATTTCCTTATACTTGATAGCCTCAGTGTACTGACCGAGGGAGTAATAACAAATTCCAAGGTTGCCATAAGCCTTTCCTTCGCCTTCCTTGTCCCCAATGTCTTTTGCAACAGCAAGTCCCATTCCCTGATACTCGATAGCCTTAGTGTACTGACCGAGAAGCTTATAACAAATTCCAAGGTTGCCATAAGCACTTCCTTCGCCATTCCTGTCCCCAATGTCTCTTGCAATAGTAAGTAGCATTTCCTCATACTTGATAGCCTCAGTGTACTGACCGAGGGAGATATAACATCTTCCGAGGTTGCCATAAACACTTCCTTCGCCTTTCTTGTCCCCAATGTCTTTTGCAATAATCAGTCGCATTTCCTGATACTTGATAGCCTTAGTGTGCTGACCGAGGGAGATATAACAAATTCCAAGGCTGCCATAAGCACTTCCTTCGCCTTCTTTGTCCTCAATGTCTTTTGCAATAGTAAGTTGCATTTCCTGATACTTAATAGCTTTGGTGTACTGACTGAGAGAGATATAACAATTTCCGAGGTTGCCATAAGCACTTCCTTCGCCTTCCTTGTCCCCAATGTCTTTTGCAATAGTAAGTTGCATTTCCTGATACTTAATAGCTTTGGTGTACTGACTGAGAGAATGATAACAATTCCCAAGGTTGCCATAAGCATTTCCTTCGCCTTTCTTATCCCCAATGTCTTTTGCAATAGTAAGTCGCATTTCCTGATACTTGATAGCCTTAGTGTACTGACCGAGAGAGATATAACAATTTCCGAGGTTGCCATAAGCAGTTCCTTCGCCTTTCTTATCCCCAATGTCTTTTGCAATAGTAAGTAGCATTTCCTGATACTTGATAGCCTTAGTGTACTGACCGAGAGAGGTATAACAATTTCCGAGGTTGCCATAAGCACTTCCTTCGCCTTTCTTGTCCCCAATGTCTTTTGCAATAGTAAGTAGCATTTCCTGGTACTTGATAGCCTTAGTGTACTGACCGAGAGAGGTATAACAAGCTCCAAGGTTGCCATAAGCACTTCCTTCGCTTTTCCTGTCCCCGATGTCTTTTGCAATAGTAAGTAGCATTTCCTCATACTTGATAGCCTTAGTGTACTGACCGAGGGAGTAATAACAAATTCCAAGGTTGCCACAAGTCCTTCCTTCGCCTTGCTTGTCCCCAATGTCTTTTGCAATAGTAAGTCGCATTTCCTGATACTTGATAGCCTTAGTGTACTGACCGAGGGAGATATAACAATTTCCAAGGTTGCCATAAGCATTTCCTTCGCCTTTCTTATCCCCAATGTCTTTTGCAATAGTAAGTAGCATTTCCTGATACTTTATAGCCTTAGTGTACTGACCGAGAGAGATATAACAATTTCCGAGGTTGCCATAAGCAGTTCCTTCGCCTTGCTTGTCCCCAATGTCTTTTGCAATAGTAAGTTGCATTTCCTGATACTTAATAGCCTTGGTGTACTGACTGAGAGAATGATAACAAATTCCAAGGTTGCCATAAGCACTTCCTTCGCCTTTCTTATCCCCAATGACTTTTGCAATAGTAAGTCCCATTTCCTGATACTTGATAGCCTTAGTGTACTGACCGAGGGAGATATAACAAATTCCAAGGTTGACATAAGCACTTCCTTCGCCTTCTTTGTCCTCAATGTCTTTTGCAATAATAAGTCGCATTTCCTGATACTTGATAGCCTTGGTGTGCTGACCGAGAGACTCATAACAATTTCCGAGGTTGCCATAAGCACTTCCTTCGCCTTTCTTGTCCTCAATGTCTTTTGCAATAGTAAGTCGCATTTCCTGATACTTAATAGCCTTGGTGTACTGACTGAGAGACTGATAACACAATCCAAGATTTTCATAAGCTATTCCTTCTACTTTTTTGTCCCCTATCTCTTTACCAATAGCTAGTTGCGCTTCAAAATGTTCTTTAGCTTTTCCGTACTGTTCCATAGAATAGCACAATGCACCAACCTCATTGTGAAGTTTCCATTCAAGTTCCTTGGTCTTAGTTACTCTTGCGAAACTCAAACAATTGTTCAGGGCCTGAAGTTTCTCCATTTAGCTTGAATGGTGTCCTATTGAAGAAAAGAACACTTGTTAGTAGTTAATGACATTATGGACAGCAGTTGAAACTTACCCCTCTCTCTCCCAAAAAAACAAAAACAAAAAACAAAAAGAACAAGCCAAATGATGCTTAGCAAACATTGAACCCCCTTTAAATCTCGATAATGACTTTATACTAGAAATCATGAAGTCCAAAAAAACCCAATAGTTATAAGATTAATAGCAAAGGTTTTATCTTCGTGTTTCTATTTACGTGATTACAAACTTCAACATAATTAGTCAGCTACGAGTATTGTTCCCACGCCCTGCGTGGGTACTAATCTGAACACATGTCGTTTTTGAATGTCCTTCATGGGGCGACCTCTCTGCGCAGCGGGGTTTGCTGGGAAGAACCTCGGAACAGAATCACGTCCTCGCGCAGCGGGATTTGCTGGGTAAAATTTCCAATCTCGTTCCCAGGCTCGTTCCTCTCCCGGCCCAGCGCGTTGGCTTTTTTGCGATTTAAATGTTCTTCGCGGGGCGACCTTTCCACACCGCAGGGTCTTCTTGGAGTCCGTCGCGAAGCAACAGACCATCACTTCATTCACCGAACTGAAACTGGGAAAGTACTGTACTAACCGATGGCCTTCAAAGGCGATGACAAGACAAGCGAACAACGGTACACGGAGAAACAGGACGAAAAATCCGATGGCAGAAACAAGCAATTGATTTAAAGCTGAAATAATCGGTCCACCGTTCACAGCTGGCTCGCATTTACCTTCTTGGATCGAACTTTTATAAACCATTTGAACGTGGTTACTGGCACTTAAAAGCAAGTTATGATCAAGAGCAAGGCCCGAGAAACAATTCAGGACAGAAAATAGTGCCTGAAGGCCGGCCGATAGCCCTGAGGGGCAGGTAAGACACGTATATTTACTTTGTTCGCGTCAATCAACTCGTTCGTTCTGCATTGCTTCGAGTTTATCGAACAGTTTATGACCGCGGTAAAACTGCAATGCTATACATTTTCACGACAGAAAATTGTTTTGACCGCTTGAGTCTCGACTTTTAAGTCAACTTTCAGTGTCGCATACAGTGCAGAGGTTAATTTGCCACTTGACAGCTTACTCAGGCAAAATCACAACATATCACTCACACAGAAGAATTGTGGTGTTTCTGTGCATTTGATTAGAGTAAACCATTTCAGTCTATCAAAGAACAGATCAAAATATTTGTCCTCTGTGAAATTATACCTGCAGTGCTCAGTCAAAGTGTTGAACATAGTAAAAAAACCGTAAAACCATTTGCATTTCAAGAACTTGTGAGCTTTGGTTTGAACATGCAGTTTTTTAACTGCCCAGCTGCTGTTCTCATGTAATGTATAACACTGTATAAGTACTATAAGTCAGTGGCCTAAACTTTAGAGTACCCGGCCACTAACTTTCCAATACAGTCTTTGTTTTGTCTTCACTTTGTTCTAGAAGTGTTATATATCAGAATATATTAGAAATAATAAGTGGCTGGGTGTGCTATAGTTGCTTTATACAGGTAACCATCCCTCTCTAAGTAAGCTTCTCTCACAAGGTCAATTTTAGAAATATGCCTCTCTCAGTCTAATATAAGCTCCTCCCCCTTTCCCTTGCTATAAATAATAGTACATATACTATAGTAGGTTGGTTGTGATCGTCCGGGTTAGAGTAGTCTCCAGAAAGACTGTTGTTGGCGACTGACGTTTCGACTACCTGAGCGGAAGTCATCTTCAGAGTCAAGTGAAAAGTATTCGTCAGATGGCGGTATATATGTCTCTGGTTGTAGAAGTGATTGGTCCGTTATGTCGGTCTATGGTTGGTCGAGTCGGCTTGGTTGTGTTTCGTTATTGGTCAGTTGATGTTCTTTTGTCTACGGACTACCCAAACTGCACAAACCTAACATACCGATGCGACCCATAGTCTCGTTCTGTGGGTCCCCGACGTACGAACTCTCGAAGTACTTAACGACCATACTGAAACCGCTGACAAACAATTCTAAACACAAACTACAGTCTACTGAGAACTTCATCGACGCGATCAAGACAATACAGATACCGAACGACTACAAACTCGTGTCCTTTGATGTGAAATCACTGTTCACCAGTATTCCACTTCGGTTGGCACTACAGTGTACTGAAACTGCTATCGAACGCCACACTACCAAACTACCCTTACCGACAAAAGACGTCATGGAGTTACTAACTCTATGCTTGACTTCCACGTACTTCCAGTATAACGGAAAACACTACCGACAACTACACGGAACAGCAATGGGTTCACCGGTCTCTGTTATTGTAGCAGAAATTGTGATGCAACACATCGAAGAACGCGCCCTTGCAACCTACGAACAAACGCTGCCTCTCTGGCTACGAGACGTTGACGATACGTTTACTGCTGTACACAAAGACGACATTGACTCCTTCCACAAACACCTGAACGACCAAAACCCTGACATACAGTTCACTAAGGAAATCGAAGACAACGGAAAACTTCCGTTCTTAGATTGCCTCGTGAGCCACGACAATGACAGGCTACGAACTACAGTCTACAGAAAACCAACGCACACTGACAGACTACTTGACCAGACTTCTTACAACCCTACTTCACACAAGGCTACCACGATCAGAACGCTGACGAAACGAGCGAAACTACTTTGTGACTCTCCCGACGACTTACTTAACGAGACCCGACACCTGGAACGCGTTTTCCAGAAGAACGACTACGACCCTAACTTTGTCAAACGCAACACTCACAAGAACACCGCACCCAACGAGACTACCGACAACGAAACCACTGACGACACAACTCCATTGACCTTGGCCACACTACCGTATATCAGAGGCACCTCTGAGACGATAGCACGTATTCTACGACCCTACAACATCCGGGTAGCCCACAAACCCATCACGACTCTACGCGACTTACTGACCAACGTAAAGGACAAAGACGAACCCATCAACAGACAGGGAACAGTATACAGAATATCTTGTACTGACTGCAAAGCCACCTACATCGGTGAAACTGGCAGAAACCTGAACACGAGACTTACTGAACACAAACGAGCTACCAGAAACGGCGACATCAGAAATCACATTTCTGAACACCACCGACAGACTAAACACGACATCAACTGGGACTCTGCTGAATGCATCAGCCACAGTACCAACTACTACCAACGACTTACACTGGAAAGCTGGTACACAAACTTAGAACGGAAACCACTCAACAGATGCCAACAACTACCGGCACCTTACAAACGACTGATAGATGACATCAAACGCAACCGAACGAACAATAGACTAATCAACAGGACAAAAGAACATCAACTGACCAATAACGAAACACAACCAAGCCGACTCGACCAACCATAGACCGACATAACGGACCAATCACTTCTACAACCAGTATTTCTAGTACCTTTTACTTTGTTACTGTTATAGAAATAGGCTTTAGCAATACCCGATTTTAAAAGCATTAAGGTCATACGAATATAACTCTTGTGATTCACTCACTCACTCTTGTCGCTTGTTGGTTTGTTTACGTTCGTGCAAAATCATGGAATAGGGATAAATCTCGGGTATACCCGGGACAATATTGCTCCATACAAACAAGGCCATTAATTTAGACGTGATGTGTCGTGTAGGTCCAATACTTCAACTAGAAAGTAGTTCACTTGCATGTAGAATCGAGCACTGATCTTCATGTATCAACTGTTCTTCTCTTTGTACGGTAAATTTAAGCATTTTACTTTTTCATCAAATCAGACAGTCCATTAGATCTACTCCTTAAACGTTTTAACCGCACACAAACAATGTTGAATGTTCGAATGAATTGTATGTTTAAAAAGTGCGAAAATTGGGTGAAATTTCGAAATCCTAATTGTTTTGACCTGTTTGAATCGCTCTTGTCGCCGAAATTTTGTTAAACTGACTCGATTACTGACTTAGTTGCTATTGTGAATGGGCATCACTGCCTTTGTTCTCAGGGCAACTAGCACATGACGTCATTAGAATAGCAATATATTTTAGGGGGGTTCTAGCATGATGGAGTTCGAAACTTACCCAATAATAACTTCACTTTCATAAAAAGTGTTCTCTTTTTTATCAAAGATGTTTATTACTTCACGTCACTTTTTTTACATAGCCACGTGGGCGTAGGGCCTCTGCAAGTATCGTATTAATTAATCCCCGAGCGTAAGCGAGGGTAATAATCACGGCGCTAATGCAGTAGTATCACCTTCTTTGGAGACTCCAGTCGGGTCGCCATCTCGAAATTTAATGCTCGTCTGCCAGTCTGTCGGTCTGTCAGTCTGGCGTACGACCTCGTTCCCAGGCTCTTAGGCAAGAACTGTAAACAGCGATTTTGTTTGGTGACATCCGATAGAGTACGAACGGAAGTGATTTTGTGATTTTGCCAGTGTATTGGAGGTAAGCTTGATAGCCGTGAAACGAGTTCTTTAAGGCATCGACTGGCCGACCTGAACACAATCCCAGATGCCAGTATTGTGTTAAAACGCAGACACGTCTTCAGAAAGGAATAGCAAAATACAGTCGGTGGAAATCGAACAATCACCGTGGCAAATTGCACCTTTTACAATAACAGGATTGTAGTTTTCAGAATCCAAGTTTTGACAAGATGACGACACACAATACAATAAAAAGTGGGACTTTCGTACTGTATGAGGACTGCTCTATACGTTGTATTTTGAATTCACTGAAGACGTAAACAATAATGTTTTGGGTTTTTGTTTCCTTTGCTGTAAAAGAGCTAAAACTATGGCTTTCAGGAACCGGTGAGTTTTGAAAATTTACATAAATTAACGTACAGTACACGTATGGTATTTTAAAGTCGTGTTATCATTTGTGTATTTTAACAATCGCCGTATAATTTGTCGTTTGATGCCCCGGGGACTGTGATAAAGGCCAAGTAGGATTTATTGTGATCTTTTTGCTAGTTTTCAAAGCTATTTCAGAGTGATTGTGTCATCCGATTCCTGACATACTTGCATAATTTTGCTGGCAGTCTGACACATGGAAATGCTGTGAAGTTTTCTCGCCTGCATTCAAGGATGAAATGTAACCGGGTTGAAGTGCTCTTATTAATTACAGTTTATTTGTATGTTATTGTCTATGGGTGGCCGAATTTGCTCGATCAACACATTCGGACTTTCTATTATTTAGTGACCTGGTTTGCTAGCTGAGTACAATCGAACCTTGTATTATTTAGTGACTTGATTTCTTTTTTCTGTCAAAGATTTTAAATTCGTCAAACGCGGTTTGAAAAGTAGCCTCCTGCGCAAACGCTCTAAGCTCGTCACTAAAAATTTCCTCCACGTGGGGGAGGAATTTTTTAGTGACGAGCTCAGAGCGTTTGCGCAGGAGGCTATTTGAAAAGTTGTTGCGTTCAAAATTGAATCCTTGCCAAAATTCACACATTCCGAGACTTCGAAAGCGTGTAAATAAGCGACTCTCGCTTTGACGGTTCCAAACTTGTTACACTCGCCAAGAAGCGTATTAAACTGATAAAGTGAAAAAAAAAACAAAAAAAAAAACAAAAAAAAAACAAAACATGCAAGCGTTGGTTGGAGAAATAACGGCTTTTCTTGAAATTTATAAAAATTTCGGTGTCCAAGATCGACATTGCTGACTCTGCGAAACTGATCGAGTCACGATTATAGTTGCGCTTTTCTTGGCTTTCAAGCCTCCGGAGTATTTTGTAGTTGCGTGTAAATGTTGTCTCGGCGAATTTTAGAGTTCAGCTAGTGTCTACGAAAATTACAGACTGTGCACGTTATCTGAACTAAATCCAGACTGCCGTACAACAAAACATTTTTTTAGCGGCCGACTGGTGACGTCGCTACACACTCGCACAGTTTCAGTAATTTCTCTACTGTTTCAGTTGAAAGACAATCCCCCTCCCCCTGTTCAATGTTGAAGTGGCTTGAATTTTTTTTTCGAAACACACGCAACATTGTTGGGAAGGGGGGAGAAAATGGTTTCGCGCCTTTCAGTACGCTTAGTCAATGACTTGTGTCTGAGATACTTCAATTTTTGAAAGTGTCCCAAGAACTTTTGTCACTGATTGTAGCTACAGTCTGAGACTACGTTTATCAGTTTATTCGGAATCTATAAGTTTCAGCCGGGAAAGACTTGCACTTTTCTGCTAAATCCGACAAGATAGGATACCGCATATTACTAGAAATACGATAATCGCAGATACCCCCTCACTCTGCCATTGATGGTACTTCTACTATGGTAACTCCCAATAAGAGTAGCCTTTGTTTTACCGAAATGTTGACTCAATCTTTTCTTCGAACTCAAGTGCTACACGCAAAGGAAGGAGAAAAAGAATGGTGTGTTTTATACTTTTGCGTTGAAAAAAGAATCGATTGCGTGACGAAGTACGTATTTCCCACGGTCGCCACGTCAAATTAATTCATGCAGTCTGCCAAGCACGTTCTCAAAATTTAATACTCAAAGTTTGAAGTTGGTCGGCCGTCGTAGTACGGGAAAAAAGGAACACTGATTTTCCAATTTTGAATTCATAGGCAGTACAATTAAATAGGCTTCCTGTGCGATTTGTTTTTACTCTGGAATGCATGCACCAGACTCAGGCATGCATATTTAATAGGCTCGAATTGTTTTGTATGTGAACCCACTCAAAACAGCAAGATTTCTTCCAGAATCAAAGCAAAACTTGAACAGTTTACTTCAAATTATACACGGGCTTCAGACCCAGTAATACTTCTAAGGGCTTGTGAACGATTCTCGCTGCAATCACCGCGTGTCAGATTACAGAAAAATAAGACATCTGACTAAATCATTCAAGACTCCAAGTTCCGATTGCTCTGAGCGAATACGGTAGCCGAAACTGGCGACAGAAGCGTAGTAAAACAATACTTCGAGGGAAAATGATCAGCATACAGATTTTAATACATTCTTGAAGTGATCGAGTTACAAGCTATACGGGATAGAATATATTTGTCACGGTGATTGTTCGATTTCCACTGACTAACCTTTGCTGCTTGTCCTTTCTAAATAAGTATCTGAGTTTAACACAAAACGGCGTCTGAAGCTCCCGATTTGCTTTCAAGCGCTGTTCCCTTTGCGGAGTTGTCTGTGTTACCCGCTTCTGTTCATGTCGCTTTTGGTCGGCATTCATGCGATGTTGTCTTTGCGGAGTCTTTTCTTCGGCCCGCTTTTTCTCCTGTAGGTCCCGATTCGTTTCAAGCGCTGTTCTTTTTGCGGAGTTGTCTGTGTTGCCCGCTTCTGTTCATGTCGCTTTTGGTCGGCATTCATGTGCTGTTGTCTTTGCGGAGTCTTCTCTTCGACCCGCTTTTTCTCCTGAAGTTTCCGATTTGCTTTCAAGCGCTGTTCTCTTTGCGGAGTTGTCTGCGTTACCCGCTTCTGTTCATGTCGCTTTCGATCGGCATTCATGCGCTGTTTTCTTTGCGGAGTCGTTTCTTCGGCACGCTTCTGTTTATGATGCTGTCGATCATAACAGGATTGTCGCCTTTTCTCGAGACGAATTTGGCGTTGTTCGCTCGTTTCACGATTCCGCCTCTCGTGCCTGTTCCCTTCTTATTTGAAGACGAGCTTCGCGAGACTGTTGCGTTTCAAGTTCTTCAGTTTTTAAGTTTTCCATTTTCGTAAACGCAGCTACGATATATTGTTGCTTCGTTCAAATCTAATTTCTCTTATTCGGAGTAAAACTACAGGCCAGGGCACACGTGATCGATCCGGCCTTTGTTATTAGTAAAACTACGATCGATCCGGCCTTTGCTATTGGTTAGCAGGGTAACCGCGCCTAAAGTCGTACGCCAGACTGACAGACAACGTTAAATTTTGAGATGGCGACCCGCTTGGAGTCAGCAAGTAAGGCGGTATAAAGCGGTATTACTGCATTAGTGCCGTGATTATTTCCCTCACTTCGTTCGGGATTATATGGTCCTTTTATAAAGAGTTCGCGATTTGATTTCTGATTTAATGATTTATAAACATGTACGTCCAAAGGCTAACCGTCACTTTGCGCGGTTTGAATGGTGCACAAGGGTGAAGCGGAGGCAACGTATTAGACGTAGATGTCATTGAACCTTTTGAATTGGAGTCTGATCGAAGATTTTATGCGAGATTGTGCTCCTTCTGCAGTTTCAAATTACACCGACAAAAGCACAGGAGACTGAGTCAGAGAAACGTGAGACCTCTGTGGTTACCCGTGAATTAGTGTGATGGCCATATTTCACTTTAATACGCAAAATTCCGAGCAAGAACAGAGTTAAACGCTTAGTCGGTTGAAAAGCTTCACAAGACACATCATTTGTGCTCACAATGAAAACGATTTGCTGTGAATGTACAGAGATACCACGAGTAACCACGAGTAACCGCTGTGATTATAAAACAGTAACAGTATTTGTTATTAATATTGGTATGGTTACTCGTGGTTACTCGTGAGAAATCTTTTGTCAGGCAGATTTTCTCGGTTATTGTGTTGGTTTCAAACGTGCTTTTGTCAGCTCAGATACGCTTTCGGGTACTACAGTATTTTTAAGAGCGACTTTTTTTTCTGACCGGGTGAGGAGTGGCACATCAGTCAAAATTCGGGGATCTTTTTATTTTGTCAATAGATAACCTATGGTTTGCCAATTACTCTGGTATATTTAGTTTGTCCGGAAACTTTTTCATTTCGTGAAATTTTTGAAAAATCGCCATACCCCTCGAAATGGCTAAAATGAAAGGATTTGGAGGACCACAAAAACCTTTGCACGCGACCGCGCAACGAAACTCTACACATAAATGTCTTCATCTATTGATTAAGAAGACATCCACGAGCAATTTGAGCCTGTAAATAAAATTATAGGTCAAATATTGAATATCTGGTGTTGGGGCAAAGACAGCCCAAATTTCAATGCTCGCAAATCTCAGTTCAGAGCACTTTTTCAAAAAATCATTTCTATGTCCGGTATTACTCAGATTTGCACAAAAACTCGGTTGTAATATCTAGAAGTGTTGTTTTTATCAAGAATATAAAAATTAGTTTGGTACTTTTCATTGCTTGAAAGAACTAACGCGGCTAATTTTGCCAAAATCACAACATCGACTTGTAAACAACGCGCAACGATCAATTCACACTTTCGAATAAACTCGAATAAATCTTCGCCTACTACCTCAAACTTGGCACAAAACTCTGTAGGAGACCTTATAACAAGTTTAACTTTCAATACCACCGGTTAACGATTGACTTATGTGGTTTTTTCCTATCAAAATGCCTCTTCAACTCAGTGGTCGACAAGCGCTAACTGATCGCTTCACTTTCTTTGCCAATTTACGCCTCATTTTGCTTTATTCTGCTACAATATAGCACAAATATGTTTCCAAGGATGTCCCTGTCGCTTTAAGAGCTCTTTCTTGTAAAAAATAAAAGAGCCATGCAATCTAAACATACGCGCCGACGTCGCCGTGCGTTCGTTATTGGTGTCACGCAATCTTAAAACTTAGCGAGATATGTTTATTATATTTTATAGTTACATTGATATCCCTTGTTTGACCCAAAAATATGTTAACTTTGTTTTGTCATTATCGCTACCGGTAATGAAAATGCGACATGAAACTTTATTATTTGGGTATCAAAGTGGCCAAATAATGAAAAGAACAACAAGAATAGAATTTGTACTTGAAATGATACATGAATACATATCTGGCCAAGAAATATTTTTTTATACACAAATAAAACATGATAAGATCAGTAGCTTTTAGTGGCTCCTGGATTTTAAACTGAGCTGACTTTATTTACCAAAACGAGTTATTTTACCGGATCCGGCTTAATGAACTGCACACAGATCTGATGAGAAACTGACAAGGAAGTGATTTGTACATTTTATTACTGGCCTAACTGGCAAGAAATCTTTATTTATGTGGCTGTCTCTCGAGAGTTTTATCTGTTCGTGAAGCGCATGACTTATACAAATATTGCATTTATTCACTCATTCAGACACCCTGTTGTGTTGTGTTTTTTTTTTTTTTTTTTCTCGGCTCTAATAAGACCTCTTCTCAAATTTACATCACTAACAGAGATTCACATTTTAGTTTATTTTCCGTATTTTTCTTTCTATTCAGTGGCCGCCTTGTTTTGTTACTCAGTGCCGAGGGGAAAAAAAGAAAATGAAAGGACTCGTAAAGGCGGGGTCGGGCAGGGCAACTTCCGTTTTACTTTTTCCCAACACACCAAAATGAATACCTATATTGGTTGTAGAAGCAGCTGCCGTTAGGTGTTAGGAAAAGATAGCAACGGTGACATAAAGGTTTTAGTTTTTCAAAACAGATTTGGCAAATTGAGAAGCGGAGTTCTTTTTCCTGTAATAAGGATATTTCGGGGCACAAAAAGGCGATGGGATAAGCGATGTTGAGACCGAAGTTGAATTGATATTAGCACGGGCGTCGATATTTACTCCGCCGTCTGATATATCAAAATTGACGATTTGCGCTTCACACCGCTATTCTTTGCGAATTGGTTGCCGCAAAAGATCGCAGCGTCGCCGAGTTCCAGCGGGCCTATGCAGAATGGTGAGAAGGGGAAATCGCGCAAGGCTGATCGCGGGATCAACAAAGCGCTCTCTAGGGCAATCCTTCGCCGCACTGGTATATTTGTTGCGGCTGGTTCGGGTACGTGCGTCAAGTCTTTTTTTATAATTTGTTATCTGCTCTGATAGGAAATTCGTTTCCAAATCTGGCTTCATATCTTCTCTTTGGTACAATTAAAAAAGAAAGAACAACGGAAAATACAACTTCAAGATTATCTGCAGTGCATGGGTGTGCTTACGAGAGTAGACTACTGTAACTTTATATCACTTTGTACACGCTCACTTCGATTTATAATAAAAAAATGTGTGAATAGTTGGCGCGCCCAGGCTAGGGTCCCCGGGCCAACCTTTTTTCATATATACAGGGCTTTTAACTTAAAAGTTGCCGCTTTTGGGAATTTTTGATTTTTGATTTTTGATTTTTGATTTTTGATTTTTGATTTTTGATTTAATGGAGGGCTCTTTTCTCCCCAAGCCAGTTTATAACACAATTGTATGGGACGGTGGGTTGTGTTGGGACGGAGTGGAGTCTCAAAGGTGTAAAGTACAAATAATGTATTGGAGAAATTGAAATTGCGAGAGAGAGAGAGGAGGGGGGAGACCAAAATATATAATAATCCGTTTCTGGGGAGGGGGGAGGGGGGGTAAACATTTTGGGGATATTTTCTATAAAGTCATCTTGCAGCTCCTAATGACGTGTACGGTACAATGTCAAGTCAGAAGAGTTACTTTTGCCTTCGTGCTGTTTTGATTACTCAGGCCATAACCATTCTAGTTTATGGTTCCTGTTGTTTTCATTATTTGGCCACTTTGATACCCAAATAATAAAGTTTTATGTCGCATTTTCATTCCCGTTAGCGATAATGGCAAAACAAAGTTAATATATTTTTGGGTCAAACAAGGGATATCAGTATAACTAAATATAATAAACATATCTCGCTAAGTTTTAAGATTGCGTGACACCAGTAACGAACGCACGGCGACGTCGGCGCGTATGTTTTGACTGAATGACTTTTTACAAGAAAGAGCTCTTAAAGCGACAGGGACATCCTTGGAAACATATTTGTGCTATATTGTAGCAGAATAAAGCAAAATGAGGCGTAAATTGGCAAAGAAAGTGAAGCGATCAGTTAGCGCTTGTCGACCACTGAGATGAAGAGGCATTTTGATAGGAAAAAACCACATAAATCAATCGTTAACCGGTGGTATTGAAAGTTAAACTCGTTATAAGGTCTCCTACAGAGTTTTGTGCCAAGTTTGAGGTAGTAGGCGAAGATTTATTCGAGTTTATTCGAAAGTGTGAATTGATCGTTGCGCGTTGTTTACAAGTCGATGTTGTGATTTTGGCAAAATTAGCCGCGTTAGTTCTTTCGAGTAATGAAAAGTACCAAACTAATTTTTATATTCTTAATAAAAACAACACTTCTAGATATAACAACGGAATTTTTGTGCAAATCTGAGTAATACCGGACATAGAAATGATTTTTTGAAAAAGTGCTCTGAACTGAGATTTGCGAGCATTGAAATTTGGGCTGTCTTTGCCCCGACACCAGAAATTCAATATTTGACCTATAATTCTATTTATAGGCTCAAATTGCTCGTGGATGTCTTCTTAAGCCCTGGCCAAACGGATGCAACATGTTGGCGCAACATTGTTGGGTCATGTTGCGCTACGAACGCAACATGCTGAGCGGGGTTGGCCAAACGAACGCAACATGTTGCAACATGTTGCGACAAACTGACGCCATTTCACATGGTTTGTCAGTGAGAGGCATGGGCATGATATTTGACCCAGGCTCCCGCTTTTGACGCCATGTTTGGTCACTGCAACACGTCGTCGCTGGATTCGATCAATAGAGCCGTTTTTGGATGACTGTCGAAAACCAAAACCAAAACCAAAGCAAGTACACTGCCAATCACAGAGGCTGTAAGAAATACTTTCAACTAGTCTGAAGCCAAAGCAATCCGCGTTTGATTTTACTTCGAATATTATATTTATATTTCTGAATAAAATAATATATATTTTACAGCATTTGTTTTCATATATAAAGCAAGTCTATCATAAAACCATCATTGAAAACAGTAAATTCTGACTGAACTGATTACCATTAATCAACACAGTTACTGTGTTGTGCAAACTATATATCAACAGCAATATATCAACAACAATATTAATATCAACTGCAACAGTTCAAACAATATCAAACAACAGGTATACTATTAATGACTTCCATGATATGGGGATGTATCTCTTAGCAAACCCAGGAGCTGCCCAGTACTTTGCTGACCCCCTGAAAACTGTGGGTACATATTGCTTTGGTCAGTCGGTAGTTGGAACTGAAAAGATGATGACGGCGGATGTGACTGAAGGCTATTAATGTCTTGCATCTCGAGTTCAAAAAATATATCAGTTATTCGTTTTTCAGCAATTATCCTGCTTCTTCTGTCCAACCCTCCCAACTTCTCGGCCACATACATTGAAAAGGGACATAATTGCCTTTGTGGTTCAGGATTGATGGGTTCTCTCAACACTTGTATACACGTTGAAAGAAGCTCTTGACTCTTTGCCTCCACATGCTTCTTGGAAGACTTAGGAGTCTTGTAAGCTGAGCTTGGGCATGAGGACAGTCCAGAATCCGTGGACTCTGGACTCAACATGTTGCATCCGTTTGGCCAGGGCTTTAATCAATAGATGAAGACATTTAAGAACAGAATTTCGTTGCGCGGTCGCGTGCGAAGGCTTTTGTGGTCCTATTAATTCCTCTCATTTTAGTCATTTTGAGGCGTAGCGGTTTTAACTTTTTTCTTGAAATTCCAAAACTGTTTGAACAAAATAAATATACGAGAGTAATTGGCACACCATAGGCTATCTCTGGACAAAATATAAAGAACCCCGATTTTTGACTGATGTGCCACATTTTTCTCATTTCACCTGGTGTTTAGGAAAATTCGCTCTTAAGCAGCAGCGGCTCAGAAAACGAGGAAAGTGTTGCAAGTCTTGGGTAACCATTTAATTAGCATAAGACAATCGTTACACGACACGCTAATCCCACGGGGTTAAGTTTATAACTATGCACGATTGGAATATCGGTTTGTGATCAGTGGAGTTCGTCTTCCTCTCTGGTATGATTTTGGTGGGTTTTCACGATCGGTTTGTTTTACAGAATCTTGATAAATTGATAATACGAACAGAAAACTGTTCATAGTTCTATTTTGTCATATCATTTCAATATAGCCAGTGTCACGCTGTCACATCTTTTTCGGTTTTTAAGTTTAATTGGACTAAAGCCAGGACCCGTTGGTGGAACTCAAAAAAACACCGTAGCTATTTCGGCTAAAGCTGCAATATTAGCGGCAATTTTCTTACCCGGCTCCCTCTGCTGAGCTCACATCTGTAACCAGATTTGTTTGACCCGTCAAAAGCTCACTTTCGCGCACATTTTAAAGTGCTCCGGTTTTTAGCTTTCCGCTGCTCAAACAAAATTACACCTTCACTAATCACTAGTAACAATCGTCATTTTTTACAATAAGACCAAAAAGACCCTTCATCCGACCCTCCGGCTAGAAACATCATTCGATTACGAGTCTGTGGGCGCCCGCGCACGGTCAGCGGTATCACATATTTCATATAAAATCCAACCGCATACAAACTAAGGGCATCTGGTGGGTCTGTACGACACTGTATATGTATTCACAGTATTTTCTTTTAAAATCGGAACGATATTTACGAGCATATTATGTTATCACACCTTCCTTCTCATCTGTTGGTGTTAGTCAAAGCATCAATATTGAAACAATTATGCCATGATTTCGGTAGACGTTGAGCGATGTCAATACGCCTTTTGCAGAAGTATACTTTTACTGAAAATTAGCCGAAATCCAGGTCATAACAGGTGTTTAAAGCATATTTTTTGTTATATTCCTGAATAACCAGTCAAGACAATCAGAAAAAAGCGATCGATCACAATATAAATGAGATTCAAAAATACCTCGTTCCACTTTCAGGTCCGAAAGTGGGAAACTTTCGGGAACAACACGCGGTTCGAAATCAACAAGAATGAAAATGTGATAGACTTTAATTTTAGAAATTCAGAAGTTGTTGTCCAAATTATATACGACAAAAGCCTGTAAATCAGGTTGGACAGTTTTGAGTCGCATAGTAAACAATTATTATTCGATTCCATACGAAGAAACGTTAGTTAAAGTCACTCTGGAATTGATCTATTTTTTTAAGGGCGCGCTCGATTGGGTCCATTTGGGAATAGGAATAGCGATACTGATTGATAAAATATTTTGCTTTGGAGCTGAATTATGCCGAAGATGTATCAGGAGCTGTTCGGAATGTCAGTGTGAAGGTTTTGAAAACAATCCCGAAACCCCCTGGAAAACTGGGACGCTGGTAAAGTTATAAACATCGAATTGCGGAGGGAATCGACTTCCTTGCTCGCCATCTGCAACGTTTGTGATGGCTGCTTGAAACTGACCACTGGCTGTGCTTAACGGAGAACTGAAGCTAGAGATGCTTGAACATCAACACGGAAAATTGAATAAGAAAACTATTTGCTTCTGTGAGGTCAGAGTCAGCTGTGATGGAAAACTGTTTACGTCGCGGAGGCGAACCGAAAAAAGCGATCGATCAATGGCTACTCGTATTGACTTAAGGTGGCTCCATAGGGTTTTCAGACGCATTTTCGCGTGGGCACCAAAATCACAATGAAATAAAAACCCGACTTTCGTAATTCTTTGGAGGAAATCTGAATTTAACAGGAAATTCTAAAAACTCGGAATAAAAACCGTTTACGATGTGTGCACAGTTCTTCGTGTCACGAAGAAACCAAACTTGCAAGCCTTTCAATCAAACTAAGTACACGCCGGCTTTACTTGATCGCCGATCTTTATCACTTTACCTTCGAATGTATATAACTCTATTGAATTAGTTTGAAAGTATTGTTTCTGCACATCCTGTCAGGCCAATAACTAAACAAGCAACACACGATGAAGAAGTTCTACAATTCAGATTTTATTGTTTGACTTTGAAATGAACAGCCGTGACAAACGCGGCTCGAACGGTCATTTCGGCAATCATCAGTTGCAATGGACAAACCAGTACATTCGGCCTAGTCACAACACTGACAGCAATTCTTGGAAGTAAGAAAACTTAGACAGAAATTATTGGCGTTGTTATGAAGCTTTGCAAATCCTACTAACCTGCAGAGTTTGATCCCGTGTCAGTCTGTGGCATATTATCTCAGGTGAGCAGTCGCAAAACTAAATATTCACGAACTGTACTGAATAAGTATGAATGAACTTGATGGGACACAACTGCCAACAAACTTGTTGGGAGCTAGTGGACTAGCATACGACGGCTTGAACTGACGACTTTCGAACCGTCTTCACGGCTTTGTATTGAAAAGGATTGAGTTGTTGAACAGCTATCACCCTCAAATTGTTCGAGACTTCGCCAACAGTAGTTCGCACAGCATAATTCGTGGCTGACATATCCAGTACGAGCTTCTCAAGACAGAAATTCAGGAATTGCATGGTGTTTCTTTTTAGCTTCGCACCAAGAAAACTTGCTGTACTTGCTGGCGTGCGATCGCCGCTTTCTCCTCATGTTTACAATTACGGCTAACGCATGCGCACTTGCCGATCTTGTCAAGTCATTTTGCATTTGATGGCGCAATACGCACGTAAAATATCAAGTTTTTCTCTGCATTTTTCTCGAGTTTCCTTCGGTGAATCTGTCTTAAATTTTGCAGGCAAACGAAGATTATATCCGGTTTTGTAAAATTTGATTTTAATGGAAATTTATGGAGCAGAATTTTTTTTATTTGCAAAAAACATAAATTGCTAATTAGCTCGAAATCCGCTCCTCTAACTCCAACATTTTTTCACAGTTATGTTTACCTTATCCAAATTTCTAAACATACTGAAAGTTTCAGAAAAATTCACCGAAGAAAACTCCAGAAAATAGAGCAGAAAGCTTGAAAATCAGGGTAGAGGACCTTTATTTCAAGGACGTATTGTTTCCATAGTAACCACACTAGAGTGACAAAAGTAAGACGTATACGCAACAGACCTTTCGAAACATCTACCCTGCAAATTTGAGCAAGAAAGAATATAATAAAATGAAAATATGACGGTTTTGGTGTCATAAACTAAATACAAGCAAGTGCAGGGAAAAACCCTATGGAGCCACCTTAAGCGAATGTGCTGTATTGTTCCGTTTGCTGGTGTTTAAAAATACTTAAGGCTTGCAGTTATTTCTTTGAACTGAGAATCCATGTCCAAGGAACCAATCAAAGCCTAGAATTTCAATAAGCGTCATCCAATTTTTAATAATAACTAATATTGAGCAATTAATAAAACACCACATTACTTTTTTGAAGTAAAATCTCCGAGAAATATACTAAGACTAGAAGAGTCAAAGACTACCGACGACAATTCATCCTTGCACTCACCCGGGAAAGGGGAGAAGAGGTACTCCGAAAGGGCTACTTGAGCTTTGCTCTCGGACAACTGTTCACTTATATCCTCGGACAATAATCCGTGCGATTTTCCTCGCGAAAAGTAGCTTATTGTTTATATAGCTAGAAGCGTAATCATACCTTTTTTAACTGCGACGGGATCGACTTGTCCAATATTGACCGAAATATCGACTGGGAACAAAACTTGGATGTTTGGACCACAAAAAAAAAAAAAAAAAAAACATCTATTGCTTGATTATAGCCTGCAGCGAAAAGAACAAAAAACACAAAAAATTAACTTCAAAGATTTTAAACGGAAATCTTTCCACAATATATTTGATATTTGTATATACATATGTATATTCCGATATATGGCCCTATAGCGAGTCAACTGTAAATGTTTTTCATTCAGGAGAGGCATGCCCCAGACTCCTATGAAGCTCGCCCCGCACTTTTTAAAACCGGTCAAAATTTCCTGGGTCTTCTCTGAACACAAACAATAAACAATTTATTAAACGAGGTTAAACAAAATATCGTAATTATTTGCCAGTAGCGAGCAGATCAGTTATTCGCCGATGCCGGAGAAAACCTAGATAAGATAGACACGCGACAAAACAGTCAGTTGACTATCCCCTAGCGTGACCGCTTAATAGAAGTTTGACTTTATTTGTATCTTTTATTTATAACTGATATGATGTGGTTTAGCCACGTTATCAGACAATAAAACAGATGCAGATGCTCCCATATTTGCCACAGTCTGACGGCTGTCAAATTATGCGAGTCTCGCGCTAAATTTATCGTAATAAAGCATGGAAAGCCTGAAGGAGAAGACACACAGCAAACCAATGCTTCGCGGCATTGATCGCATTGCTGGTGGAGTGTGGATGGTCACGGTAAAATTGATGAGCATACTGTGGTTTTCTTCGACTTTTTGCATGCACAACCTGTGACGTAACAGTCCGGTCAGAATACAAAATTTGCATATGTGAACAAAGCGCATTTGCCACCACAATACGCAGACCAGAACTGATCACCGAGACGTTTTTTGTCAGACACCTGAGCGGATTCAATTCATTCAAGGGCAAAGGTTAGTGTCCCGTGTATCTAGTAGCCAATTTAATTACAACAGATGTTTCAAACGGCTCTTTGACTCTCCCGACTGCGTACTAGTGGCCTCCGATTCAACATAAATAGTTTCCTAATTTTTTTCTCTCGTCAACATCTAAACACGCGGGAAGTTAGGAGAACACGAGAGTTGCGTAGGGAAACCACGAGGCCGCCGAATGGTTTCCCTAGCTACTCGAGTGTTCTTCCAACTCCACAAGGGTTTAGATGGAGACTGTATTACTCGGGAACACGCCAATAAAACTTATCGCGTATCACGTCAGCGTATAGTAAAATTTATACTCTTATCTAACATGGATTTTTAGCCAATCATGTGGAGCGTACCATCTTAATCATTTTATAAACAGAAATAATACGTGGTCACGTAGCTTTCTAATTTCATCAACTACCGAAAAAGAAGCTAATTTACAGAAGTTGAAAGCATTTTTATGTACTTGAAAGCACAGAGATACAACTCACTCAATCGCAAACTGAAAAGTGAAAGTCGAGGTTTCTTACGACTTTTCAAACTCTTTGTTTGGCACGAAAGAGCGAAATTAAAGAGAAGCGAGCAACTGTATGTTTTTATGGACAAACAAAATGCCTTGACAGCAGGAAGAAAACATACTTATGAAAGGAGTACAAAGATTTAGTCGAATCCTCAAAGGGGATAGCAAATAGGACACCATGGACTGCTGGATTAACAGACTAATGGACATTTTGGAGCAGGAATAATGATATCATGAACGGTCACTTTATTATTCTCGAAAATTCCACAACTGAGTACTTTCGTTTCACAAATTTACGCACACCAAATCTAGGAGAATTAGAAAGAGATTAGAAGAAGAAGAAATACATCCTCACCTGAAAAATGAAGTTTTTCTTTGGAATAGCCAACAGTTTACGTTGTGAGCTCCAAGCCTGGCTGTAAAGGTAAATATGTGACATAAGTAAAATAAAGGTTTTCATCTGGTTAATCGTCTGGTGCTTGTTAATCTTAGAAGTTTGTTTGTCGCAAACCTTATGTAAGCGTTTAGTTAGACACTCCCAAATCCACCCCCCTCCCAACCATTAAAATATTTTGTGGTCGAAGTCACAGAATGCAATCACTTTATTTGTATGTCCTAAACGACGCAGTGACAATTACAATTACTAAGAAGACGTTATCGTTTTTCTTCTTTGTTTATTTCCACCCTGTGTATACTTCCCCGCACGGCTTTGGCCATGAGTCACGATTTTGCAGTATGTCGACAGTCATGATTCGCGCACATTTTATGTGGGCGCCTTGTTTTCATCTCATTGCATTGTCAGTCGTATTTGGAGAATCATACAATTTGTTCCTTTACCTCATGTATCATTCTGGCTTCGTTTTTCCCCAAAAGCTCAACGCAATGATGTGAAAAATCTTGGTCTGCCAGATCAGCTACAGCCCCTGCCCCCTTTCCGCCCTTCTACTAACTTCCCTCACCAAACATCCATTTTACGTTAACTGATGAAAATGTCGACGACCCCTTAAACTCCCTTGCTTGTAATGCTTCAATGTTATCGAGAAGAGAAGATGTGGTATTTATAGGAGTTGTCTTTCGTATAAATTGACTGTCACTACTGATGCATCAATGTGAATATTTGAATATACGTGAATATTTTAAACAAGAACAGAATAATTAGGCAGAAGCAAGTGCCAAAACATATACATATAACATAAAACACTTCTCACTACGATTTCTGCATTACATAGCTTACCTTCAATACCACGAGAGAATCCAACTCCGTCTGTCAATGAATGTCAGCAAATGCTGTTTATATACATAATATAAATGAGATTCAAAAATACCTCGTTCCACATTCTGGTTCGAAAGCGGGAAAACTTTCGGGAACAACACGCAGTTCGAAATCAACAAGAATGAAAGTGTGATAGACTTTAACTTTAGAAATTCAGAAAACTGTCGTCCAAATTCCATACGCCCCAAAGCCTGTAAATCAGTTTGGACAGGTTTGAGCCGCACAGTTAACAATTATTATTCGATTCCATATGAAGAAATGTCAGTTGAAGTCACTCTGGAATTGATCCATCTTCTTTAGGGCGCGTTCTATTGTGTCTATTCTGGAATAGGAATAGCGATACTGATTGATAAAATATTTTGCTTTGCAGCTGAATTATGCCGAGATGTATCGGTAGCTGTTCTAAATGTTAGTATAAAGGTTTTGAAAACAATCCCAAAATTATATCCCCCGAACAAGCAAAACTTTGGATCATTTTAGCTATTCTTATTCCGGATTACGATCAATCGAACCCACCCTAAGATTCGAGTAAATAAGCTGGCTGCCACAGTAGTAGGTTTACATATTGTACGAGGAAATTATCCTCTAATTCTCATGGCAATCACTTATCCTAGCATTACTCATAGTTACGATTTCAAGGCAGGGCTGAAACCGGCGAGGTTTACTGAGCTGACAAAACCGAGCAGTACAGAGGAAAATGGCCATACCAACTTTATGGAGTATCGTGTTATTGCTATACATCTGGACACGTAAACTAAAACTATTGGCAAATAAAACCTAAAGACCTACGACCATTCAAACAAAAGTTGTCGAAAAATACACCTGATGGCAGCTGAGCGCCATTATTTAACAATTATTCTACGAGGGCGCGCCGACTATGGAATGATAAATAACCAACGAGGCGCCGCGTCGAGTTGGTTATTTATCATTCCATTTTCGGCAAGCCCGAGTAGAATAAATGTTTTATTAAAAACTGGATCACAAATTACTTCGCCGTACTGATTTTAACTGACGTAAAAAACACCGGAAGACGACTTAACTTCCGTTCCAAAAATACAATGATCACATGATTACTGCAACACTATGAAAACGTCTTTGGAAACGGGATGAATAAATGAAAATCGAGAGATGATATTTATGGAAATTATACAGCACATACACCCTCGGAAGGAGTTTACAGATATATATTAAAGATCATGTACCAAAAGTATTGAAAACGTGGACGTTGGTACAGTTGTAAACATCGAATTGCGGAAAAATTGCTTTCCTTGATCGCCATGTGCGACGATTATGATGGCTTCTTGAAAATGACAACTGGCTGTGCTGAAAGACAACTGAAGTTGGAGACGATTGAACATCAGTAAGGAAAATTGACGAAGAAAACTTTATTTGCTTCTGTGAGCTGTTTACATAGCGGAAGCGAACCGAAGAAAGTGATCGATCAATGGCTGCTCGTATCGACTTGGGCAAAGGTGCTCTCTTGTTCCGTTTGCTGATGTGTAAAATTACTCAAGGCTTGCAGTTATTTCTTCTTTGTTCATTCTTCAATTAGTGTTTTAAATTTGTCTAACGCGTTCATTGACCACATTTGTTCACAGATAGATTAGAAAACCTATGCCCAAGGAGCCAATCAAAAACCGAGAATAACCGTGGTCTAATTTTTAATAATAACTATTATTAAGCAAAGAATAAAACACCACTTCACTTGTTTGAAGTAAAATCTCCGGGAAATCTACTAAGACTAGAAGAGTCAAAGGCTACCGACGACAATTCATCCTTGCACTCGCCCGTGAAAGAGCGGTGGGGGTACTCCGGAAGGGGTACTCGAGCTTCGCTCTCGGACAACTGTTCGCTTCTAGGAACAGATAGTATCCTCCGAAAATTATCCCTGCAAATCTCCTCGCCAAAAGTAGCTAATTGTTTATATAGATAAAAGTGTAACCTTACATTTCTTGTTAAATACGATGGGATCGACTTGTCCAATATTGACCGAAATTTCGACTGAAAACAAAACTTGGATGTTTGGACCACAAAAAGAACTTCTACCACTCGATTATAGCCTGCAGTGAAAAGAACAAATAATATAAAATATAAATTTTAAAGATTTTAAACGGAACTCTTCCCACAATTTATTTGATATTTGCACATATAAGCTTGTCAAGACCACTTTGAAGGTAATAATGTCCAATTTATCTTAAAATGTGTTATGCTTTAAACTTGGTGGAGCATAGAGACTTGAGCAAATATTTTGACTACCACTTGCATAATGAAATAATACACTCCTAATGGGTGATAATTATCTATTGCATAAATCAATTTCATACTCTTGCATAAGTAATGAAGGCCTAGCATCTGGGGGATTCCCTTTCAAGGTGAACAATATAAGGCAGACCATTACTGATTTTGGTCTAATAGTTTTTTATTGGCTTTATTTGTTGGCAATGGGTGCGTGAGGGGGGCTTATTTAAAAAGTTGAGATGACAACAAGAGGTACTGTATATTCTTGGTCAGCAAAGTACTATGTGAAGTTAGACGTGGGAAATGTAAAATTTAAATATTGTATCACCAAGCTTCTATTGTGACCAGGTCAAGGTTCATGTTGTTATGGAAACAACAGCAAAATAATCCAGTGAAATAGGAATTTAATAAAATGCTCAATACAAAGGGAAAAAAGGGTAAAAGCAACTTGGGAATATAGCTGGAGATAGAGTTGATCTTGACTTGACTTGTACAACATGTTATTGCTTCACACAACTGATGATTACTGAGTGAACTATAGCTACTTTTATAACAACAGGAAATGATAAACATGCTCCTAGGGTATTGATGTAACATCCTGTGACTATGCAATTTAACAATACTGTGAATGGGTCTATACCAACACGATGCTGACATAAACTAACTCTATCACAAGTTTCGCCACCATCAGTTTAATTTCTTGTGCCACGTGACTGACTGGTTTTCATGCTTGCCGTTCCTGTTCGTTTTCAGTGTTTTACAAGAAAAGGTTCACAGCGGTAAGCTTTGTCTTCTATACATATTGCATAAGACCAGGGAACAGCAGATATAGGAGCCAGTACATTTGTGGTCACGTGAAGGATCAACTCTGTTTTGTTTTCCTTCTCCAGCCGCTGTACCCAAACACCACAGGCAACTGTACAACTGTAGACGGGCAACCAAAAGATGCTCTCAGCAACTCGAATGGAACTCATTGTAAAAGTGGCCTCGGTCTGAACGAGACAGAGTTCAATTTGATGTATTCTCTGGTTTATTGGACGTAAGTGTTAAAGGAGAACTCGGTCCGGATTCATAAAACTTACATACGAAAGAAAATGTTCGTAAGTATGACTTGCGCATACTATCTTGCGCAAAATAGTATGCGTAAGTCGTTGTTTTGATGCGTAAATTATACTTACGAACATTTTTGTTCGTACGTAAATTTTGTGAATCCAGCCCCAGGACCCTATAATTTATTTAATCTATTTAATAATTTAATTAATCAATCTAGGATTAAGCTTATCCATTTTAAATTTATTTCCTAGAAACGCGTTACTCGTAGTTTTCGGAGGTTATTTCGTGGACAAAATGGGGACCACAGGTTAGTTGATAATTAGTTTCACAATAAATATATAAGCATGATGGAACACAAGATTAGTATTTCTGTTGGTCAAAAAAACTCAGAACCAAAATACATGTATGTATCTATAATGTGATGCATCGTTTTCTTCGTTTCTCTCTCTTTCCATTCACAGTTGGGGCAATCCTGTTTTCCTCACTCACTTTGGCTGGATCAGTAACGTTTTCTATCGCGCTCTACCTTAAAGGGACACAAGCAATGTTCCCTACTCTTATGCTCGGAAGAATGATATTTGGGTAAATTATCTCCAAATTTCAGTGCGCAATCTTTATCCGTTCATCGGCATGTAGAAATATAATAATTATTTGTGTTTTTATCCTTTTTCGTTTCTACAGGATTGGCATGGGACCGTTATTGAGTATGAACCTATTTTATGTTCAGTGAATCGTTAGCAGCTTTCTATTTTTGCCTCTTTCTTCCATTTGCATCGTCTTTATTTTGTATCTCAAGTGAGTCAAATAACATACAGTACTTTATCCATATCTTTATCTTGTGTGGGTCGATTCACCATGCATGTAATACTTCATTTATCAACCTGCATCAATCTTTTTTATGTTCTAATTGCAGAAAGCAGAACATTTGCCACTTGGTTCAAGGAAAGAGAACTCGCATTTGCATTTGGCTGTACGCAGTTAGTCTCTGTAAGTCTAACTATAATGTTCCTTTCCGCACACTAGAGCATTTTATACGTGAATTACGCTGATTTATTTCAAACTTTCTTCGAACTTTGTTACCACCACAGACTTAACATCAAGCTTGTCATAAAGAACTACATTTGGTTTTCCTTCCTGTGGAGAACCGGAATCGAACTAAAATCCAGATAATCGGTACTTCTTATAATTGTTTTTGTCTGTTTATAGGGAACTGCTGCAAACTTCTTTTTTACGGCAAGTTTTGAGGAGAAATGCGGGATAAACTCAACATTCATTGGTACTGCACTTGTAACTAAACTAAACTTCAATTGTAAGAGAAATGAAATACAATTGTCTTCAATGCATACACACTGATAAGCGCGTGAATAGCTAAGAGATGCTTCAACTACTCAAAGAACTTATTTCCGCGGTGTCTGAGCTATGCCTTGTTTTGTGTTTCTTCAGTTTCCTTCGTGTGCGGTTTTGCGCTTGTGTGTACCAGAGTCACGTGCACGATGGATAAAAACAGATTGGAAAGGTATCCACTGCAAATGAGCTCAAAATTCTTATATCTCAAAAAGACTTCGATCTTTTATTCACTCTTCCTGCTGCAATTTGCTGTTCGGTTCCATGACATGCGCAATGCAACCCAGTAAACAGTTAGGAAGAGCAGATTTTGACTTTGTTTCTTTCTCCTCTCAATCATGATGAATTCATGTGTACATATAATAAACTACCCAGCAGCTTAAATTACCATGCAGTAAAAAATGTTCCTTTTTTGTATAAATTTGGGCTGACAAGATTGAGCAATTAATAATTAATTGCTCAATCTTAAAAAACAATTATTGTCTCAAGAGGCAGATCCCAGTACGATACACAATGTTGATTGGTTAATGTTGGATTAATAAAGAGACAAGTTGCAAAGTTCATTTAACAGTTACAGACAACTCCCAAGCATCAACTACACTACCGGCAAGCCACAGCAGCGCTATGCAGTATATATTACTCTTGCTAGAAGTGTGATCTCACCTTTCTTGTTAACTTCGATGGGATCAACTTGTCAAATAGTGACCAAAATATCGACCGGGAACAAAACTTGGATGTTTGGACCACAAAGAGAACTTCTACCACTTGGTTATAGCCTGCAATGAAAAGAACAAATAGTAGAAAATATAAACTCCACATTGACACACTACTGGTCTGATGAATTCTTGCTTTGAACATAATTTATTCTGCATTTAACAAAGTGTGGAGAGGATGACAGTTGACCTGCTCGTGGGAACACTTTTTTTTTTTCAGCCCAAGAGGGACACGCCCCAGCTCCCCTATGCATCAACTACAAGAGGAGGCTCACCCAAAAGGGGTTGCTTTTTGGGCCTCTGGTATCAAAAGGCTAGCTATAGAAAAACAAAGCTTTTTGATATTTATCCTGGTCATATTTCATGATAAAGAAATAAAAGCCACCCTGGAAGCAATCTTTCACCTCCAGACACACACCACCCTTCCCCCACTACATCGCTTCCACACTCTCCTCAATGTTGGTCTTAAGAACAATTACTTTTCCTTTAACAACCAGTAATCCCCCAATCCTATACTAATATTTTCATGGCTTCCCTTGAAAAACAAATACTACAACAAGCCCTAAACAAATCAACTAAAACCCTAACACGGAAAAGATTTCATTAATGACAAATTCCTTATCAGGACTCATGGCCCTGCCACCCTTACCACCTCCTCAACTCCTTCCACACTACTATCAAATTTCAAGAACAATACCCATCATCAAAAAATTTCCTAGAAACAACTATCCTCCTCACCAAACAACACACACAACAGTATAGCTCAGAAATAAGCAAACAACTCACACGCAGCAAAAACATGTGTGCATTTGAAATAACATGTTTTTTTGTATGCAAGTTCGAACACATTTTGCTTTGTTAATCATATGTACAGCTTCTGGGTGTTTTCCTTTTGTACTCTATTGTTTAAAGCGAAAAAACCCCAAGTCAAATTCCAACACACTGCATCAATTTCATTTGATTTTGCATCGCTTAAAATTCGAGCCGATGTCATTCTGAAAAATACAACATTGGGCTGATTTCTCGTGAGACCGCATCCTTCCTGGACTTGTGTTTGCAACTTAATACTGCTGATGTAAACAGCGAGGTGAAAGTTCAAATCATCAATGAAACCAGTTGAGTCCCAAACAAACAAGTATCATCAAGAAATATATTACATCCCTTGAAATTTGAGTCAAAAGTGTTCAGCAAATTGACAACTCAGCCATGCAACTACATATCACACTGTTGGCTGGGGAACACCGCCACTCTACCTACCAACAGACCTTCATCAAGGCACAAAAATAAACACAACTGTACCTCCTCCATCAACACCATAACAAACCAACAGAAGAAAGAATTCTTCCTTTTGTTGTCCCCTACAAAAACTACTAACCCTCTATCACAAAAACCCTATACAAGTACTGGTACTTGATACAACAAGACAAAGAACTATCACAACTCTTCCATAACAAACCAGTTTTTTCGTTTACTAAACACAACAACCTCAAAAACATTTTTGTCCAAAGCCGATTCCAAACAAACAAACGCCTTACAACCTCCAACAACTTATGCAACATTAGCACTACAATAATGGCTGAAACAAACAGTCCCACATCCATCAACATCGTAACAAATCAACACAACTACACATGACCAGGAATCTACACAAGAGTCAACCTCTACAAGAAGAACACCAAATCACAGATCCCCTCAACAAAAAGATGAATAACAATGGCACCTGACCCATGAAAAGAAATTACCCAGAGACAAGTTGGTCTTTTAACTGGCCACCTAAACAGAACTACAAGGGAAGGACCCAAACCAAGGGATCACAAACAATAGACTGCACAGGAACAGAAACGTCAAACACAAATAATTCAAACACCCAGAATAGAGTACAGTGGTTGAATTGTCTGTCAACAATAGAACCAAATGTCACACCGAAGCCATTAGAAAACACAAAAACATAAATACTAAGATTACATGTATATACCCTCTCGGCTCTGAAAATTATTCTTTGGAAAGAAAATTTCCACTAGAATAATTTCACAAAAAAAATGACAACAATCTGCTATGTATACAACACACTACTGAAAAGCTGTATTTGATCGTTAACGCCATGACAATATCACAAATCCTCGTTATATCTTACCTCTTTATTTGTGACAATCCAGAAAGAGATGTAACATGGTGATTTAAGACATACCAATCCTCAACAAATCATCGATATGATTAGAGCTGTAGTCACCAAAAGCTCCTTCATCCACTCGAGAGGCCACCAAAACTCTTTAGGAGCTCTACAACTGGATCTATATCACAGCAAGTCCTCGCCATAATATCACACGAACACAAGCAAGCCCACGAACGAAGAAACGCGGGAAATTCTGAATAGACCCTGTAACACAAGATGGCTGACTCCATGACTCATCACATGAACAACCGCTGAACCGTACGACATTCTCTGCAGCTTCACACGAACAATAATCAACTGTACCGGGAGGGGTTAATTATATTTATCCCCGAACGAAGTGAGGGAAATATTTACGACGCTAATGCAGTAGTATTATCGCCTTATCGGAGACTCCAAGCGTGTCGCCATCTCGAAATCTAATGTTCGTGTTACGACCTCGTCCCAAGGCCCTCCGCGTCGAGCGATCACAGCAGGCGAGGTTACATCGGCAGCTTAACTGTAAACCGCCATTTTCTTGAAGACATGCGATAGAGTACGAACTGAAGTGATTTTGTACAACAAGATGCAGATACAAGGCCAAGCAGTTCGACGGACGGCTGTAAATTGCCCGGATATTTTGCCAGTGCATGGGAGGCAAGCTTTACTAGACGTAAAGCGGATTCTTTAAGGCCCAACTGGTCGACCTGAACACAATCCTAGACGCCAGTATTGTGTTAAAACGCAGACACTTCTTCAGAAAGGAATAGCAAAATACAGTCGGTGGAAATCGAACAATCACTGTGGCAAATTTCACCTTTCGCAATAACAGGAATGCAGTTTTCAGAATCCAAGTTTGACAAGATGACAACACAATACAATGGAAAGTGGAATTTTCGTACTGTATGAGGACTGCTCTATACAGTGTATTTTGAAATCATTGAAGACGTAAACAATAGTGTTTTGGGTTTTGTTTCCTTTGCTGGAAAAGAGCTAAAGCTATATGGCTTTCAGGAACCGGTGAGTTTTGAAAATTTAATTCAATTAACGTTAAATACACTTTTGTTAAACGACGGTCGTGTTATCATTGGTATTTCAACAATTGGCGTATATTTTGTCGTTTGATGCCCCGGTAACTGTGATGAAGGCCAATTAGGATTATACTGTGATCTTTTCCCTGGTTTTCAAAGCTATTTCAGAGTGCCTTCGTGCAAGATTGTGTCATCCGATTCCTGACATGTTTGCATAATTTCATTGACAGTCTGACACATGCTATGAAGTTTTGTCGCCGCGTTTGTTGGCACACTGTATTCAAGGATAAAATGTAACCGGGTTAAAATGCTTTTGCTTTTTGAAGGCTATTAAAGTAGAAAATATCCGGCCACTGCTTTCCAAATTAAACAATGTGTCTACTAGCGGGACCCCCGTAAGATACTCGCTCAACCCAATCGCACTTTGTATTATTTAGTGACCGGGTTTGCTCGCTCAATAAAATCGGACCTTGTATTATTTAGTGACTTGATTTCTTTTTTCTGTCAAAGATTTTAAAATCGTCAAACGCAGTTTGAAAAGTTTTTGTGTTCAAAATTGAATCCCTGCCAAAATTCACACGATTCCGAGACTTCGAAAGCGTGTAAACAAGCGACTCGCTTTGACGGTTCTAAATTTGGCACACACACACACACACACAAAAACAAACACACGTATGTGGTTAGGATAAAGCATTGGCTGGAGAAATCGCGGCTTTTCTTGAAATTCATAAAAACTTCGGTGTCCAAGATCGACTTTGCTTGGCTTTCAAGCCTCGGGAGTATTCTGTAGTTGCGTGTAAATGTTTTCTCAGCGAATTTTGAAGTTCAGCTAGTGTCTACGAAAATTGCAGACTGTGCACGTTGTCTGAACTAAACCAGACTTCGTGTGACAAAGATTTTTTTTAACGGCCGACTGGTGACGTCGCTACACAGCCGTGGTTTGCAAAAAAATTTAAATAATCTCCGAACGGAAAATAAACAAGAATCCCGCTTTCCGAAAACCCACTACTGAGCGAGGGGATATCTGCGATTATCGTATTTCTAGTACGGATAGTGGCCAAAGTTTTTACAATTTTACGTATTTTAGAATTTTCTTTTAATTCATAAACATTCTCCTTTGTTTCGATCACGCGATATTTTACTTAGCCAGGATTAAACCACCACTGTACTGGTAAAATATTAAGCACGGTATATATTTTCACTCTCGATCAATAAACTTGTTCTTTATCCATGCTCGCTTCTCTGCAAGAACTCCGTATTTTCCACATCAGCCTCAAAACACCACGCTTACTCCTGCTTCTCCTTTCCCGCGCTTTGTGCTTTTATACCACCCCTTCCCCACTTCCCACAACGCAAGCCTCCATTTCTCTCCCCACTCCCCCTCGACCGCACCTGCCAATCGCCGCTGTACACACTACCCTGTGGTCTCGTCATCACACAATTACTTCCGCTCCTCATTAGCCGCATATTCGCTAGCTCCACCTCTTCCCCTCCAGTCACTATTTCGGAATTCCATTGCTTTCGACTCGGCCTCATTTGCTACTGCCACTCGCACCTGCAACATAGAATGAAAAACACGAAAGACGTCGCGCAACGAATAGGTCTGTTCCGGCAAATATAGGCCTTCTGGTAAAATTAGAGGTAAGACTATCATTGGTCATCTCTTATGCTGAAATTGTGACCGTTCCTCCCACTTTGTTCCTTTCCCCCCGCAATTCGATTTGGGCCAAAACTTCGCAACCGTTCAACTTGCAGTGCATAGATAGGTGCGCGTCTACCATTTCGAAACACGTACCATGCAAGGACCTTTCACATTCATGGGCCAGTCACGCTACTCTACCCTTAATGAGAATAGCATGGTTGTCTCAACGGACATTTCCTTAAATGGTCACATATTCAACGCACCTACGAGCGCTCATTCCCAATCTTCCTATATCGTGATTAACATAAATTCCTGGCTTCCATACCCAAATACCCCAGATATGTCAGTTAAATATGTGTCTATTCTTGTTCTTGTTCTTTTCGGTGCTAATATCCTAATTTACATCAATGGACAAGGTTCCAGGTTCCTGCGGAGTACAGTGCTCCAAGAACGTGAGTTGAAAACTGTCGAAAATCAAAACCAAAGGATTGACACTAGCCAATCAATGTGGCGAGAAAGAATACGTTTGACCAGTTAAAAGCACGAGCAAAATCAAAACCAAAACCAAGTAATTGCGATTGATTTTAACCAGTCAGCAGCGCTAGAACAAGCCATCGCCACTTGCTTTCTTGCGTGAGAATATCACAACCTGGTTTTGTTTTTGCTCTTGATTGGCCAAGAATGCTGCTAAATTGTTAGGACTTGACGGAAAACGTAGCAAACGCAAAAGTAAAGCAATCATCATCAAGCACGTTTATTACTATATTACTATAATAAATTGTTTACAAAGAAAGAGTAGAAAACAGATTCAGGTAATGGTTACTCAGATATAACTATGAAGCTAATCGAGCTGAGTAACTGCATTTGCTATAAGTAATAACACGATTACTTTGGACAGTCATCCGAAAACGGCTCTACAATAAAAACCTTGATATTTCATCTATTATATTTATCATGCGGAATATAGAATAGTGAGCAAGTCTCACGAATAAAAATTGTTATCATGATCAACTATTGAAAGTATCTAAAATACTAAAAAAAAGTCCTATGTACATTTTCCGACACACGAACGCAATTGCCACTTACAAACAGTAATTTCAATCGGAAAGCGTAGCAAACGCAAAACGTAAAGCAATCACACGAATACTTTCGACAGTCTTCCGAAATCGGCTCTACAATAAGAACCTTGGTACTTTCATCTATTATAGTAAGCATGCGCAAAAAAAGAATAATAAACTAGTCTCACGAATAAAGATTGTTCTCATTATCAACTAATGAAATAATCTAAAACATCTTACATATATTTTTCGAAACACGAACGCAATTGCCACTATATAAGTACTAATTTACTCAGATGGGCAATACTTGCGGTCTATATTTTGTAGTGTCCTGTCTTACTATAAACAGTAACGTCTTCCCCAAGAAGTGCAAAAGATGCCCAGTAACGAGGATGGCCATATTTCTTGAGTTTTCTCGTGGCTTGCATGGCTTTGTTGAGTGCCTCGTTTGCACTGTCCCCACTTGTCAGGTTCTCGTAAAAACGATACATCCAACACAAAGTGGCGCCATCGTCAACCGCCCATAGCGTTACAAGAACTGCGCGAGCTCCAGCTCCGAGAAATGCACGAGCGATCCCGACTACACCCTCTCCCCTGACTTCACCGCAGCCGCTATAACAACAACTAAGAACGACCAGCTTTGCTCTAATGCGTTTACCTTCGAGATCGGATATGAGCAGCATGATATCTTCAGCATTGTTGATGATGTTAGTATCAGGAGGAGCGAGCAAGATTTCTCCCCTCTCTGCATCTCCATGAGCTGAAATGTGAATCAAAACGGCATTCTCGACGTTCTGTAGAAACCTTTTTTTAGTCGCTCTTTTCCCCAAAATTGGCTTAACCCCGAGCATCTCTCCAATTGTTTCGACTTCTTTCTTTGCAAACTCTAGTCTTTCCACATTAAATACTTTGTCACCTTTCCTAATTGTTCCTACCTTTGGGTCTCCTACTATTAAGGGTGTTGTTAGGCCTGTCGGTGTTACTGGGCGTTCGAGGATCATCTTTGCTGTTGTTAGTGATGGAACGAGTCTCAATCGTACGGAATCGACCAAGTACTTCCCGTTTTCATCCAGAAGAGCGGCAAATGGGACCAGAGCAAGTCGACCATCAGGGACAACAACTACTTGTGACCCTACCAGGTACTGCCGCACAGGCTTCAGAAGAATCTCGTACAGATCTTGTAGCAGACAGTTAAGCATTGGGTCGTCCGGTGTTTGAGGGTTGGTAGAGATCCCAGTCTCGCCTTGAAGTGCTGATCCGTTCGTATTGTTTCCTTTTTGTTCTTCCGCAGGCGTAGGACGAGAGACTCTGGGCTGGAATACTGCTGGTTCTGGAATCGAGCTAGAAGGCACTGCGGCAAAAGGAAGCCCAAGTTCCGGTTCCTTCTTAGTACGTTGTAAACTTTCTGGGTACAAAAACAATAATGAGCGGTCTTCACACCTGTCAGACCCACGTGGTTTCATCAACTCTACAGCCTTGTTAATCAATGAAGTTAGATCTTCAACAGACTGAAATAAATCCGTTTCAATATACGTCTTCCTGGACTGTTTTGACACTCCAGTACCATGTTCGTGAAACACTATGTCTCCATTTGGCTGTACAACCCAAGTGTAAACTACGCGGGCAAATAATGTAAAGAAGACGACTGTGCTTTCCAGAGCCTTGGCCACTTTACAGATTCCACAGAGGTCTGAAACCTTGTCTCCAATGACCATTTCATGTGCGCAAGAGTTGGAGGAACGCATTAGTTCAGCCAGTGCTATTGCGCGTCCTTTTTCGGCAATAATAAGGGCTTTGCCTCTTTTCTTCAGGAAAAAAAGTGTTCGGATCAAATTTCGATAGGTAAAAATATACGTGTCGATAATAGAAACTTTATATTTATCAAAGTTTGGAGAATTCTGAAATAAATATTCGTAGCACACTATACTTTTTCTAAAATTACTTTCAGCCTTGCCATGCTGACCGACAATAGCATAACAATTTCCAATATTATTATAGGCAGTTCCTTCGCCCTGCTTGTCCCCAATGTCTTTTGCATTAGTTAGCTGCATTTCCAAATACTTAATAGCCTCGGTGTACTGACCGAGAGACTTATAACAATTCCCAAGGTTGCCATAAGCCCATCCTTCGCCTTGCTTGTTCCCAATGTCTTTTGCAATTGTAAGTCGCATTTCCTGATACTCAACAGCCTTGGTGTATTGACCGAGAGACTGATAACAAATTCCAAGGTTGCCATAAGCAATTCCTTCGCCTTGCTTGTCCCAAATGTCTTTTGCAATAGCAATTAGCATCTCTTGATACTTGATAGACTTGGTGTACTGACCGAGAGACCCATAACAAATTCCAAGGTTGCCATAAGCACATCCTTCGCCTTGCTTGTCTCCAATATCTTTTGCAATAACAAGTCGCATTTCCTGATACGTGATAGCCTTTGTGTACTGACCGAGAGACGCATAACAATTTCCAAGATTGCCATAAGCAATTCCTTCACAACGCTTGTCATTAATGTCTTTTGCAATAGCAATTTGCATCTCTTGATACTTGATAGCCTTGGTGTACTGACCAAGAGACTGACAACAAATTCCAAGGTTGCCATAAGCAATTCCTTCGCCTTGTTTGTCCCCAATGTCTTTTGCAATTGCAAGTCGCATTTCTTGATACGTAATAGCCTTCTTGTACTGGCTGAGAGACTCATAACAGTTTCCAAGGTTGCCATAAGCATTTCCTTCGCATTTCTTGTCCCCAATGTCTTTTGCAATAGCTATTTGCATCTCTTGATACTTGATAGCCTTGGTGTACCGACCGAGAGAGCAATAACAATTTCCAAGGTTGCCATAAGCACATCCTTCGCCTTGCTTGTCCCTGATATCTTTTGCAATAGTAAGTAGCATTTCCTGACACTTAATAGCCTTTGTGTACTGACCGAGAGACTCATAACTATTTCCAAGGTTGCCATAAGCTCGTCCTTCGCCTTGCTTGTCCCCATTGTCTTTTGCAATAGCAATTTGCATCTCTAGATACTTGATAGCCTTGGTGTACTGACCGAGAAAATGATAACAATATCCAAGGTTACCACAAGCACCTCCTTCGCCTTGCTTGTCCCCAATTTCTTTTGCAATAGTAAGTAGCTTTTGCTGATATTGAATAGCCTTGGTGTACTGACCGAGAAACACATAGCTATTTCCAAGGTTGCCATAAGCTCGTCCTTCGCCTTGCTTGTCCCCAATGTCTTTTGCAATAGCAATTTGCATCTCTTGATACTTGATAGCCTTAGTGTACTGATAGAGAGACTGATAACAAATTCCAAGTTTGCCATACGCAGTTCCTTCGCCTTGCTTGTCCCCATTGTCTTTTGCAATAGTAAGATGCATTTCATGATACCTGAGAGCCTTAGCGTACTGACCGAGAGACTTATAACAATTTCCAAGGTTGTCATAAGCTCTTCCTTCGCCTTCCTTGTCCCCAATGTCTTTTGCAATTGTAAGTCGCATTTCCTGATACTTAATAGCCTTGCTGTACAAACTGAGAAATTGATAACAAATTCCAAGATTTCTATAAGCTATTCCTTCGACTCTCTTGTCCCCAATCTCTTTTCCAATAGCAAGTTGCGCTTCAAAATGTTCTTTAGCTTTTTCGTACTTTCCGATAGAACAGCAGCGGTGCCCAATGTTGTTATGAAGTTTCCATTGAAGGTCCTTGTTGTTAGTTACTCTTGCGAAACTTAAATCATTAATGAGAGCCTGCAGTTTCTCCATTGAGCACAAATGGTGTCCTTTTGCAGAAAATAACACTTGTTAGTAATTAATGGCATTGTGGACAGTAGTTGAAAATTGACTCTATTTAGATGCAGCTTTGATAGTCACACGATAAGAACAGACGTGTTTTTTTTTTTTTAATTGTTGGGCTGGCGACAGCTTTTCAGTTTGTCACCTTTGAAAATGGAAAAGGAAATTTTAAGCCATGGAATATCCTCTAATAAGCCCCTCTCTCCAATAAGAAACCCCTTCTCTTCCCTCTAAAAGGTATAATTTTGAAATAAGTCCCCCCTTCCCCTCCTAAAAGCACAAGACACATTAGAACTTTACATTTTGTTGTCCGCACATTTTTAACGAAGCCCCCCACCCTTCTGACCCACTCTCTCTCTCTGCAATTTCAGATTGAGTGAGAGTGGACTCGACGGCCTTTTACTGAAGGATCGATTCTACCTTGAACGCCAAGTTTATACATGTCTTCGCAGCTAGTTAACCAGCGCGAAACAGGCTTCCGTAAACTCGAGTTGTCTCTTCCCCGAGCCAAAATGTCTGTATGAAAAAAAGTTGTCCCGCCGGCCAGAGTTGTCCGCCTTGCCGAGGCGAGACATCTCGCCCTCCCGAGCTGTCTAGCCTCGTGTAAATTGGTTGAATTTTTCAAAGGAATAAGTGAAAAGTTAGGGTAACACGGAGGAAGAGTTGTCTCGGGTACCCAGGACAACTTTTCTCCATATAAACGGGGCGTTTAATTAGACGTGATGTGTCGTGCAGATCCTTAACTAGTAAAAAAAAAACTACTTTAACTAGAAAGTAGTTCACTTACATATAGCATCGAGCACCGATCTTCATGTATCAACTGCTCCTCTCGATGTACGGTAAACGTAAGTCATTCATATTTTTATCACAAAATAGACAGTCCACTAGATTTACTTATTGAAAGTTCTAACCGCACACAAACAGTGTTGAAGGCTCGAACAAATTGCATGGCGAAAAAGGGCGAAATTTCGCAAGAGGAGAAAGTTGGACGAAATTTCGATGCCCCAATTGTTTTGAACTGTTCAAAATTTCGCTCTTGTCGCGTGAAATTTCGTGGATTGCATAAAAATTTCGTTCTTGTCGGCGAAAAATCGCGCGAATTGTCAAACAGGCTGTACTTTCGCATTTTGATGACAAGATCCTTCGGTAATCTATGACATTACATATTTACACACCAACTGAATACAGTGCTGAAAATTACCATCTTTTTGTGGATGATCAATTCGAGATATCAGAAACAGATATCAGCCTTTTGATTATTTCATTCAGTTGTTATTGTGAATGGGCATCACTGCCTTTGTTGTCTGGGCAGCTAGCACATGACGTCATTAGAAGAGTCAAGCCTCTAGCATGATGGAGTTCGAAACTCACCAAATAATAACTTCACTTTCATAAAAACAGTGTTTTTTTGTCAAAGATGTTTGATACTTCATATCATTTTTTTTACATCGCCACTTAGGCGTAGGGCCTCTGTGAATATCGTATTTCTAGTAGGTAACTGCGAAATAAAAATCAAAAGCTGCATGTATATTTACACACAAACAAAATGCGTTAACATGCAGCAGGAGGAAACTGTACTGTACAAAAATTTAATACACTAAGTCGAATCGTCAAAGAAAACCCGAAAAACGTCTAGCAAGGTCGTAAAATCTAAGCAAGTTTATCAACATTTAGCAAACAGGACACCATGGACTGCTACAACAATAGAATGATGGACATTTTAAAGCAAGAATAATGATATAAAGAACGGTCACTTCATTATTATGGCTATCTGGCTCGATTAGCCCTAATGACTATTCCAGATATAGCCGGTACCTTAATGCCTGTACCCATTACCTACATGTCAATATGTACTATTATATACCAAAGTACAAATAAAGAACTGTCTGTCTGTCTGTGTTATCGAAAATTGCACAACTGAGTACTTTGGTTTCACAAATAACCGTAACGATGCAGATGCTACGCACACCAAATCTAAGAGAATTGGAAGAAGGAGATTAGAAAAAGAAAACAAATACATTGATTTTCACCTTAAAATCGAAGTTTTTTTTTGAAATGGCCAACAGCTGACGTTATGGGGTCGAAGCCTGGCTGTACAGGTGAAAATGTGAAGTAAAACTAAGGTTTTCCTCTGGTGAATCGTCTGGCGCTCGTTAATCTTAGAGATTTGTTTGACGCACACCTTACGTTAGGCATTTAGTTAGACACCCCCAGCCCCCTCCCAACCATTAAAATATTTTGCGGTTGAAGTCATAGAATGCAACTACTATATTTGTACGTCCTGAACGACATATTGACAATTACAATTATTAAAAAGACGTTATCGATTTTCCACTTCGATTATTAGAACCCTTTGCATTCTTCTCCGCACGGCTTTGGCCGTGATTCACGATTTTGCGTAACTATGCGTAACTATAACTATCCCGTTGCGTCGTTAGTCGTATATTGGGTAATCACACAATTTGTTCCTTTACCTCATGTATCATTCTGGCTTCGATTTTCCCCAACAGATCCGGGCAATGATGTGGACATCATGTTGGACCGCCAGATCAACTATCAACCCCTTACCCCCCCCCCCACCTTCGCCCACCAAACGTTTATTTTACGTTATTTAATAAATAATATGTCGACGAACCCTAAAACCCCCTTGCTTTTGCTTCAATGCTATCGAGTAGATAAGATGTGGTTTTTATAGGAGTTGTCTCTCGTATAGATTGACAGTCAGTACTGATGCGTCAATGTGAATATTTTAAGTAACAACACAATAGTTAGGCAGAAGCGAGCGCTAAAAAATATGTATGTATATGGAACACTTATTTCTGTCTTACGAGGCTTATCTTCTATACCACGAGAGAATCCAACTCCGTCTGTCAATGAATGTCAGCAAATGCTGTTTATATACACAATATAAATGAAGTTTAGAAATGCCCCGTTACACTTTATGGTTCGAAAGCGGGAAAATTTCGGGGGAAAACCCGCAGTTCGAAACCAACAAGAATGAAAGTGTAATAGATTTTAATTTTAGAAATTTAGAAACCTTTTGTCCAAATTCCATACGACAAAAGCCTGTGATTCAGGTTGGACAGTTTTGAGTCGCATAGTAAACAACTATTATTCGATTCCAAATGAAGAATATCAGTTAAAATCACTCTGGAATCTTCCTTGAGGCACGTTCGATTGGGTCTATTCCGGAATAGGAATAGCGATACTAATTGATGAAATATTCTGCTTTGGAGCTGAATTATGCTAAGATGTATCGCGAGCTGTTCGAAATATCAGTGTGAAGATTTTGAAAACAGTCCCGAAAAAACTTCCCCCTAAACAAGCAAAATTACTTATTTTACGGTTTTTAAGGCAAAGGGCTAGAACTGGCGAGGTTTACTGAGCTGAGAAAACCGAGCGGTACAGAGGAAAATGGCCATACCAATTTCATGGAGTATTGTGTTATTACTATACATCTGAACACGTAAAGTAAAATGGCAAACAAAACCCGAAAACCTACGACCATTCAAACAAACGTTGTCAAAAAATACACTTGATGGCAGCTAAGCGCCATTATTACCTATTATTAAGGAACGAATAAAACATCACTTCACTTGTTTGAAATAAAATCTCCGGGAAATCAACTAAGACTAGAAGACAGAGCCAAAGGCTACCGACGACAATTCATCCTTGCACTCGCCCGGGAAATGGGGAAGGGGTACTCCGGCTTCGCTCTTGGACTGCAACTGTTCGCTTCTCGTAACAGATAATAACCTCGGACAATTATCCGTGCAAATATCCTCTCTAAAAGTACCTTATTGTTTATATAGCTAGAAGCGTAACCTTACCTTTCTTGTTAACTGCGTTGGGATCAACTTGTCCAATGTTGAACAAAATATCGACCGGGAATAAACTTGGATGTTTGGACCACAAAGAGAACTTTTACCACTCGATTATCGCCTGCAGTGAAAAGAGCAAATATTAGAAACATAAACTTCACAATGATGCACCACTGGTTTGGGGAAATCTTCGCCTTTAACATATTCATCGTTGCGATTAATAAATTGTGGAGAGGAAAACTACTAGAAACCACTAAAAACATATAACATACGCTGATATAATAAAGAAAGGAAATAGACGAAACAACAACTATCGGGAAGAGGATCCGACGAACCGGATATCACACTCCATATCCAACACACAGCTAATAGCAACAGGAACTGAACCAGCTACAATGGCGAATCAACAATTTCTCAACCGCCGACGAAAAACACGGAATGTATCAAAAAACGGTCCAACTGCCTTCTCCACAAAAGGCAGTCACACAACATTAATGATGAACGCACTGGAGGGTAATACACAAGCCACAAGGGTTTTAACCGACTTGCATTGTCAGTCGTATTGGGAAGTTATACAATTTGTTCCTTTACCTCATGCATCATTTTGGCTTCGTTTTTCCCCAAAAGCTCAACGCAATGATGTGAAAAATCTTGGTCTGCCAGATCAACTACAGCCCCTGCCCCCTTTCCGCCCTTCTACTAACTTCTCTCACCAAACATCCATTTTACGTTAACTGATGAAAATGTCGACGACCCCTTAAACTCCCTTGCTTGTAATGCTTCAATGTTATCGAGTAGAGAAGATGTAGTGCTTATAGGAGTTGTCTCTCGTATGGATTGACAGTCACTGCTGATGCATCAGTGTGAATATTTTAAGCAGCAACAGAATAATTTAGGTAGAAGCCAGTGCTAAAAATCTATGTATGTATATAGAACACTTCTCACTACGATTTCAACTTACGAGGCTTACCTTAATACTACAAGGGAATCCAACTCCGTCTGTCAATGAATTTCAGCAAACTGTTTATATACACAATATAGACGAGGTTTTAAAAATGCCCCGTTACACTTTCTGGTTCAAAAGCGGGAAACTTTCAGGGGAAAACCCGCAGTTCGAAACCAACAAGAGAGGGATCATGTGTACTTTAGCTGCCGTCGGCCGACGTATCGACCGATACGTTGGCCGATGCGTCGGCCGACAGTCGATCAATGTGTCGGCCGACGTATCGGCCGACTGTCGACCGACTGTCGACCGACTGTCGACCGACTGTCGACCGACTAGACCGTAGGCCGACTGTCGGTGGCTGGCCGACAGTCGACCGACAGTCGGTCGCCAGTCGGTCGACAGTCGGCCGACAGTCGGCCGATGTTGATCAAACGTCGATCGACTGGTGGTTGACCGTTGACCACCGAGTTAATTGTTCGATTTTTATACGTTAACAAAAACATCGGATTTGGTACAGGACCACTTGAAAGTGAATCCATGACTGTTAGTGCGATATATTTGTTCATAATGCCTTTAACACAGGAGTGAAACCCTAAACAACACCGTCTGACAGAAATGAGATTTACTGTCCCACGAGTGACTGCACGTTTATTGTCTTTCGTTTCCGTCTTATACGGCATCCGATGGTAGTCGTATATTAGCGAGTTTTACGAATCAGTGAAATGCAATCTCAAAGCATGTTAATGTGAATACCAACAGCAAAGCAGAAGCACCAAACTTCAAATACTAGAATACTAGAATATTAATTGCAAAAAAATTAAATTGTGATTAAAGTACAGTCCGTGTTAGTACAAAAATTCCTGCCGACTGTCGGCCGATTGTCGGCCGATCGTCGGCCGACTGCCGGCCGACTGTTGGCCGACACTGTATCGACCGACGTGTCGGCCGGTTTAGCCACCGACAGTCGACCGACTGTCGGCCGACGCATCGGCCGACGTATCGGTCGATACGTCGGCCGACGGCAGCTAAAGTACACATGATCCCAAGAGAGAGCGCATTCGATTGGGTCTATTCCGAAATAGTAATAGCAATAGATCGATAACCTATTTTGCTTTGCAGCTGAATTAAGCCGAGATGTATCGGGAGCTGTTTGAAATGTCAGTGTGAAGGATTTGTAAACAATCCCAAAAAACATTTCCCCCGAACAAGCAAAACTTTGGATCATTTCAGCTATTCCTATTCCGGAATACGGTCAATCGAACGCACCTTTAGATTCGAGTAAATCCGCTGGCTGCTGCAGTAGTAGGTTTACATATTTTACAAGGAAATTGTCCTCTTATTCTCATGGCAATTACTCATCCTGGCATTTCAAGGCAGGGCTGGAACCGGCGAGATTACTGAGCTGACAAAACCGAGCGGTACAGAGGCAAATGGCCATACCAACTTCATGGAGTATTGTGTTATTACTACATATCTGCACACGTGAAGTAAAAGTATTGTCAAACAAAACCTGAAGACCTACCACCATTGAAACAAAAGTTATCAAGAAGTACACTTGATGGCAGCTGAGCTCCAGTACTAACTTTTATTAAGCAACGAATAAAACTCTTCGCTCTCGGACAACCGCTCGTTCTCGTAACAGATAATATTCTCGGACATTTATCCAAGAAAATCTCCTCTCCAAAAGCAGCTTATTGTTTATACAGGTAGAAGCGTGATCTTACCGTTCTTGTTAACTACGATGGGATCGACTTGTCCAATATTGACCAAACTATCGACCGGGAACAAAACTTGGATGTTTGGACCACGAAGAGAACTTCTACCACTCGATTATCGCCTGCAGTGAAAAGTACAAACAGTAGTAAATATAAATTTCACAATGACACACTGGTAATCTGGGGAAATCTCGGCCTTTAACATATTCGTCGTTGCGAGTAATAAATTGTGGATTAGCTAACTACAATCTATCAATCTCACATCACCAGAACGATACATAAGTTCAAAATGTGATAATTCTTGTACGTCTCCCCACTTTATTTGGCTTGGAAAACAAGATTTCAAACGGAACTCTTCCCACAATTTATTTGCTATTTGTATATACATATGTATATGTCCGATTTATGGCCCTTAACGAGTCAACTGTAAATGTTTTCCGTTCAGGAGAGGCATGCCCCAGAAGGATTGAGTTTAGACCAGTGACAAAGAAACGTTATCCCCGAACGAAGTGAGGGAAATACTCACGACACTAATGCAGTAATATTATACCGCCTACTTGGGGACTCCAAGCCTGTCGCCATCTCGAAATTTAACGTTGTCTGTCAGTCAGTTTGTTTGTCAGTCAGTCTGTCGTACGACTTTAGGCGCGGTTACCCCGCTAACCAATAACAAAGGCCGGATCGATCACGTGTGCCCTGTTGTTTTACTCGGAATAACTTAGAGAAATTAGATTTGAACGAAGCATTTAGATTTGAACGAAGCAACAATATATCGTAGCTGCGTTCACGAAAATGGAAAACTTAACTGAAAAACTTGAAACACAGCAGTCTCGCGAAGCTCCTCTTCAAATGAGAAGGGAACAGGCACGAGCAAGGCGAAATCGTGAAACGAGCGAATAACAGCGCATGAATGCCGATCGAAAGCGACATGAACAGAAGCGGGTAACGCAGACAATTCCGCAAAGAGAACAGCGCTTGAACGCAAATCGGAAACTTCAGGAGAAAAAGCGGGCCGAAGAGAAGACTCCGCAAAGACAACAGCGCATGAATGCCGACCAAAAGCGACATGAACAGAAGCGGGTAACACAGACAACTCCGCAAAGGGAACAGCGCTTGAAAGCAAATCGGGAGCTTCAGACGCCGTTTTGTGTTAAACTCAGATACTTATTTAGAAAGGACAAGCAACAAAGGTTAGTCAGTGGAAATCGAACAATCACCGTGACAAATATATTCTATCCCGTATAGCTTGTAACTCGATCACTTCAAGAATGTATTAAAATCTGTATGCTGATCATTTTCCCTCGAAGTATTGTTTTACTACGCTTCTGTCGCCAGTTTCGGCTACCGTATTCGCTCAGAGCAATCGGAACTTGGAGTCTTGAATGATTTAGTCAGATGTCTTATTTTTCTGTAATCTGACACGCGGTGATTGCAGCGAGAATCGTTCACAAGCCCTTAGAAGTATTACTGGGTCTGAAGCCCGTGTATAATTTGAAGTAAACTGTTCAAGTTTTGCTTTGATTCTGGGAGAAATCTTGCTGTTTTGAGTGGGTTCACATACAAAACAATTCGAGCTCATTAAATATGCATGCCTGAGTCTGGTGCATGCAGTAGTAAAAACAAATCGCACAGGAAGCCTATTTAATTGTACTGCCTATGAATTCAAAATTGGAAAATCAGTGTTCCTTTTTTCCCGTACTACGACGGCCGACCAACTTCAAACTTTGAGTATTAAATTTCGAGAACGTGCTTGGCAGACTGTATGAATTAATTTGACGTGCCGACCGTGGGAAATACGTACTTCGTCACGCAATCGATTCTTTTTTCAACGCAAAAGTATAACACACACCATTCTTTTTCTCCTTCCTTTGCGTGTAGCACTTGAGTTCGAAGAAAAGATTGAGTCAACATTTCGGTAAAACAAAGGCTACTCTTGTTGGGAGTTACCAAAGTAAAAGTCCCATCAATGGCAGAGTGAGGGGGTATCTGCGATTATCGTATTTCTAGTATATAACTCAGCGAATCTAACAAACCTATGCAGTCAGCGAGCACGCCCATTCTTTATATAGCTCGTTTCGCAAAATACAGTTTTTTCGAGTTACGTATTTCCGGTCGGGATTCTAACCGATTTTGCGGGGAAGGATTGTGTTTATACCAGTGACAAAGAAACGTTATGTGTAACTCAGCAAGGCTAACAAACCTATGCAGTCAGCAAGCACGACCGTTTTTTATATAGCTCGTTTCGCAAAATACAGTTTTTTTGAGTTATGTATTTCCGGTCGGGCTTCTAACCAATTTTGCGGGGAAGGATTGTGTTTATACCAATGACAAAGAAACGTTATGTATAACTCAGCAATTCTAACAAATCTGTGCAGTCAGCTAGCACGACCGTTAGTTATATAGCTCGTTTCGCAAAATACAAATTTAATTCTCCATTAAAATTCGAAGCGCAAGTATAGTCTATATACGTCTCTTAATGATTGCCGAAGCCGTCAGCGTTTGTTTATCTGTCGGCTGCACACTCTTTCATTTATATTAGGTCGTCATTCTGCTAAGTTCGTTTCATTTCGTTTCATTTTGTTTCGTTTCGTTTCGTTTCGCAAATTACAGTAAGCCGTTTCATTCACGAGACACAAAACCCTCAAAGACATCCTTGTCCGAAGCTGATTCCAAACAAACGTTCTACAACCTCCAGCAACCTACGCAACACTAGCACTACAATAAAAAAGCAGTTCCACGGCATAACAAGTCAACACAACCACACGTGACCAGGACTCTACACAAGAGTTAACCTCTATAAAAAGAACACCAAACCACGGATCCCATAAACATAGAGATAAATAATAATGGAACCTGACCCAAGAAGAGAATTAAATTAGCCAGGGACAAGTTGGTCTTTTAACTGGCCACCTAAACAGAACTACAAGGGAAGGACCCAAACCAAGGTATCACAAACAATAGACTGCACAGGAATAGAAACTTTAAACACAAATAGTTCAATCACAATAATCAATCATCAGTCATCAATAATTCAATCATCAATCACACGTAATAGAGTAGTAGAATTGTCTGTCAACAACAGAACCAAATGTCACATAATATATACAAAACATAATTACTAAGTTTACAATCATGTATATTCTCTCTCAGCTCTGACAGTTATTCTTTGGAAAGAAAATTTTCTATATGCTATGTACACAGCACCCTAATGAAAAGCTGTACTTGATCGTTTACGCCATGATAACATCACAGATCCTCGATAGATCTTACCTCTTTATTTGTAGCTATCCACAAATAGATGTAACATGGTGATTTAAGACGTACCAATCCTCAACAAATCATCGATATGATTAGAGCTGTAGTCATCCACTCGAGAGGCCACCCTAACTCTTTAGGAGCTATTCATCTGGATCTATGCCACAACAAGTCCTCTCCATCATATCACTTGAACACAAGCAAGCCCACGAACGAAGAAACCCGGGAAATTCTGACTAAGCCTGGCACACAAGATGGCTGACTCCATGACTACTCTACATGGACAACCGCTGAACGATACTCTGTTTACTGCAGGTTCACACGAGCAACATTTAACTGTCCAGGGAGGTGTAAAATATATCACGGGTGGCCAAAATTTTTACAATTGTACATATTTTAGAATTTTGTTCTAATTCGTAATTATTCTCCTATTTTTCAATTACGCGATATTTTACTTGTCAAGATTAAATCACCACTTTATGTAAAATATAAAATATTAAGCACGATATATATTTTCACTCTTGATCAATGAACTTTTTCTTTGTCCTATGATAAACACATTCTCACTTCTCTGCAAGAACACCGTATTCTTTACATCAGCTTCAAAACGTAACACATACTTCAGCTATGGTTTAGTGTCTTCTTTCTCGCGCTTTCCTGCCGCGTAACGTCATCACACGCTCCCCACTGGCCGCATACTCGCAAGCTCCTCCCCCTCCGATCACTCTTCGGAATCATTGCTCTTGACTCGGCCTCATCTGCTACTGCCACTCGCAACTGCAACATAGAATGGAAACCACAAAAGAACTCGCGCAACGAATGGGTCTGTTTCCGCGCATTATAGGCCTTCTGGTAAATTTATAAGTAAGATTATCATTGGTCATCTCTTATGCTGAAGTCGTGACCGTTCCCTCCCACTCTGTTTTCCTTCCCTTCATAATTCGATCTGGGTCAAAACTTCGCAACCGTTGAACGCATACAGACAGGTGCGCGCCTACCATTTCGCAAACATGTACCATGCAAGGAACTTTCACATTCATGGGCCAGCCACGCTACTCTGCCCCTGATGAGAATAGCGTGGTTGTCTCGACGGGCGATTCCTCAAATGGTCACATGTTCAACACACCTACAAGCGCTCGTTCCCAATCTTCATCTTCCGTGATTAACATAAATTCCTGGCTTCCAAGCCTGAACACCCCAGATATGACAGTTAAATATGACAGTTAAATATGACAGTTAAATATGTGTTTATTGTTGTTGTTGTTTTTTTTCTTTTTGGTGCTAATATTCTAATTTACATCAATAGAAAAGGCTTCCAGATTCCTACGGAGTAGTGCTCCAGGGACGTGAATTGAATTTGTTTTAACACAAGTGAGCGTGATCCACTGCATAGAGTCCTTTTCGGAGGTCTATCGAAAATCAAAATCAAAGTAATAACACTAGCCAATCAATGAGGCGAGCAAAAACACGTTTGACCATTTAGAACGACGAGCAAAACCAAAACCAAAACCAAAACCAAGTAAATGCGATTGGTTTTACGAACCACTTGCTTTCTTGCGTGAGAATATCGCAACCTGGTTTTGCTTTTGCTCTTGAATGGCCAAGAATGCTGCTACATTGTTAGGACTTGACGGAAAGCATATAGCAAAGGAAAACCTAAAGCAATCACCATCAAGCAAGTTTATTACCATATCATGCCAATAGATTGTTTACAAAGAAAAAATAGAAAACAGATTTCGGAAATGGTTACTGAGATATAACAATGAAGCTAATCAAGCTGAGTAACTGCATTTGCTATTAGTAATCACATGGTTACTTTCCACAGTCATCCGAAAACGGCTTTACACTAAAAACTTTGATACTTTCATCTACTATAGTTATCATGCGAAAAAATAGAACAGTGAACCAGTCTCACGAATTAAGATTATCATTTTCATCTATTGAAAGAATCTAAAATACTAAAAAAGGTCATATGTACATTTTCCGACACGAACGCAATTGCCACTTACAACTAACAGTAATTTCAATCAAAAACCGTACCAAACGCAAAAGTAAAGCAATGACACGAATACTTTTGACAATCATCTGAAAACGGTTCTACAGTAAGAACCTTGGTACTTTCATTTACTATAGTTATTATGCTGAGAAAAGGAATAATTAACTAATCACGAATATCAACTAATGAAATTATCTAAAATACTAAAACAACGTCGTACATATATTTTTCGAGACACGAACGCGATTGCCACTATATAAGTACTAATTTACTCAAATGGGCAATACTTGCGGTCTATATTTTATAGTGTCCTGTCTTACTAAAAAGAGTAACGTCTTCCCCAAGAAGTGCAAAAGGAGCCCAGTAACGAGGATGGCCATATTTCTTCAGTTTTCTCGTGGCTTGCATGGCTTTGTTGAGTGCCTCGTTTGCACTGTCCCCACTTGTCAGGTTCTCGTAAAAACGATACATCCAACACAAAGTGGCGCCATCGTCAACCGCCCATAGCGTTACAAGAACTGCGCGAGCTCCAGCTCCGAGAAATGCACGAGCGATCCCAACTACACCCTCTCCCCTGACTTCACCGCAGCCGCTATAACAGCAACTTAGAACGACCAGCTTCGCTCTGATGCGTTTACCTTCGAGATCGGATATGAGCAGCATGATATCTTCAGCATTGTTGATTATGTTAGTATCAGGAGGAGCGAGCAAGATTTCTCCCCTCTCTGCATCTCCATGAGCTGAAACGTGAATCAAAATGGCATTCTCGACGTTCTGTAGAAACCTTTGTTTAGTCGCTCTTTTCCCCAAAAGTGGCTTAACCCCGAGCATCTCTCCAATTGTTTCGACTTCTTTCTTTGCAAACTCTAGTCTTTCCACATTAAATACTTTGTCACCTTTCCTAATTGTTCCTACCTTTGGGTCTCCTACTATTAAGGGTGTTGTTAGGCCTGTCGGTGATACTGGGCGCTCGAGGATCATCTTTGCTGTTGTTAGTGATGGAACGAGTCTCAATCGTACGGAATCGACCAAGTACTTCCCGTTTTCATCCACAAGAGCGGCAAATGGGACCAGAGCAAGTCGACCATCAGGGACAACAACTACTTGTGACCCTACCAGATACTGCCGCACAGGCTTCAGAAGAATCTCGTACAGATCTTGTAGCAGACAGTTAAGCATTGGGTCTTCCGGTGTTTGAGGGTTGGTAGAGATCCCAGTCTCGCCTTGAAGTGCTGATCCGTTCGTATTGTTTCCTTTCTGTTCTTGCTCAGGTGTAGGACGAGAGACCCTGGGGTGAAATACTGTTGGTTTTGGAACCGAGGTGGAAGGCAATGCGGCACAAGGAAGTCCAACTTCCGATTCCATCTTAGTGCGTTGTAAACCTTCTGGGTACAGAAAATATAATGAGCGGTCTTCACACCTGTCAGACCCACGTGGTTTCATCAGCTCCACAGCCTTGTTAATCAATGAAGTTAGATCTTCAACAGATTGAAATAAATCCGTTTCAGTGTAAGTCTTCCTGGACTGTTGTGACACTCCAGTAGAGCGTTCGTGAAACATTATGTCTCCATTTGGCTGTATAACCCAAGTGTAAACTCTGCTGGGAAATAATGTAAAGAAGACGACTGTGCTCTCCAGAGCCTTGGCTACTTCACAAATTCCATAGAGGTCTGATACTTTGTCTCTAATGAGCATTTCATTTGCACAAGACTTGGAGGAAAGCATTAGTTCAGCCAGTGCTATTGCACGTCCTCTTTCGGCAATGATAAGGGCTTTGGCTCTCTTTGCCATAGACAAAAGTAAACGGATCAACAACCGATAGGTAGAAATGTACGTATCGATAATAGAAACTTTAAATTTATCCACGTTTGGTGAATTTCTAAATATATCTTCGCTGCATGCCATACTTTTCCTTAAATTACTTTCAGCCCTGCTATAGTGACCGACAACAGCATAATAAAGTCCAATAGTTTTACGAACAATTCCTTCGCCTTGCTTGTCCCCAGTGTCTTTTGTAATGGCAAGTCCCATTTTCCGATACACGATAGCCTTAGTGTACTGACCGAGAGACTCATAACAACTTCCAAGGTTTACGTAAGCACCTGCTTCGCCTTTCTTGTGCCCAATGTCTTTTGCAATAGTAAGTCCCATTTCCTGATACTTAATAGCCTTGATGTACCGACCGAGAGACTGATAACAAACTCCAAGGTTCCCATAAGCATTTCCTTCGCCTGTCTTGTCCCCTATGTCTTTTACAATAGTAAGTTGCATTTCCAGATACTTAATAGCCATGGTGGACTGACCGAGAGACTGATAACAAATTCCAAGGTTCCCATAAGCATTTCCTTCGCCTGTCTTGTCCCCAATGTCTTTTGCAATAGTAAGTCGCATTTCCAGATACTTAATAGCCATGGTGGACTGACCGAGAGACTGACAACAAATTCCAAGGTTGCCATAAGCATTTCCTTCACCTGTCTTGTTCCCAATGTCTTTTGCAATAGCGAGTCCCATTTCCTGATACTTGATAGCCTTGGCATACTGACCGAGAGACTGATAACAAATTCCAAGGTTGCCATAAGCATTTCCTTCGCCTTGCTTGTCCGCAATGTCTTTTGCAATAGTAAGTCTCATTTCCTGATACTTGATAGCCTTGGTGTACTGACCCAGAGACTTATAGCAAATTCCAAGGTTCCCATAAGCATTTCTTTCGCCTTCCTTGTCCCCAATGTCTTTCGCAATAGTAAGATGCATTTCCTGATACTTGATAGCCTTGGTGTACTGATCGAGGGAGATATAACAATTTCCAAGTTTCCCATAAGCATTTCCTTCGCCTTTCTTGTCCCCAATGTCTTTTGAAATAGTTAAATGCAATCCCTGATACTCAATAGCCTTGGTGTACTGACCGAGAGACTGATAACAAATTCCAAGGCAGCGATAAGCACTTCCTTCGCCTGGCTTGTCCCCAATGTCTTTTGCAATAGTTAGATGCAATTCCTGATACTCAATAGCCTTGGTGTACTGACCGAGAGACTGATAAGAAATTCCAAGGTTGCCATAAGCATTTCCTTCGCCTTTCTTGTCCCGAATGTCTTTTGCAATAGTTAGATGCAATTCCTGATACTCAATAGCCTTGGTGTACTGACCGAGAGACTGATAACAAATTCCAAGGTTGCAATAAGCATTTCCTTCGCCTTGCTTGTCCCCAATGTCTTTTGCAATAGTAAGTCCCATTTCCTCATACTTGATAGCCTTGGTGTACTGACCGAGAGACTTATAAGAAACTCCAAGGTTCCCATAAGCCGTTCCTTCGTCTTCCTTGTCCCCAGTGTCTTTTGCAATAGTAAGTCGCATTTCCTGATACTTGATAGCCTTGGTGTACTGACCGAGAGACTCATAACAAATTCCAAGGTTGCAATAAGCATTTCCTTCGCCTTTTTTATCCCGAATGTCTTTTGCAATAGTAAGATGCAATTCCTGATATTCAATAGCCTTGGTGTATTGACCGAGAGAATGATAACAAATTCCAAGGTTGCAATAAGCATTTCCTTCGCCTTGCTTGTCCCCAATGTCTTTTGCAATAGTAAGCCACATTTCCTGATACTTAATAGCCTTGGTGTACTGACCGAGAGACTCATAACAATTTGCAAGGTTGCCATAAGCATTTCCTTCGCCTTTCTTGTCCCCAGTGTCTTTTGCAATAGTAAGTCCCATTTCCTGATACTTGATAGCCTTGGTGTGCTGACCGAGAGACTCATAACAAATTCCAAGGTTCCCATAAGCCGTTCCTTCGCCTTTCTTGTCCCCAGTGTCTTTTGCAATAGTAAGTCCCATTTCCTGATACTTGATAGCCTTGGTGTACTGACCGAGGAAGATATAACAATTTCCAAGGTTGCCATAGGCACTTTTTTCGCCTTTCTTGTCCCCAAAGTCTTTTGCAATAGTTAAATGCAATTCCTGATACTCAATAGCCTTGGTGTACTGACCGAGAGACTGATAACAAATTCCAAGGTTGCCATAAACATTTCCTTCGCCTTGCTTGTCCCCAATGTCTTTTGCAATAGTAAGTCGCATTTCCTGATACTTAATAGCCTTGGTGTACTGACCGAGAGACTGATAACAAATTCCAAGGTTCCCATAAGCACTTCCTTCGTCTTCCTTGTCCCCAATGTCTTTTGCAATAGTAAGTCGCATTTCCTGATACTCAATAGCCTTGGTGTACTGACCGAGAGACTGATAACAAATTCCAAGGTTCCCATAAGCATGTCCTTCGCCTTTCTTGTCCCGAATGTCTTTTGCAATAGTAAGATGCAATTTCTGATACTCAATAGCCTTGGTGTACTGACCGAGAGACTGATAACAAATTCCAAGGTTGCCATAAGCATTTCCTTCGCCTTGCTTGTCCCCAATGTCTTTTGCAATAGTAAGTCGCATTTCCTGATACTTAATAGCCTTGGTGTACTGACCGAGAGACTCATAACAAATTCCAATATTTTCATAAGCACTTCCTTCGTCTTCCTTGTCCCCAATGTCTTTTGCAATGGCAAGTTGCGCTTCAAAATGTTCTTTAGCGTTTTCGTACTTTCCGATAGAACAACAGAGGTGTCCAATGCATTTGTGAAGTTTCCATTCAAGTTCCTTGTTCTTAATTACTCTTGCAAAACTCAAATAATTATTCAGAGCCTGCAGTTTCTCCATTTGTCGTGAATGGTGTCCTATTGAAGAAAAGAACACTTGTTAGTAATTAAGGGCATTATGGACAGTAGTTGAAACTTGAGTCTATTTAGCTGCAACCTCCGACAGTCACACAATAAAGACAGAAGGGTTTCTTTAATTGTTGGGCTGACGACAGCTTTAAAGTTTGTCACCTTGTTTACAAAAATATCTTTAAAAATGTAAAGGAAAATATCGCCATTAGGAAATTGAAGTCATGAAATGTGCTCTAATAAGTACCTCTCTCCATTAAGACAACCCTTCCCTACCCTCTAAATAGTATAATTTTGAAATGAGTCCCTCCCCCTCCCCCCTAAAATCACAAGACAATTTAGAACTTTACATTTTGTTTTCCGGACATTTTTTAAAAAGCTCCCCCCTTTCTAAACCACTCTCTCTAATTTCAGATCGAGTGAGATTGGAGTGGACGGACTCTTACTAAAGGATCGGTTTTACCTTGAACGCCATTTTTATATTTATATATATATGTCTTCGCAGCTTGTAAACAATAAAGAGGTAGGAATTGGAATTGTCGAAAATTTGTCTTCCATAAGATTAATTTACTAAGCTTTTCAAAACAAATCCAAATATAACATGTCTATTTCACTATAGCGTGAATTGTATGGCAAAAAAGAACCACAATTTCGCAAGAAGCAAAAATTGGACGAAATTTCGCAGCCCTAATTGTTTTGACGTGTTCAAAATTTCGCTCTTGCCGCGCGAAATTTCGTTGAAGGCATCCAACTTTCGTTCTTGTTGGCAAAAATTCTCCAATGTTAGGCCCTGTTTATACAGAGAAAAGTTGTTCCTGGTACACGAGACAATCCTTCCACCCAAGACAACTTTACCGAGTGTTTAAATTGAAAAATGTTGTTCCGGGTAAACCGGGTCAAAGCTGGCCCTTTCCGTTTGGAGACTGGGAAAAGTTTTTAAAATTTGGTTTTATAAAGCCCACGGATGGCGGACCGAAGGAAGATCGCCCTATTGTTAACTTCTGTACTCTTTAAGTTTCCATTATGCTGAAAATTTTTTTTTAAGCCGGCGCGAAACAGGCTTCCGTAAACCCGAGTTGTCCCTCCCCCCTGAGCTAAAGTGTTTAAATGAGAAAAAGTTGTCCTGCCTGCCAGAGTTACCCGCCCTGCCGAGGCAAGACAACTCGCCCTCCCGGGTTGTCTCGCCTCGTGTAAACGGTTGGTTGAGGTTTTTAAAAAAAGAAGTAAAAAGTTAGCTCGCCCGTGAATTGGACGAGGTTTCGAAGCCCCAATTGCTTTGACCTGTTCGACTTCATTCTCGTCGGCGGAATACTGCGCAAACTGTCAAACAGTATTTTCTCACTTTGATGACAAAACCTTTTGATAATCTATGGCATCATTTATTTGAACCCACACCAATTGAACACAGTGCTAACAGATATCCCACTTTTAATAATTTCATTTAGTTGTTATTGTGAATGGGCATCACTGCCTCTGTTCTTTGACGTCCTTTGCAGCTAGCACATGACGTCATTAGAAGAATCAAGCCTCTAGTATGACGGAGTTCAAAACTCACCCAATAACAACTTCACTTTCATAAAAGCATTGTATTTCCAGTAGCTAATTTAGGCCCTGTTTACACTAAAGTAGGGTGACCCTCCTAGAAGGGTCACAAGACCCCTCTTCACAGGCCAAGCGCTATCCAAAGGGCTATCTCGCCAAGTGTCATCGCATCGCGCGGTCGCGAGATTTGAGATAGTAACCTGGCACCGCTAAACTTAGCCCCCCCTGGGAGGGTAACCCTATAACTCGAGCGTTTACATGGTCAAAAGTTGTCCCTGCTCGGAGGGTTACCCTCGTAAGAAGAGAGGGTAACCCTCCTTCTAGGGTGACCCTATTTAGCGTGTAAAAACAACAAGGAATTTCAATAGAAAAGGGTGACCTTCTGGGAGGCTCACCCTCCTTCTATGAAAACAGGGCATAATCCCCTAGCGTAAGCGAGGGTAATAATCACGACGCTAATGCAGTAGTATAGCCTTATTTTGAAACTCCAAGCGGGTCGCCATCTCGAAATTTAATCTGTCAGTCAGTCTGGCGTACGACCAGGCCCAGAAAGCAGTGAGAGCACCTCACAAAAAATCGGTCACGCGTGACCGACAGAAAGAAAAGCGATTTGAACGAAAAAACAATAGTGTACTGCATTCACGAAAATGAATTTGAAAAATAGAAAAATTGGGAACACAACTCTTGCGAATCTTGTCTTCAAAAGATATGGGAACACGGGCAGTCGTGGGAACGATCAAACAGTCAATTCCGACTCAAGAAAAGACGACGCCAAGATGTGGCCCTTTATTTTCCGACGCTTCAAACTGTTCGAAAACTTTAGTTTTCGCATCAGTTGCTGCGATTTCAGCTTGCAGATCAAACTCCTCTTTCCTCTGGCGGAGTTGATGTTCCTCTTGTTCCAGTTCCTGTTTTTTCTTTAGCATAGCTGCACGAGCCACGAGTTCAGCTTTCCTTGCTTCAGCCTTCATTCTGGCAGAAGACGCGGAACTGGCCAGTGAACTTATTACAGAACGCGATCGTTTTGGTCCTGTTGACGCCTTGGATCCCGTTCGCGAGACACTATCCTCTGGCCGAATCTCCTGGTCGTCGCGAAGCCACTGGCCTACTTCTTCTGTGAATTTCTGAAAAGACTCATCTTTGGGCTTATACCAAGAACTTTGATCCAATTCCCGATCGGCCGTTAGCAGCTCTGACAAATATGCGATGTTCGAATCGCTAAAGTTTTTATATGATTTTTCCCAGTCCACAACTTTTCCTCTTACTTGCTCTACGTTTTCATAAGAAGCCATCAAGGAGCGAAGTTGATTCACTTTCTTCGTGACGTGGCCACACATTGCTGATCTTGTGGCATTCAGTTTCTGTAGCTTTCCTTCGATGTTTGTGTCCGCAACAGATTCCATGTTTGGTTCTTGAAGTCCGCATGAACACGTAAGCAAAGTCCAATGTAACGAAGTCTTTATTCACTGCCGGCGATCCGCTGTCAAACTGTCAGGCCAAAACTCCCCGACAGTGAGAGAACTCCAAACGGAAGTAATCGTCCTCGGCGTAGTACAAGATTTTTCAACTAATGCAGCGGCCAAATATCCCGCTTCACGAAGGTTGGCTTGACACGGAGACTTGATTACAACACGTATTTATTAACACTCCGAACGAACGAAGACGACATGAAATACACTGTAGAAGTCGCTGTAGATAACACGGTTGAATACACGAATACGAATACAGAACTTACGGTCTTACGCTACGATGAAGTACGATACGATATGGTGCTGTACGGTTGAAAAATCATAGAGAAATCCAGCGCCAAGCGAACACATAAAAACGAACCAAACTCCAAAGACCAACCAAAAAAACGAGTTAAGCACATGATTATATAGCTAGTAAGGTTAACGAATCGAAGCGAAACAGGCGGACAAAAGACAAAATACAAAAGCTATCTAATTAGTAGCCTTCCGGCAATAACACTAGCTGAACTCCATAATTCGCTGAGACAACATTTACACGCAACTACAGAATACTCCCGAGGCTTGCAAGCCAAGCAAAGTCGATCTTGGACACCGAAATTTTTATGAATTTCAAGAAAAGCCGCAATTTCTCCAGCCAACGCTTTATCCTAACCACATGAGTGTATGTTTCTTTTTTTTTAATTTATCAATTTAATACGCTTCTTCGAGTGTAACAAATTTAGAACCGTCAAAGCGAGTCGCTTGTTTACACGCTTTCGAAGTCTCGGAACCGTGTGAATTTTGGCAAGGATTCAATTTTGAACACAACAACTTTTCAAACCGCGTTTGACGATTTTAAAATCTTTGACAGAAAAAAGAAATCAAGACACTAAATAATACAAGGTCCGATTGTGTTGAACGAGCAAATTCAGCCACCCACAGACAATAATATACAATAGACTGTAATTGTTTAATTTGGAAAGCAGTGGCCCCTGGCCGGGTACTTTCTACTTTATAGTCTTCAGAAAGCAAAAGCACTTCAACCCGGTTACATTTCATCCTTAATACAGTGTGCCAACAAACACGGCGAGAAAACTTCACAGCATGTGTCAGACTGTCAGCGAAATTTATATGCAAATATGTCATGAATCGGATGACACAATCTTGCACGAAGCCACTCTGAAATAGTTTTGAAAACTAGCGAAAACACCACAGTATAATCCTAATTGGCCTTCATTATAGTTCTCGGGGCATCAAACGACAAAATATACGGCAATTGTTGAAATACCATAATGATAACACGACTTTAAAATAGCATAAGCGTACTGTACGTTAATTGATGTAGTTTCTCAAAACATACATTGGCATACACTGGCAAAATATCCGGACAGTTTACAGCCGTCTGTCAAACTGCTTGGCCTTGTATCTGCATCTTGTTATACAAAATTACTTCCGATCATACTCTACCGCATGTCAACAAGAAAATGGCGGTTTACAGTTAAGCTGCCAATGTAACCTCGCTTGCAGTGGTCACTCGACGCGGATGGCCCTGGGAACGAGGTCGTACGCCAGACAGACAGACTGACACACGAACATTAAATTTCGAGATGGCGACCCGCTTGGGGTCTCCAAAGAAGGCGATTTTGCTGCATTAGCGTCGTGATTATTACCCTCGCTTCGCTCGGGGATTAGAGAAAACTAGACTGGCCTTGCCAGTGAGCTCGCGGCGTTAGTTGGGTCGAGACCAGAATATAAAATGGAAAGTAGGGGACAAGAGCGGAACTCCCAAGAGAGACTTCCAATTTCTCACCATAAAAATATCACACAGTATAGAGAACTTGGCTTTTGACACCTTGCTCTTTTGACACCTTGATTAAACTAAAAATTATTATTACAACACTCATACACTTGCTTCTTAAAGGTTGAGCGACCCTGCATCTTGAGAATGCGTGACATATCTTTTTATGCACAATCGATTTTGACAGTTTGACCTTGACTCATATTTCTAATCAGAGGCCACGATTAATCCAGCCTTCGCTTCACTACTTATGTGTTTTCTTTTATTAACTCAATACGTTTCTTCTATCAGGCTTTCGAGTATTCGTGCTCTGTAACAAATATAAAATTGAAAGCGAGGAATGTCACACGAGAGATGTTTACAATATTATTGCGCTTTTGTTCACAGTGTGTTCAGTCCATTTGTGACTGCAAACTCAATCCTCAGAATTATTTCGGTTTATTTTTCATTTCTGGTATTCACTGACCATTGCGAAACAAAGGCTACATGATCGAATGAAAGAAACACTTCAACAGGCAATGTACGATACGCAGAAGAATTTTATGAGGCAACAGATGTCATGTACAGAGTAAAGCATAAAGCGTCATTGTTTTACGGCTAAAGCTCACCGTAGCTTTGGTTTCTGCTTTCGCCCACTTCTTTTTGAACTTATAGCTTTCTCGCAGCGATGGTTTATTGATCCTAATTTTCTCTTTGCATTTCTGTGGCTTTCTATTGTTTCCATGTTGTTTACGCGCACGTTCACGGAATGCATTAGCATTGTGAAGTACGTAAGCTCTGATATAATCATGAACTTTTGACGACTCTGGGACATTCTTTGAAATGTATTCTCGTAATAGTCGCCTGCTTTTCCTGTCCTTGTTCAGAACGCGCGAAAGTTCATTCAAAGGCACTCGGCTTGGCTCACGACTTCGTCTTGGACGAGTTCGATTTTCTTTCACATAAACATTACTGGGAATACAATAGAACTGCTCAAAGCGAGATCTACCAACGACCACTTCTTCTTCAATCATGTTCCAATTTTCAAATAATAACGCCACGTTATCTGCTGCCAGTTTGATCTTCATGGCACTGAGCCAAAATGTCGCAACAACAACACAAATGCACAACAGAGTGAAACGTTGATTCCAAAGAAAAGTCAGATTTTCTGACGCTTTACTTTTTTTAGCAAGAATAATACAAAGTAAAAGAATACAAAGTACCTTTAAGTTCACCTTCATACTAAACAGTTCCATATACACTATCAAGCGATGGCCAAAAATCGAAGTTGCTTCGCCGTTAATATCATTCGGGTTCTGATCTTTGCATTTGGAACCCCTTCGTTCAGCTTGTTCCTTCAAGTTCTCAACGTTCTGGACGTCAGGATCTTCGTACATTTCTGTACAGTTGTGCATAGCTATGCAGTTCATTGATAAGAACATTAATATGTTCTTTGATATGTTCACTGATATATTCATTGCTTCATTTGCGGCTCTTTTCAAAGCTTTCGAGGCTGAACGGACCGACCCAAGCCAAAACCGCTCAATGAAATTTAGTGTGGGTCTACCGCAGACGGCGTATTCGTTTGTAAGTAGGATGAGCGGTCCATAAAAGAATCCACAGAGCCAACCAAGGCAAGCAACGCACAATTCCATCGCCCACATATCTCCTTCAAAATGGCGAAACTGCTCGCCCGGCAAGTCATGTGATGACAAAACGTCATCATAAATCACGTGAAAATATGAACCAATCACCGTGTGCTGATTCGTAACCCAGAAAAAAAATAAAAATAAAAATAAAAATAAAAATATGACGATGATGAAGACACGCCTTCCAATCCTAAGCTCGTCGGCTTCGCCACGAGCAATAAGGTTCGTATTAATCAGATTGAACTGCCTTTTGGCATTTATTTCTGCTGCTTCAGTGCCTTCAATTTTCTAGAATTTTATTTTAAAAGTTGTTTGAGCCATTAATTTTTTTGTTCAGAACCAAAGAGGATGTTAAGTCGCAGTTGTGGATAAACGCCCTCAGGTAAGGCGTGTGGTACTTTTGTAAAATATTTTTCTTCTTCTGAGGGTTTTGTACATATATATAGTCTACTGTATACTAGTCCTACTACCCTAATATGTCTAAATTCAAGGTTGGACCGAGCGCTGTACGTCTGTTTTTGTGTGGCTATATTTTTATTCACGTAATACAGGTAGGATCCAAACCAACTTTCGCGTTTGGTAGCTCTATCGCATAACTTCAATATCTACTAGAAATACGATAATCCTTTCGCCCTGTAGTGGGTTTTCGGGAAGCGGGATTCTTGTCTAATTTTCGCTTGGATTATCAATCGTTTTTAAAAACTATGATTGTATAGCGACGTAACCAGTCGGCGGCTAAAAATAATGTTTGTCGCACAGCAGTCTGGTTTAGGTTACGTTTACAGTACACCGTATAGGATTTTGAGCCGTTGCGAAAACCTTTCCGGTACAGTGTAAACACAAAAGATCGGTCCGGAGCGACTTTGGCCGAAAAACCTATCCGGTAAAATGTAAACACAAGGCCAGTCCGGAGCGGCTTTGTCACTGACGAACCCGCTTGGAGTTTCCAAATAAGGCGATACTACAGCATTGGCGTCGTGATTAGTAACCTCGCTTACGCTCGGGGAAAAGAAAACATTCTTATCCCTGCAATTTTCCCCTTAATTTTAATTTTTTATATCACACTTTATCCCTGAAACAGGCCGTGTGAGTGTGTCACTCCGACGCTACTCTGCTAGAATTCCGCACCCAAAGATTTTGTTCGTATAACCAAGCCTAAATGCTTACTAATTCAGTTACTCTCTCGTATCTTAGTGAAGGTATCTAAGTAAAAGATCAGCGCTTCCTGTCATACTTTTTTTTCCACAATTCTCTGATATTAGGCCCCGTTTATATGGAGAAAAGTTGTCCCAGGTACACGAGACAACCCTCCCGCCCGAGACAAGTTTACCGAGCGTTAACATGGAAAAGTTTTGTGGCGGGTAAACCTGGTCAAAACTGGCCCTCTCGGTTTGGAGACGAGTCACTTCATTGTTCTCGAAAATTGCACAACTGAGTACTTTGGTTTCACAAATAACCGTAACGATGCAGATGCTACGCACACCAAATCTAAGAGAATTGGAAGAAGGAGATTAGAAAAAGAAAAAAAATACGTTGATTTTCACCTTAAAGTCGAAGTTTTTTTTTGAAATGGCCAACAGCTGACGTTGTGGGGTCGAAGCCTGGCTGTACAGGTGAAAATGTGAAGTAAAACTAAGGTTTTCCTCTGGTGAATCGTCTGGCGCTTGTTAATCTTAAAGGTTTGTTGACGTACACCTTACGTTAGGCATTTAGTTAGACACTCCCAGCCCCCTCCCCCTCCCCCTCCCAACCATTAAAATATTTTGCGGTTGAAGTCATAGAATGCAACTACTATTATATTTGTACATCCTGAACGACGCAGTGACAATTACAATTATTAAGAAGGCGTTATCGATTTTCCACTTCGATTATTAGAACCCTTTGCATTCTTCTCCGCACGGCTTTGGCCGTGATTCACGATTTTGCGTAACTATGTCGAAAGTCACGCTTTGCTGACATTTTATGTGGGTGCCTTGTTTTCATCCCGTTGCGTCGTCAGTCGTATTGGTAATCACACAATTTGTTCCTTTACCTCATGTATCATTCTGGCTTCGTTTTTCCCCAACAGATCCGGGCAATGATGTGAAAACATGTTGGACCGCCAGATCAACTACCAACCCCTTACCCCCCTTCGCCCACCAAACGTTTATTTTACGTTATTTAATAAATAATATGTTGACGAACCCTAAAACCCACTTGCTTTTAATGCTTCAATGCTATCGAGTAGAGAAGATGTGGTGTTTATAGGAGTTGTCTCTCGTATAGATTGACAGTCAGTACTGATGCGTCAATGTGAATATTTTAAGTAACAACAGAATAGTTAGACAGAAGCGAGCGCTAAAAAATATGTATGTATATAGAACACTTATTTCTGTCTTACGAGGCTTATCTTCTATACCACGAGAGAATTCCACTCCATCTGTCAATGATTGTCAGCAAATGATGTTTATATACACAATATAAATAAGTTTTTAAAATGCCCCGTCACGCTTTCTGGTTCGAAAGCGGGAAAATTTCGGGGTAAAACCCGCAGTTCGAAACCAACAAGAATGAAAGTGTAATAGATTTTAATTTTAGAAATTTAGAAACCTTTTGTCCAAATTCCATACGACAAAACCCTGTGATTCAGGTTGGACAGTTTTGAGTCGCAAAGTAATTAAACAACTATTATTCGATTCCAAATGAAGAATATCAGTTAAAATCACTCTGGAATCTTCCTTGAGGCGCGTTCGATTGGGTCTATTCCGGAATAGGAATAGCGATACTAATTGATAAAATATTCTGCTTTGGAGCTGAATTATGCTAAGATGTATCGCGAGCTGTTCGAAATATCAGTGTGAAGATTTTGAAAACAGTCCCGAAAAACTTCCCCCCAAACAAACAAAATTACTTATCCCCGAACGAAGTGAGGGAAATACTCACGACACTAATGCAGTATTATTATACCGCCTACTTGGGGACTCCAAGCCTGTCGCCATCTCGAAATTTAACGTTGTCTGTCAGTCTGTCTGTCTGGCGTACGACTTTAGGCGCGGTTACCCCGCTAACCAATAACAAAGGCCGGATCGATCACGTGTGCCCTGTTGTTTTACTCGGAATAACTTGGAGAAATTAGATAGCTGCGTTCACGAAAATGGAAAACTTAACTGCAAAACTTGAAACACAACAGTCTCGCGAAGCTCGTCTTCAAATGAGAAGGGAACAGGCACGAGCAAGGCGAACAACAGCGCATGAATGCAGATCGAAAGCGACATGAACAGAAGCGGGTAACGCAGACAACTCCGCAAAGAGAACAGCGCTTGAAAGCAAATCGGGAACTTCAGGAGAAAAAACGGGCCGAAGAAAAGACTCCGCAAAGACAACAGCGTATGAGTGCCGATCAAAAGCGTTATAAAGAGAAGCGGTTGACACAGACAACTCCGCAGAGAGAATCCAGTCGCCAGCGTGTACCTTCTCGACGTAGCAATGAATCGTCTGAACGGAGTACCCGCAGGCTTCAAGCTCAAAATGAAGCCAACACTCGACGCCGGCAACAGCGTGCTGCAGTTATCGAGGAACGTCGCAGCCAAAACCAGCAATATTTGCATAACCGTGGGTGGGCAAATCCAGAAACTCCTCCATTCCACGAACAAGAGTGGGTACGGGAGGAACTCACTGCCTTTCACAGCTTTGAGGAAAATCTCCGACACTTACGCTGCAAGGTATGCAAAGAAACATGGCCGGTCACCAACCGTAGTATGTCCGAGCAGGACTACACCTACACCAAGTGCAAGCGCGACAAAAAGACTTCGTTTCTCGGCTGACAATGACATGAATCCTGGGACAGTGCCTGCAGAACTACAGGACCTTACCAAAGTAGAGGAAATGCTGATCGCCAGAGCTTTCCCCGTCATGTGTGTTTACCGTAAACACGGCGGCCAGCGTGGGTACAAAGCTCATGTCCTCAACTTGCCACAGGATGTTCAGGGATTCCTCAGCACTCTTCCAGCCTATATGAGTGATCTGCCCGTTCTTATCATCAGGAAGCAAGGAGCAGGTAAGAATTGAAAGTTATTCTGTATGGCTTTTATGGTTGTGTTTACATTTTTTACCTCTGTGTATTGATGGCCAAATTTGTACAATGATACATTAATTGCAATACGGCCATTCTTTGTCATTGTTTACTTTCAAGGAAGAACAGCTGAACAAAGGATGCATGGTGAAATATTCCTGTTTAATCAGACCAATGAATGTGTTTTGTTATTATTTGCTGCATTTTCATACACAAGGAATGTTCTTTGTCATTGTTTATTTTCAACGAAGAACAGCTGAACAAAGGATGCATGGTGAAATTTTGTTTTATCTGAATTCCTGTTTAATCAGACCTATGAATGTGTTTTCTATTATTTGCTGCATTTTCATACACAAGGATCAAAGAGAACACAATACTGTATACATGTGTTTGTACTTTGATTTACTGTTGCAAAAGCTGTAGTTTGTGTTTTTTAGAATATTTGCCAATTTTTACTACAATATCAGTGCCTAATTAATTTACAGTGATTTATGATCTATGCAGTGAAGTTTCTTTAGCTGTCCATATGATGATGTGCATTTGTTTTTATGCCATGTACACTTGATATTACACTCAGGGATAACCAAAAACATTTATAGCAGTGTTTTGAGGAAAGAATTGGCCTCTGTTATCAGGACAACAAGTATTTATTTACAGTGCGCCAGTTCCTTTGCAGCATCCTGCATCCAGCATCCAAGATTTATGTCAATTGTGGATGAATAGTACAGGTTAGCTATGAAAGTGCATTGTATTGTGTACATCATGTGAATTATCTTATTAATCCACTTAAAACATGGTGCCTTTTCTGATTTTTGTAGGAGCAAAGAAAGAGGTTCCTTGGCTAAAATTACACTTCGGTCCAAGTGGAAGTTCAATTTCTATGTTGTTTATAGGTAAGTACTGTATAATAAATTTGCAACAATATGTATCAAAGACAAAAACCTGAACATGTGTTTTCATCTCCAAAGATCATGCTAAAGGAAATGTTAAAGTGAAGGAATCATGCTGAGAAGCCAACTCCTGTGCTGCTAAGGGATCCTCATATACCAAGTCACTGACATCATGAAAGTGTAAGATTGTCAGGAGCCAAAAATGAACTCAATGCTGACATGTACAACCCGATTGTCTGGTCCAACAAGAATGCCAAAGGAAAATGTTCTCAAAAACATTGGCCTGTATATTCTGTTGAGTACACCACAAAAAAAAATTCGGTATATCTGTATGTTTTCTTAAAATTTGGAATGCTACTGTACTGTGCTCAAGTGGATGACATGCTCAGAGCCAAGTATTTTCTGTGTACTTTTTTGACACAAGGTTTTGTTATTTACTTATTTGTTAGAGGGTTGTTTGCTTTTTATGAAGGAAAACTTCAGTACAGTTATGTAATATAAGTGGCAATAACATGTGAGTATTTAAGGCCAGCACCAAGGTAGACAGTAATCAATGTTGTAACAACAAGTTTAAACCCTTTCACACCTAAGAGTGATCAAATTCAATTTTCTCCTTCAATTGAAAGTGTACTGTATTGTACAGTATAGAGAATATAGCTTTTTGTACCTTTTTGGTTAAGTGAATGCTGACTAAACTGTCACTTCTCACTACATAATTTATTTTATATAATGTATTTTGAAAAAGCTGAGAGATTCTGCATTTAGGCTTGGGAGTGAAATGGTTGTTTACCTGTATTAAGTTCATGATAGTTATTATTCCCTTATCCTCCAAGGGATTGTGCTCCTGCATGCTTTTGGTTGGAGAGTATGTTCCTACTTTTTTTTACAAGGTTTTGGGTTTTCGTACCAGGCAGGAGCACTTGATGAAGCTTATATAACACAAATGTATGATAAAAAGGGCACACAATGATTAGTGTGCTGTATGATGATGATGACAATAATGTAACGTTTTAAGGCCGGGCCCTCAGGCCTGGCTGAGCCTAAAGGCCCGACCGTAGCCGAGCTGACAAACGGACCAAACGACGCACACGTGAACCGGGACAAGAAGAGATTTATTTAAACAATTCATCTGCTTTTATATAGTTTCGGTTAATAATTAGCAGTATACGTTTTAAGATCATGGGTTCGTTTGCGTAATGGAAGATTACGCAATTATCTCAATGTGGCACACGTTACAATAAGATTAAGAATAAAAAAAATTGATGCTGATATATATGTTGTTTTCTTATTGGGTCAGAGCTTAGTAACACAAGGTTACTATAATTCAGACCCCTCTTTTTCTCCTTTAAGTGTTCAGCACTTGGTATAGTACAAGTAGTAAAACGTTATTTTAATACGCTTGCCCCATCAACTACAACAAGCTGGTTACATCAAAGGTTGTATAAAATAGACACATTACTTCTATGTTTATTTTTTTGCGTCGGAGCTTCTAATATATGCCAGTGCAGGACGGAGTGAGGGGGGTATCTGCGATTATCGTATTTCTAGTTTTACGGTTTTAAGGCAAAGGGCTAGAACTGGCGAGGTTTACTGAGCTGAGAAAACCGAGCGGTACAGAGGAAAATGGCCATACCAACTTCATGGAGTATTGTGTTATTACTATATATCTGCACACGTAGACTAAAACTATTGGCAAATAAAACCTAAAGACCTACGACCATTCAAACAAAAGTTGTCAAAAAATACACCTGATGACAACTAAGCGCCATTATTCACTAATTATTTTTAGCAACGAATAAAACATCACTTCACTTGTTTGAAGTGAAATCTCTAGGAAATCAACTAAGACTAGAAGACAGAGCCAAAGACTACCGACGGCAATTCATCCTTGCACTCGCCCGGGAAAGGGGGAAGGGGTACTCCAGTTTCGCTCTTGGACAACTGTTCGCTTCTCGTAACATATAATATTCTCGGACAATTATCCGTGCAAATATTCTCTCTAAAAGTACCTTATTGTTTATATAGCTTGAAACGTAATCTTACCTTTCTTGTTAACTGCGTTGGGATCGACTTGTCCACTGTTGAACAAAATATCGACCGGGAATAAAACTTGGATGTTTGGACCACAAAGAGAACTTCTACCACTCGATTATCGCCTGCAGTGAAAAGAACAAATTAATAATAGAAACATAAACTTCACAATGATGCACCACTGGTGGTTGGGGAAATCTTCGCCTTTAACATATTCATCGTTGCGATTAATAAAACGTGGAGGGGGTAACCACTAGAAACTACTAAGAACATATATGACATACGCTGATATAATAAAAAGGGGAAATAGACGAAATAACAAACATATATAACATACGCTGATATAATAAAGAAGGGGAAATAGACGAAACAACAAACATATATGACATACGCTGATATAATAAAGAGGGGAAATAGACGAAATAACAAACATCGGGGCGATGATCCGAAGAACCGGATATCACACTCCATATCCAACACACAGCTAAAGCAACAGGAACTGAACTAGCTACAATGGTGAAGAAAGAATATCCCGACCGCCGACGACAAACTCGGAATGTATCAAAAAACGGTCTTCACAGCAGGCAGTCACACAATATTAATGGTAAACGCACTGGAGGGTATTACACAAGCCACAAGGATTTTAACAGACTTAGGAAAAAGCTTCAAACAGTTCTACGAACACACAATTCAGTTGTACCCACAGTAGGAAATGTAATGAAACTTACTGAAAACAAGTTTACAAAAAGCGAATTCAGGCTTCTAAACAATAACTTAAAACTTCTGCCCAAGACCGAAAGAATTCAACCAGTCAGACCTTTACAATGACTTGAACAAATCTCGTAGATGTATTAAAATTCGCGCACATTTTGGCTCTAACACGAAGGAAGAACTCCCTGATGTCCGATATATATCCGATATATGGCCCTATAGCGAGTCAACTGTAAGTGTTTCCCGTTCAGGAGAGACATGCCCTAGAACGCTATGAAGCTCGCAGGCACTTTTTTTGAAGTAAGTGAAGCAACTTAAGCAGTTGCAATGAGTTCGGAAAAAATACCCGGGCTTCAATGATTTTCACGATACCGATGTGACGCTCTACCACTGAGCTATGAAGCCGTATGGGAGCTGGTCAAGTGTGTGGTTCAATTTGTACCCGTCATAGTGATATAAATGATATGATGTATATATGATAAACTCATATATATGAACTGCGGATAGGAATGATGGAAACGGTTGGTTGAATTTTCAAATCAAGGAATGACTGAAAAGTTTGCTCGCCACGAGTAACTTGAGGGGGAGGGTTGTCTCAGGTACCCGGGACAACTTTTCTCCATATAAATGGGGCCAATAACTAGACGTGATGTGTCGTGGATGATCAAATCGAGATATAAGCAACAGATATCAGACTTTTGATCATTTTATTTAGTTGCTATTGTGAATGGGCATCACTGCTTTTGTTCTCTGGGCAGCTAGCACATGACGTCATTAGAAGAGTCAAGCCTCTAGCACGATGGAGTTCGAAACTTACCCAAAAACAACTTCACTTTCAAAAAATAAAAATTATCAAAGATGTTTGATACTTTCCATCACTTTTTTTACATCGCCACTTGGACGCCACGTCAGCGTGTAATAAACTATACTTATTATATACATACTGAGACATACTCACGAAAAAGCCATATCGTAAAATTTCGTACGCAAATGAGTTCTAGCCAATGAGAGGCCGCGAACGACGCTTTTCACACGTGAAAAAAATCGTTCGTCCAATCACAAGCTGCGAACGACGATTTTTCACTACTTTTAAAGGGTTTCCCGGTCCCATCATAAATGTCTCAGTATGTATATAATAAACAGAAAACATCATGGAAAGTGCTTTGTACAGTTTTTATTCACTCGTTGTTTCGTATCATAAAACTCACTCGCTCGCAAAGCCTCGCTCGTTCGTTTTATGATACTTCACAACTCGTGAATAAAAACCGTACGCGCGCACTTTCCATGAAGTAATCTCTATATCTAACATGTAAGAGTAATACCAGCTCTTGAGGTTGACTGCGTCGGCGTGGCGGAAGACAAACTGGTGCATCAACTGTGCGTTGATGAGGGTAATGGTATGCCGTGAAAGAGACAATAGCTGACGTTTCGAGCGCTAGCCCTTCGTCAGAGCGAATGCGCATTCACTCTGACAAAGGGCTAGCGCTCGAAACGTCAGCTATTGTCTCTTTCACGGCATTCCATTACCCTCATCAACACACTGTCGATACACCAGTTTCCACATCTAACATGGTTTATCAGCCAATCATGTTTAGCATACCATCATAATCATTTTATAAACAGAAATAATTCGTGGTCATGTAGCTTCCTAATTTTATCAACTTGCGAGAAAAAAGCTAATTTACCAAATTTGAATACATTTTTTTGTACTTTAAAGCACAGCGATACAACGCACTCAATCGCAAACTAAAAAATAGAAGTCGAGCTTTCTTGCGACTATTCAAACTCTCCTTGTTTGGTGCGAAAGAACGAAATATCAAAATAATAAAAGGCAAAAAGCTGTATTTATTTATTTATTTATTTATTTATTTATTTATTTATTTATTTATTTATTTATTTATGTATTTATAGACAACGAAATGCCTGAACAGCAGGAGGAAACTATGCTCAGTAGTCGAATCGTCAAAGGAAAACCTGAAAAACGTCTGCCGACGCCGTAAAATCCAAGCAAGTTTATCAAAATTTAGCAAACAGGACACCATGGACTACTTGGAAAATAGAATATTGGGCATTTTATATCAGGAATAAGGATATGAGGAACGGTCACTTCGCTATTCTCGAAAATGCACAACTGAGTACTCGGTTTCACAAATAACTGTAACAATCCAGTTCTTAGCGCACCAAATCTAAGAGGATCACAAGGAGATTAGAAGAAGAAGAAATACATTCTCACCTTAAAATTAAAGTTTTTCTTTGCAATGGCCAACAGCTGACGTTATGAGGTCGAGGCTTTGCTGTACAGGTACATAAAATTATGTGAGATAAGTAAAATTAAGGTTTTCATCTGGTGAATCGTCTGGTGTTTGTTAATCTTCGAAGTTTGTCGCACATCTTACATTAGGCATATAATTAGATACCCGCAACCAACCATTAAAATAACTTGCGGTCGAAGTCACACAATGAAATCAATATATTTGTACGTGCTGAATGATGCAGTGACGATTACAATTATTCAGAAGACGTTATCGAATTTCGTCTTTGATTATTTGCATTCTGTGTATACTTATCCGCACGGCTTTGGCCATGATTCACGAATGTATCATTCTGGCTTCGTTTTTCACCAAAAGATCCACGCAATGATGTGAAAAAATCTTGGTCCGCCAGATCAACTACACCCCCTCCCCCCTTCCCCCACCAAACGTCCATTTTACATTAACTGATGAATATGTCGACGACACCTTAAAACCCCTTGCTTGTAATGCTTCAATGCTATCGAGTAGAGGAGATGTGGTATTTATAGGAGTTGTCTCTCGTATAGATTGACAGTCACTGCTGATGCATTAATGTAAATATTTTAAGCAACAACAGAATATTTAGGCAGAAGCGAGTGCCAAAAAAATATGTATCTATATATATTAACACTTCTCACTACAATTTCTGTCTTACGAGGCTCACCTTCTATACCACCAGAGAATCCAACTCCGTCTGTCAATGAATGTCAGCAAATGTTCTTTACATACACAATATAAACGAGGTTTTAAAAATGCCCCGTTACGCCTTCTGGGTCGAAAGCGGGAAATTTTCGGGGAAAAATCCGCAGTTCGAAACCAACAAGAATGAAAGTGTGACAGATTTTAATTTTAGAAATTCAGAAACCTCTTGTCCAAATTCTATACGAACCAAAGCCTGCAATTAAGGTTGGACAGTTTTAAGCCGCATGGTAAACAATTATTATTGGATTCCATATGAAGAAATGTCAGTTAAAGTCACAGCTCTGGAATTGATACATCTTCTTTGGGCGCGTTCGATTGGGTCTAGTCCAGAATAGGAATAGCGATTCTAATTGATGAAATATTTTGCTTTGGAGCTGAATTATGCCGAGATGTATCGGGAGCTGTTCCAAATGTCAGTATGAAGGTCTTGAAAACAATCCCAAATTATTTCCCCCGAACTAGCAAAACTTTAGATCATTTTAGCTATTTCTATATTCCGGAATACGGTCAATCGAACGCACCCTGAGATTCGAGTAACTCCGCTGGCTCCCGCAGTAGTAGGTTTACATATTGTACAAGGAAATTATCTACTTATTGTCATGACAATTACTTATTCTAGTCTCACAGTTACAATTTCAAGGCAGGGTTGGAACCGGCGAGATTTACTGAGCTGACAAAACCGAGCGGTACAGAGGAAAATGGCCATACCAACTTCACAGAGTATTCTGTTATTACTATACATCTGCCCACATAAAGTAAATTGGCAAACAAAACCTGAAAACCTACGACAATTTAAATAAAAGTTGTCAAAAAATACACCTGATGGCACCTAAGCGCCACTATTAACTATTATTGAGCAACAAATAAGACATCACTTCACTTGTTTGAAGTAAAATCTCCAGGAAATCAAATAAGACTAGAAGACAGAGCCAAAAGCTAACGACGACAATTCATCCTTGCACTCGCCTGGGAAAGGGGGGGGGGGGGGGGGGGGGGTGGAAGGGGTACTCAAGCTTCGCTTTCGGACAACTGTTCGCTTCTCGTAACAAATAATATCCTCGCACAATTATCCGTGCAAATCTCCTCTCCAAAAGTAGCCTATTGTTTTTATCGCTGGAAGCGTAATCTTACCGTTCTTGTTAACTGCGATGGGATAGACTTGTCCAATGTTGACCAAAATATCAACCGGGAACAAAACTTGGATGTTGGACCAAAAAGAGAACTTCTACCACTCGATTATCGCCTGAAGTGAAAAGAACAAATATTAGAAACATAAACGTCACAATGATGCACCACTGGTTTGGGGAAATGTTCGCCTTTAACATAATTGTCGTTGCGATTAATATATTGTGGAGCAGCTAACTACCAGGAACTACTACAAACATATGTAACATACGCTGATTCAATGAAGAGGGCGGCAAATCGACGAAACAACAACTATTGGGGTGAGGATCCGAAGAATCGGGTATCACACTCCATATCCAACACACAACTAATAGCCACAGGAACTGAACCAGCTACAATGGCGAACCAACAATATCTCGACCTTCGACGACAAACTCGGAATGTATCAAACAACGGTCTTCACAGGAGGCAGTCACACAACATTAATGATGAACGCACTAGAGGGTATTACACAATCCACAAGGGTTTTAACCGACTTAAGGAGAAACTTCAAACAGTTGTACGCACGAACACACAATTCAGTTGTACCCAGCAGGAAATGTAATGAACCTTACTAAAAACAGGTTTACAAGGAACGAATTCAGGCTTCTAAACAAGAACCAAACTTTGAACTCTTTGGTTTGTCTAACACCCTACTTTAGGCATTTAGTAGACACCCCCAATGCCCCACGCCCTCCGCAACCATTAAGATATTTTGCGGTACAAGTCAGAAAATGCAATCACTATATTTGTACGTCCTGAATGACGCAGTGACGATTACAATTATTGAGAAGATGATACCGATTTTCGTCTTTTATTATTTGCACCCTGCGCACACTTCTCCGCACGGCTTTGGCTACGAGTCACGATTTTGCTGTATGTCGAAAGTCACGATTCGTTCACATTTTATGTAGCTGCCTTGTTTTTACCCCATTGCGTTGTCAGTCGTATTAAGGAATCATACAATTTGTTCCTTTACCTCTTGCATCATTCTGGCTTCGTTTTTCCCCAAAACATCCACGCAGTGATGAGAAAAAATCTTAGATCGCCAGATCAACTGTACCCCCCTTCCCCCTCCTAACTTCGTCCACCAAACGTCCATTTTTACGTTAACTGGTAAATATGTCGACGACCCCTTAAGCTCCCTTGCTTGTAATGCTTCAATGCTATTGAGTAGAGAAGATGTGGTGTTTATAGGAGTTGACTCTCGTATAGATTGACAGTCACTGCTGATGCATTAATTTGAATGTTTTAAGCAACAACAGAATATTTAGGCAGCAGCTAGTGCTAAAAAAATATGTATGTATACAGAACACTTCCCACTACGATTTCTGTCTTACGAGGCTTACCTTCTATACCACCAGAGAATCCAACTCCGTCTGTCAATGAATGTCAGCAAATGCTCTTTATATGCACAATATAAATGAGGTTTAAAAATGCCCCGTTACACTTTTTGGTTCGAAAGCGGGAAACTTTCTGGGAAAAACCCGCAGTTCGAAACCAACAAGAATGAAAGTGTGACAGATTTTAATTGCAGAAATTCAGAAACCTTTTGTCCAAATTCTATGCGAACCAAAGCCTGCAATTAAGGTTTTGTAAACAATCCGGAATCCCCCACCCCCCCCCCCCCCCTCCCCCCAAATAATAAAAAACAAAGAAACAAAGAAACAAAACGAAAAAATAAAACAAAAACAAAAGCAAAGAAGCAAAAATTACTTATCATAGCATTACTCATAGTTACGATTTCAAGACAGAACTAAAACCAGCCAGATATACTAAGCTGACAAAACCGAGAGGTACACAGGAAAACGGCCATACCAACTTCATGAAGTATTGTGTTATTACTATATATCTGACCACGCAAATTAAGATTATTAGCAAACAAAACCTGAAGACCTACGACCATTTAAACAAAAGTTATCAAAAAATACAACTGATGGCAGCTGAGCGCCAATATTAACTTTCATTAAGCAACGAATAAAACATCATTTGACTTGTTTGAATAAAATCTCCAGGAATTCAATTAAAACTAAAAGGCAGAGTCAAAGGCTACCGACGACAATTCATCTTTGCACTCGCCCGGGAAAGGGGAGAAGGGGTACTCCGGAAGGGGTACTCGAGCTCCGCTCTCGGACAACTGTTCACTTCTCGTAACAGAAATATTGTCCTCGAACAATTGTCTGTGCAAATCTCCTCTCCAAAAGTAGCCTATTGTTTATATGGCTAGAAGGGTGATCTTACCTTTCTTGTTAACTTCTATGGGTCAACTTATCGAATAGTGACCGAAATATCGACCGGGAACAAAACTTCTTTGGACCACAAAGAGAACTTCTACCAATTGATTATAGTCTGCAGTGAAAAGAACAAATAATATAAAATATAAATTTTAAAGATTTTAAACGGAACTCTTCTCACAATTTATTTGATATTTGTATATACATATGTATATGTCCGATATATTGCCCTAGAGCGAGTCAATTGTAAATGTTTTTCGTTCAAGAGAGGCATGCCCTAGACCCCTATGAAGCTCGCGCCCCACTTTTTAAAACTGGTCAAAATTTCCTGGGTCTTCCCTGAACACAAACAATAAGCAATTTATTGTACAAGGTTAAGCAAAATATTGTAATTTGCCAGTGGCGGAGCAGATCAATTATTCGCCGATGCCGGAGAGAACCTAGATAAGGTAGACACGCGGCAAAACAACTTCTATTGGATGAGCGGTCAGTTGACTATCCCCGAGCATGACCGCTTAAGAGAAGTTTGACTGTATTTGCATCATTTATTTATACTGATGTGATGTGGTTTAGTCACGTTATCAGTCAATAAAGCAGATGTAGATGCCCCCATATTTGTCACAGTCTGACGGCTACCAAATTATGCGAGTCTCGCGCTAATTCATCGTAACAAAAGACACACGGCAAAACAATGCTTCGCGGCATTGATCGCAATGTTGGTGGAGTGTGGGTGGTCACGGTGAAAATTGTTGAGCATACTGTGGTTTTCTTCGACTTTTGAGTGTACAACCTGTGCCATAACAGTTCGATCAGAAGACAAAATTAGCATTTGTGAACAAAGCGCGCTCAAAGTGCATTTTCCACCACAATACGCAGAGCAAAACAATGAGACATTTGTGTGACATCTGAGCGGATTCAACAGGTTAAAGAGCAAAGGTTAGTGTCCGAGTTTTTTCACTTACTTATCTAACTGACAGCAAGACAAACCACGTAGTCGCTTCGAGGTTTTAAGTGCCCCCAGAGGACTGAGCCAAGGAATACCAGCGCAGGAAATGAAGAGCATTCAAGTGCTAAGAACACTTTGCAATAGAAGTCTATTTCACGACGGAATGTTCACCATTACAATCTGTTATCTGAAGTCGCGTGTTGCATAGAACGTATGGCAAATCATGAACCTGAGGCTAATCTGGAAATCTGAACGCCTTACTAAGAAGTATAAAGTGCTAGCTAACGTTTCGAGCGCTTTAATAGCAGCTTTCGTCAGAGGAAGTTCACCGACGAGGGGCTAAACGCTCGAAAGTACAGCTAACATTTACTTCCACAGCGGTAAGATTTCCCGCATTGATCTCAACTTGATACACAATACGCTATTTTCAACACGCCGACAAAGTCCCAAACTTGTTCTCACGACGAACCATTGTTGCATCAAAGCATATTTATGCATTATCACAAGTCGGCTCGCTTAATCAGTTCGCGCTCGTTACAAAAGTGCGGGGAAGATTCAATAGTGGTTCGCGCGTTTTATCGACGAGAAGGAATTATTAAGGTGGCTCGTAATAGCTTCTGGCAGTTTATAGACCAGGGGTTTAATCGGCATTTACTTTCTCATAAGAGTTTCACGTTTATGCCATTGAGTTCTTATGAAGAGTGTATTCCCATGTGGCCTTCGGAGTCAGATTTTCGATGTGGAAGACGAGTGGGCCAAGATGATGAAATTTCGACTTAATCAGTGTTCGCGCATCAATATATAGCGGATATTACACGGCGGCGCGAAGATATGAATTTTATTTTCGAGTGGTACAAACAATATTTTACGAACGAGCGCTTCGCCATCATTTGCTTGCGTTTGGCTAAGACTGCTGCTAAACGTAGCAAACACAAAACCAAAGCAATCACACAATTATACTTTCGGCATTTATCCAGAGAGGGTGCTATAGACCCCAGCAGGACAATCAGGTCTTCGTAACAATTTTGTTTTATTTCACCCAGCATTGCAGACGATGCAGGAATCGAGGAAGTTGCTAAAAACTCATAAGCATGGCTGACTGTAACGCAAATTCACTCAAACAAGATGGCGAAGATTACCTGTTTACTCAGCCACTCCTCCTCAAAACCAAGCCAGGAACATCTGGGCGCTTTCACGCCAAAAGAGGTCTGTACCAAAAAAGAAGGAAATAACTGAATAATGAAGCAAATGAGACTCAAGCACAAAAATATTAAACCCAGGGCTCCCAGATATATTCTTTTTACACGGGCTGTAGATTGCGAGGCCGTGTGTGATTTTCATGGTTTTACCAGAGACAAAGCGCATGCAGTCACTCAGTTTTGCTCAGTTATTCTCCTTTTTTACCCCGTTTCCTTTGGTATTTGTCTGTCTCGCTCTTTCAGCTCCGTTTCGGTTTATTATTATGAGCTTTTTTTTGCCCCCCGGGTACACCCGATTGAGCCAGTTGAAGATCAAAGTGTAATCTTTAAAATAAAACCTTAACACACTGCTTCTGTTTGAGACTTTGCGAGGGATACGGCAAATTTCTGTGTCACATATCATAGAAATATGCCGCCCGCTCTCTTATTCGAACTGCCAAGATGGACATAATGTATTCCAGATTGGTCTGTAACCTAATTAAATATTTTCATGTCCCTCGATTCTGCGCGATGCCTCGTGTGCGGTTTTGCACTTGTGTGTACCGGAGTCACGTGCGCGATGGATGTTCTCGGACAAAAGCAGATTGGCAAGGTATGAGTTGCAAATGAGCTCAACATTCGTATGTCTGAAAGACTTTCTTTATCCGCTCTTCAGGCTGCAGTTTGCAGCGAACAATTCTGCAGACTTACTCTTTTCTCCTCTCAATCATGCGGATATATCATGCGTAAATATTTAAAAAGTGCAGATTCGCAAGGTATGAATTGCAAGAGAGATCAGAAAATTGCTAAATTCATATAACTTTAATTATAGCTCCCTCCTTTTTCCCCAGGCATTGGACAAGAAGATTGCCGCAAAGAAAATGGTATGTCCTTATCGGTTTACATCGAATACTGTTCACAAGTAAAACCTCCGTTTACCCGCCATTCTGACCGCCATAACTTATTTTGTGTTCTAGAAATTCACAGATCTAAAACAGCTGTCTTCGTCCTTCTGGCTGCTAACTCTCTGCGAAATATTTTTCTTCAACGGAATTTACCCGTTTGTTGCAGACGCCAGGTATGACATAAGTATTTAACATAATTACGTAATATCAAAATAAATTACATAAATATTTTAACATAAATGCATTAAGTATTTAATATGTCCTGACGACTTGGTCTCCGGTCGCACTCGTAACTTTAACGACATTAATATCGGCATTTGAATCATTTGAAGTGCAAACAGCGATAATTACCAGAAATATATGTGAGCAAGTTGCTACCGAAAATTGAAGAAGCTGTCGTATTGCTCCCAATGCTGAGTTATTATCGACTAAACTTTCTGGTTCGGGCCCTTAAACTGCAATCTGGAAACGACAAACTTAACAAAGACGTATATACACCGTGTTTTAGCCCTGGCCGGAAGTACTATACAATCCAGTATACAGAGAAACGTAAAAACAGACATTCCAACTTAAACTTATAGTTAAAAGACGTTTCCAACCTGCTACGCTACCGCAGAGAAACGGGGACATGGAAGCCATAAAACCACAGAGACGCAACAGCTTGCATTGAACTTTATATGTTTTTCGTATCAACAGTGCCTTTGTAAAGAGAAATTACGCCAGTACTTTTCACTTCAATACTCGAGATTCTGCCTACATCGCCGGTAGCATCGTCTACGTGCCCATGATATTCGCGCCCCTGTTTGGCATTATGCTGGTAAGTCTACTGCATTCACGCATCAAGCGTTCCGACTTTTGGTTGGATCGCACTGTATTCTGGGTAGGTTTGGCTCAAAAAAGTGAGCACCAACTTTTCAATATCGGCCATTCTGCATTTCAAGCTTAGAGCTTGGTAGATGTGTACGTTTTAGAATGGATAGAAGCTGACTGAGCTCCAAGCGTGAAGTGCAAAATGACGGATATGGTACTCACTTTTCTGAGCCAAACCTACCCAGAATACAGTGCGAACCAACCAAGTAGTTCAAGCTCGTTTTAGGTTCACAGTTTCGTCTTGCATAAAGTCAGCCCTTACTGTGCAAACGTTCTCTTTGATTTGCTCCTTGTTCTCGTTCGTTGGCACATTGTTTGTTCTGAAACTGTTTTTACTCTTGTACAGGATTCTTTCGGCAGGCGTGGTTTCATGTGCCTCGGTTGTGCTATTTCTACACTACCAGTGTACGGGATACTCACATTTTCCATCGACATTCATCCATTGGTGCCGCTAATTTGGCTCGGACTCAACTACTCCATGGCCAGTGTAAGTACACAACAGACTTGCCTAGGTTTTTTTAACGACTACGGATTTTTGCCCTAACTCACAAATGCCCCAATAATATGAAGTCAGCGTAATACCAACTGCTATCCAAAAATATATATACTCCTCGCCAGAACTCTCGTTTTGAGGTTAAGTCAACACTATATTTGGCAGTGTTTGACAAAAAAATAAATACAGACGTTTCATTATTTATTATTATTATTTTAGTAATTTTTGGTGCAATGCAGTATATGGATACGGTCTAATCATATTGGGTTTCCTTTCAGGCTGCTATTTTTCCCTCATTTCCTCTCATTGTGAACGATGCAACTCTTGGTATGTTAAACGTTTGTTCTTGATCGCGTCTAATAATATTAATCAGAGTAAAAACCTTATTGCTGAACTGCTTAACATATACACCGCCGTCACAAACTGAAGATGGTTACGTCACGAGTCTTTGAATGAACCGTAAGTTATCTCCATTTTTTTCACTGTCCAGGTACTGCTTTGGGGCTACTGTCCGCCCTGAAGAGACTCAGCAATGGCTTCGTTAATTTGCTGGTTGGACAGCTCTTGGACGGGATTCAGTAAGTGTGCTATTTGGTCAGTGGAAAAAGAATTTAAAAAAAAATGTCGAAACAATAAAGATGCAAAAACGTATAGAATAAATCAAGTTTAGTTCACTATCACTTATGATGCCATGTTGTCTTGTCTGTTCGCGCATTTTTCTCTTTTCTCTCGGGGGATTTTGATGTCGACTTTATCGGCAATTTGACGAGTCAAGTACGATCGAGTGGTAGATGCACTACAGAAAAGTTTGTATTTTGACACCGTAAAATGCGTTCGAGATGTATAATATGGACTTAAAAAAGGAGAAAAGAAAGAAAGAAAGAAATTCGAAAAAGGGGGAGATTTTGATTTCGATCGATCGGTGATGTACCAAGTGGTACGGTCAAGTCAGGTACATGCACTACAGAGAAGTTTGTACTTTAACGCTGTAAACTGCGTTCGAGTTGCTCGAAATGGCATTCAATGAAATCCGATCACCGTATTTTACGGGGGTCCCGCTTGTAACTTATAATGCCATGTTGTTGTGTCTGTTGGCGCATTTCTCTCGTGCAAACATCAAAATAGAACAACTCGCAAAAAATTACGTTCAAACGTGACACTACGCTAAAGTTTTAACTGTTCGCTTCTTTGTCTTTTCTATCTACAGTTCTGCAAAGAATTGGTCGTACGTGATGTTGTTTCTGATGGCTAACATACTCGTGTGCGCCGTGTGTGCTGTTTTCTTAAACATCAGTGACTACAGAAAAGTAAGAAGACAAACTTATAACAACTACACTCAGGAATCACACCTCTAGGTCGATAAATGCGTGTAGTGCTGTGCTGCTTTACTGTACTTGGGGTGAGGATATTAAAACTTGAAGCATAAAACTTTACCAGCCCCACTTGCTAGCGTTTCAATTTTTTGGCTTCTCCCCTTCCCCCCCCCCCCCCCCTCCCCCCCACCACCCCGTAGTTAAGAAGAATGTCAGAGTCCCCCTTACTTTCAACAGTTTCTTTAGAGCCCTCCTTCACGTGTCTAAAGATTTTCGGAGCCCCCCCCCCCCTCCCCCTCAATATCGCCACCCCCTGTTATAATAAATGAGCTTTTTTGAGGCTCAAAATCACGGTTTTGGTACAACTTAGGGAGCCCCCCCTCCCCTCCCCCCCTCAAAGTCACAGTTTTGGTAACCCTTAGGGAGCCCCCCCTCCCCCCCTCAAAGTCACAGTTTTGGTACCACTTAGGGAGCCCCCCCCCTCCCCCCTCAAAGTCACGGTTTTGGTACCACTTAGGGTGCTCAAGATTAAATGCAGACATTTTTATATGACGGAGTACCGTTTACTGATCGGGTGTCTGTCGAATGGAATTTTACGCTATCAGACAAAACTGTTATCATGGTGTCACATAATTATATGGATGTCATTTATGTATCCTGTCTTCTCTGTGCTGTGCGGTTTATTCAGCCTGTCTCTTTCTATTTTCCTCTCCAGGGTGGCGTATTGAACGCCCCGGCCAAACCGGACAATGCTGATACAGAAGGCCTGGAATCTAGTCCCCAGAACGAGGTCATTTGCCAAAGTAACGTTACGCCTCACCCCACGACGTGAAAAAATAATGAGTGTTTAGTTTCCTACGGTAAAACTTTATACTATCTCGACGTTTGTATAAAATACCTCAAATGATAAAGGACAGCATAGTTTTGTTGTTTACTTTCAAACACGGCTTCCTCTCTGGCAAATTGGACTGACTTGACCTGATGAACGCCAAATTGTGTCAAGTTCGAGATAATTGTTATAATAGTTTGGAAAAAACTCCCGCGAAAATGTTAAAGAAAACAGCTTTGAAACTCTATCCCAAAGTTGTGTTAATGATCTGAGACGCTACAGTGCTTGGGGTATAGCTATGACTTAGTCCATTTATCAGGACGAGATTTCAGTTCAGTTGAAGTTAAGTTAGAAAAGTTGTAGTTTTATATTTATTTGAATCGATATTTAAACAGGGACATCTAATTAGCAGCAGCTAGTTTAAATACAGCCCTGTAAAGATCAATTGGACTAAGCAATCTGAAACAGTCAGTGAAGTGTATAGATGGTCGGGCAGTAGGTTCGATAGCGACGAAATAAGTTGAGTTAATAAAGAGGAAAAAATCAACATTCGTTGACCTAAATATCAAACTCGCACTCGCCTTTGCAGCACAACCCGCGTTGCGCAATCTATTTGAATGATGCACATTGACATACACCTCTTTCACAAAGCGTGGACTCTGTTTTTCAGTATTGCTACGTGAGTAAAAAAAAATATGAGCATCACTTGGAAGTACATACAAAAATTAGTGATCTAGAGAAATTTCAGCATCTTGTTGTGAGAACTCGCGGAGTTGCTGCTGTTTCAATTTGTAGAGATTTGTATAGAGAAATTCAATCTGGCCTTCCTGGCCTCGCTTTCATGTATTTACTACACTTTACATTCGAATATTTTCGCTTCAATTCAAGATACACCGTTGGAATTACAAGGAGTTATTAATAAAGCAGGCCCTTTCTTGTACCATCGGAAGACTTCTTTTTAAAGTTAACTTTCTAAGCATATTTAAGTTTGGTGCCGTCAATGTGAAAGTCGTCTAATAACTCCCAATACACACACAGTCGGCCTAATGGCGAGACGCGGCCCTTGCACGACGTAAAACGAAGAGTGACGGACCGGTCATGAAGGATTGCCAAGTATTCTGTCCTTTTATAAGGTTCTGACGTAGGATTTGCTCGAGTGGCTGCCGGATAAGTAAATCCGATTTAACAGTAACCGCAGCGATGCCTCACTCCCTCCCCCGAGGGGGACTCCAATATAAAAAAGTACGTGGATGCTTGTCGTCCTCTTAGGGGTCAAATCACGGGTTTTGGTACCGCTTGAGGTGCTCAACGTCAAACGCTGACATTTTTCAAAACGAAAATTCCCGACGAGCATCCCCGATTTTTTTTTATGTGGGAGTCCCCCCTCTCCTCAGCGATGCACAGATTGTGCCTAACTCTACCTGGATTCATAGAAAACCTACCTACCTCTGTAGGGGGGATTTATGTCTACGTACCTCTTGTGCTAACAGCAATGGAGTGAGCTTGTCCAACACAAACTCATCAAAGCACAATAGCGAGAAATGACCAGGAATAGTAGTAAAAAGCTCACCATGTCTGCCTAAAATGGAAAGGACAAATTACTACGGCTAGAAGCTTTACAAGGCATGAGTGACCCACGGCTGATCTCGGGCAATTATCATCCATTCATCATTACATTTGGTAGCTATTTGTTACTGGGTACAATTAGGGTGTGGTATGCCTTAATCTCCAAATTTTTTAAAATCTAATTGAAAATCAGTGATCTAAATAAATGGAGTAAATTTTCAAGGACTTTTTTATTTCAAGAAGTATATTTTTACGAAATTCGCAAAAATTAGATCCCGCAAAAATATCATGCCACACTGTATGAGGGTCATGAAGTATCTACACATAACACACTGAATAGTAGTAACACTAACCTTAAACCCTAACCACTTTTGCAAACATCACACTAAAGAACCTCATTTACAAATTAGCCAATACTATATATCCAACACTTCTTAAACTATTTTGTGTTATGTTGTTCATAATGTCTACACAATTTGTGATGAAATTTTTGAACACACCACTACTCTACTAAATTATGTTTTGTTTTTGTTTTTTTGTTTTCGTTTTTGTTTTTTTCATGAAAAATTGTGGGGAATATTAAAGCTCCATTTGGTTCCCAACACAAAAGCAAAACAAAGAAATGGCAACCAAGGTGAATAATACTTCAGGCCAAATGAAACTACAATCCACTTCTCAAACTTGTAAGATGAAAAACTGATCCCTGAAACTAATGATTGATGATTGCTGGCATGCAAAGCACTCTTACCCAAGTATCCAGAAATGCCCATATTTGTCAAAAATGTATAATATTATTCTTTACAAGCAGTGCCTTAGGCCCAGTTCAGACGCTAATCTTTTTACGAGCTGAACCTAATACATTCAATTAAGTTCTAAATAAAAAGTCTGGCGTCTTAATCAATTAAGAACATTTGATTTGATTTGGAACAGCTTACGCTTTTGAACGGTGAAAAGAAGTGAGCTAAAAAGGTGACGCAAAATATATTTTAGTTCAGGGTGCTGCACTGACTACACTCAGAAAACTACAGAAAACAATCACCTGCATAACAAAAGGTAAACTAATAATTTACATGCGTGGACTTGTCCTAAAACTTTTAGGCGCCACTGTAGCTGTTCTTCACCCCTGGACCAGCTGAGAGTTATGGCTTTGTAGCGACTGATACAGATGCTGAACTTTTCATGAACCAAATCTAATGCATAATTTTTTATTATGTATTTTAATGTTTTACTGTATTTCAATTAAGTTTGGCTGAATAAGTACATCATCTAAATCAACAGGCAAAATTAATTAATTTGGCTGGACCAAAATATTGTAATTAAGTTTGGCTTATGAAAAGATCGGGGTCTGAACTGCTAACCTTCTTAATTTCTTTTATCTTATTGAAAAAGATACAGCTATTAAATAAATAAATAAATAAATAAATAAATATACTGAATATCATTCATTTACAACTCTCTCTATCATGTCAAATTTTGTCATAACACACTCTATTTTGGTCAGAAGTAAGTCCGTTTTCCTTTCCAGTCTCTCAATTTTGACTTCATTATTATTGCAGTCTTGTAAATTATTATCTTCCTCATTTGGTACGTGTACTTTCTTTCTCCATGCTCTCATTCCATTCAAACTGAATACAACCAGAACTGTGACGACTACCACGATAGGCCTATTGGTGGCAATGGATCCTAACCACAAGCAAAACCCAAAAAGAAAAGCCAAGTGACACATGCACCATACCGGTCCATAGTAGGAATGAAGCAGGAACATACCTGACATCACAGCCAGAAACCTCCTGAAGGACATCCTGGAGACGGAAACCAAGCCAACAAGGAACCAAAGAGCAAACAGAACTACAGACAGGAACTTGCTCTTTGTTTCGCCAACTTGATCTGCCAACACAATCACTGTAGAGAACCACAGGGGAAATCTGTTAATCCTTTTACAAAATAAATTCCTGTCAAGGCCACTTTGCAGGCAATAATAATAATAATAATAATAATAATAATAATAATAATAATAATAATAATAATAATAATTATAATAATAATAATAATAATAATAATTATTATTATTATTATTATATATTATTATTAATTATTATGACTATTATTATTATTAATTTGACCATATCTTAAAATATGATATAATGCCTTAAACTTGGTGGAGCAGACTTGAGCAAATATTTTGAGTACCACTTGCATTTCAAAATAACACACTCATTGTGTGATAAAATTTTTATTGCATAAATTGATATGGGGTCGGTAGCATCTTAGGGATCCTTTTCAAGGTAAACAATATAATGGTAGTCCATTACTTTGGTCTAACAGTTTTTTATTGGCTTTTATTCCCCTGCCAATGTGTGCATGTGCAAAGCAGTGAGTGCTCTCATTTCACTGGTTGACATTATAGTCATTGGACATTGATCTGATCTGGAAATTCAAGAGTTCCCTGAGGTGCAATTTTGCCATTTGCAGGAGGCCAGCTGCCTCTACTTCAAAGTGAGGCTTAGATGAGTGACTCCTTTTCTTATGAAAAGTGACATTGATTTGGAATTATATGAAAACTGTAAATGCTAATTGACCTGGCTTGTAGGTGGGGGGCTTATTAGATGAGATGACAACAGAGGGACCCCTCTGCAAATCCCTTTGTTGGTGAAGTTGGCTTCCTCGTTAAAGATTATTATTATTTTTAGGGACTGTACATGTATTTTCTTGGTCAGCAAAGTGTTAGGTAAACTTAGATGTGGGAAGTGTAAAGTTCAAAAATAAATCACCAAGCATCTAATGCATGTCATGTGTCTTGTTTCTTTAATAATTTTGATGTTCAAAGTCGACAGCATGAAAACGGGGAGAGAGGATTATTAGAGAGGGGGGCTTATTTCAAAATTGACTTTGTAGTGGGGGGCAGGGAACTTATTAGAGAGGGAGGCTTTTTATTGGAGCATTTACGGTATACAAATGAAAACTTCACTCGAACCCTCACTTTCAAACAGAGGCAACAGGCTTGCCAAAGATAGTCGTGGAGAAAATACTCCTTTCTACCTTCTTTCTAAACCCGACGACATTCAATGTTGCTGTATTAACAAAGTAACATTACCTTCTAAAAAATGCAAAAAAAATTTTTTTTCTCTAAACTCAATGACATTCAATGTTGCTGCATCAACAAACATTACCTTCTACACCCAACAGTCGCCTCAGGAAGTCGTCAGTGTAAGCAATGCCTTTTTCGTGAAGAGAATTCACAGCATTGGCGACCATATCCAGTGCGACACAAATTGTAGGCTGTGCCAGAACAATGGCGGAGAAAACGTGGAAGGTTTTAGCTGCAAACTTTGTCGTCCTAGAAAAGTCCTGCATGACTTGTTCCAAACAATACTCTTGTACTTTAAAGTAAATGCCCTGTACAGTTTCAATTGCACCAGGAACCACGCTGTGCCACAGGAAGTTCACAAGTTCATCCAAGCTCGGCGAAAGGACTACAACGTTCGCTACTACAAGTAGAATGACCAGTTTAAAAATGATGCTCACAAACCCCATGCTCCTTACGTCTATTCCAGTGTAATGTAGCTGTCCATTGTATCAAGAGAAGCCCGAAATTCTGTGTTTTTGTCGAGCTTCCCTTTGTCAAGTTTCCCGCTGCAGCAATCAAACAAATTGGGGAGACTGGGTAGTAGCAGTTCGACCGCAGACACAAAGGACCGCAGACGCTCGATGACAAAAAGGCAGAGAGGGGTGGGGGTGCGTAGATTTCCATATGAAATGTATTTAATATGTGAGAGCTAAATACATGAGCCTATCAATGTGCCTTGGTCCTGCAAATGCTTATAAAAGAACAGCAAATCTGCACAAAGCCAATGGAAGAAAAACCTTGAAACTGGCCAGATATCTTTAAATAAATATCTTAGAAATTTCATTACAGTGTACTTGTAGCTGAGCAGTATTGGATATATTCATACAGAGTGTCCATATATTGGCTTATCTGGACCTCTTGGAAAGTTAAATAACAGCAAAACAAAGACCAATTTACTCTGCTTTAACAAAACAACAACTCATCTTAATACATATAGTAAGCATACAAATATTTCAGTGTGGTTAAAATGACAAGTGATCTCTTGCTTCAGTTCAAACTGGTCATGCAATCAATTCTTCTGATGCTACTCACATTTTTTTAGGATTAGTTAGCAGAATTATAGGCCTTGATCCTGGAGTTTGTGAAAGGAGAAATTAGTCATCCCTATTCACTGCAGGACATCTAAAAGTGTTTATAATTAAACTTTTGATATAGTAAGGCAAATTTAAAACTCTCAGGGGAGTTTTTCTATAAATGTGCCCATGTTTTACCTCACAGTTTTCATTGCTTTTATTATTATATGATTATTTGCTCCCTCAAGCTATTTCAAACATAATGTCATGTCCTCTATGAAAGTAGATTTTTATGAAAGTCTATAAAACACTTCCAAGAATATAAGCCACACCTTTTATGAAGAAGCAATACAACTCTAGCTTGAGAAATTCAGTTGAAGCTCTCTGGGTGGACACTCTTGCAAGCGAACAGCTCTATTTACAGTACGGACACCTTTTGAAACCCTGTTTAAGATCTATCTTGGTCAAACACTGTATTTGCACACTCTTGCAAGCAGACAGTTTCAGTTACGGATGATTTTCCTGCTTCACATAGGTGTCCGCTTGCGGGAGCCCCAACTGTATATCTATTGCTTAAACTGTTATTATATGTACTGACCACTTACCGCTTACCCTAATTTATAACAGCTTGTAACAGAGTTGTGGCTGAAACTTGGGACCTTGAGTATGGTGCGCAACTCACAGAGCTTTCTTGGTAAAACGTAGCAAACGCAAAAGTAAAAAAAAATCATCATCAAGCACGTTTATTGCCATATCATTCCAATAGATTGTTTACAAAGAAATAATAGAAAACAGATTCAGGTAATGGTTACTCAGGTATAACTATGGAGCTAATCGAACTGAGTAACTGCATTTGCTATTAGTAATCACACGATTACTTTCCACAGTCATCCGAAAACGGCTTTACAATAAGAACCTTAATACTTGAACCTTGATCTACTAGTTATTATGCTGAAAAAGGAAATAGTGAACAAATCTCACGAATAAAGACTACTGAAAGAATCTAAAATACTAAAAAAGGTCGTATGTACAATTTCCGACACAAGAACGCAATTGCGACTTACAAACAGAAATTTCAATCGAAAAGCGTAGCAAACGCAAAACGTAAAGCAATCACACCAATACTTTTGACAGCCATCCGAAAAAGGCTCTACAATAAGAACTTTGTTACTTTCATCTACTACAGTTATCATGCGCAAAAAAGGAATAATTAGCTACAATCAGTGACAAAAGTTCTTGGGACACTTTCAAAAATTGAAGTATCTCAGACACAAGTCATTGACTAAGCGTACTGAAAGGTGCGAAACCATTTTCTCCCCCCTCCCCTCTGTACAATGTTGCGTGTGTAAAGCAAACACGATTACTTTCGACAGTCATCCAAAAACGGCTCTACATTAAGAACCTTCGTACTTTCAGCTACTAAAGTTATCATGCGCAAAAATGGAATAATTAACTAATCCCACGAATATCAACTAATGAAACATTCTAAAATACTAAGAAAACGTCTTACATACATTTTTCGAGACACGAACGCGATTGCCACTATATAAGTACTAATTTACTAATTTACTCAGACGGGCAATACTTGCGGTCTTCCCCAAGAAATGCAAAAGGAGCCCAGTAACGAGAATGGCCAAACTTCTGGGCTTTTCTCGTGGCTTGCATGGCTTTGTTGAGTGCCTCGTTTGCACTGTCCCCACATATCAGGTTCTCGTAGAAGTGACACATCCAATGAAAAGTGGCGCCATCGTCAACCGCCCATAGTGTTACAAGAACTGGGCGAGCTCCAGCTCCGAGAAATGCACGAGCGATCCCGACTACACCCTCTCCCCTGACTTCACCACAGCCGCTATAACAGCAACTTAGAACGACCAGCTTTGCTCTGATGCGTTTACCTTCCAGATCGGATATGAGCAGCATTATATCTTCAGCATTGTTGATTATGTTAGTATCAGAAGGAGCGAGCAAGATTTCTCCCCTCTCTGCATCTCCATGAGCTGAAATGTGACTCAAAATGGCATCCTCGACGTTCTGCAGAAACCTTTTTTTCGTCGCTCTTTTGCCCAAAAGTGGCTTAACCTTGAGCATCGCTCCAATTCTTTCGACTTCTTTCTTTGCAGAGTATAGTCTTTCCACTGGAATTATTTCGTCACCTTTTCTAATTGTTCCTACCTTTGGGTCTCCAACTATCAAGGGTGCTGTTAGGCCTGTCGGTGCTGCTGGGCGCTCTAGGATAATTTTTGCTGTTGTTAGTGATGGAACGAGTCTCAATCGTACGGAATCGACCAAGTACTTCCCGTTTTCATCCACAAGAGCGGCAAATGGAACCAGAGCAAGGCGACCATCAGGGACAACAACTACTTGTGACCCTACCAGATACTGCCCCACAGGCTTCAGAAGAATCTCGTACAGATCTTGTAGCAGACAGTTAACAATTGGGTCTTCCGGTGTTTGAGGGTTGGTAGAGATCCCAGTCTCGTCTTGAAGTGCTGATCCATTCGTATTGTTTGCTTTCTGTTCTTGCGCAGGTGTAGGACGAGAGACCCTGGGCTGAAACATTGCTGGTTTTGGAACCGAGCTGGAAGGCCCTGCTGCACGAAGAAGTCCAAGTTCCGATTCCTTCTTAGTGCGTTGTAAACTTTCTGGATAGAAAAACAATAATGAGCGGTCTTCACACCTGTCAGACCCACGTGGTTTCATCAGTTCTACAGCATTGTTAATCAATGAAGTGAGATCTTCAACAGATTGAAATATATCCGTTTCAGTGTAAGTCTTCCTGGACTGTTTTGACACTCCAGTACCATGTTCGTGAAACATTATGTCTCCATTTGGCTGTATAACCCAAATGCAAACTGTGCAGTGAAATAATGTAAAGACGACGACTGTGCTTTCCAGAGCCTTGGCCACTTTACAGATTCCAAAGAGGTCTGAAACCTTGTCTCCAATGACCACCTCGTGTGCGCGAGAGTTGGATAAAAGTATTAGTTCAGCCTGCAGTGCTATTGCGCGTCCTCTTTCGGCAATAATAAGGGCTTTGCCTCTTTTTTTTTTCAGAAACAAGAGTGTTCGGATCAAATTCTGATAGACAGAAATGTACATATCGATAATAGAAACTCTAAATTTATCCAAGTTTGGTGAGTTCTTAAATAAATATTCGTAGCACACCATACCTTTTCTAAAATTACTTTCAGCCTTGCCATGTTGACCGACAGTAGCATAACAAAGGCCGATATTATTACAAGCACTTCCTTCGCCTTGCTTGTCCCCAATGTCTTTAGCAATAGCAATTCGCATCTCTTGGTACTTAATAGCCTTGGTGTACAGACCGAGAGACATATAACAGTTTCCAAGATTGCCATAAGCACTTCCTTCGCCATGCTTGTCCCCAATGTCTTTTGCAACAGCAATTAGTATCTCAAGATAGTTAATAGCCTTGGTGTACTGACCGAGAGACATAAAACAATTTCCAAGGTTGCCATAAGCACGTCCTTCGCCTTGCTTGTCCCCAATGTCTTTTGCAATAGCAATTAGCATCTCCTGATACTTAATAGCCTTGGTGTATTCACCGAGAGACATAAAACAATTTCCAAGGTTGCCATAAGCACTTCCTTCCCCTGCCTTGTCCCCAATGTCTTTTGCAATAGCAATTCGTATCTCTTGATACTTGATAGCCTTAGTGTACTGACCGAGAGACATATAACAAATTCCAAGGTTGCCATAAGCATTTCCCTCGCCTTCCTTGTACCCAAAGTCTTTTGCAATTGTAAGTAATATTTCCTGACAGTTAATAGCCTTGGTGTACTGACCGAGAGACTGATAACAATTTCCAAGGTTGCCATAAGCAATTCCTTCGCCTTGCTTGTCCCCAATATCTTTTGCAATAGCAATTAGTATCTCATGATACTTAATAGCCTTGGTGTACTCACCGAGAGACATAAAACAATTTCCAAGGTTGCCATAAGCACGTCCTTCGCCTTGTTTGTCCCCAATGTCTTTTGCAACAGCAATTAGCATCTCCTGATACTTGATAGCCTTGGTGTACTGACTGAGAGATTGATAATTAATTCCAAGGTTGCCATAAGCTCTTCCCTCGCCTTCCTTGTACCCAATGTCTTTTGCAACAGTAAGTGCCATTTCCTGATAGTTAATAGCCTTGGTGTACTGATCGAGAGATTGATAACAATTTCCAAGGTTGCCATAAGCACGTCCTTCGCCTTGTTTGTCCCCAATGTCTTTTGCAATAGCAATATACATCTCCTGATACTTAATAGCTTTGGTGTACTGACCAAGAGACATAAAACAATTTCCAAGGTTCCCATAAGCACTTCCCTCGCCTTCCTTGTTACCAATGTCTTTTGCAATAGTAAGTAGCATTTCCTGATACTTAATAGCCTTGGTGTACTGACCAAGAGACATAAAACAATTTCCAAGGTTGCCATAAGCACTTCCTTCACCTTGCTTGTCCCCAATGTTTTTTGCAATAGCAATTAGCATCTCTTGATGCTTGATAGCCTTGGTGTACTGACCGAGAGACTGATAACAAGTTCCAAGGTTGCCATAAGCATTTCCTTCGCTTTGCTTGTCCCCAATGTCTTTTGCAATGGTAAGTTGCATTTCCTGATATATGATAGCCTTGGTGTACTGACCGAGAGATCCATAACAATTTCCAAGGTTGCCATAAGCTCTTCCTTCGCCTGCCTTGTCCCCAATGTCTTTTGCAATAGCAATTAGCATCTCTTGATACTTGATAGCCTTGGTGTACTGACCGAGAGATTCATAACAATTTCCAAGGTTGCCATAAGCGTTTCCTTCGCAATGCTTGTCCCCAATATCTTTTGCAATGGTAAGTTGCATTTCTTGATATATGATAGCCTTGGTGTACTGACCGAGAGACTGAGAGAATGATAACAATTTCCAAGGTTGCCATACGCTCTTCCTTCGCCTGCCTTGTCCCCATTGTCTTTTGCGATAGGGATTAGCATCTCTTGATACTTGATAGCCTTGGTGTATTGACCGAGAGATTCATAACAGTTTCCAAGGTTGCCATAAGCATTTCCTTCGCATTTCTTGTCCCCAATGTCTTTTGCAATAGCAATTCGCATCTCCTGATACTTAATAGCCTTGATGTACTGACTGAGAGATTGATAACAAATTCCAAGGTTTCCGTAAGCTATTCCTTCGACTTTCTTTTCCCCAATCTCTTTTCCAATAGCAAGATGCGCTTCAGAATGTTCTTTAGCTTTTTCGTACCTTCCCGTAGAATGGTAGTAGGCACAAATGTTATTGTGAAGTTTCCATTCAAGTTCCTTGTTTTAGTTACTCTTGCAAAATTCAAATGATTATTGAGACCCTGCAGTTTCTCCATTGATCACGAATGGTGTCCTATTGAAGGAAAGAGCACCTGTTGGTAATTAATGACATTATGGACAGTAGTTGAAGTTTGAGTCTATTTATTTGTAGCCTCCAACAGTCACACGACAAGGATAGACGTGTATTTTTTATTGTCTGGCTGACGACAGCACTGGAAAATTCTAACCTCTTACATACTGTGTAAATAACGCAAAAAAATTATGTAAATCATGGTTTACATACAATTTAAGCTACGTGTAAACACATTTACACGTAGTGTAAAATATGTTTTACACATATTTTACATTTTGTGTAAAATGCAGTTGTAAAGTGTGTGTAAATACTTATAAATAAAATGTTAATATGAAAGATTATTTTACATACTGTGTAAATAGAGGAGAAAGTTATGTAAATCATGATTTACGTATAGCTCACACTGTGTAAACACAATTACACACAGTGTAATTATAATATACATACAATTTTACATTATATGTAAACGAAATAGTAATTGTAAAATGAATGTAAATTTTTTTCATTGTTTTACATGCTGTGTAAATAGATCAGAAATTTGTGAAATCATAATTTACACAGTTCATACTGTGTGTAAAAATATTTACACATAAAGTAAAATATAACTAGACTGGCCTTGCCAGTGAGCTCGCGGCGTGAGTTGGGTCGAGACCAGAATATAAAATGGAAAGTAGGGGACAAGAGGGGAACTCCCAAGAGAGACTTCCAGTTTCTCACCATAAAAATATCACACAGTATAGAGAACTTGGCTTTTGACACCTTGCTCTTTTGACACCTTGATTAAACTAAAAAGTTATTATTACAACACTCATACACTTGCTTCTTAAAGGAGAGCGACCCTGAATTTTGAGAATGCGTTACATATCTTTTTATGCACAATCGATTTTTGACAGTTTGACCTCGACTCTTATTTCTAATCAGAGGCCACGATTAATCCAGCCTTCGCTTCACTACTTATGTGTTTTCTTTTATTAACTCAATACGTTTCTTCTATCAGGCTTTCGAGTATTCGTGCCCTGTAACAAATATAAAATTGAAAGCGAGGAATGTAACACGAGAGATGCTTACAATATTATTGCGGTTTTGTTCACAGTGTGTTCAATCCATTTGTGACTGCAAACTCAATGCTCAGAACTATTTCGGTGTATTTTTCATTTCTGGTATTCAGTGACCATTGCGAAACAAAGGCTACATGATCGAATGAAAGAAACACTTCAACAGGTAATGTACGATACGCAGAAGAATTTTATGAGGCAACAGATGTCGTGTACAGTATAAAGCATAAAGCGCCATTGTTTTACGGCTGAAGCTCACCGTAGCTTTGGTTTCTGTTTTCGCCCTGTTATCTTCCCAAAAGTATTTCGTGTCTCCACAGAAAGTTTCGTCGGGACTAAATATCGGCGACAGATATATTTGCAATCCCCCAGCGATGCCAATCAAACATTTGTTTACGGCTATTCTCAAAGCTTCCGCAGTGAACGCGAGCCAAAATAAAAGCCCTAAAATCCAGTTTATCTGTGCATATTCCACAGAGCCAAATGGCGTTGAGTTTGAATGGGATGCAGTTTACTTTTTCGCTTCACTACTTATGTGTTTTCTTTTATTAACTCAATACGTTTCTTCTATCAGGCTTTCGAGTATTCGTGCTCTGTAACAAATATAAAATTGAAAGCGAGGAATGTCACACGAGAGATGTTTACAATATCATTGCGGTTTTGCTCACAGTGTGTTCAGTCCATTTGTGACTGCAAACTCAATGCTCAGAATTATTTCGGTGTATTTTTCATTTCTGGTATTCAATGACCATTGTGAAACAAAGGCTACATGATCGAATGAAAGAAACATTTTAACAGGCAATGTACGATACGCAGAAGAATTTATGAGGCAACAGATGTCATGTACAGAGTAAAGCATAAAGCGTCATTGTTTTACGGCTAAAGCTCACCGTAGCTTTGGTTTCTGTTTTCGCCCTGTTATCTTCCCAAAAGTATTTCGTGTCGCCACAGAAAGTTTCGTCTGGACTAAATATTTATCGGCGACAGCGGTGTCCATCCGGCAAATATTTGTTTACGGCTATTCTCAAAGCTTCCGCGGTGAACGCGAGCCAAAATCGTTCCCGAAAATCCAGTTTATCTGTGCATATTCCACAGAGCCAAATGGTGTTGAGTTTGGATGGGATGCAGTTAACTTTTACACACAAGTAACGAGTAATTCACTGGCCACATCTCGAGTTGTTTAGCGAAGTCAATTACGTCATCGCCCAGCACGTGATAATATGAACCAATCACCGTGTGCTGATTCTCGACCCACAAAAAGAAAAAAAAAAATTCATAAAAATTTGCGTTTTTAAGCTCGCTTGGGCCCCAGGCCCTCGCGAGCAATTATTATATTTTACATTTGATGTAAAACAGTTGTCAAGAATGTGTGTAAATACTTATTTATTCTTTTGCATACTATAGTACGTAAATAGAACATGAAAGTTGTGTAAATTATAATTTACATGCAGGTCACTGTGTAAACACAATTACACATAATGTAGTTTATAATTTGGTGAACAAAAAGTTATGAAAATCATAATTTACATACGATTCACGCTATGTGTAAACACATACATACGTAGAGTAAATTATAATTTACACATTTTACAGGGGTCCCGCTCCGTCCGCGTGTCTCTAGAGCTCTTTGCCAGGCCTCCCGATAAAAGGTATCCAATATGGCTGCCACGTGTGAGTGAAAGAAACGCGTTAAAAATTTTCGGCATTTCCATCGACGAAGCGTTCTGATAGACGTCGGAAATGAGTTCGGAAAGGTAATGTGACGAGCTTAAATCCTGTTGGACATGTGGCAGAAGTGGCCGAGTGTTCGAAATCGTGTTTGAGTATATCGATTCGCTTGACTATTAATAGTCTCACAAGTGGCGAGCAGGGAGCAAATCTCAGCGAATGGGAAGTTGAAAGACCGCTAAAACTCAGTCCAAGAAATTACTAGGTACAAACACAGACTGGATTTCCAGTTCCTTTATGATGCAAGGTAACGTGTTCCGATTCGTGGTTTATGTTTAAACCGCGGTGACGGTATTTTAATATGCGATTGTAAACAGTAATGAAGGTGCAGGAATGATATTTTGAATTCTCGCTATTGAGCCAAATCGAAATGTCCTCGCTTTCTGAATTTCTGAACAGTGTTTATCGTCTAACATAAAATAGCTTTTTCTTGGTTTGTCGAACGTCACGATTCGCTCACATGTTTTTGTGAGCGCCTCATTTTCATCCCATTGCGGTGTCAGTCTTATTGGGGAAACTTATAATTTGCTCCTTTACTTCGTGTATCATTCTGGCTTCGTTTTTCCTCAAAAGATCCACGCAATAATGTGAAAAAATCTTGGACCGCCAAATCAGCTACACCCCGCGTCCCCCCTCCTAACTTAGCCCACCAAACATCCATTTTACGTTAACTGATGATATGTCGACGACCCTTTGCTTGTAATGCTTCATTGCTATCGAGTAGAGAAGATGTGGTGTTTATAAGAGTTGTCTCTAGTATAGATTGACAGTCACTGCTGAATATTTAAGCAACAACAGAATAGTTCGGCAGAAGCAAGTACAAAAAATAATCTGTATGTATATAAAACACTTCTCGCTACGAATTCTGTCTTACGAGGCTTACCTTCAATACTACGAGAGTCCAACTCCGTCTGTTAACAAATGTCAGCAAATGCTGTTTATACACACATTATAAATGAGGTTTAAAAATGCTTCGTTGCACTTTCTGGTTCGAAAGAGAGAAACTTTCGGGAAAAACCCGATATTCGAAACCAACAAGAATGAAAGTGGGATTTAATTTTAATTTTAGAAATTCAGAAACCTGTTGTCAAAACTCCATACGAACTAAAGCCTGTAACTCAGGTGGGACAGGTTTGAGCTGCATAGTAGACAAATATAATTCGATTTTATATGGAGAAATGTCAGTCGAAGTCACTCTGGAATTATTCCATCTTTCGCGCGTTCGATTGGGTCTATTCCGGAATAGTAATAGCGATACTGATTGATAAAATATTTGCTTTGGAAATGAATTATGCCGAGATGTGTCGAACGCTGTTTGAAATGTCAGTGCAAAGGTTTTGAAAACAATCTTGAAAATAATTTCCCCCAAACAGGCAAAACTTTGGATCATCTTCTACTTCGGAATATTGCCAATCGGCTGCCGCAGTAGTAAATTTACATATTGTACAAGGAAATTATTCCCTAATTCTCATGGTAATTACTTATCCTAGCATTACTCATAGTTACAATTTCAAGACAGAACTAAAACCAGCCAGATATACTAAGCTGACAAAACCGAGAGGTACACAGGAAAACGGCCATACCAACTTCACGGAGTATTGTGTTATTGCTCGTGGCAGCCGACGAGCTTAGGATTGGAGACCGTGTCTTCATCTTCGTCGTTTTATTTTTATTATTTTTAATATTTTTTTTAATTTTCTTTCTGGGTTACGAATCAGCACACGGTGATTGGTTCACATTGCCACGTAATATGCGATGACGTAAGGTGACTTCGCGAACAACTTGAGATGTGGGCGCCGCGATTGAATTGTACGTTAATACAATTGCGTGTAAAGCTAGCTATATCCCATCCAAACTCAACACCGTTTGGCTCTGTGGAACATGCACGGGTAAACTGGATTTCAGAGAACGATTTTTGGCTGGCGTTCATCGTTTATCGTTCATCGTCATAAGCGTAAACAAATGTTTGATGGATTCGATTATATTTAATGGGCATCGCTACGGGATTGCAATAACTCTGTCGCCGCTAATTATTTAGCCCCGACGAACTTTCTGTGGCGACACGAAGTACCTCTGGGAAGATACCAGGCTAAAACAGACACCAAAGCCATGAAGAACTTTAGCCGTAAACAATGATGATTCAGCCCCGGTATTTCCGGAGTGTTGTAACGCATTAGTTCTTTATAGTAACAGCATCAAAGAACAGATTTCCAGTCATACACATTGAATACTCTTATGGTAAAATGGCTCCAGAGAAACTCGATTCAGCCCGCCACAATTCCCAACCCCCACCACACACACGATGCATCGCTTTCTTCGTTTCTCTCTCTTTCCATTTACAGTTGGGGCAATCCTGTTTTCTCACTCACTTTGGCTGGATCAGTAACGTTTTCTATCGCGCTCTACCTTAAAGGGACACAAGCAATGTTCCCTACTCTTATGCTCGGAAGAATGATATTCGGGTAAATTATCTCCAAATTTCAGTGCACAATCTTTATCCGTTCATCGGCATGTAGAAATATAATAATTATTTGTGTTTTTATTCTTTTCGTTTCTACAGGATTGGCATGGGACCATTACTGAATATGAATCTGTCTTACGTTGTGTTGATCGTTAGACGCTTTGTATTTTTGTCTCTCTCTTGCATTTGTGTCGTTTTATAATGGCTTCACTTGATTTTTTATCTCAAGTGAGTCAAATAACATACAGTACTTTATCCATATCTTTATCTTGTGTGGGTCGATTCACCATGCATGTAATACTTCATTTATCAACCTGCATCAATCTTTTTTATGCTCTAGTTGCAGAAAGCAGAATATTCGCCACTTGGTTCAAGGAAAGAGAACTCGCATTTGCGTTTGGCTGTACGCAGTTAGTTTCTGTAAGTTTGTAACTATAATGTTCCATTCCGCAGACTAGAGCATTTTGTACGTGAGTTACGCTCTGATTTATTTCAAACTTTCTTCGAACTTTGTTACCACCACAGACTTAACATCAAACTTGTCATAAATAACTACAGTTGGTTTTCCTTCCTGTGGAGAACCAGACCCGAACTAGAATACAGATAATTTGTAGTTCTTATGATTTATTTTAATTTGTTTGTTTTTAGGAAACTGCTGCAAACTTCTTTTTTACGGCAAGTTTTGAGGAGAAATACGGGATAAACTCAACATTCATTGGTACACTGCACTTGTAGCTCCACTAAACATCAATTGTAAGAGAAATGAAATACAATATTGTCTTCAATGCATACACACTGATAAGCGATTGAATAGCTAAGAGATGCTTCAACTACTCAAAGAACTTATTTCCGCGGTGTCTGAGCTATGCCTTGTTTTGTGTTTCTTCAGTTTCCTTCGTGTGCGGTTTTGCACTTGTGTGTACCGGAGTCACGTGCGCGATGGATGTTCTCGGCCAAAAAAAGATTGGAAAGGTATCCACTGCAAATGAGCTCAAAATTCTTATATCTCAAAAAGACTTCGATCTTTTATTCGCTCTTCTTCCTGCAATTTGCTTTTCGGTTCCATGACATGCGCAATGCAACCCAGTAAACAGTTAGGAAAAGCAGATTTTGATTTTGTTTCTTTCTCCTCTCAATCATGATGAATTCATGTGTACATATAGTAAATTACCATGCAGTAAAAAATGTTCCTTTTATGTATAAATTTGGGCTGACAAGATTGAGCAATTAATAATTAATTGCTCAATCTTAAAAAACAATTATTGTCTCAAGAGGCAGATCCCAGTCCGATACACAATGTTGATTGGTTCATGTTGGATTAATAAAGAGACAAGTTGCAAAGTTCATTTAACAGTTACAAACAACTCCCAAGCATCAACTACACTACTGACAAGCCACAGCAGCGCTATGCAGTATATATTACTCTTGCTAGAAGCGTGATCTCACCTTTCTTGTTAACTTCGATGGGATCAACTTGTCAAATATTGACCAAAATATCGACCAGGAACAAAACTTGGATGTTTGGACCACAAAGAGAACTTCTACCACTTTATTATAGCCTGCAGTGAAAAGAACAAATAGTACAAAATATAAACTCCATATTGACACACTACTGGTCTGATGAATTCTTGCTTTGAACATAATTTATTCTGCATTTAACAAAGTGTGGAGAGGATGACAGTTGACCTGCTCATGGGAACACTTTTTTTCAGCCCGAGAGAGACACGCCCCAGCTCCCCTATGCATCAACTACAAGAGGAGGCTCACCCAAAAGGGGTTACTTTTTGGGCCTCTGGTATCAAAAGGCTAGCTATAGAAAAACAAAGCTTTTTGATATTTATCCTGGTCATATTTCATGATAAAGAAATAAAAGCCACCCTGGAAGCAATCTTTCACCTCCAGACACATACCACCCTTCCCCCACTACATCGCTTCCACACTCTCCTCAATGTTGGTCTTAAGAACAATTACTTTTCCTTTAACAACCAGTAATCCCCCAATCCTATACTAATATTTTCATGGCTTCCCTTGAAAAAGAAATTCTACAACAAGCCCCAAACAAATCAACTAAAACCCTAATACGGAAAAGATTTCATTAATGACAAATTCCTTATCAGGACTCATGGCCCTGCCACCCTTACCACCTCCTCAACTCCTTCCACACTACTATCAAATTTCAAGAACAATACCCATCATCAAAAAATTTCCTAGAAACAACTATCCTCCTCACCAAACAACACACACAACAGTATAGCTCAGAAATAAGCAAACAACTCACACGCAGCAAAAAACGTGTGTGCGTTTGAAATAACACGTTTTTTTGTATCCAAGTTCGAACACGTTTTGCTTTGTTAATCATATGTACAGCTTCTGGGTGTTTTCCTTTTGTACTCTATTGTTTAAAGCAAAAAAAAAACCCAAGTCAAATTCCAACACACTGCATCAATTTCATTTGATTTTGCATCGCTTAAAATTCGAGCTGATGTCATTCTGAAAAATACAACATTGGGCTGATTTCTCGTGACACTGCATCCTTCCTGGACTTGTGTTTGCAACTTAATACCGCTGATGTAAACAGTGAGGTGAAAGTTCGAATCATCAATGAAACCAGTTGAGTCCCAAACAAACAAGTATCATCAAGAATTCCCCATCCCTTGAAATTTGAGTCGAAAGTGTTCAGCAAATTGACAACTCAGCCACGCAACTACATATCACACTGTTGGCTGGGGAACACCGCCACTCTACCTACCAACAGACCTTCATCAAGGCACAAAAATAAACACAACTGTCCCTCCTCCATCAACACCATAACAAACCAACAGAAGAAAGAATTCTTCCTTTTGTTGTCCCCTACAAAACCTACTAACCCTCTATCACAAAAACCCTACACAAGTACTGAGACTTGATACAACAAGACAAAGAACTAGTATCACAACTCTTCCATAATAAACCAGTTTTTTCGTTTACTAAACACAACAACCTCAAAAACATTTTTGTCCAAAGCCGATTCCAAACAAACAAACGCCTTACAACCTCCAACAACTTATGCAACATTAGCACTACAATAATGGCTGAAACAAACAGTCCCACATCCATCAACATCATAACAAATCAACACAACTACACATGACCAGGAATCTACACAAGAGTCAACCTCTACAAGAAGAACACCAAATCACAGATCCCCTCAACAAAAAGATGAATAACAATGGCACCTGACCCATGAAAAGAAATTACCCAGAGACAAAGTTGGTCTTTTAACTGGCCACCTAAACAGAACTACAAGGGAAGGACCCAAACCAAGGGATCACAAACAATAGACTGCACAGGAACAGAAACGTCAAACACAAATAATTCAAACACCCAGAATAGAGTACAGTGGTTGAATTGTCTGTCAACAATAGAACCAAATGTCACACCGAAGCCATTAGAAAACACAAAAACATAAATACTAAGATTACATGTATATACCCTCTCGGCTCTGAAAATTATTCTTTGGAAAGAAAATTTCCACTAGAATAATTTCACAAAAAAAATGACAACAATCTGCTATGTATACAACACACTACTGAAAAGCTTTATTTGATCGTTAACGCCATGACAATATCACAAATCCTCGTTATATCTTACCTCTTTATTTGTGACAATCCAGAAAGAGATGTAACATGGTGATTTAAGACTTACCAATCCTCAACAAATCATCGATATGATTAGAGCTGTAGTCACCAAAAGCTCCTTCATCCACTCGAGAGGCCACCAAAACTCTTTAGGAGCTCTACAACTGGATCTATATCACAGCAAGTCCTCGCCATAATATCACACGAACACAAGCAAGCCCACGAACGAAGAAACGCGGGAAATTCTGAATAGACCCTGTAACACAAGATGGCTGACTCCATGACTCATCACATGAACAACCGCTGAACCGTACGACATTCTCTGCAGCTTCACACGAACAATAATCAACTGTACCGGGAGGGGTTAATTATATTTATACGGATAGTGGCCAAAGTTTTTACAATTTTACGTATTTTAGAATTTTCTTTTAATTCATAAACATTCTCCTTTGTTTCGATCACGCGATATTTTACTTAGCCAGGATTAAACCACCACTGTACTGGTACTAGAAATACGATAATCGCAGATATCCCCTCGCTCAGTAGTGGGTTTTCGGAAAGCGGGATTCTTGCTTATTTTCCGTTCGGAGATTATTTAAATTTTTTTGCAAACCACGGCTGTGTAGCGACGTCACCAGTCGGCCGTTAAAAAAAATCTTTGTCACACGAAGTCTGGTTTAGTTCAGACAACGTGCACAGTCTGCAATTTTCGTAGACACTAGCTGAACTTCAAAATTCGCTGAGAAAACATTTACACGCAACTACAGAATACTCCCGAGGCTTGAAAGCCAAGCAAAGTCGATCTTGGACACCGAAGTTTTTATGAATTTCAAGAAAAGCCGCGATTTCTCTAGCCAATGCTTTATCCTAACCACATACGTGTGTTTGTTTTTTTTTTGTGTGTGTGTGTGTGCCAAATTTAGAACCGTCAAAGCGAGTCGCTTGTTTACACGCTTTCGAAGTCTCGGAATCGTGTGAATTTTGGCAGGGATTCAATTTTCAACACAACAACTTTTCAAACTGCGTTTGACGATTTTAAAATCTTTGACAGAAAAAAGAAATCAAGTCACTAAATAATAGAAGGTCCGATTTTATTGAGCGAGCAAACCCGGTCACTAAATAATACAAAGTGCGATTGTGTTGAGCGAGTATCGTACGGGGGTCCCGCTAGTAGACACATTGTTTAATTTGGAAAGCAGTGGCCGGATATTTTCTACTTTAATAGCCTTCAAAAAGCAAAAGCATTTTAACCCGGTTACATTTTATCCTTGAATACAGTGTGCCAACAAACGCGGCGACAAAACTTCACAGCATGTGTCAGACTGTCAATGAAATTATGCAAACATGTCAGGAATCGGATGACACAATCTTGCACGAAGGCACTCTGAAATAGCCTTGAAAACCAGGGAAAAGATCACAGTATAATCCTAATTGGCCTTCATCACAGTTACCGGGGCATCAAACGACAAAATATACGGCAATTGTTGAAATACCAATGATAACACGACCGTCGTTTAACAAAAGTGTATTTAACGTTAATTTAATTAAAGTTTCAAAACTCACCGCTTCCTGAAAGCCATAGCTTTAGCTCTTTTCCAGCAAAGGAAACAAAACCCAAAACACTATTGTTTACGTCTTCAATGATTTCAAAATACACTGTATAGAGCAGTCCTCATACAGTACGAAAATTCCACTTTCCATTGTATTGCGTTGTCATCTTGTCAAACTTGGATTCTGAAAACTGCATTCCTGTTATTGCGAAAGGTGAAATTTGCCACAGTGATTGTTCGATTTCCACCGACTGTATTTTGCTATTCCTTTCTGAAGAAGTGTCTGCGTTTTAACACAATACTGGCGTCTAGGATTGTGTTCAGGTCGACCAGTTGGGCCTTAAAGAATCCGCTTTACGTCTAGTAAAGCTTGCCTCCCATGCACTGGCAAAATATCCGGGCAATTTACAGCCGTCCGTCGAACTGCTTGGCCTTGTATCTGCATCTTGTTGTACAAAATCACTTCAGTTCGTACTCTATCGCATGTCTCCAAGAAAATGGCGGTTTACAGTTAAGCTGCCGATGTAACCTCGCCTGCTGTGATCGCTCGACGCGGAGGGCCTTGGGACGAGGTCGTATGGCACAAACAAACACACGAACATTAGATTTCGAGATGGCGACACGCTTGGAGTCTCCGATAAGGCGATAATACTACTGCATTAGCGTCGTAAATATTTCCCTCACTTCGTTCGGGGAAAATATTAAGCACGGTATATATTTTCACTCTCGATCAATAAACTTGTTCTTTATCCATGCTCGCTTCTCTGCAAGAACTCCGTATTTTCCACATCAGCCTCAAAACACCACGCTTACTCCTGCTTCTCCTTTCCCGCGCTTTGTGCTTTTATACCACCCCTTCCCCACTTCCCACAACGCAAGCCTCCATTTCTCTCCCCACTCCCCCTCGACCGCACCTGCCAATCGCCGCTGTACACACTACCCTGCGGTCTCGTCATCACACAATTACTTCCGCTCCTCATTAGCCGCATATTCGCTAGCTCCACCTCTTCCCCTCCAGTCACTATTTCGGAATTCCATTGCTTTCGACTCGGCCTCATTTGCTACTGCCACTCGCACCTGCAACATAGAATGAAAAACACGAAAGACGTCGCGCAACGAATAGGTCTGTTCCGGCAAATATAGGCCTTCTGGTAAAATTAGAGGTAAGACTATCATTGGTCATCTCTTATGCTGAAATTGTGACCGTTCCTCCCACTTTGTTCCTTTCCCCCCGCAATTCGATTTGGGCCAAAACTTCGCAACCGTTCAACTTGCAGTGCATAGATAGGTGCGCGTCTACCATTTCGAAACACGTACCATGCAAGGACCTTTCACATTCATGGGCCAGTCACGCTACTCTACCCTTAATGAGAATAGCATGGTTGTCTCAACGGACATTTCCTTAAATGGTCACATATTCAACGCACCTACGAGCGCTCATTCCCAATCTTCCTATATCGTGATTAACATAAATTCCTGGCTTCCATACCCAAATACCCCAGATATGTCAGTTAAATATGTGTCTATTCTTGTTCTTGTTCTTTTCGGTGCTAATATCCTAATTTACATCAATGGACAAGGTTCCAGGTTCCTGCGGAGTACAGTGCTCCAAGAACGTGAGTTGAAAACTGTCGAAAATCAAAACCAAAGGATTGACACTAGCCAATCAATGTGGCGAGAAAGAATACGTTTGACCAGTTAAAAGCACGAGCAAAATCAAAACCAAAACCAAGTAATTGCGATTGATTTTAACCAGTCAGCAGCGCTAGAACAAGCCATCGCCACTTGCTTTCTTGCGTGAGAATATCACAACCTGGTTTTGTTTTTGCTCTTGATTGGCCAAGAATGCTGCTAAATTGTTAGGACTTGACGGAAAACGTAGCAAACGCAAAAGTAAAGCAATCATCATCAAGCACGTTTATTACTATATTACTATAATAAATTGTTTACAAAGAAAGAGTAGAAAACAGATTCAGGTAATGGTTACTCAGATATAACTATGAAGCTAATCGAGCTGAGTAACTGCATTTGCTATAAGTAATAACACGATTACTTTGGACAGTCATCCGAAAACGGCTCTACAATAAAAACCTTGATATTTCATCTATTATATTTATCATGCGGAATATAGAATAGTGAGCAAGTCTCACGAATAAGGACGAGAGACCCTGGGCTGAAACATTGCTGGTTTTGGAACCACTATATAAGTACTAATTTATTCAGATGGGCAATACTTGCGGTCTATATTTTGTAGTGTCCTGTCTTACTATAAACAGTAACGTCTTCCCCAAGAAGTGCAAAAGGAGCCCAGTAACGAGGATGGCTATATTTCTTGAGTTTTCTCGTGGCTTGCATGGCTTTGTTGAGTGCCTCGTTTGCACTGTCCCCACTTGTCAGGTTCTCGTAAAAACGATACATCCAACACAAAGTGGCGCCATCGTCAACCGCCCACAGCGTTACAAGAACTGCGCGAGCTCCAGCTCCGAGAAATGCACGAGCGATCCCGACTACACCCTCTCCCCTGACTTCACCGCAGCCGCTATAACAGCAACTTAGAACGACCAGCTTTGCTCTGATGCGTTTACCTTCGAGATCGGATATGAGCAGCATAATATCTTCAGCATTGTTGATTATGTTAGTATCAGGAGGAGCGAGCAAGATTTCTCCCCTCTCTGCATCTCCATGAGCTGAAACGTAAATCAAAATGGCATTCTCGACGTTCTGTAGAAACCTTTGTTTAGTCGCTCTTTTCCCCAAAAGTGCCTTAACCCCGAGCATCTCTCCAACTGTTTCGACTTCTTTATTTGCAAACTCTAGTCTTTCCACATTAAATACTTTGTCACCTTTCGTAATTGTTCCTACCTTTGGGTCTCCTACTATTAAGGGTGTTGTTAGGCCTGTCGGTGTTACTGGGCGCTCTAGGATAATCTTTGCTGTTGTTAGTGATGGAACGAGTCTCAATCGTACGGAATCGACCAAGTACTTCCCGTTTTCATCCAGAAGAGCGGCAAATGGGACCAGAGCAAGTCGACCATCAGGGACAACAACTACTTGTGACCCTACCAGATACTGCCGCACAGGCTTCAGAAGAATCTCGTACAGATCTTGTAGCAGACAGTTAAGCATTGGGTCTTCCGGTGTTTGAGGGTTGGTAGAGATCCCAGTCTCGTCTTGAAGTGCTAATCCATTCGTATTGTTTGCTTTCTGTTCTTGCGCAGGTGTAGGACGAGAGACCCTGGGCTGAAACATTGCTGGTTTTGGAACCGAGCTGGAAGGCACTGCTGCACGAAGACGTCCAAGTTCCGATTCCTTCTTAGTGCGTTGTAAACTTTCTGGATACAAAAACAATAATGAGCGGTCTTCACACCTGTCAGACCCACGTGGTTTCATCAGCTCTACAGCCTTGTTAATCAATGAAGTGAGATCTTCAACAGATTGAAATAAATCCGTTTCAGTGTAAGTCTTCCTGGACTGTTTTGACACTCCAGTACCATGTTCGTGAAACATTATGTCTCCATTTGGCTGTATAACCCAAGTGCAAACTGTGCAGTGAAATAATGTAAAGACGACGACTGTGCTTTCCAGAGCCTTGGCCACTTTACAGATTCCAAAGAGGTCTGAAACCTTGTCTCCAATGACCACCTCATGTGCGCGAGAGTTGGATAAAAGTATTAGTTCAGCCAGTGCTATTGCGCGTCCTCTTTCGGCAATAATAAGGGCTTTGCCTCTTTTTTTCAGAAACAAGAGTGTTCGGATCAAATTCTGATAGACAGAAATGTACATATCGATAATAGAAACTCTAAATTTATCCAAGTTTGGTGAGTTCTCAAATAAATATTCGTAGCACACCATACCTTTTCTAAAATTACTTTCAGCCTTGCCATGTTGACCGACAGTAGCATAACAAAGGCCGATATTATTACAAGCACTTCCTTCGCCTTGCTTGTCCCCAATGTCTTTAGCAATAGCAATTCGCATCTCGTGGTACTTAATAGCCTTGGTGTACAGACCGAGAGACATATAACAGTTTCCAAGATTGCCATAAGCACTTCCTTCGCCATGCTTGTCCCCAATGTCTTTTGCAACAGCAATTAGTATCTCAAGATAGTTAATAGCCTTGGTGTACTGACCGAGAGACATAAAACAATTTCCAAGGTTGCCATAAGCACGTCCTTCGCCTTGCTTGTCCCCAATGTCTTTTGCAATAGCAATTAGCATCTCCTGATACTTAATAGTCTTGGTGTATTCACCGAGAGCCATAAAACAATTTCCAAGGTTGCCATAAGCACTTCCTTCCCCTGCCTTGTCCCCAATGTCTTTTGCAATAGCAATTCGCATCTCTTGATACTTGATAGCCTTAGTGTACTGACCGAGAGACATATAACAAATTCCAAGGTTGCCATAAGCATTTCCTTCGCCTTCCTTGTACCCAAAGTCTTTTGCAATTGTAAGTAATATTCCTGACAGTTAATAGCCTTGGTGTACTGACCGAGAGACTGATAACAATTTCCAAGGTTGCCATAAGCAATTCCTTCGCCATGCTTGTCCCCAATATCTTTTGCAATAGCAATTAGCATCTCATGATACTTAATAGCCTTGGTGTACTGACTGAGAGATTGATAATTAATTCCAAGGTTGCCATAAGCTCTTCCCTCGCCTTCCTTGTACCCAATGTCTTTTGCAACAGTAAGTGCCATTTCCTGATAGTTAATAGCCTTGGTGTACTGATCGATCGATTTCCAAGGTTGCCATAAGCAATTCCTTCGCCTTTTTTGTCCCCAATGTCTTTTGCAATAGCAATATACATCTCCTGATACTTAATAGCTTTGGTGTACTGACCAAGAGACAGAAAACAATTTCCAAGGTTCCCATAAGCACTTCCCTCGCCTTCCTTGTTACCAATGTATTTTGCAATAGTAAGTAGCATTTCCTGATGCTTAATAGCCTTGGTGTACTGACCAAGAGACATAAAACAATTTCCAAGGTTGCCATAAGCACTTCCTTCACCTTGCTTGTCCCCAATGTTTTTTGCAATAGCAATTAGCATCTCTTGATGCTTGATAGCCTTGGTGTACTGACCGAGAGGCTGATAACAAGTTCCAAGGTTGCCATAAGCATTTCCTTCGCTTTGCTTGTCCCCAATGTCTTTTGCAATGGTAAGTTGCATTTCCTGATGTATGATAGCCTTGGTGTACTGACCGAGAGATCCATAACAATTTCCAAGGTTGCCATAAGCTCTTCCTTCGCCTGCCTTGTCCCCAATGTCTTTTGCAATAGCAATTAGCATCTCTTGATACTTGATAGCCTTGGTGTACTGACCGAGAGATTCATAACAATTTCCAAGGTTGCCATAAGCATTTCCTTAGCAATGCTTGTCCCCAATATCTTTTGCAATGGTAAGTTGCATTTCTTGATATATGATAGCCTTGGTGTACTGACCGAGAGACTGATAACAATTTGCAAGGTTGCCATACGCTCTTCCTTCGCCTGCCTTGTCCCCATTGTCTTTTGCGATAGCGATTAGCATCTCTTGATACTTGATAGCCTTGGTGTACTGACCGAGAGATTCATAACAATTTCCAAGGTTGCCATAAGCATTTCCTTCGCCTTGTTTGTCCCCAATGTCTTTTGCAATAGCAATTCGCATCTCCTGATACTTAATAGCCTTGGTGTACTGACTGAGAGATTGATAACAAATTCCAAGGTTTCCGTAAGCTATTCCTTCGACTTTCTTGTCCCCAATCTCTTTTCCAATAGCAAGATGCGCTTCAGAATGTTCTTTAGCTTTTTCGTACCTTCCCGTAGAATGGTAGTAGGCACAAATGTTATTGTGAAGTTTCCATTCAAGTTCCTTGTTTTTAGTTACTCTTGCAAAATTCAAATGATTATTGAGACCCTGCAGTTTCTCCATTGATCACGAATGGTGTCCTATTGAAGGAAAGAGCACCTGTTGGTAATTAATGACATTATGGACAGTAGTTGAAGTTTGAGTCTATTTATTTGTAGCCTCCAACAGTCACACGACAAGGATAGACGTGTATTTTTTATTGTCTGGCTGACGACAGCACTGGAAAATTCTAACCTCTTACATACTGTGTAAATAACGCAAAATATTTATGTAAATCATGGTTTACATACAATTTAAGCTACGTGTAAACACATTTACACGTAGTGTAAAATATGTTTTACAAATATTTTACATTTTGTGTAAAATGCAGTTGTAAAGTGTGTGTAAATACTTCTAAATAAAATTTTAATATGAAAGATTATTTTACATACTGTGTAAATAGAAGAGAAAGTTATGTAAATCATGATTTACGTATAGCTCACACTGTGTAAACACAATTACACACAGTGTAATTATAATGTACACACAATTTTACATTGTATGTAAACGAAATAGTAATTGTAAAATTTTTTTCATTGTTTTACATGCTGTGTAAATAGATCAGAAATTTGTGAAATCATAATTTACACAGTTCATACTGTGTGTAAAAATATTTACACATAAAGTAAAATATAATTATTATATTTTACATTTGATGTAAAACAGTTGTCAAGAATGTGTGTAAATACTTATTTATTCTTTTACATACTATAGTACGTAATTAGAACATGAAAGTTGCGTAAATTATAATTTACATGCAGGTCACTGTGTAAACACAATTACACATAACGTAATTTATAATTTGGCAAACAAAAAGTTATGAAAATGAAAATTTACATACAATTCACGCTGTGTAAACACGTACATATGTAGAGTAAATTATAATTTACACATTTTACAGGGGTCCCGCTCCATCCGCGTGTCTGTAGAGCTCTTTGCCAGGCCTCCTCATAAAAGGTATCCAATATGGCTGCCACGTGTGAGTGAAAGAAACGCGTTAAAATTTTCGGCATTTCCATCGACGAAGCGTTCTGATAGACGTCGGAAATAAGTTCGGAAAGGTAATGTGACGAGCTTAAATCCTGTTGGACATGTGGCAGAAGTGGCCGAGTGTTCGAAATCGTGTTTGAGTATCGATTCGCCTGACTATTAATAGTCTCACAAGTGGCGAGCAGGGAGCAAATCTCAGCGAAAGGGAAGTTGAAAGACCGCTAAAACTCAGTCCAAGAAATTACTAGGTAGAAACAGACTGGATTTCCGGTTCCTTTATGATGCAAGGTAACGTGTTCCGATTCGTGGTTTATGTTTAAACCGCGGTGACGGTATTTTAATATGCGATTGTAAACAGTAATGAAGGTGCAGGAATGATATTTTGAATTCTCGCTATTTAACCGAATCGAAATGTCCTCGCTTTCTGAATTTCTGAACAGTGTTTATCGTCTAACATAAAATAGCTTTTTCTTGGTTTGTATTTCAATATTTTATTTTGGTTTAGTCATGTCGGCATGACGTTTCCCAACTGAGAAATACCTGAATAAATTATAAATTGCAAAAACACTTACTCGTATTTTACAGGGGTCCCGTTAGTTTACATAGACTTTACACAATATGGAAAACCTATTTTGGGGGAATTTACACAGCATGTAAATATGAATTTACAACCATGAAGTGCGGATATTTACATGCATTTTACACAGTATGAAAACCCTATTTTGGGGACATTTACATCACATGTAAAAATATAACTCACAACTATGAACGGTTATTTACATGAAATTTATACAGTATGTAAAATCTGTTTTAGGGGGAATTTATATAACATGTAAATTATGATTTACAAGCAAAAAGGGCTCGTTGTTTACAGACTTTTTACACAGTGTGTAAGTGTGGATGGAATTAACTGTGATATTTTTGCATTTTACATGTAATCTACACACAATTTACACAGTTTACAGAATGTGTAAATTTCGTTTTACAAGCAAGAAATGGGTTATTTACAGACATTTTACACAATATGTAAGAGGATAGAAATTTCCAGTGCAGCTTCCTAGTTTGTCACCTTGTTTCCAAAAATATATTTGAAAATGTAAAGGAAAGTATCGCCATTAGGAATTGAACTCAAGAAATGATCTAATAAGCCCCTCTCTCCAATACGACACCCTTTACTCTCTTTCTAAATAGTATAATTTTGAAATAAGTACCTCCCCCTCCCCACCCTTCAATAATAATAATGATGCGGCTTGATTAAGACCCAGATTGAAGTATTGCTCGATCAATTCATTTTGTGTACAGCCTTCCTGTCGTAGAACAGGTGCGTAGGGCTCAACAACTGCACACAGAAATGTACTGAAGAGTAGTATTGATACGAGCTTCTCAACTGCCATCTTGCCAGAAGCACGCGCTCGTGTGGGCCCGCGATCAACAGTCAAGCGGCAGTAAAAGTGGCTAAACAAGTGGCAGTAAAAATAAAAGTGCAATGTCCCTCAGGGGCGCCGTAAAAATGGACAAAATTTTAAAGCCCCAATTGTTTTGAACTGTTCCAAATTTCGCTCTTGTCGCAGCGGAACTTTGTTGAAAGTATCGAAATTTCGTTCTTGTCGGCAAATAATTGCGCAAATTGTCGTACTTTAATGACAGAACCCTTCGATAATCTATGACATCATTTAATTGAACCCACACCAAATTAATGCAGTGCTAAATCGAGATATCAGCAACAGATATCAGCCTTTTGATTATTTCATTTAGTCGTTATTGTGAATGGGCATCACTGCCTTTGTTCTCTGGGTAGCTAGCACATGACGTCATTAGAAGAGTCAAGCCTCTAGCACAATGGAGTTCGAAAGTTACCCAATAACAACTTCATATTCATAAAAACAGTGCTTTTTATTATATATCGAAGATGTTTGATATTCATATCACTTTTTTTACGTCGCCACTTGGGCGTAGGGCCTCTGCGAATATCGTATTTCTGGTAGCTGATTAAATTATAACAGATGTTTGAAACGGCCCTTCGACTTTCCCGACTGCGTACTACTGGCCTCTGATTCAACATCAATAGTTTTCTGTAATTTTTTTCTCTTGTTAACATCTAAATAAGCGGGAAGTTAGGAGAACACGAGAGTTGCATAGGGAAACCACGAGGCCCGCAAATGGTTTCCCTAGCTACTCGAGTGTTCTCCCAACCCCCCAAGTGTTTATATGGGGCTTTATTACACGGGAGCGCGTCAATAAAATACATCACGTATCACGTCAGCGTGTAATAAATTATACTCTTATCTAACATGTTTTTTATATTGTTAAGCGTACCATCATTATCATTTGATAAACAGAAATAATTCATGATCATATGGCTTTCTAATTTCGTCAACTTGCTAGAAAGAAGCTAATTTACCAAATTTGGAAACGTTTTTTGTACTTTAAAGCACAGCGATACAACTCACTCAATCTCAAACTGAAAAATGAAAGTCGAGCTTTCTTACGACTGTTCAAACTCTCCTTGTTTGGTGCGAAAGAGCGAAATGTCGAAATAATAACAAGCAAAAAGCTGCATGAATTTACAGACAAACGAATGCATTAACAGCAGGAGGAAACTATTACTTATGAAAGAAGTACAAAGATTTAATACACTCGAATCGTCGAAAGAAAACCTGAAAACTGTCTGGAAACGTCGTGAAATCGAACCAATTCATAGACAGTTAGCAAACAGGACACCATGGACTGCTGGAATAATGGAATGGACATTTTAGAGCAGGAATAATGATATGATAAACGGTCACTTCATTATTCTCGAAAATTGCACAACTGAGTACTTTGGTTTCACAAATAACCGTAACGATGCGGTGTTACGCACACCAAATCTAAGAGAATTAGAAGGGAATTTGAAAGAGGACGACGAAATACATTGATTCTCACCTTAAAATCGAAGTTTTCTTTGGAATGGCCGACAACTGACGTTATGGGGTCGAGGCCTGGCTGCAATGGTGGAAATGTGAGACAAGTAAAATTAAAGTTTTCATCTGATAAATCGTCTGGTGCTTGTTAAGCTTAAAAGTTTGTTTGTCGCATACCTTACGTTAGGCGTTTGATTAGACACCCCCACATCCACCTCCTCCTCCAACCATTAAAATATTTTGCCGTATGTCGAACGTCACGATTCGCTCACATTTTTTTGTGAGCGCCTCATTTTCATCCCATTGCGGTGTCAGTCTTATTGGGGAAACTTACAATTTGCTCCTTTACTTCGTGTATCATTCTGGCTTCGTTTTTCCTCAAAAGATCCACGCAATAATGTGAAAAAATCTTGGACCGCCAAATCAGCTACACCCCGCGTCCCCCCTCCTAACTTAGCCCACCAAACATCCATTTTACGTTAACTGATGATATGTCGACGACCCCTTGCTTGTAATGCTTCATTGCTATCGAGTAGAGAAGATGTGGTGTTTATAAGAGTTGTCTCTAGTATAGATTGACAGTCACTGCTGAATATTTTAAGCAACAACAGAATAGTTCGGCAGAAGCAAGTACCAAAAAATAATCTGTATGTATATAAAACACTTCTCGCCACGAATTCTGTCTTACGAGGCTTACCTTCAATACTACGAGAGTCCAACTCCGTCTGTTAACAAATGTCAGCAAATGCTGTTTATACACACATTATAAATGAGGTTTTAAAATGCTTCGTTGCACTTTCTGGTTCGAAAGAGAGAAACTTTCGGGAAAAACCCGATATTCGAAACCAACAAGAATGAAAGTGGGATTTAATTTTAATTTTAGAAATTCAGAAACCTGTTGTCAAAACTCCATACGAACTAAAGCCTGTAACTCAGGTGGGACAGGTTTGAGCCGCATAGTAGACAAATATTATTCGATTTTATATGGAGAAATGTCAGTCAAAGTCACTCTGGAATTATTCCGTCTTTCGCGCGCTCGATTGGGTCTATTCCGGAATAGTAATAGAGATACTGATTGATAAAATATTTGCTTTGGATCTGAATTATGCCGAGATGTGTCGAAAGCTGTTTGAAATGTCAGTGCGAAGGTTTTGAAAACAATCTTGAAAATAATTTCCCCCAAACAGGCAAAACTTTGGATCATCTTAGCTATTTCTACTCCGGAATATTGCCAATCGGCTGCCGCAGTAGTAAATTTACATATTGTACAAGGAAATTATTCCCTAATTCTCATGGTAATTACTTATCCTAGCATTACTCATAGTTACGATTTCAAGACAACTAAAACCAGCCAGATATACTAAGCTGACAAAACCGAGAGGTACACAGGAAAACGGCCATACCAACTTCACGGAGTATTGTGTTATTGCTCGTGGCAGCCGACGAGCTTAGGATTGGAGACCGTGTCTTCATCTTCGTCGTTTTATTTTTATTACTTTTATTATTATTATTATTTTCTTTCTGGGTTACGAATCAGCACACGGTGATTGGTTCACATTGCCACGTAATATGCGATGACGTAAGGTGACTTCGCGAACAACTTGAGATGTGGGCGCCGCGATTGAATTGTACGTTAATACAATTGCGTGTAAAGCTAGCTATATCCCATCCAAACTCAACACCGTTTGGCTCTGTGGAACATGCACGGGTAAACTGGATTTCAGAGAACGATTTTTGGCTGGCGTTCATCGTTCATTGTCATAAGCATAAACAAATGTTTGATGGATTCGATTATATTTAATGGACATCGCGACGGGATTGCAATAACTCTGTCGCCGCTAATTATTTAGCCCCGACGAACTTTCTGTGGCGACACGAAGTACCTCTGGGAAGATACCAGGCCAAAACAGACACCAAAGCCATGAAGAACTTTAGCCGTAAACAATGATGATTGAGCCCCGGTATTTCCGGAGTGTTGTAACGCATTAGTTCTTTATAGTAACAGCATCAAAGAACAGATTTCCAGTCACACACATTGAATACTCTTATGGTAAAATGGCTCCAGAGAAACTCGATTCAGCCCCCCACAATTCCCAATCCCCACCACACACACGATGCATCGTTTTCTTCGTTTCTCTCTCTTTCCATTCACAGTTGGGGCAATCCTGTTTTCCTCACTCACTTTGGCTGGATCAGTAACGTTTTCTATCGCGCTCTACTTTAAAGGGACACAAGCAATGTTCCCTACTCTTATGCTCGGAAGAATGATATTCGGGTAAATTATCTCCAAATTTCAGTGCACAATCTTTATCCGTTCATCGGCATGTAGAAATAGAATAATTATTTGTGTTTTTATCCTTTTCTTTTCTACAGGATTGGCATGGGACCATACTGAGTATGAATCTGTCTTACGTTGTGTTGATCGTTAGACGCTTTGTATTTTTGTCTCTCTCTTGCATTTGTGTCGTCTAAAATGGCTTCACTTGATTTTTTATCTCAAGTGAGTCAAATAACATACAGTACTTTATCCATATCTTTATCTTGTGAGTCATTTCACCGTGCATTACTTCATTTATCAACCTGCATCAATCTTTTTTTATGCTCTAGTTGCACAAAGCAGAATATTCGCAACTTGGTTCAAGGAAAGAGAACTGGCATTTGCATTTGGCTGTACGCAGTTAGCCTCTGTAAGTTTGTAACTATAATGTTCCATTCCGCAGACTAGAGCATTTTATACGTGAATTACGCTGATTTATTTCAAACTTTCTTCGAACTTTGTTACCACCACAGACTTAACATCAAACTTGTCATAAATAACTACAGTTGGTTTTCCTTCCTGTGGAGAACCAGAACCGAACTAGAATACAGATAATTTGTAGTTCTTATGATTTATTTTTGTTTGTTTTTAGGAAACTGCTGCAAACTTCTTTTTTACGGCAGATCTTGAGGAGAAATACGGGATAAACTCAACATTCATTGGTACACTGCACTTGTAGCTACACTAAGCATCAATTGTAAGAGAAATGAAATACAATATTGTCTTCAATGCATACACACTCATAGGCGATTGAATAGCTAAGAGATGCTTCAACTACTCAAAGAACTTATTTCCGCGGTGTCTGAGCTATGCCTTGTTTTGTGTTTCTTCAGTTTCCTTCGTGTGCGGTTTTGCGCTTGTGTGTACCGGAGTCACGTGCGCGATGGATGTTCTCGGCCAAAAAAAGATTGGAAAGGTATCCACTGCAAATGAGCTCAAAATTCTTATATCTCAAAAAGACTTCGATCTTTTATTCGCTCTTCTTGCTGCAATTTGCTGTTCGGTTCCATGACATGTGAAATACAACCCAGTAAACAGTTAGGAAGAGCAGATTTTGACTTTGTTTCTTTCTCCTCTCAATCATGATGAATTCATGTGTACATATAGTAAACTACCCAGCAGCTTAAATTACCATGCAGTAAAAAATGTTCCTTTTTTGTATAAATTTGGGCTGACAAGATTGAGCAATTAATAATTAGTTGTTCAATCTTAAAAAACAATTATTGTCTCAAGAGGCAGATCCCAGTCCAATACACAATGTTGATTGGTTAATGTTGGATTAATAAAGAGACAAGTTGCAAAGTTCATTTAACAGTTACAAACAACTCCCAAGCATCAACTACACTACCGGCAAGCCACAGCAGCGCTATGCAGTATATAATTATTACTCTTGCTAGAAGCGTGATCTCACCTTTCTTGTTAACTTCGATGGGATCAACTTGTCAAATAGTGACCAAAATATCGACTGGGAACAAAACTTGGATGTTTGGACCACAAAGAGAACTTCTACCAATTGGTTATAGCCTGCAATGAAAAGAACAAATAGTACAAAATATAAACTCCACATTGACACACTACTGGTCTGATGAATTCTTGCTTTGAACATAATTTATTCTGCATTTAACAAAGTGTGGAGAGGATGACAGTTGACCTACTTGTGGGAACACTTTTTTTTTTTCAGCCCAAGAGGGACACGCCCCAGCTCCCCTATGCATCAACTACAAGAGGAGGCTCACCCAAAAGGGGTTACTTTTTGGGCCTCTGGTATCAAAAGGCTAGCTATAGAAAAACAAAGCTTTTTGATATTTATCCTGGTCATATTTCATGATAAAGAAATAAAAGCCACCCTGGAAGCAATCTTTCACCTCCAGACACATACCACCCTTCCCCCACTACATCGCTTCCACACTCTCCTCAATGTTGGTCTTAAGAACAATTACTTTTCCTTTAACAACCAGTAATCCCCCAATCCTATACTAATATTTTCATGGCTTCCCTTGAAAAACAAATACCACAACAAGCCCCAAACAAATCAACTAAAACCCTAACACGGAAAAGATTTCATTAATGACAAATTCCTTATCAGGACTCATGGCCCTGCCACCCTTACCACCTCCTCAACTCCTTCCACACTACTATCAAATTTCAAGAACAATACCCATCATCAAAAAATTTCCTAGAAACAACTATCCTCCTCACCAAACAACACACACAACAGTATAGCTCAGAAATAAGCAAACAACTCGCACGCAGCAAAAAACGTGTGTGCGTTTGAAATAACACGCTTTTTTGTACGCAAGTTCAAACACGTTTTGCTTTGTTAATCATATGTACAGCTTCTGGGTGTTTCCCTTTTGTACTCTATTGTTTAAAGCGAAAAAAACCCCAAGTCAAATTCCAACACACTGCATCAATTTCATTTGATTTTGCATCGCTTAAAATTCGAGCCGATGTCATTCTGAAAAATACAACATTGGGCTGATTTCTCGTGAGACCACATCCTTCCTGGACTTGTGTTTGCAACTTAATACCGCTGATGTAAACAGCGAGGTGAAAGTTCGAATCATCAATGAAACCAGTTGAGTCCCAAACAAACAAGTATCATTAAGAAATATATTACATCCCTTGAAATTTGAGTCAAAAGTGTTCAGTAAATTGACAACTCAGCCACACAACTACATATCACACTGTTGGCTGGGGAACACTGCCACTCTACCTACCAACAGACCTTCATCAAGGCATAAAAATAAACACAACTGTACCTCCTCCATCAACACCATAACAAACCAGCAGAAGAAAGAATTCTTCCTTTTGTTGTCCCCTACAAAAACTACTAACCCTCTATCACAAAAACCCTACACAAGTACTGGTACTTGATACAACAAGACAAAGAACTATCACAACTCTTCCATAACAAACCAGTTTTTTCGTTTACTAAACACAACAACCTCAAAAACATTTTTGTCCAAAGCTGATTCCAAACAAACAAACGCCTTACAACCTCCAACAACTTATGCAACATTAGCACTAATATAATGGCTGAAACAAACAGTCCCACATCCATCAACATCATAACAAATCAACACAACTACACATGACCATGAATCTACACAAGAGTCAACCTCTACAAGAAGAACACCAAATCACAGATCCCCTCAACAAAAACATGAATAACAATGGCACCTGACCCATGAAGAGAAATTACCCAGAGACAAGTTGGTCTTTTAACTGGCCACCTAAACAGAACTACAAGGGAAGGACCCAAACCAAGGGATCACAAACAATAGACTGCACAGGAATAGAAACGTCAAACACAAATAATTCAATCACCCAGAATAGAGTACAGTGGTTGAATTGTCTGTCAACAATAGAACCAAATGTCACACCGAAGCCATTAGAAAACACAAAAACATAATTACTAGGATTACATGTATATACCCTCTCGGCTCTGACAATTATTCTTTGGAAAGAAAATTTTCCACTAAAATAATTTCACAGAAAAAATGACAACAATCTGCTATGTATACAACACACTACTGAAAAGCTATATTTGATCGTTAACGCCATGACAACATCACAAATCCTCGTTATATCTTACCTCTTTATTTGTGACAATCCAGAAAGTGATGTAACATGTTGATTTAAGACGTACCAATCCTCAACAAATCATCGATATGATTAGAGCTGTAGTCACCAAAAGCTCCTTCATCCACTCGAGAGGCCACCAAAACTCTTTGGGAGCTCTACAACTGGATCTATGTCACAGCAAGTCCTCGCCATAATATCACACGAACACAAGCAAGCCCACGAACGAAGAAACCCGGGAAATTCTGAATAGACCCTGTAACACAAGATGGCTGACTCCATGATTGCATCACATGAACAACCGCTGAACCGTACTATAATCTCTGCAGCTTCACACGAACAACAATCAACTGTCCCGGGAGGGGTTAATTATATTTATACGGATAGTGGCCAAAGTTTTTACAATTTTACGTATTTTAGAATATTCTTTTAATTCATAAACATTTTCCTTTGTTTCGATCACGCGATATTTTACTTTGCCAGGATTAAACAACCACTGTACTGGTAAAATATTAAGCACGGTATATATTTTCACTCTCGATCAATAAACTTGTTCTTTATCCATGCTCACTTCTCTGCAAGAACTCCGTATTTTCCACATCAGCCTCAAAACACCACGCTTACTCCTGCTTCTCCTTTCCCGCGCTTTCTGCTTTTATACCACCCCTTCCCCACTTCCCACAACGCAAGCCTCCATTTCTCTCCCCACTCCCCCTCGACCGCACCTGCCAACCGCCGCTGTACACACTACCCTGCGGTCACGTCATCACACAATTACTCCCGCTCCTCATTAGCCGCATATTTGCTAGCTCCCCCTCACAAAGAAAGAATAGAAAACAGATTCAGGTAATGGTTCCTCAGATATAACTATGAAGCTAATCGAGCTGAGTAACTGCATTTGCTATTAGTAATCACACGATTACTTTGGACAGTCATCCGAAAACGGCTTTACAATAAGAACCTTGATACTTTTATCTATTATAGTTATCATGCGGAAAAATAGAATAGTAAACCAGTCTCACGAATAAAGATTATTATCATTTTCAACTATTGAAAGAATCTAAAATACTAAAAAAGGTCGTATGTACATTTTCCGACACACAAACACGCAATTGCCACTTACAACTAACAATAATTTCAATCAAAAAGCGTAGCAAACGCAAAAGTAAAGCAATCACACGAATACTTTCGACAGTCTTCCGAAAACGGCTCTACAATAAGAACCTTGGTACTTTCATCTATTATAGTTATCATGCGCAAAAAAGGAATAAAAAACTAGAGTCACGAATAAAGATTGTTCTCATTATCAACTAATGAAATAATCTAAAATACTAAAAAAAAAAACGTCTTACATACATTTTTCGACACAGGAATGCGATTGCCACTATATAAGTACTAATTTACTCAGATGGGCAATACTTGCGGTCTATAATTTGTAGTGTCCTGTCTTACTAAAAACAGTAACGTCTTCCCCAAGAAGTGCAAAAGGAGCCCAGTAACGAGGATGGCCATATTTCTTGAGTTTTCTCGTGGCTTGCATGGCTTTGTTGAGTGCCTCGTTTGCACTGTCCCCACTTGTCAGGTTCTCGTAGAAACGATACATCCAACACAAAGTGGCGCCATCGTCAACCGCCCACAGCGTAACTAGAACTGCGCGAGCTCCAGCTCCGAGAAATGCACGAGCGATCCCGACTACACCCTCTCCCCTGACTTCACCACAGCCGCTATAACAACAACTAAGAACGACCAGCTTCGCTCTGATGCGTTTACCTTCGAGATCAGATATGAGCAGCATGATATCTTCAGCATTGTTGATTATGTTAGTATCAGAAGGAGCGAGCAAGATTTCTCCCCTCTCTGCATCTCCATGAGCTGAAATGTGAATCAAAACGGCATTCTCGACGTTCTGTAGAAACCTTGTTTTAGTCGCTCTTTTCCCCAAAAGTGGCTTAACCCCGAGCATCTCTCCAACTGTTTCGACTTCTTTCTTTGCAAACTCTAGTCTTTCCACATTAAATACTTTGTCACCTTTCCTAATTGTTCCTACCTTTGGGTCTCCTAATATCAAGGGTGTTGTTAGGCCTGTCGGTTCTACTGGGCGCTCTAGGATGATCTTTGCTGTTGTTAGTGACGGAACGAGTCTCAATCGTACGGAATCAACCAAGTATTTCCCGTTTTCATCCACAAGAGCGGCAAATGGGACCAGAGCAAGGCGACCATCAGGGACAACAACTACTTGTGACCCTACGAGATACTGCCGCACAGGCTTCAGAAGAATCTCGTACAGATCTTGTAGCAGACAGTTGAGCATTGGGTCGTCCGGTGTTTGGGGGTTGGTAGAGATTCCGGTCTCGCCTTGAAGTGCTAATCCGTTTGTATTGTTTTCTCTCTGTTCTTGCGCAGGTGTAGGACGAGAGAGCCTGGGCTGAAATACTGCTGGTTTTGGAACCAAGCTGGAAGGCATTGCGGCACAAGAAAGTCCAAGTTTCGATTCCTTCTTAGTGCGTTGTAAACTTTCTGGGTACAGAAAAAATAATGAGCGATCTTCACACCTGTCACACCCACGTGGTTTCATCAACTCTACAGCCTTGTTAATCAATGAAGTGAGATCTTCAACAGATTGAAATAAATCCGCTTCAGTGTAAGACTTCCTGGACTGTTGTGAAACTCCAGTAGAGCGTTCGTGAAACATTATGTCTCCATTTGGCTGTATAACCCAAGTGTAAACTCTGCTGGCAAATAATGTAAAGAAGACGACTGTGCTTTCCAGAGCCTTGGCCACTTTACAGATTCCATAGAAATCTGAGACCTTGTCTCTAATGACCACCTTATGTGCACAAGAGACGGAGGAAAGCATTAATTCAGCCAGTGCTATTGCGCGACTTCTTTCAGCAATAATAAGGGCTTTACCTCTTTTTTTCAGAAGCAAAAGAGTTCGGATCAACATCTTATAGATAGAAATATACTTATCGATAATAGAAACATTGTATTTATCCAAGTTTGGTGAATTCTCAAATATATCTTCGTAGCACACCACACCTTTTCTTAAATTATTTTCAGCCTTTCCATATCGACCGACAACAGCATAACAATTTCCAATATTATTATGAGCCATTCCTTCGCCTTCCTTGTCTCCAATGTCTTTTGCAATAGTAAGGTGCATTTCGTGATACTTGATAGCCTTAGTGTACTGATCGAAAGACTCATAACAACGTCCAAGGTTGCTATAAGCATTTCCTTCACCTTGCTTGCCCCCAATGTCTTTTGCAATAGTAAGTACCATTTCCTGATACTTAATAGCCTTAGTGTACTGACCGAGATGCATATAACATTTTCCAAGGTTGCCATAAGCATTTCCTTCGCCTTCCTTGTTCCCAATGTCTTTTGCAATAGTAAGTAGCATTTCTTGATACTTGATAGCCTTAGTGTACTGACCGAGAGACCTATAACATATTCCGAGATTGCCATAAGCACTACCTTCGCCGTCCTTGTCTCCAATGTCTTTTGCTATAGTAAGTTGCATCTCCTGATACTTGATAGCCTTAGTGTACTGACCGAGAGAGCTATAACAAATTCCAAGGTTGCCATAAGCTTTTCCTTCGCCTTTCTTGTCCCCAAATTCTTTTGCAACAGTAAGTCGCATTTCCTGATACTTGATAGCCTTGGTGTACTGACCGAGAGACATATAACAAATTCCAAGGTTGCCATAAGCCCTTCCTTCGCCTTGCTTGTCTCCAATTTCTTTTGCAATAGTAAGTACCATTTCCTGATATTTGATAGCTTTAGTGTACTGACCGAGAGACTCATAACAAATTCCAAGGTTGCCATAAGCACTTCCTTCGTCTTTCTTGTCCCCAATGTCTTTTGCAATAGTAAGTACCATTTCCTGATATTTGATAGCCTTAGTGTACTGACCAAGAAGGATATAACAATTTCCAAGGTTGCCATAAGCACTTCTTTCGCCTTCCTTGTCCCCAATGTCTTTTGCTATAGTAAGTCCCATTTCCTCATACTTGATAGCCTTAGTGTATTGACCGAGGGAGATATAACAAATTCCAAGGTTGCAATAAGCATTTCCTTCGCATTCTTTGTTTCCAGTGTCTTTTGCAATAGTAAGTTGCATTTCCTGATACTTGATAGCTTTAGTGTACTGATCAAGGAAGATATAACAATTTCCAAGGTTGCCATAAGCACTTCCTTCGTCTTTCTTGTCCCCAATGTCTTTCGTAATAGTAAGTCGCATTTCCTGATACTTAATAGCCTTGGTGTACTGACCGAGAGACTCATAACACATTCCAAGATTTTTATAAGCTATTAATTCTACTTTTTTGTTCCCAATCTCTTTTGCAATAACAAGTTGTGCTTCAAAATGTTCTTTAGCTTTTCTGTACTTTTTCATAGAATAGCACAAGGCACCAATGTTATTGTGAAGTTTCCATTCAAGTTCCTTGTTCTTAGTTACTCTTGCGAAACTTAAATCATTATTCAGAGCCTGCAGTTTCTCCATTTAGCTTGAATGGTGTCCTACTGAAGAAAAGAACACTTGTTAGTAGTTAATGGCTTTATGGACACTAGCTAAAACTGAACTCCCCCCCCCCCCCCCCCAAAAAAAAAAAGTCATACGAATATAACTCTTGTCACTCACTCACTCTTGTCGCTTTTTTGGTTTGTTTACGTTTGCTCTATACAAAGTGATGTGTCGTGCAGGTCCAATACTTCAACTAGAAAGTAGTTCACTTGCATGTAGAAGCGAGCACTGATCTTCATGTATCAGCTGTTTCTCTCTGTGTGCAATAAATTTAAGCATTTTACTTTTTCATCACATAAAAGACAGTCCATTAGATCACTCCTTAAATGTTTTAACCGCACACAAACAATGTTGAATGCTCAAATGAATTGTATGTCTAAAAAGAGCTTAAATTGGGTGAAATTTCGAAGTCTTAATTGTTTTGACTTGTTCGAAATTTCGCTCTTGCCGCCGAAATTTTGATTAACTGACCAGATTACTGACTTAGTTGCTATTGTGAATGGGCATCACTGCCTTTGTTCTCAGGGCAACTAGCACATGACGTCATTAGAATAGCAATATATTTAAGGGGGGTTCTAGCATGATGGAGTTTGAAACTTACACAAGAATAACTTCACTTTCATAAAAACAGTGTTTTCTTTTTTATCAAAGATGTTTAATACTTCACGTTACTTTTTTTACATAGCCACTTGGGCGTAGGGCCTCTGCAAATATCGTGTTTCTAGTAGCTAATTTAATTATAACAGATGTTTGAAACGGTCCTTTGACTCTCCCAACTGCGTACTACTGGCCTCCGATTCAACATTTTCTCTTGTCAATTATTTCATCTTAAAATGTACTTTGTGTCTACAGTTTCTTCGAACCAGCTATGCTATCGGGTGTGTAATTAGTGTAATGTAACGTAAGAATCGATAAATGATCGCGCGTCAATATTCGGGACCAATAAAAACAGCGATGGCTTTTTCGTGAAGTCGGAACGGTTCCCGACCGTATATGAACTTCACCATTGGCCGGAATATTTGCCGACAAAAGAACAAAGGTTCCCCAAAAAGTCATGTGGTGAGTCGAAGCAAAGATCAGTTCTTGGAGCGATTCTTGTTCGCAATATTGCATTTAAATCACAGCTTTTGAAAGTATGTATGTGGAGCCGCTTGAACAAAAGATCACTGCCTATACAACAGGTATTGAAGTTTTAAGCATCATCCAATTTTCCTGATAAACCTTGTGTACAGACTGACCACACTTCATACCGGAACGGTACGGTACTTCGCTAGCTAGATATCATTTTGTGTCCATATTTCAGTCGGCAGACCGTAAAATGCAAAACACCCATTTGGTCGTTTACTTCTACGGACACTCAAGACGATCGAGTTGTTTTACGATATGTGACATGCACATATGCCAGGATATAACTTTATACTTCAACTCTTGAAGTATATTGTGTATCTCGCCGAAGCCCTTGAACGAAAGGTTACTTTGGTGTTCTTGGTGTTCGGCTTAGGTATCGAATTATTAAAACTTCACTCGCGATTTTCCCTGATTAACTCTGCAAGAAAACAACACGTGCTTGCACGGCGTGTATGTATTTAGTCATCCGGTCAATGTTTATTTGTTTCATCGGTCGACTGAGACTGTAAGTGGTGAAACTTCTATGAAATTGCAAAGTTTGGTCTGAAGAACGGTCGAATATCGCTTTTTTTCTGAAATAGGGTAAGGGTTTTCAGTCCGGGGCGGCACACTCCCACCTAAAATTTTCAGGAGTACCCTCCCTCCCCTCCCCAGAATATTCACATCCTTGTGTGAGAAGCCAAATAGACTATACTCACGCCTTCCAATCCCTACTTTAGAGAAGTAAGCACATGTACCTTTTAGGTACCTATTTTTATAATAAAGCCGAAGTGGCTCGATCCATAAACAAGACACCAAGTTAGAGCAATATACTTCCGCACGGACCTCGAGCTAAGTCAGTAGCCGATTTATTATATGGCCTCAACGTTTTAATATATTGCGAAACATAAAAAGAAAGCCCTAAGAAGCATTTTATCGAACAATAACTACACACGTACTGTATACACCCACGTTTGTAATTAAGAAATATATAACGCGTTCCCGTGTAATATAGCCTCATCTAAACACGCGGGAAGTTGGGAGGACACGAGAGTAGCGTAAAGAAACTACTAGGCGGCCTCGTGGTCTTCTTAGCTACTCGAGTGTTCTCCTAACTTTCCAAGTGTTTAGATAAAATACATCACGTATCACATCAGCGTGTGATATTCTATCTTTTAACATGGTTTTTAGTCAATCATGTTGAGCATACTATCATAATCATTTTATTAAATAATTCATTGTCATGTAGCTTTCTAATTTCATCAATTTGCGAAAAAGAAGCGAATTTACCAAATTATTTTTTCTTTGTACTTTAGGGCACAGCTATACAACTTACTCAATCGCAAACTGAAAAATGAAAGTCGAGCTTTTTTTACGACTGTTCAAACTCTCCTTGTTTGGTGCGAAAGAACGAAATAAAAGCAAACGAAAAGCTGCATGTATTTATAAACAAACGAAATACCTTAGCAGGAGAAAACTGTACTTATGAAAGAAGTACAAAGATTTAATACAGTTAAATCGTCAAAGAAAACAGGAAATAAAAGAATGTCTGTCAACGTTGTAAGATCAAAGCAAGTTTATCGACATTTAGCAAACAGGTCACCATGGACTACTGGAGTAATAGAATAATGGACATTTTAGAGCAGGAATAATGATATAAAATGAACGGTCACTTCATTATTCTCGAAAATTGCACAACTGAGTACTTTGGTTTCACAAATAACCGTAACAATGTAGGTATCACGCACACCAAATCTAAGAGGATTGGAAGGAGATTAGAAGAAGAAGAAGAAATACCTTCTCACCTTAAAATTGAAGTTTTTCCTTGGAATGGCCAATAGCTGACGTTGTGAGGTCGAAGCCTGGCTGCAATGGTGAATATGTGAAACAAGTAAAATTTAGATTTTCATCTAGTGTCTGGTGCTTATTCACCTTAGGGGTTTGTTTGTCGCACACCTTACGTTAGGCACTTAGTTAGACACCCTAACAATTGAAATATTTTTGCGGTCGAAGTCACCGAATGCAATTTCTACCCTGCGCACACTTCTCCAGCTTTGGCCATGATTCACGATTTTGCTGTATGTCGAAAGTCACAATTCGCTCACATTTTATGTGGGTGCCTTGTCTTTATCCCACTGCGTGTTCAGTTGTATTGGGAAAACGTACAATTTTCCTTTACCTCATGTGTCATTCTGTTTCGTTTTCCCCCAAATGATCCACGAAATGATGTGACATATTTTCATTACTAAAAGACTACACGAAATACCGGCGGGTGCGATTTATTAGCTTTATCCCCCTAGGGAATGTCTGTTTAGAATACCCCGCATCGCCACGCCTCTTAAACATGTATTTAAGATCCAAGTTATTCAATTTCGGGGCTTTTCTACAAGACCTTCTACAAGGACGCGTAAAAGCCTTTTCCGACCGACCCACCTCCCCTTCGGCGACTAAGTTATCTACCATCTGTCCGTCGCTTTGCGCTCCGCTCATGGCCTCGGTCCAATCTCATTCTCCCATAACTTAATCGCACCGAGACAATGAGTGGAGAAATTTAGTAGTGAAAATGATAAACTATTCTTGGTCCGCCAGATCAACTACACCTCCCTTTCACCCTCCTAACTTCGTCACCAAACGCTCATTTTACGTTAACTGATGAATATGTCGACGACCCCTTTAACTCCCTTGCTTGTAATGCTTCAATGCTATCGAGTAGAGAAGATGTGTGGTGTTTATAAGAGTTGTCTCTCGCATAGATTGACAGTCACTGCTGATGCGTCAATGTGAATATTTTAAGCAACATCAGAATAGTTAGGCAGAAGTGAGTGCCAAAAAATATGTACGTATATAGAACACTTCTTACCACAATTTCTGTCTTACGAGGCTTACCTTCTATACCACCAGAGAATCCAACTCTGTCTGTCAATGACTGTCAGCAAATGCTGTTTATATACACAATATAAATGAGGTTTAAAAATGCCCCGTTACACTTTCTGCTTCGAAAGCGGGAATCTTTCGGGGGAAAACCCACAGTTCGAAACCAACAAAAAAGAAAGTGTGATAGATAAGAACTTCATCGAGTATTGTGTTATTACTATACATCTGCACACGTGAACTAAAATTATTGGCAAACAAAACCCGAAAACCTACGACCATTCAAACAAAAGTTGTCAAAAAATACACTTGATGGCAGCTAAGCCCCATTATTACCTATTATTAAGGAACGAATAAAACATCACTTCACTTGTGTGAAATAAAATCTCCGGGAAATCAACTAAGACTAGAAGACAGAGTCAAAGGCTACCGACGACAATTCATCCTTGCATTCGCCCGGAAAGGGGGCAAGGGGTACTCCGGAAGGGGTAATCGAGCTTCGTTTTCGGACAACTGTTCGCTTCTCGTAACAAATAATATTCTCGGACAATTATCCGTGCAAATCTCCTCTCCAAAAGTAGCTCATTGTTTATATAGCTAGAAGCGTGATCTTACCTTTCTTGTTAACTACGATGGGATCAACTTGTCCAATATTGACCAAAATATCGACCGGGAACAAAACCGGGAACAAAAAGGGGAATGTTTTAACCACAAATAGAACTTCTACCACTCGATTATAGCCTGCAGTGAAAAGAACAAAAATTAGAAACATAAACTTCACAGTGATCCACGACTGGTCTGGGGAAATCTTCGCCTTTAACGTATTCGTCGTTGCGATTAATAAATTGTGGAGAGGCTAACTGCTAGAAACTACTAAAAACATACATAACATACTCTAATATAATAAAAAGGGGAAATCGACGAAACAACAGCTATCGGGGTGAGGACCCGACGAACCGGTGGTCACACTCCATATCAAACATACAGCTAAGAGCAACAGGAACTGAACCAGCTACAATGGCGAACCAACAAAATCTCGACCGGTGACGGTAAACTCGGAATGTATCTAAAAACGACCCAACTGCCTTCTCCACAAAAGAAAGTCACACAACAATAATGATGAACGCACTGGAGGGTATTACACAAGCCACACGGGTTTTAAACGACTTAGGAAGAAGCTTTAAACAGTTCTACGAACACACAAATCAATTGTACCCAGCAGAAAATGCAATGAACCTTACTAAACCAGGTTTACAAGGAACGAATTCAGGTTTCTAAACAAGAACTTAAACTTCTGCACAAGACCGAAAAAAATCAACTAATCAGACCTTTACAATGACATAAACAAGTTTTGTGGACGTATTAAAATTCGCGCACATTTTGGCTTTTACACGAAGGAAAAACTCCCTGAAGAACATGTATTTGCAAAAAGGAACTCTACTTGGACCCCGAGTTTCACAGACCGCGCAGTGGAAACACTTATTGCAGCCATTAAATGACATTGACAACTCAAAGATGAGTTGATCACCAGAACAATACATAAGTTCAAAAATTGCACAAATGAGTACTTTGGTTTCACAAATAACCGTTACGATACAGGTGTTGCGCACACCAAATCTAAGAGGGTGACAAGAAGGGGATTAGAAGACAAACAAGAAATACATTCTCACCTTAAAATTGAAGTTTTTTCTTTGGAATGGCCAACAGCTGACGTTATGAGGTTGAGACCTGGATGTACAGGTACATAAAATTATGTGAGACAAGTAAAATTAAGGTTTTTATCTGATGAATCGTCTGGTGTTTGTTAATCTTAGAAGTTTGTTCGTCGCACACCTTACGTTAGGCATTTAGTTAGACACCCGCAACCAACCATTAAAATAACTTGCGTTTGAAGTCACAGAATGCAATTAAAATATTTGTGAGTCCTGGACGACGCAGTGACGATTACAATTATTGAGAAGACGTCATCGATTTTCGTCTTTGATTATTTCCACCCTTTGCATACTTCTCCGCACGGCTTTGGCCATGAGTCACGATTTTGCTGTATGTCGAAAGTCACGATTTGCTCACATTTTATGTGGGCGCCTTGTTTTCATCCCATTGCGTTGTCAGTCGTACTGGGGAATCATAAAATTTGGAGCCGATTAGTAAACAATTATTATTTGATTACATATAAAAAATGTCAGTTAAAGTCACTCTAAAATTGATTCTTCTTCTTTGGGGCGCGTTTGATATTTGGGTCTATTCCGGAATAGAAATGGCGATACTGATTGATAAAACATTTTACTTTGGAGTTGAATTAAGCCGATATGTGTCAGGAGTTGTTCGAAATGTCAGCGTGAAGATTTTGAAAACAATCCCGAAAAATATTCACCCAGATTAAGCAAAAATTTGGATCAATTTAGCTATTCCTATACCGGATTATGATTTATCGAACGCACCCTTAGATTCGAGTAAATCCGCTGGCTGCCGCAGTAGTAGGTTTACATATTGTACAAGGAAATTATTCCCTTATTCTCACGGCAGTTACTTATCCAAGCATTACTGATAGTTATGCAGATCTGGAACCGGCAAGGTTTACTGAGCTGACAAAACAGTGATGTTAACTGTGATGGGATCGAGTTGTCCAATATATTGACCGGGAATAAAACTTGGATGTTTGGACTACAATAAGAACTTCTACCACTCGATTATAGCCTGCAGTGAGAAGAACAAATACTAGAAACATAAACTTCCCAATGATGCGCCACTGGTCTGGGGAAATCTTGGTCTTTAACATTTTCGACGTTGCGATTGATAAATTGTGGAGAGGCTAACTACTAGAAACTACTGAAAACATACACTAGAAATACGATAATCGCAGATACCCCCTCACTCTGCCATTGATGGGACTTTTACTTTGGTAACTCCCAACAAGAGTAGCCTTTGTTTTACCGAAACGTTGACTCAATCTTTTCTTCGAACTCAAGTGCTACACGCAAAGGAAGGAGAAAAAGAATGGTGTGTGTTATACTTTTGCGTTGAAAAAAGAATCGATTGCGTGACGAAGTACGTATTTCCCACGGTCGGCACGTCAAATTAATTCATGCAGTCTGCCAAGCACGTTCTCAAAATTTAATACTCAAAGTTTGAAGTTGGTCGGCCGTCGTAGTACGGGAAAAAAGGAACACTGATTTTCCAATTTTGAATTCATAGGCAGTACAATTAAATAGGCTTCCTGTGCGATTTGTTTTTACTCTGGACTGCATGCACCAGATTCAGACATGCATATTTAATAGTCTCGAATTGTTTTGTATGTGAACCCACTCAAAACAGCAAGATTTCTCCCAGAATCAAAGCAAAACTTGAACAGTTTACTTCAAATTATACACGGGCTTCAGACCCAGTAATACTTCTAAGGGCTTGTGAACGATTCTCGCTGCAATCACCGCGTGTCAGATTACAGAAAAATAAGACATCTGACTAAATCATTCAAGACTCCAAGTTCCGATTGCTCTGAGCAAATACGGTAGCCGAAACTGGCGACAGAAGCGTAGTAAAACAATACTTCGAGGGAAAATGATCAGCATACAGATTTTAATACATTCTTGAAGTGATCGAGTTACAAGCTATACGGGATACAATATATTTGTCACGGTGATTGTTCGGTTTCCACTGACTAACCTTTGTTGCTTGTCCTTTCTAAATAAGTATCTGAGTTTAACACAAAACGGCGTCTGAAGCTCCCGATTTGCTTTCAAGCGCTGTTCCCTTTGCGGAGTTGTCTGTGTTACCCGCTTCTGTTCATGTCGCTTTTGGTCGGCATTCATGCGCTGTTGTCTTTGCGGAGTCTTCTCTTCGGCCCTCTTTTTCTCCTGAAGGTCCCGATTCGCTTTCAAGCGCTGTTCTTTTTGCGGAGTTGTCTGTGTTGCCCGCTTCTGTTCATGTCGCTTTTGGTCGGCATTCATGCGCTGTTGTCTTTGCGGAGTCTTCTCTTCGGTCCGCTTTTGCTCTTGAAGTGCCTGTTCGCTTCTCTTTTGAAGACGAGCTTCGCGAGACCGTTCTGTTTCAAGTTTTCTAGCTTTCAAATTCATTTTCGTGAACGCAGTTACGTACAATTGTTGCTTCGTTCAAATCTTTCTTAAAAACATGGCGGTGGCTAGTCGATAATGATTACGTCATTGCCTTATTTGGACATTGCCTTAGGCACCTGGCCTAAAAAGGTCGCATCGCACACACAAACACACACACAAACAAACACACGAACATTAGATTTCGAGATGGCGACGCGCTTGGAGTCTTCAGATGAGCCGACTATGCTGCATTAGCGTCGTAAATATTTCCCTCACTTCGTTCGGGGATAACATACGCTGATATAGTAAAGAGGGCGGGAAATCGACGAAAGAACAACTATCGGGGTGAGGATCCGAAGAACCGGATATTGTACTCCATATCCAACACACAGCTAAAGCAACAGGAACTGAACCAGCTACAATGGCGAACTAAAGATATCTTGACCGCCGACGACAAACTCGGAATTATTAAAAAACGGTCTTCACTGAAGGCAAACTGGTGTATCAACTAGGTCTTGATGAGGGTAATGGAACGCCGTAAAAGAGACAATAGCTGACGTTTCGAGCGCTAGCCCTTCGTCAGAGCGAATGAGAGGATTATGGGTAAACGGGGTTTAAAAGGGGATTAATCCCACTGACCATCACTTATCATCCCAACAATCTTCGGGTCAAAGACATAATTCTCAAAAATTTCAAATTACTTCAATCCGATCCTGATACCGCCACAATTTTCGAAAAACCACCACTCGTCTCATTCAAACGAGACAAGAGCTTGCGCAATTCCCTAGTCAAAGGCTCTTTACCCACAGAACTTGAACCTGGCACATTCAAATGCTCGCGCAAGCGATGTAACACATGTCCGTTCATTACCAACACCATTTCAATTTCCGGCCCTAAGAACTCCACCCAAATCACCGATCATTTCGACTGCACTTCCCGCAATGTCATCTACTGCATACGGTGCACCAGCTGCAACCAGCTTTACATCGGCGAAACAGGACGGAGGTTGGGAGACCGTTTCCGCGAACATCTTTTGGATGTGAAAAACAACAGCCAGGACGCTTCCAAACCTGTAGCTCGGCATTTTAATCAACCTGGTCACTCCCACAACAACATGACCATTTTCGGCTTATCTCTTCACCAAGGCAACACCGAATCCCGTAAGTGCACAGAACAGCGTCTGATTTTCAAAATTGGTACCTTATCTCCCGCAGGAATCAACGAGCGGTTCTCTTTCTCGTAGCTCCTTAACCTTTGACCATGTTTTTTCTGATTGGCTGCTTTTCTCAACAGCCAATCAAAAATTATTAAGTTTCCTCTGAGGTAAGTTCTTTCTTAATCCCCTTTTAAACCCCGTTTACCCATAATCCTCTCATTCGCTCTGACGAAGGGCTAGCGCTCGAAACGTCAGCTATTGTCTCTTTTACGGCGTTCCATTACCCTCATCAGCACCTAGTTGATACACCAGTTTGTCTTCCGCCACGCCGACGCAGTCAACCTAGTTCTCCTAAGAGCTGGTATTACATTATCAGGCTTGTAGGATGCGTAACTTCTGAGATAGCTTTTTGATGACGTCACGTGAAAACACTATTAGAAAATACATATTCTTCTTCCTTTCCTGTGTTAATGCGTCGACAATGTTGCTTTGCGCTTTTGTACTGGTTGTATACCGTTTAAATAGAGCCTGGACCTTCCTAGCGCATAACTTCACACAAGCACGTGCATAAGCACAAGAGAACGACATGAGCATAAGGGCAACAATGAAACACGTCCGTTAAATTTATACTGACGCCCGATCTCATCATTCATTTTTATACGCTTATGTTGGTGTCGGTCTCTTGTGCTTGTGCTTTATGCTCATGCGCTAGTGAGGACATTCATGCTTTTATGTGTGAATTCATAGCTTCCAGCAGGTAATACCCGTCGTAACAATTTTGTTTCATTTTCACCCGATTTTCGCAGACAACTCAAGAATCCAGGAAGTTGTTAAAAACTCGTAAAGATGGCTGAGAGCACCTCAGGTTCACTCGAACACGATGGAGAGGAATTCCTGCTTACACTCGACCACTCCTTTGTAGAAACCCGCAACCCCCCCCAAAACTGAGTGCCTTCACGCTAAACGAGGTCTGTACCAAAAAAAAAGGCAGCAACTGAATAAAGCAAGTGAGATTCTGGCAAACACCCCAGGGTTCCTCGATATATTAGTAGTATCATCCATTATTATACAACTCCCTTAGTAACGTGAAAATACCGCATAGTAACGTGCGAATAACTCCATAGACACGTAAAAAAGATACAGCCGTATTCAACGTTGCTAAGGAAAAAAAATATTTCTTCATTCGCTGCCATTAATTTTTTTTTCGCTTTTCGTATAACAGTCACCCTGTACACAGCTGGTATTTACATTATTTCTAAAGATTATCAAGCAAAGAAAGAAACACAGAATTTAAACTGACCTGGCTTACTATCCGATACGCAAAATCGAGCACGAAGACCAGCTTCGTCAGAAAATCAACTGAATTTGCCGCAGCATAACTAATCTTCCATTCCACAAAATATCAGACTACACACCACAGTTCGGTTATCAGGCCATAGTGTTTCCAGCCAGGTCAATATTTCTGAGAGCAGTTTAAGAATCCTTGTCAATCTCGAAACGAGATCTTCACGGCATTCAACACGACAGCCGTTGGATTTGCCTCGGCGTGTAATTCCAGTCCAAGATCTATGGCATCGACTTGCAACAACAGGCAATGTTTACCTCTATCGAGAAACGGCAATTTGTATGCGAACTGTACCACCACTGGTTACAAGATAAAGTCCTTTTTATACTTCATAAGCGAGGAGAAGTTTGTTGGTTCATGGCACTCGACGAAAATGAAAATGTTGACACATTTCGTTCGTCCAACTTGTTCTGTTTATGACCACATTATGTGGTGTAGTATCTCAGATCTCCCCACAAACTTTGTTTAAAGTACCCCTTTCAGCTTCAATGTTACTCGGCTCAGAAAACAACGACTTATTAAATTAACAATACACATTATGACCAACCTAAGAATTCCATCAACTGGAAGTAAATGTCCCGAGAACAATGGGCATTCTGCGCGATGGCAAGTACAAAATGCGCGCTTGCTTACACTGCACACGGCACTAAACTTGATTGACATATCGCGCGCTGAAAACATGTCACTTTGGTTTCACAACGTACCGCGATTTAAAAATATTAATTTACATCTTTTACTAAGGGAGTTGTGTAATAAATAACTTATTAGACACTTAGGCGTGTAGTACGGCTGTATATTTTCACTCGTCGTTTGTATTTTTTCTCGCCGAAGCGGCTCGCCAAAATACTGCACGACTCGTAAAAATATACAGCCGTACTACACGCCTAAGTGTCTAATAAGATATATGTATCATCAACAAAAGAACAAGTAGATACTCTCTCAAAACTTCAGACTTAGTGAGAGTACCACACTTCATTACTTGTGTAATGCAGCATTCAGTTTTATACAAAGGATCGGTATAACAGTCAAGGACCCGGCCATAGTAGACGCCCAGAGAGAAGACAATAAGAACAAGTTAAACCTCCTGGACATGTTCAACGAATTTAACTTCTCAGTAGCGTCAGTCTCAACAATCAATTTTAGACACAAGGACTTTATTTACAATTAAAGTATCGTTTGGACATTGTTAGATAAACTAGCTTAGGAAATGTAAATGTACATATGCAGTACCTATTCCAATTTAACTGTAATACCAGTATTTTTTTAACTTTAGTATAGCTATAGGTTACATAATTATTAAGTAAATAGTACCATATTTAGCTTCTTTTTAACTTATGTTGCACACGACACAACAAGCTCGACAGCTTTAACTATCATCGTATATAAATAAAGGTTATCTACCTACCTACCAACCTACCTACCTACCTACCTATCTACATATATATCTTTTAATGGACTGCAGATAGCTAGGCCGCATATGATTTTCATGGTGTTGACCAGGGCCCGGTTTTTCAAAGCACGATTAGGCTAATCCTGGATTAGGTCTAAACTTTCTTGTCATTTTTTTAGCCTGAAAACGTGAAAGTTTCGTCCACAACGACTTTCTTGATAATGTTTTAAGCTGGAACAAGCTTTCTAATCCTTCTTCGAACAAAACCAAGCAGTTTAATGACAGAGAGGTCGAGAGAAAGAATTTCGTTAATCTTGGATTAGCTTAATCGACCTTCGAAAAACTGGGCCCAGGGACCGAGCGCGCATGCGCTCACTTTATGTCTTCCGCTATTAACCCTTTACCTCCCAAGAGTGATCAACTTTAATTTTCTCCTTCAGTTTCTCACCAGAAATACATCACACAGTAAGGAGAACTTAGTGGCGTTTGATACCTTGATCAGATGAAAGCTGATCATATTTTCAATTCTCACTAAATCACTCATATATTTGCTTCTGAAAAGTCTAGAGAATCTGTATTTTGAGCTTGGGAGTGAAAGGATCATAAACCAAGATGATGTTGAAATTTAGAGATCTTTTTTTCAGGCAGCTCCGTTTCGGTTTGTTCTCCTGTTCTTCAGCTGTTTGATGACATTTGGACCGTTCTATTACTTCGACATGCCAAGGTAAGCCGGGGGAAGATTGCTATTAGTAAACGTTTCAGCCCCATAAGTTTTCTCATAAGTTTTCTCATAACTATTTCTCACAAGTTTTCACACTATAGGTTTTCTCATAAGTTTTCTCATATGCAATTACAATTAACAGTCACCATGATACAAGGAACTCCTCGTTGCAGCTGGCCAGCACGCCTAATAAGACAATAGATCGCTTCACGGTATTAAATGCATGATGGGTAGAAGTCTCGGTTTAATAGTAAAACCGCTCACAATCAGAACCACTGAAAGCTTGCAAATGACAATTTGGAGTGCTCCAAAGTTCCACCGATCAGAAAAACGATTGTATATGCAGTTTATTTGCCCTGATTACTTATCATGCATTCAATACTGTGAATGGGTCTATACCAACACGATGCTGACATAAACTAGCTCTATCACAAGTTTCGCCACCATCACTTTAATTTCTTGTGCCACGTTACTGACTGGTTTTCATGCTTGCCGTTCCTGTTCGTTTTCAGTGTTTTACAAGAAAAGTTCGCAGCGGTAAGCTTTGTCTTCTGTACATATTGCATAAGACCAGGGAACAGCAGATATAGGTGTCAGTACATTTGTGGTAAAGTAAAGGATCAAGTCTGTTTTGTTTTCCATCTCCAGCCGCTGTACCCCAACATCACAGGCAATTGTACTTCTGTAGACGGGTAACCAAAAGATGCTCTCAGCAACTCGAATGGAACTCATTGTAAAAGTGGCCTCGGTCTGAACGATACAGAGTTTAATTTGATGTATTCTCTGGTTTATTGGACGTAAGTGTTAAAGGAGAACTCGGTCCGGATTCATAAAACTTACGTACGAAAGAAAATGTTCGTAAGTATGACTTGCGCATACTATCTTGCGCAAAATAGTATGCGTAAGTGTTGTTTTGATGTGTAAATTATACTTACAAACATTTTTGTTCGTACATAAATTTTGTGAATCCAGCCCCAGGACCCTATAATTTATTTAATCTATTTAATTTAATTAATCAATCTAGGATTAAGCTCATCCATTTTAAATTTATTTCCTAGAAACGCGTTACTCGTAGTTTTCGGAGGTTATTTCGTGGACAAAATGGGGACCACAGGTTAGTTGATAATTAGTTTCACAATAAATATATAAGCATGATGGAACACAAGATTAGTATTTCTGTTGGTCAAAAAAACTCAGAACCAAAATACATGTATGTATCTATAATGTGATGCATCGTTTCTCTCTCTTTCCATTCACAGTTGGGGCAATCCTGTTTTCCTCACTCATTTTGGCTGGATCAGTAACGTTTTCTATCGCGCTCTACCTTAAAGGGACACAAGCAATGTTGCCTACTCTTATGCTCGGAAGAATGATATTCGGGTAAATTATCTCCAAATTTCAGTGCGCAATCTTTATCCGTTCATCGGCGAACTTGCCCCGACGAACTTTCTGTGGCAACACGAAGTACCTCTGGGAAGATACCAGGTCAAAACAGACACCAAAGCCATGAAGAACTTTAGCCGTAAACAATGACAATTGAGCCCCGGTATTTCCGGAGTGTTGTAACGCATTAGTTCTTTATAGTAACAGCATCAAAGAACAGATTTCCAGTCACACACATTGAATACTCTTATGGTAAAATGGTTCCAGAGAAACTCGATTCAGCCCCCCACAATTCCCAACCCCCACCACACACACGATGCATCGCTTTCTTCGTTTCTCTCTCTTTCCATTTACAGTTGGGGCAATCCCGTTTTCTCACTCACTTTGGCTGGATCAGTAACGTTTTCTATCGCGCTCTACTTTAAAGGGATACAAGCAATGTTCCCTACTCTTATGCTCGGAAGAATGATATTCGGGTAAATTATCTCCAAATTTCAGTGCGCAATCTTTATCCGTTCATCGGCATGTAGAAATATAATAATTATTTGTGTTTTTATTCTTTTTCTTTTCTACAGGATTGGCATGGGACCATTACTGAGTATGAATCTGTCTTACGTTGTGTTGATCGTTAGACGCTTTGTATTTTTGTCTCTCTCTTGCATTTGTGTCGTCTTATAATGGCTTCACTTGATTTTTTATCTCAAGTGAGTCAAATAACATACAGTATCCATATCTTTTATCCATATCTTTATCTTGTGTGAGTCATTTCACCGTGCAATACTTCATTTATCAACCTGCATCAATCTTTTTTATGCTCTAGTTGCACAAAGCAGAATATTCGCCACTTGGTTCAAGGGAAGAGAACTCGCATTTGTGTTTGGCTGTACGCAGTTAGTCTCTGTAAGTTCCTTTTTGGTATAAATTTGGGCTGACAAGATTGAGCAATTAATAATTAATTGCTCAATCTTAAAAAACAATTATTGTCTCAAGAGGCAGATCCCAGTCCGATACACAATGTTGATTGGTTAATGTTGGATTAATAAAGAGACAAGTTGCAAAGTTCATTTAACAGTTACAAACAACTCCCAAGCATCAACTACACTACTGGCAAGCCACAGCAGCGCTATGCAGTATATATCACTCTAGCTAGAAGCGTGATCTCACCTTTCTTGTTAACTTCGATGGGATCAACTTGTCAAATAGTGACCAAAATATCGACCGGGAACAAAACTTGGATGTTTGGACCACAAAGAGAACTTCTACCACTTGGTTATAGGCTGGAGTGAAAAGAACAAATAATACAAAATATAAACTCCACATTGACACACTACTGGTCTGATTAATTCTTGCTTTGAACATAATTTATTCTGCATTTAACAAAGTGTGGAGAGGATGACAGTTGACCTGCTCGTGGGAACACTTTTTTTTTCAGCCCGAGAGGGACACGCACAGCAAAAACGTGTGTGCGTTTGAAATAACATGTATTTTTGTATGCAAGTTCAAACATGTTTTGCTTTGTTAATCATATGTACAGCTTCTGGGTGTTTTCCTTTTGTACTCTATTGTTTAAAGCAAAAAAAACCCCAAGTCAAATTCCAACAAACTGCATCAATTTCATTTGATTTTGCATCACTTAAAATTCGAGCCAATGTCATTCTGAAACATACAACATTGGGCTGATTTCTCGTGAGACCGCATCCTTCCTGGACTCGTGTTTGCAACTTAATACCGCTAATGTAAACAGCGAGGTGAAAGTTCGAATCATCAATGAAACCAGTTGAGTCCCAAACAAACAAGTATCATCAAGACATCTATTACATCCCTTGAAATTTGAGTCAAAAGTTTTCAGCAAATTGACATATCACACTGTTGGCTGGGGAACACCGCCACTCTACCTACCAACAGACCTTCATCAAGGCACAAAAATAAACACAACTGTACCTCCTCCATCAACACCATAACAAACCAACAGAAGAAAGAATTCTTCCTTTTGTTGTCCCCTACAAAACCTACTAACCCTCTATCACAAAAACCCTACACAAGTACTGAGACTTGATACAACAAGACAAAGAACTATCACAACTCTTCCATAACAAACCAGTTTTTTCGTTTACTAAACACAACAACCTCAAAAACATTTTTGTCCAAAGCTGATTCCAAACAAACAAATGCCTTACAACCTCCAACAACTTATGCAACATTAGCACTACAATAATGGCTGAAACAAACAGTCCCGCATCCATCAACATCATAACAAATCAACACAACTACACATGACCAGGAATCTACACAAGAGTCAACCTCTACAAGAAGAACACCAAATCACAGATCCCCTCAACAAAAACATGAATAACAATGGCACCTGACCCATGAAGAGAAATTACCCAGAGACAAGTTGGTCTTTTAACTGGCCACCTAAACAGAACTACAAGGGAAGGACCCAAACCAAGGGATCACAAACAATAGACTGCACAGGAACAGAAACGTCAAACACAAATAATTCAATCACCCAGAATAGAGTACAGTGGTTGAATTGTCTGTCAACAATAGAACCAAATGTCACACCGAAGCCATTAGAAAACACAAAAACATAAATACTAAGATTACATGTATATACCCTCTCGGCTCTGATAATTATTCTTTGGAAAGAAAATTTTCCACTAAAATAATTTCACAAAAAAATGACAACAATCTCCTATGTATACAACACACTATTGAACAGCTGTATTTGCTCGTTAATGCCATGACAACATCACAAATCCTCGTTATATCTTACCTCTTTATTTGTGACAATCCAGAAAGTGATGTAACATGGTGATTTAAGACATACCAATCCTCAACAAATCATCGATATGATTAGAGCTGTAGTCACCAAAAGCTCCTTCATCCACTCGAGAGGCCACCATAACTCTTTAGGAGCTCTACAACTGGATCTATGTCACAGCAAGTCCTCGCCATAATATCACACGAACACAAGCAAGCCCACGAACGAAGAAACCCGGGAAATTCTGAATAGACCCTGTAACACAAGATGGCTGACTCTATGATTGCATCACATGAACAACCGCTGAACCGTACGACATTCTCTGCAGCTTCACACGAGCAATAATCAACTGTCCCGGGAGGGGTTAATTATATTTATACGGATAGTGGCCAAAGTTTTTACAATTTTACGTATTTTAGAATTTTCTTTTAATTCATAAACATTCTTCTTTGTTTCGATCACGCGATATTTTACTTAGCCAGGATTAAACCACCACTGTACTGGTAAAATATTAAGCACGGTATATATTTTCACTCTCGATCAATAAACTTGTTCTTTATCCATGCTCGCTTCTCTGCAAGAACTCCGTATTTTCCACATCAGCCTCAAAACACCACGCTTACTCCTGCTTCTCCTTTCCCGCGCTTTGTGCTTTTATACCACCCCTTCCCCACTTCCCACAACGCAAGCCTCCATTTCTCTCCCCACTCCCCCTCGACCGCACCTGCCAATCGCCGCTGTACACACTACCCTGCGGTCTCGTCATCACACAATTACTTCCGCTCCTCATTAGCCGCATATTCGCTAGCTCCACCTCTTCCCCTCCAGTCACTATTTCGGAATTCCATTGCTTTCGACTCGGCCTCATTTGCTACTGCCACTCGCACCTGCAACATAGAATGAAAAACACGAAAGACGTCGCGCAACGAATAGGTCTGTTCCGGCAAATATAGGCCTTCTGGTAAAATTAGAGGTAAGACTATCATTGGTCATCTCTTATGCTGAAGTTGTGACCGTTCCCTCCCACTTTGTTCCTTTCCCCCCACAATTCGATTTGGGCCAAAACTTCGCAACCGTTCAACTTGCAGTGCATAGATGGGTGCGCGTCTACCATTTCGAAACACGTACCATGCAAGGACCTTTCACATTCATGGGCCAGTCACGCTACTCTACCCTTGATGAGAATAGCATGGTTGTCTCAACGGACATTTCCTTAAATGGTCACATGTTCAACGCACCTACGAGCGCTTCGGCCCGATCTTCCTATATCGTGATTAACATAAATTCCTGGCTTCCAAACCTGAATACCCCAGATATGTCAGTTAAATATGTGTCTATTCTTGTTCTTTTTCTTTTCGGTGCTAATATCCTAATTTACATCAATGAACAAGGTTCCAGGTTCCTGCGGAGTACAGTGCTCCAAGAACGCGAGTTGAAAACTGTCGAAAATCAAAACCAAAGGATTGACACTAGCCAATCAATGTGGCGAGAAAGAATACGTTTGACCAGTTAAAAGCACGAGCAAAATCAAAACCTAAACCAAGTAATTGCGATTGATTTTACTAACCAGTCAGCAGCGCTAGAACAAGCCATCGCCACTTGCTTTCTTGCGTGAGAATACCACAACCTGGTTTTGTTTTTGCTCTTGATTGGCCAAGAATGCTGCTAAATTGTTAGGACTTGACGGAAAACGTAGCAAACGCAAAAGTAAAGCAATCATCATCAAGCACGTTTATTACTATATTACTATAATAAATTGTTTACGAAGAAAGAATAGAAAACAGATTCAGGTAATGGTTTAATACTCAGACATGACTATGAAGCTAATCGAGCTGAGTAACTGCATTTGCTATTAGTAATCACACGGTTACTTTGGACAGTCATCCGAAAACGGCTCTGCAATAAAAAACCTTGATATTTCATCTATTATATTTATTATGCGGAAAATAGAATAGTGAGCAAGTCTCACGAATAAAAATTGTTATCATGATCAACTATTGAAAGTATCTAAAATACTAAAAAAAAGTCGTATGTACATTTTCCGACACACGAACGCAATTGCCACTTACAAACAGTAATTTCAATCGGAAAGCGTAGCAAACGCAAAACGTAAAGCAATCACACGAATACTTTCGACAGTCTTCCGAAAACGGCTCTACAATAAGAACCTTGGTACTTTCATCTATTATAGTAAGCATGCGCAAAAAAGGAATAATAAAGTAGTGTCACGAATAAAGATTGTTCTCATTATCAACTAATGAAACAATCTAAAATACTAAAAAAAACGTCTTACATACATTTTTCGACACAGGAACGCGATTGCCACTATATAAGTACTAATTTACTCAGATGGGCAATACTTGCGGTCTATATTTTGTAGTGTCCTGTCTTACTAAAAACAGTAACGTCTTCCCCAAGAAGTGCAAAAGGAGCCCAGTAACGAGGGTGGCCATATTTCTTGAGTTTTCTCGTGGCTTGCATGGCTTTGTTAAGTGCCTCGTTTGCACTGTCCCCACTTGTCAGGTTCTCGTAGAAGCGATACATCCAACACAAAGTGGCGCCATCGTCAACCGCCCATAGCGTTACAAGAACTGCGCGAGCTCCAGCTCCGAGAAATGCACGAGCGATCCCGACTACACCCTCTCCCCTGACTTCACCGCAGCCGCTATAACAGCAACTTAGAACGACCAGCTTTGTTCTGATGCGTTTACCTTCGAGATCAGATATGAGCAGCATGATATCTTCAGCATTGTTGATTATGTTAGTATCAGGAGGAGCGAGCAAGATTTCTCCCCTCTCTGCATCTCCATGAGCTGAAATGTGAATCAAAATGGCATTCTCGACGTTCTGTAAAAACCTTTTTTTAGTCGCTCTTTTCCCCAAAAGTGGCTTAACCCCGAGCATCGCTCCAACTGTTTCGACTTCTTTCTTTGCAAACTCTAGTCTTTTCACAGCAAATATTTCGTCACCTTTCCTAATTGTTCCTACCGTTGGGTCTCCCATTATTAAGGGTGTTGTTAGGCCTGTCGGTGTTACTGGGCGCTCTAGGATCATCTTTGCTGTTGTTAGTGATGGAACAAGTCTGAATCGTAGGGAATCGACCAAGTACTTCCCATTTTCATCCACAAGAGCGGCAAATGGGACCAGAGCAAGGCGACCATCAGGGACAACAACTACTTGTGACCCTACCAGATACTGCCGCACAGGCTTCAGAAGAATCTCGTACAGATCTTGTAGCAGGCGATTAAGCATTAAGTCGTCCGGTGCTTGAGGGTTGGTAGAGATCCCAGTCTCGCCTTGAAGTGCTGATCCATTCGTATTGTTTGCTTTCTGTTCCTGCGCAGGTGTAGGACGAGAGACCCTGGGCTGAAATACTGTTGGTTTTGGAACTGAGCTGGAAGGCACTGTGGTACAACGAAGTCCAAGTTCCGATTCCTTCTTAGTACGTTGTAAACTTTCTGGGTACAGAAAAAATAATGAGCGGTCTTCACACCTGTCAGACCCACGTGGTTTCATCAGCTCTACAGCCTTGTTAATCAATGAAGTTAGATCTTCAACAGATTGAAATAAATCCGTTTCAGTGTAAGTCTTCCTGGACTGTTGTGAAATTCCAGTAGAGCGTTCGTGAAACATTATGTCTCCATTTGGCTGTATAACCCAAGTGCAAACTCTGCTGGGAGATAATGTAAAGAAGACGACTGTGCTATCCAGAGCCTTGGCCACTTTACAGATTCCATAGAAATCTAAGACTTTGTCTCCAATGACCACCTCGTGTGCACAAGAGACGGAGGAAAGCATTAATTCAGCCAGTGCTATTGCGCGACTTCTTTCGGCAATAATAAGGGCTTTGCCTCTTTTTTTCAGAAGCAAAAGAGTTCGGATCAACGTCTTATAGATAAAAATATACGTATCGATAATAGAAACATTATATTTATCCAAGTTTGGTGAATTCTCAAATACATCTTCGTAGCACACCATACCTTTTCTTAAATTACTTTCAGCCTTGCCATATCGACCGACACTAGCATAACAAATTCCAAGGTGGCCATAAGCAACTCCTTCGCCTTTCTTGTCCCCAATGTCTTTTGCAATAGTAAGTCGCATTTTCTGATACTTGATAGCCTTAGTGTACTGACCGAGGGAGATATAACAACCTCCAAGGTTGCCATAAGCACTTCCTTCGCCTTTCTTGTCCCCAATGTCTTTTGCAATAGTAAGTAGCATTTCCTGATACTTAATAGCCTTAGTGTACTGGCCGAGGGAGATATAGCAAGCTCCAAGGTTGCCATAAGCACTTCCTTCGCCTTTCTTATCCCCAATGTCTTTTGCAATAGTAAGTTGCATTTCCTGATACTTCATAGCCTTAGTGTACTGGCCGAGGGAGATATAACAAGCGCCAAGGTTGCCATAAGCACTTCCTTCGCTTTTCTTGTTCTCAATGTCTTTTGAAATAGTAAGTTGCATTTCCTGATACTTGATAGCCTTAGTGTACTGACCGAGGGAGTGATAACAAATTCCAAGGTTACCATAAGCACTTCCTTCGCCTTTCTTGTCCCCAATGTCTCTTGCAATAGTAAGTAGCATTTCCTCATACTTGATAGCCTTAGTGTACTGACCGAGGGAGTAATAACACATTCCAAGGCTGCCATAGGCACTTCCCTCGCCTTGCTTGTCCCCAATGTCTTTTGCAATAGTAAGTCGCATTTCCTGATACTTGATAGCTTTAGTGTACTGACCGAGGGAGATATAACAATTTCCAAGGTTGACATAAGCACTTCCTTCGCCTTCCTTGTCCCCAATGTCTTTTGCAATAGTAAGTAGCATTTCCTCATACTTAATAGCCTTAGTGTACTGGCCGAGGGAGATATAGCATACTCCAAGGTTGCCATAAACACTTCCTTCGCCTTTCTTATCCCCAATGTCTTTTGCAATAGTAAGTAGCATTTCCTGATACTTCATAGCCTTAGTGTACTGGCCGAGGAAGATATAACAAATTTCAAGGTTGCCATAAGCACTTCCTTCGCCTTTCTTATCCCCAATGTCTTTTGCAATAGTAAGTTGCATTTCCTGATACTTGATAGCCTTAGTGTACTGACTGAGGGAGATATAACAAGCTCCAAGGTTGCCATAAGCACTTCCTTCGCTTTCCTTGTCCTCAATGTCTTTTGCAATAGTAAGTTGCATTTCCTGATACTTGATAGCCTTAGTGTACTGACCGAGGGAGTAATAACAAATTCCAAGGTTGCCATAAGCCTTTCCTTCGCCTTCCTTGTCCCCAATGTCTTTTGCAACAGCAAGTCCCATACCCTGATACTCGATAGCCTTAGTGTACTGACCGAGAACCTTATAACAAACTCCAAGGTGGCCATAAGCACTTCCTTCGCCGTCCTGTCCCCAATGTCTCTTGCAATAGTAAGTAGCATTTCCTCATACTTGATAGCCTTAGTGTACTGACCGAGGGAGTAATAACACATTCCAAGGTTGCCATAAGCACGTCCTTCGCCTTCCTTGTCCCCAATGTCTTTTGCAATAGTTAGTCGCATTTCCTGATATTTGATAGCCTTAGTGTACTGACCGAGGGAGTGATAACAATTTCCAAGGTTGCCATAAGCACCTCCTTCGCCTTGCTTGTCCCCAATGTCTTTTGCAATAGTAAGTAGTATTTCCTCATACTTCATAGCCTTAGTGTACTGACCGAGGGAGTAATAACAAATTCCAAGGTTGCCATAAGCCTTTCCTTCGCCGTTCTTGTCCCCAATGTCTTTTGCAATAGTAAGTTGCATTTCCTGATACTTGATAGCCTTAGTGTACTGACCGAGAAGCTTATAACAAACTCCAAGGTGGCCATAAGCAACTCCTTCGCCTTGCTTGTCCCCAATGTCTCTTGCAATAGTAAGTAGCATTTCCTCATACTTGATAGCCTTAGTGTACTGACCGAGGGAGATATAACAACTTCCAAGGTTGCCATAAGCACTTCCTTCGCCTTGCTTGTCCCCAATGTCTTTTGCAATAGTAAGTAGCATTTCCTGATACTTGATAGCCTTAGTGTACTGACCGAGGGAGTGATAACAAATTCCAAGGTTGCCATAAGCACCTCCTTCGCCTTGCTTGTCCCCAATGTCTTTTGCAATAGTAAGTTGCATTTCCTGATACTTGATAGCCTTAGTGTACTGACTGAGGGAGATATAACAAGCTCCAAGGTTGCCATAAGCACTTCCTTCGCCTTTCTTGTCCTCAATGTCTTTTGCAATAGTAAGTTGCATTTCCTGATACTTGATAGCCTTAGTGTACTGACTGAGGGAGATATAACAAGCTCCAATGTTGCCATAAGAATTTCCTTCGCCTTTCTTATCCCCAATGTCTTTTGCAATAATAAGTCGCATTTCCTGATACTTGATAGCCTTAGTGTACTGATCGAGGGAGTAATAACAAATTGCAAGGTTGCCATAAGCCTTTCCTTCGCCTTTCTTATCCCCAATGTCTTTTGCAACAGCAAGTCCCATTCCCTGATACTCGATAGCCTTAGTGTACTGACCGAGGGAGTAATAACAAGCTCCAATGTTGGCATAAGCATTTCCTTCGCCTTTCTTATCCCCAATGTCTTTTGCAATAGTAAGTCGCATTTCCTGATACTTGATAGCCTTGGTGTACTGACTGAGAGACTGATAACACAATCCAAGCTTTTCATAAGCTATTCCTTCTACTTTTTTGTCCCCTATCTCTTTACCAATAGCAAGTTGCGCTTCAAAATGTTCTTTAGCTTTTCCGTACTTTTCCATAGAATAGCACAATGCACCAACGTTATTGTGAAGTTTCCATTCAAGTTCCTTGTTCTTAGTTACTCTTGCGAAACTCAAATAATTGTTCAGGGCCTGAAGTTTCTCCATTTAGCTTGAATGGTGTCCTATTGAAGAAAAGAACACTTGTTAGTAGTTAATGGCATTATGGACAGCAGTTGAAACTTACCCCCTCTCTCTCCCAAAAAGAACAAAAACAAAAACAAAAAACAAAAAAGGACAAGCCAAATGACGCTTAGCAAACATTGAACGCCCTTTAAATCTCGATAGTGACTTTATACTAGAAATCATGAAGTCCAAAAAACCCAATAGTTATAAGATTAATAGCAAAGTTTTTATCTTCGTGTTTCTATTTACGTGATTACAAACTTCAACATAATTAGTCAGCTACGAGTATTGTTCCCACGCCCTGCGTGGGTACTAATCTGAACACATATCGTTTTTGAATGTCCTTCATGGGGCGACCTCCCCGCGCAGCGGGGTTTGCTGGGAAGAACCTCGGAACAGAATCACGTCCTCGCGCAGTGGGATTTGCTGGGTAAAATTTCCAATCTCGTTCCCAGGCAACCTCGTTCCTAGGCTCTTTCGTCTCCCGGGCCACGCCCCCGAAGAAAGACCCTGGTTCAGGCTGGTCACGTGTCGGCCAGAATCTGGCCGGTTGCAAAAAAAGAAACCGAGGGAGGGGCCGTTAAGTCGAAAATTTGCTCTACTCTGTCCACTAGGGAACGAAACATTTTGGCCTCGCCGCTTTCGACACCAAATTTGCATAATGTTTGCTGAATCGCACGTGCGCCTGCAGCGTTCAGAAGTCGCGCTGCCCATAATACAATTTCTCTGCAGCTTGGCGACTAAAAGTATACCTAAACGTAAAGACATGCGGGCAACTTCAATGTGGAGTTCTAAAACGAAACTTTGCTTTTGGCTGCCAAAATACATTTTGAATTTCGCGGTCTAATGCGACGCATGGCTGCGCACCAAGAATATTTAACTTCTTGCTTTGAAGATTATTCTTGGATTTTACTCAAATTGCACTCAAAATGAATGTTTATGTGATGAAAAATTCGTGAGGAAACATCTTGTTTTGCGTGGTATTCAAGCACAAGGAAAAACAAAATATGGTGGGCTTTGAAAAAGTTCTGCTCCATCTTTACAAGACAAAACGGCTTCAGGATGCGTGAAGACGAGATCGTATTTCGCATCTTTCAGCGAAGACGAATCCGCGCTGCCAGAATCCAGCTGCAAGTCATCACTATTCGCTTTCTTTTTAACGTTGAGGATGGTGGCTTTAACTTTTCCTTGCGTGCTCCTCCTTATTTGATTGCTGATTAGCCCGTTTAACGGCGAAACGACAACAACAACCGGGTGAATCGGGACGGAGGTTGGCGATTTTTCACAGTTAATTTTGTCGAACAAAAGTTCTGGAAGGAGATGAAAAATTATAGACTTTCCGTATCTCTTTGGCAGCACAGCGACAGTATCTCTTCCAGAATAAATTGCTTCCAAGCACTTAACTTGTTTCGGCTTGAGAATTTTGTTCCAGTAGCTGCTATTAACAATAGCGTAATGAAGACTGCTAAAGAACATGGCGGTTGTGTCGTTTGTTCCAGCCTCGTTTAGATTTCGACAAACGCACAGCACGACAAATTCATTTGATAAAGGGACCCCTCCCAGCAATTTATTTTTGTTAGCGATGCACGTGACCAGCCTGAACCAGGGTCTTTCTTCGGGGGCGTGGCCCGGGAGACGAAAGAGCCTGGGAACGAGGCTGGTTCCCAGGCCCGTTCCTCTCCCGGCCCAGGGCGTTGGCTTTTTTGCGATTTAAATGATCTTCGCGGGGCGACCTTTCCACACCGCAGGGTCTTCTTGGAGTCCGTCGCGAAGCAACAGACCATCACTTCATTCACCGAACTGAAACTGGGAAAGTACTGTACAAACCGATGGCCTTCAAAGGCGATGACAAGACAAGCGAACAACGGTACACGGAGAAACAGGACGAAAAATCCGATGGGAGAAACAAGCAATTGATTTAAAGCTGAGATAATCGGTCGACCGTTCACAGCTGGCTCGCATTTACCTTCTTGGATCGAACTTTTATAAACCATTTGAACGTGGTTCCTGGCACTTAAAAGCAACTTATGATCAAGAGCAAGGCCCGAGAAACAATTCAGGACAGAAAATAGTGCCTGAAAACCGGCCGATAGCTCTGAGGGGCAGGTAAGACACGTATATTTACTTTGTTCACGTCAATCAACTCGTTCGTTCTGCATTGCTTCGAGTTTATGTAACAGTTTATGACCGCGGTAAAACTTGGTTGTTGCAATGCTATACATTTTCACGACAGAAAATTGTTTTGACCGTTTGAGTCTCGACTTTTAAATCAACTTTCAGTGTCGCATACAGTGCAGAGGTTAATTTGCCACTTGACAACTTACTCAGGCAAAATCACAACATATCACTCACACAGAAGAATTTTGGTGTTTCTGTGCATTTGATTAGAGTAAACTATTTCAGTCTATCAAAGAACAGATCAAAACATTTGTCCTCTGTGAAATTATACCTGCAGTGCTCAGTAAAAGTGCATGTTGAACATAATAAAAAAACCGTAAAACCTTTTGCATTTCAAGAACTTGTGAGTTTTGGTTTGAACATGCAGTTTTTTAACTGCCCAGCTGCTGTTCTCATGTAGTGTATAACACTGTATAAGCACTATAAGTCAGTGGCCTAAACTTTAGAGTACCCGGCCACTAACGTTCCAATACAGTCTTTGATTTGTCTTCACTTTGTTCTAGAAGTGTTATCAGATATATCAGAATATATTAGAAATAATAAGTGGCTGGGTGTGCTATAGTTGCTTTATACAGGTAACCATCCCTCTCTAAGTAAGCTTCTCTCACAAGGTCAATTTTAGAAATATGCCTCTCTCAGTCTAATATAAGCTCCTCCCCCTTTCACTTGCTATAAATAATAGTACATATACTATTTTGAAATGTATATAAACAGAATGATGTTTCAGTAAACTAGAAATTATTATGAATTATCCCCGAACGAAGTGAGGGAAATACTCACGACGCTAATGCAGTAGTATTATCGCCTTATCGGAGACTCCAAGCCTGTCGCCATCTCGAAATCTAATGTTCGTCTGTCAGTCTGTCAGTCTGTCGTGCGACCTCGTCCCCAGTTTCTATCGCGTCGCTGCAGAAACAATAACAAAGGCCGGATCGATCACGTGTGGCCCTGTAGTTTTACTGAGAAATTAGATTGAACGAAGCAGCTACAGTATATCGTAGCTGTGTTCACGAAAATGGGAAACTTAAAAACCGGAAAACTTGAAACACAACAGCCTCGCGAAGCTCGTCTTCAAAAGAGAAGGGAACAGGCACGAGTAAGGCGGAATCGTGAAACGATCAAACAGCGCCAAGTTCGTCTCGACAAAAGACGGAACTATGACCGAGAGCATCATCAAAAGAAGCGTGCCGAAGAAACGACTCCGAAAAGAAAACAGCGCATGAATGCCAATCGAAAGCGACATGAAGAGAAGCGGGTAACACAGACAACTCCGCAAAGAGAACAGCGCTTGAAAGCGAATCGAGACCTTCAGGAGAAAAAGCGGGCCGAAGAGAAGACTCCGCAAAGACAACAGTGCATGAATGCCGACCAAAAGCGACATGAACAGAAGCGGGTAACACAGACAACTCCGCAAAGAGAACAGCGCTTGAAAGCGAATCGGGACCTTCAGGAGAAAAAGAGGGCCGAAAAAATGACTCCGCAAAGACAACAGCGCATGAATGCCGACCAAAAGCGACATGAACAGAAGCGGGTAACACAGACAACTCCGCAAAGGGAACAGCGCTTGAAAGCAAATCGGGAGCTTCAGACGTCGTTTTGTGTTAAACTCAGATACTTATTTAGAAAGGACAAGCAGCAAAGGTTAGTCAGTGGAAATCGAACAATCACCGTGACAAATATATTCTATCCCGTATAGCTTGTAACTCGATCACTTCAGGAATGTATTAAAATCTGTATGCTGATCATTTTCCCTCGAAGTATTGTTTTACTACGCTTCTGTCGCCAGTTTCGGCTACCGTATTCGCTCAGAGCAATCGAAACTTGGAGTCTTGAATGATTTAGTCAGATGTCTTATTTTTCTGTAATCTGACACGCGGTGTTGCAGCGAGAATCGTTCACAAGCCCTTAGAAGTATTACTGGGTCTGAAGCCCGTGTATAATTTGAAGTAAACTGTTCAAGTTTTGCTTTGATTCTGGGAAAAATCTTGCTGTTTTGAGTGGGTTCACATACAAAACAATTCGAGCCTATCCGAGCCCTGAGTCTGGAGCATGCCGTCCAGAGTAAAAACAAATCGCACAGGAAGCCTATATAATTGTACTGCCTATGAATTTAAAATTGCAAAATCAGTGTTCCTTTTTTTCCCGTACTACGACGGCCGACCAACTTCAAACTTTGAGTATTAAATTTTGAGAACGTGCTTGGCAGACTGTATGAATTAATTTGACGTGCCGACCGTGGGAAATACGTACTTCGCCACGCAATCGATTCTATTTTCAACGCAAAAGTATAACGCACACCATTCTTTTTCTCCGTCCTTTGCGTGTAGCACTTGAGTTCGAAGAAAAGATTGAGTCAACATTTCGGTAAAACAAAGGCTACTCTTGTTGGAAGTTACCAAAGTAAAAGTCCCATCAATGGCAGAGTGAGGGGGTATCTGCGATTATCGTATTTCTAGTTATTATATGGCTGGAGCTACTTCCGGTGAAATCGCGCGCTCTGATTGGTTTATTTGCCGGTCATTATTTTCCTGTAACGCCCGTGTGCTCGATTACGGACCGGCGAATTTCAAAACAAAGAAGCCCGGGCATTTTGAAAGCGTTTCACAGCAAGCAAGAAAGAAGAAGAAAAGCACAATGAGTGAAGATGAAGCTTCTGTAAGCGAATTTTATTATCCCGAAGAAGCAGACAGCGAACTACAAGGAAGCAGCCAAGAAATAATTCAACGGTTTCTCACGGAGCAACAAAGTTTTAACACGGCGAAGAAAACCAGGAGTGAGTTGAATAATTTTTTCCGCTACCTGAGGTCCATCAACGAAGAGAATTTGAAGATTGAGAACTTACCTCCAGCCAAGTTGGACCACTTCTTGTGCAAGTTCTTTATCAATGTTCGCAAAGTCAGTGGCAAAGAGTACGAACCGGATACCTTGAGAGGTTTCCAGCGAAGTATCCAGAGGTACCTGAACGACCTTAATGTCCAAGTAAACATTCTGAAGGACATTCAATTTGAAAAGACACGAAAGGTACTTGCCGCAAAGCGAAAAAACCTTGTGAACAAGGCTGGGAAGGGAAACAAGCCGAATGCAACAAATTGACAAACGAGGAGGAAGACATGCTTTTTGCAGCTGGCGAATTTGGCATGTCTAACCCAGAAATCCTTCAGAGAACAGTTTGGTGGTTTTTGGCACTCCACTTTGGTTTCCGGGCAAGGGACGAAAGCCGAAAGTTACTTTGGGGTGACGTAGACCTCCAAGAAGATCCAGTGAGCGGCCGGGAAATGCTTGTTTGGCTCGCGGAAAGAGGCACGAAAACCCGTAAAGGACAGGAGAGTGGCCACCAAAGATGCATTTCAGCCAAAAGTGTACGAAACTGGTGGAGAGAGGTGTCCAGTGCAATATTACAAGATGTTCAGAAGCCACCGACCAGCTGAAATGAACGTACCAGAAGCTCCGTTTGTCTTGGCCGTGAGACATGGCAAGCAGATAAACAACAACATCTGGTACATGAAGGCGCCACTCGGGAAGAACATGATTGGGAAGTTTCTTGCCAAAGCCGCAGAAGGAACAGGCATCCAAAGATTTGGCTCCAAGATAAGCAACCACTCTGTCAGAAAGACCTGCATCTCAAGATTTCTGGATGCCGATGTTCCAGAGAACTTTGTAGCTCAATTGAGCGGCCATAAGAGTACCGAAAGCCTGCAGTCGTATAAATCTGCAAGTGAGAAACACCAGCGCCAGATGTCAGACACGTTGAGCCGACAGCCGTCAACATCGCTGACTTCCAAGGAGACCACAGTTCTTCATCAAGTACAGCCAACAACCTCAGGGGAAAGGTAGTCTGTGGTCACTGAATCTCTTCAAACAGCAACACGTTCCCTTGCTGTCGGCTACGGCACTTCCGTTCCTGGTCCGTCAGATGGCGTTGGTCAAGCAACATTTGCTGGAGCAAATATCGGCAGTGTCTCTGGTTGCCAATTTCAAATCTTCCACGGGGATGTGAAGATCGTTCAGCAGTCCAAAAGGCGACGGGTTATCATCGAAAGTGATGACGAAGATTAAGCAGCCAGCCATGAGTTGAACTGCAAATGGATTGTAGTCGAGATTTCGATCGACTAAACCAAGTTCAAATCTTTCTCCTTTAAAGTCAAAACTTACTTCATTGATTAATTTTTCCAAGCATTAAAGGTTGGTTAGAATTTTCCCTCAGCACTGCTTCGTCTGCTGTCACATGCAAATCAAACACTGCGCGAATTTGGTTCCCGAGCGTCAACGCGTTTGCCCAACCTCCGGAAGTCAATATCAACTTACGGAAACTATTTTCTGATTTCACCAAAAATGCCATATAATAAACTACTTATTGACCTCGCTTGCTCGGTCAATAAGATCTTTTTATTTTATCAATTTGGCATATCAGGAAAAGAAAGGTAATTTATTGCTGCATTTCCTTTTGCTTTTTTGAATTAGCTGTTTAGCTGTACTATATAACATTACTGTATATAAAATAATGTTCAGAAGAGATTATCTGTATTAGTAGCTGGTGTGGTCAGAAAAAAAAACTGCCATGATTTAAATAAGTTCAAATTATATAACACTGACAAGCCAATGCCTTCAGTGACTCAAGGTCAACAATCAATTTGCAAAGATACATATTATAATTATATGCCAAAAGAGTCAATTTGCATTTACCACAGTTAGTATCATTTTATTTAAGCCAGCTCTTTACTACATTAATTTCTTCCTTTTCCTAGATAGATTTGGTAAAGATTATAGTTTAACAAGTTTTCTTTTGAACAAGTTTTTTTCCAATGCAGCTGCATGACATTTAATTTCTGGTGAGATATTATTTAAACTGTTACTCCAACACAATTAGCTTCACCACCCACCTATCTCACGCCATAGAACACACTTTACAACATTCCTAATTATAGACTTTGATACTTGTTTTGTTTTCCATAGGTCCCTAAATATCAAGACAAACATGAAGTTCACTAAGTTCAACTGAAAAAAGTATCTTTCTGTGATTAGGAAGAGTAAGTTTATACCCACATGACATGGGAAATGAGACTTTTTAAAGACAAGAATGTCAATACAGTACTAAACTGATGCTCTTGTCGTGTCTCACAACATCTTACAGTACTTGTGGTGGATAATGTGCGAATCTGACTCTCATTTGTCTAACATTCTGTATAATTATTGTATATTTATAATGCATTTTTCCATTTTCACTCACAGGAGAGTATAGGGGAGAGTATCGGGTTACGACTATTTCTCTGGCATGGGATTTTGTGTGTTTGTACATGTACTAGGCAACACTCGCAACAATTGAGAACTTCTGAGAAGTATATTGTAACGTACTTGAGAAGTATCTATATATTTCACCTATGAATGTGGTGCAAAGACTGACTCTGTATATTGTCTTATGAGACAAAATAAATTACTGTGAAATGGACATGGCATGATGAATAATATTGTGAGAACTTCCTTCTTTCAAGATCATCCTACATGTTATATAATGATATATATTTACTGTACTCTTCAAACAGCAATGGGACCCTGGGGGAGTACTCTTATATATATAGGTGTGTGCCACCCCAAAGGGTATTGTTTTCAAACATTTTAAATCTGAAATAGGGTATAGAGGTTGCCTTTTTGGTCTGAAATAGGGTATCCGTTTTGTGTTTTTGGCCTTGGATAGCGTATGATTTTAATAGAAATGTGTCGCCGCAGACAACACACGGCAAATGGAAGAAAACACAGGGTGGAAATCGTGGCAAAAGAAAAAAAGTCTCAAAAATAGGTCTGAAATAGGGTATGCATTTATGGAGTCAGGTCTGAAATAGGGTATAGTAAATTAGATATTTTGGTCTGAAATAGGGTAAGGGTTTTCAGGTCCAGGTGACACACTCCCACCCAAAATTATGATGAGTACCCCCCTCCCCGGAATGGAACACATGCTAATATCATGTAAGTGCTAATATAGTGTCACCTGCTTGTAATTACATTATCTAATATTGAGATATGTGGTGTAAGTATACAGTACATGAGAGCTCTAAGCAATGTCATACATAATCGATTACTTGGGTGTGGGACCTTTGCGAATATCGTATTTCTAGTACCTTTTACTTTGTTACTGTTATAGAAATAGGCTTTAGCAATATACCCGATTTTAAAAGCATTAAGGTCATACGAATATAGCTCTTGTGACTCACTCACTCACTCACTCTTGTCGCTTGTTGGTTTGTTTACGTTCGTGCAAAATCATGGAATAGGGATAAATCTCGGGTATATCCGGGACAATATTGCTCCATACAAACAAGGCCATTAATTTAGACGCGATGTGTCGTGTAGGTCCAATACTTCAACTAGAAAGTAGTTCACTTGCACGTAGAATCGAGCACTGATCTTCATGTATCAACTGTTCTTCTCTTTGTACGGTAAATTTAAGCATTTTACTTTTTCATCAAATCAGACAGTCCATTAGATCTACTCCTTAAAAGTTTTAACCGCACACAAACAATGTTGAATGATCGAATGAATTGTATGGCTAAAAAGTGCGAAAATTGGGTGAAATTTCGAAATCCTAATTGTTTTGACCTGTTTGAAATTTCGCTCTTGTCGCCGAAATTTTGTTGAACTGACTCAATTACTGACTTAGTTGCTATTGTAAATGGACATCACTGCCTTTGTTCTCAGGGCAACTAGCACAGATGTCATTAGAATAGCAATAGATTTAGGGGAGGTTCTAGCATGATGGAGTTCGAAACTTACCCAATAATAAATTCACTTTCATAAAAACAGTGTTTATTTTTTATAAAAGATGTTTAATACTTCACGTCACTTTTTTTACATAGCCGCTTGGGCGTAGGGCCTCTGCAAGTATCGTATATCTAGTCCCCGAGCGAAGCGAGGGTAATATTTACGACGCTAATGCAGCATAGTCGCCTCATTTGAAGACTCCAAGCGTGTCGCCATCTCGAAATTTAATGTTCGTGTGTGTGTGTGTGTGTGTGGTACGACTTTTTAGGCGAGGTGCCTAAGGCAATGACGTAATAATCATCGATTAGCGTCTCCGCCAGTGTTTTTAAAAGATTTGAACGAAGGAATAATTGTACGTAACTGGTTTCACGAAAATGAATTTGAAAACTGGAAAACTTGAAACAGAACGGTCTCGCGACGCTCGTCTTCAAAAGAGAAGGGAACAGGCACGGGCAAGGCGAAATCATGAAACGATCGAACAGCGCCAAATACGTCTAGAGAAAAGACGATAAACATGTTATAACCGACAGCATCATGAACGGAAGCGTGCAGAAGAAACGGCTCCGCAAAGGGAACAGCGCTTGAAAGAAAATCGGGAGCTTCAGACGCCGTTTTGTGTTAAACTCAGATACTTATTCAGAAAGGACAAGCAACAAAGGTTAGTCAGTGGAAACTGATCAAACAATCACCGTGATAAATATATTCTACCCGTATATTGTAACTCGATCAATTCAAGAATGTATTAGAATCTGTATGCTGATCATTTTCCCTCGAAGTGTTGTTTTAATACGCTTCTGTCACCAGTTTCGGCTACCGTATTCGCTCAGAGCAATCGGAACTTGGAGTCTTGAATGATTTAGTCAAAGGTCTTATTTTTTCTTTCAAGACTAAAACTGTAACAAATTCTGTAATCTGACATGCGGTGATTGCAGCGAGAATCGTTTACAATCCCTTAGAAGTATGACTAGGTCTGAAGCCCGTGTATAATTTGAAGTAAACCGTTCAAGTTTTGCTTTGATTCTGGGAGAATTTGAGCGGGTTGACAAACAAAACAATACGAGCTCATTAAATATGCATGCCTGAGTCTGGAGCACGCAGTCCAGAGTAAAAACAAATCTCACAGGAAGCCTATTTAATTATACTGCCTATGAATTCAAAATTGGAAAATCAGTGTTCCTTTTTTCCGTACTACGACGGCCGAACAACTTCAAAATTTGAGTATTAATATTTGAGAACGTGCTTGGCAGGCATATGAATTAACTTGACGTGCCGACCGTGGGAAATACTTACTTCGTCACGCAATCGACTCTTATAACACACACCATTCTTTTTCTCCTTCCTTTGCGTGTAGCACTTGACTTCGAAGAAAAGATTGAGGCTAAGTTTACACGGTACCGGATCAATTTGGATCGGTACGAACCAGACCGGTGCGGATTTGTTTACACGGTGTTTATACGATGCCGGTATAATTTGGAACCGGTACAGGTATAGAACTGTACCTGCTTTTCTGCAGGTACAAAATTTGTACGGATAGGCGGTACAAAATTCGTCCGGATAGAAGAGATCCGTGTAAACGCAAGGCCTATTCGGTACGATTTTGTACCAGATCCAAATTGATCCGGTACCGTGTAAACTTAACCTGAGTCAACATTTCGGTAAAACAAAGGCTTCTCTTGTTGGGAGTACCAAAGTAAAAGTCCCATCAATGGCAGAGTGAGAGGGTATCTGCGATTATCGTATATCTAGTAGCTAATTTAATTATAACAGATGTTTGAAACGGCCCTTTGACTCTCCCGACTGCGTACTACTGGCCTCCGATTCAACATTTTCTCTTGTTAATTATTTCGTCTTAAAATGTACTTTATGACTACTGCTTCGAAGAAGCTGTAGACACTATGCTATCGAGTTTGTAAGTAGTGTAATGTAACGTAAGAATCGATAAATGATCGCGCGTTAATATTCGGGACCAGTAAAAACAGCAATGGTTTGTTCGTGAAGTCGGAACGATTTCCGACTTATATCAACTTCAACATTTGCCGGAATACTTGCCGACAAAAGAACGAAGGTTCCCCAAAAAGTCATGTGGTGAGTCGAAGCGAAGATCAGTTCTTGGGGCGATTCTTGTTCGCAGTATTTTCAAGTTTGCATTTGAATCACAGCTTTTGAAAGTATGTATGTGGAGCCGCTTGAACGAAAGATCACTGCCTATACAACAGGTATTGAAGTTTCAAGCATCATCTGATTTACATGATAAACTTTGTTTACAGACTGAACACACCTCATACCGGAACGCTAAGGTGCCAATCATGGTCAAAAGTCGTTGGGACGCTCCCCTTACACGCATCCGGAGCACAATATAAATTCGTACAACCTACGGGGGTTTCATATTTCTCTAAGTTCCTCCCCTCCATTCAATGTTGGCCCGTGGTGCAGCTATGAGCCAAACCATGCTCAACTACCCAACATTGAATGGGAAGGGGGGGGGGGGGGGGGGGGGTCGATATGTGACGCGCAAATATGCCTGGATATCACTTTATATCTCAACTCTTGAAGTGCATTGTGTATGCCGAAGCCCTTGAACGAAAGGTTACTTAGGTGTTCTTGGTGTTCGATTTGGGTATCGAATTATTAAACCTTCACTCGCAATTTTCCCTGATTAACTCTGCAAGAAAACAACACATGCTTGCACGGCGTGTATGTATTTAGTCATCCGGTCAATGTTTATCTGCTTCAAAATTTTAGTTTGAAACAGGGTATCGATTTTGAGCCTTTGGTCTGCAATAGAGTCATGGATTTTGATATTTGGTCTGAAATATGGTCGAATATCGCATTTTTTTTCTGAAATAGGGTTAGGTTTTCAGTCCGGGGCGGCACACTCCCACCTAAAATTTTGAGGAGCACCCTCCCGCCCGGAATATTTACCTCCTTGTGTGACGAGCCAAATACTAGACTATACTCACGCCTTCCAATCCCTACTTTAGAGCAGTAGGCACGTGTACCTTTTAGGTACCTATTTTTATAATAAAGCCGAAGTGGCTCGATCCATAAACAAGACAACGAGTTAGAGCAATATACTTCCGTACGGACCTCGCGCTAAGTCAGTAGCCGATTTATTATATGGCCTCAACGTTTTAATATACTGCGAAACATAAAAAGAAAGTCCCGAGAAGCACTTCATTGAACATTAATTTACACACGTACTGTACGCACTGACGTTTGTAATTAGTAGTGGTAATAATTGGTGTGCGAGTTCAATTAACGATTAATAGTGCGAGTAATGTTTGAGAATTCTAAAAAAATAACACGAGTCCGTAGGACGAGTGTTATTTGTGGAATTTTCAAGTCGAATAACTCGATCACTCGAGTACTTGCATAATTTTTCGGATCGACAGCAAAGCTGTTTTGTGGAACAGTTTAACGGTCGTGTCTGGGTCTGAGTCTCCGATAGATACCCACGATAGAGAGGGCAATGGATTGGAAAGGCCTGACATTATGCAAGACGGTCTGCTGATCGACACCAGATACTTTAAATCGGACAAAATGATGCATCGCCACAACGCTATGGTATGTCAGACTAATATTTGTAAGTGCTCAAAATAGTCCTTGTCAAGGAAATCGGACGGTGCAGCAGACTAATACGATACAAAACAATTCAGACGGGGATTCGGCTCAAAGTCACCGATAAATCGAGGAAAGTCAAGTTCGATGTAAAGCTGGAACGTTCTCCATTCACCTCCTCTTCTTCGCAGTAATTGCCACGTTTATTATATTTCCATTACGCAGTCAATTTCGCACGAAAGTTTTGCGAATAGCATTTTAGTCTGTACGAACTTCTTGCTTTACGAAAGCCGTAGCTTTTTAGATAACATTTTAGCCATGGCAAAAGACCCTGGAACGAAACACACAAACAAACGATGGTCTTATTGGTTGCGAACCATTTATACGAGCACTTCGCGTCCAACACAAGCCGCGCTCGTATAAATGGGTCAGTTCGCGTCTTATCGCGTTCGACGAAGGAGAACGCAACCCTAATCTCAACTGATGTGGGTTCCACGGGGTCGACGGGATACCTCTCAAGGGCTTTCGACCAGCGCGAAGAATCGAGATTTTTTGGGTGGACGGTGTGCGTGCAAAATCTGCGCCATTTTGAATAATTACTATAAGCGCTCAGTGTCGCACGAGTGGCTTTGAATGATCACACTGAGGTCTATCAAGGCAAAGACACCTACTTTTCAGTAAAAGAAGCCAATATCTGGATAATAAGGGCAACACGACAGCAAGAATTCCACAGGAAAATGTAATCGACTCGCGATTGCCGTCGCGCTCTCTGTCGCACGAGTGGCTCTGAATGATCACACTGAGGCCTATCAAAGGCAGAGACAGCTGCTTTTCACTGAAAGAAGCCAATATCTGGGATAATAAGGGCAGCACGACAGCAAGAATTCCACAGAAAAATGTAAATCGACTCGCGATTGCCAAATTTCAGTTTCTGCGTTGATGAAAATATACTCAATATGCAACCGACACTTTACTGATGTTCCAGATACTTATCTGGAAGAAATATACGGCATTGTGGAGACAGAGTTATCGCGGTGATTCAATCGCAAGCCACAGGATGGTCGAACTGTGAAACTCTCGTGTACAACTCAACTTATTTCTTCCGACGAAGGTATAAATCACATTTGACCATGGCTTACAGTTTTCGCATATTTTCAAAGAATTAAAAAAAAAAGAAAAAAGAAAAAAAAGAAGAAGGAGAAAGAAAAGAAAAAGAAGAAAGAAAAAGTTTTGGTTTGATATTGCTTGGCCGGGGTTCGAACCCGGACCGCGCGGTCTTCGTGCTGCTCACTTTCTGCTTTCATTTGACAATAATTCCGCCGGCTCCTCCCCGAATTTCTTACAGACATTTCCGTCCATGTTTTAGAGTCGATTTCGCGCGTTTGAATGTCCTAGTTTAAACTTTTATGTCTGCTTTGTTTATGTTTTGGCAATCTCTCGCTCTTGGCCACCATTTTTTTCTTGATGCAAATGTTAAGCTTGCGCGATTGTCATGGCAACGAAGTGTGCAAAATCAATTAATCTGTGCAATTAACTCTGATTAACTACTTTTGCACATCTGGCTAACCTTTTTTGCACACTTGCACACTAATTTAAATATAACATTCCCGTTCTCAACCAATTAGAACCGAGTATTTTTGCATCTATATTATTAAGAAATATATAACGCGTTCCGGCTGTGTAATATAGCCTCATCTAAACACGCGGAAAGTTAGGAGAACACGAGAGTAGCGTAGGGAAACCACGAAGCCGCCGAATGGTTTCCCCAGCTACTCGAGTGCTCCTCCAACTCCGCAAGTGTTTAGATAAGGCCATAATACACGGGAACGCGTATATATTTTTTATATAAAACAATTAGTCAATAAAATCCATCACGTATCACGCCAGCGTGTAATAAACTCTCTTACGGTTGTTTAGCCAATCATGTTGAGCGTACCATCACAATCATTTTGTAAACAGAAATAATTCGTAGTCATGTAGCTTCCTAATTTCATCAACTTCCGAGAAGAAGCTAATTTACCAAATTGGAACCGTTTCAGTCGAATCGTCAAAGGAAAACCCGTAAAACGTCTGGCAACGTCGTAAGATCGAAGCAAGTTTACCGACATTCAGCAAACAGGACACCATGGACTACTAGATTAATAGAATAATGGACATTTTAGAGCAGGAATAATGATATAATGAATGGTCACATCATTATTCTTAAAAATTGCACAACTGAGTACTCTGGTTTCACAAATAACCGTAACGATGCAGGTGTTACGCACACCAAATTTAAGAGAAGTAGAAGGAGATTAGGAGAAGAAGAAATACATTCTCACCTTCAAATTGAAGTTTTTCTTTGGAAAGACGAACAGTTGACGTTATGGGGTCAAGACCTGGCTGTAATGGTGGAAAAGTGAGACAAGTAAAATTAATGTTTTCATCTGGTGAATTGTCTGGTGCTTGATATTTTCCTCCCATTGCATTGTCAGTCGTATTGGGGAATCATACAACCTGCTCCTGTACCCCATGCATCATTCTGGCTTTATTTACCCCAAAAGATCCATGCAATAATGTGCACAAATTTTCGACCCCAAGATCAACTACACCCCCTCTCCCTCTTAACTTTCCCCACCAAACGTCCATTTTACATTAACTGATGAATATGTCGACGACCCCTTATAACCCCTTGCTTATAATGCTTCAATGCTATCGAGTAGAGGAGATGTGGTGTTTATAGGAGTTGTCTCTCGTATAGATTGACAGTCACTGCTGAAGCATCAATGTGAATATTTTTAGCAAAAGCAGAATAATTAGGCAGAGGGGAGTGCCAAAAAACATGTATGTATGTAAAACATTTCTCACTACAATTTCTGTCTTACGAGGCTTACCTTTGTTATATCACGAGAGAATCCAACTCCGTCTGTCAATGGATGTCAGCAAATGCTGTTTATAGACACAATAGAAATGAGATTTTAAATTGCCCCGTTACAATTTCTGCTTCGAAAGCGGGAAACTTTCAGGAGGAAAAAACACAAAAACCGCACAAGAATGAAAGTGTGACAGACTTTAATTTAGAAGTTCAGAAAGCTGTTGTCCAAATTCCATACAACACAAAGCCTGTAGATCAGGTTGGAAAGTTTTGAACCGCATATTAAACAATTTTTATTCGATTCCATATTGTCTATTCTATTATAGCGATACTATTTTGCTTTGGAGATGAATTATGCCAAGATGTATCGGAAGCTGTTCGAAATATCAATGTGAAGGTTTTGTAAACATCCCGAAGAACCCCCCCCCCCCCCAAACAAGCAAAAATTACTTATTCTAGTAATACTTAAAGTTACGATTTCAAGGCAGGGCTAAAACCGGCGAGATTTACTGAGCTGACAAAACCGAGCGGTACAGAGGAAAATGGTCATACCAATTTCATGGAGTATTGTGTTATTACTATACATCTTCATGCAACTATTAATAGCATGGCGCGTATTCTCTGCCAAAATTCTTACTCGACATTCGTTATTCAAGTTTTATCAGCGTTATGCAATCTCGACATTCATTCATTTTTCAATCACGACATTCGTTATTCAAGGAGAAGCCATTCGTTTTTCAACTTCGACATCCGTTACTCGATCTCAGTCATTCGTTGTTCGGGCAATCGACGTTCGTTGTTCAAACCCGACATTCGTTATTTGATGTTGACGTTCGTTATTGCATGTCCTCTGCTTGAATGTTCTCCCGTTTAATGTCGCCCCGTTGAATGTCGGCTTCTTGAATAACGGACATCGTGGTCAATTAACGAATGGCTAGAACAAATAGCGAACGTCAACATCGAATAACGAATGTTAAGAACGAATCCGGGAAATCTACTACGACTAGAAGAGTCAAAGGCTACCGACAATTCATCCTTGCACTCGCCCGAGAAAGGAAGGAAGGGTTACTCCGGAAGGGATACTCCAGCTTAGCTCTCGGACAACTGTTTGCATCTCGTAACAGATAATATCATCGGACAATTATCCGTGCAAAACCTCTCTCCAAAAGTAGCTTATTGTTTATAGAGCTAGAAACGTAACCTTACCTTTCTTGTCAACTGCGATGGGATCGACTTGTCCGGTGTTGACCAAATATCGACCGGGAATAAAACTTGGATGTTTGGACCACAAAGAGAACTTCTACCACTTGGTTATAGCCTGCAATGAAAAGAACAAATAATAGAAACAAAAACTTCACAAGGATGCACCACTGGTCTGGGGAAATCTTCGTCTTTAACATATTCGTCGTTGCGATTAATAAATTGTGGAGAGGCTAACTATTAGAAACTACTAAAAACATATATTCTCACTTTAAATTGTAGTTTTTCTTTGGAATAAGCAACAACTGACGTTGTGAGGTCAAAATCCTGGCTGCAAAGGTAAATATGTCAGGTAAGTAAAATTAAGGTTTTCATCCGGTGAATCGTTTGCTGCTTGTTTATCTCAGAAGTTTGTTTGTCGCACACCTTACATTAGGCATTTAGTTAGACACCCAATTCCACCTCCCCCCCCCCCCCTCCCCCCCCTTCCTAACCATTAAAATATATTGCGGTCAAAGTCATAGAATGCAATCACTATAATTGTACATTCTAAACGACGCAGTGACGATTACAATTAATGAGAAGACATTATCGATTTTTGTCTTTGATTATTTGCACTCTCCGCATACTTCTCCGCACGGTTTTAGCCACGAGTCACGATTTTGCTGTGTGTCAAAAGTCACGATTCGTTCACACTTTATGTGGACGTCTTTTTTTCATCCCTTTGCGTTGTCAGTCGTATTTGGGAATCAAACAATTTGTCTTTACCTCGTCTATCATTCTATCTTCGTTTTTCCAAAACAGATCTGCACAACGACGTGAAAAAAGCTTAGACCGCCAGATCAACTACAAACCCCCTACCCCCCCTCCCCCCCAGCTTCGTCCACCAAAAGTTATCTTTACGTTAACTGATAAATATGTCGACGACCCCTTAAAACCCCTTGCTTGTAATGCTTCAATGCTATCGAGTAGAGGAGATGTGGTATTTATAGGAGTTGTCTCTCGTATAGATTGACAGTCACTGCTGATGCATCAATGTAAATATTTTAGCAACAACAGAATATTTAGGCAGAAGCGAGTGCTAAAAAAATATGTATCTATATATATAACACTTCTCACTACAAATTCTGTCTTAAGAGGCTTACCTTCTATTCCACGAGAGAATCCAACTCCGTCTGTCAATGAATGTCAGCAAATGCTCTTTACATACAGAATATAAACGAGGTTTTAAAAATGCCCCGTTACACCTTCTGGGTCGAAAGCGGGAAATTTTTCGGGGAAAAATCCGCAGTTCGAAACCAACAAGAATGAAAGTGTGACAGATTTTAATTTTAGAAATTCAGAAACCCTTGTCCAAATTCTATACGAACCAAAGCCTGCAATTAAGGTTGGACAGTTTTGAGCCGCATAGTAAACAATTATTATTCGATTTCATATGAAGAAATGTCAGTTAAAGTCACAGCTCTGGAATTGATACATCTTCTTTGGGCGCGTTCGATTGGGTCTATTCCAGAATAGGAATAGCGATTCTAATTGATGAAATATTTTGCTTTGGAGCTGAATTATGCCGAGATGTATCGGGAGCTGTTCCAAATGTCAGTATGAAGGTCTTGAAAACAATCCCAAAAATATTTCCCCCCGAACTAGCAAAACTTTAGATCATTTTAGCTATTTCTATATTCCGGAATACGGTCAATCGAACGCACCCTTAGATTCGAGTAACTCCGCTGGCTCCCGCAGTAGTAGGTTTACATGTTGTACAAGGAAATTATCTCCTTATTCTCGACTCATAATTACAATTTCAAGACAGGGTTGGAACCGGCGAGATTTACTGAGCTGTCAAAACCGAGCGGTACAGAGGAAAATGGCCATACCAACCTCACAGAGTATTGTGTTATTACTATACATCTGCCCACATAAAGTAAATTGGCAAACAAAACCCGAAAACCACGACAATTTAAATAAAAGTTGTCAAAAAATACACCCGATGGCACCTAAGCGCCACTATTAACTATTATTGAGCAACAAATAAGACATCACTTCACTTGTTTGAAGTAAAATCTCCAGGAAATCAACTAAGACTAGAAGACAAAGCCAAAAGCTACCGACGACAATTATCCTTACACTTGCCTGGGAAGGGGGGGGGGGGGGGGGGGGGGGTGGGGGGTGGGGGGTGGGGGCGTGGAAGGGGCACTCAAGCCTCGCTTTCGGACAACTGTTCGCTTCTCGTAACAGATAATATCCTCGCACAATTATCCGTGCAAATCTCCTCTCCAAAAGTAGCCTATTGTTTTTATAGCTGGAAGCGTAATCTTACCGTTCTTCTTAACTGCGATGGGATCGACTTGTCCAATGCTGATCAAAATATCAACCGGGAACAAAACTTGGATGTTGGACCAAAAAGAGAACTTCTACCACTCGATTATCGCCTGCAGTGAAAAGAACAAATATTAGAAACATAAACGTCACAATGATGCACCACTGGTTTGGGGAAATCTTCGCCTTTAACATAATTGTCGTTGCGATTAATATAGTGTGGAGCAGCTAACTACAAGGAACTACTACAAACATATGTAACATACGCTGATTCAATGAAGAGGGCGGCAAATCGACGAAACAACAACTATTGGGGTGAGGATCCGAAGAATCGGGTATCACACTCCATATCCAACACACAACTAATAGCCACAGGAACTGAGCCAGAACCAACAATATCTCGACCGTCGACGACAAACTCGGAATGTATCAAACAACGGTCTTCACAGGAGGCAGTCACACAACATTAATGATGAACGCACTGAGGGTAATACACAAGCCACAAGGGTTTTAACCGACTTAGAAAGAAACTTCAAACAGATGTACGAACACACAATTCAGTTGTAATGTAATGAACCCTACTAAAAACAGGTTTACAAGGAACGAATTCAGGCTTCTAAACAAGAACCAAACTTTGAACTCTTTGGTTTGTCTCACACCCTACTTTAGGCATTTAGTAGACACCCCCAATGCCCCACGCCCTCCGCAACCATTAAGATATTTTGCGGTAGAAGTCAGAAAATGCAATCACTATATTTGTACGTCCTGAACGACGCAGTGACGATTACAATTATTGAGAAGATGTTACCGATTTTCGTCTTTTATTATTTGCACCCTGAGCACACTTCTCCGCACGGCTTTGGCTACGAGTCACGATTTTGCTGTATGTTGAAAGTCAGGATTCGTTCACATTTTATGTAAAGGCCTTGTTTTTACCCCATTGCGTTGTCAGTCGTATTAAGGAATCATACAATTTGTTCCTTTACCTCTTGCATCATTCTGGCTTCGTTTTTCCCCAAAACATTTACGCAATGACGAGAAAAAATCTTAGATCGCCAGATCAACTGCACCCCCCTTCCCCCTCCTTACTTCGCCCACCAAACGTCCATTTTACGTTAACTGGTAAATATGTCGACGACCCTTTAAGCTCCCTTGCTTGTAATGCTTCAATGCTATTGAGTAGAGAAGATGTGGTGTTTATAGGAGTTGACTCTCGTATAGATTGACAGTCACTGTTGATGCATCATTCATTCATTCTTTGATTCATTTTATTTTGCACTATTTTTTCTTTTTTCTTTTACAATTAAATAGGAACGTGTTACAGAGAAAAAAAAGAGAGAATATACTATTATGAGATATGTTGAGATGGATGTGCGTAGTGGTCAAAGTAGCTATGCAGCTTTCGAGTTGACCACTACCATAGGTAAATAAAATTGTCAAGGGAAATTAGGAAATCTAAATAGTAGTAATAGGAAAAACAATTCAGAAACTAGATAAAGGAATAGGAAAAATTCTAATAGAAATGTATTAACAATAGGAAGTAGGAGCTAATTTCTATATATTCTACAGGTTCTATATACATATATAGTAATAATAGGAATTTTTACAGAAAGTAGATAAGGGAATGAGAAAAATGCTAATAGACAGGTGTTGACAATAGGAAATAGGAACTAGTTTCTATATATTCTACAGGAATGAGCTATATGGATATATTAGGTAATATATGATAGAATGAATCAATACATATACTCATTTAAGTATTACTGGCTGTCAAGAAGGAATAACTTATAATCTTTTTTGAAGGTTCTTTTAGATGAGGTTTTAATTTCAAGAGGGATTTTTTCCCATATCCTTGAGGCAAGAGACTTGAATCTGGATAAGCCATAGTTTGTCCTGGAAGCTGGTCTGTATAGATTGCTGTTTGAGGCATATCTAGTGTTGTAGTTGTGGATTTCAGAAGCAGATGGAATTAGTTCTATAAAGGGTTCTGGAATATTTGTGTTATCATATTTGATTCTATAAATAAGGATAGAGATTTTAAACTTAAAGGCAATTATTACTCAATTCCATATGAAAAAATGTCAGTTAAAGTCACACCTCCGGAATTGATCCATCTTCTTTAGGGCGCGTTCGAATGAGTCTATTCCGGAACAGGAATAAAAATAGCAATTCATAAAATATTTTGCTTTGGAGCTGAGTTATGCCAAGATGTATCGAGAGCTGTTCGAAATGTAAGTGTGAAGGATTTGTAAATATCCCGAAAAAAAACTCCCCTACATAAACAAGCAAAACTACTTATCCTAGCATTACTTATAGTTACGATTTCAAGGCAGGGCTGGAACCGGCGAGGTTTACTGAGCTGACAAAACCGAGCGGTACAGAGGAAAATGGCCATACCAACTTCATGGAGTATGTGTTATTACTATATATCTGCACACGTCAATTAAAATTATTGGCAAACAAAACCTGAAGTCCTATGACCATTAAAACAAAAGTTGTCAAAAAAAAAAAACACCTGATGGCAGCTGAGCGCCATTATTTAACAATTATTCTATGAGAGCGCGAGAAAATCGCTTCACACGTGAAGTAAAATCATTGGCAAACAAAACCTGAAAACCTACGACCATTCAAACTAAAGTTGTCCAAAAATACACCATTATTCACTCTTATTTAAGCAACAAATGAAACATCACTTCACTTGTTTGAAGTAAAAGTCTCCGGGAAATCAACTAAGACTAGAAGACAGAGCCAAAGGCTACCGACGACAATTCGTCCTTGCACTCGCCCGGGAAAGGGGGGAAAGCATACTCTGGAAGGGGAACTCGAGTTTCGCTTTCGGAACTCTGTTCACTTCTCGTAACAGATAATATCCTCGAACAATTATCCGTGCAAATCTCCTCTCTAAAAGTAGCGTTATGTTTGTAGAACTAGAAGCGTGATCTTACCGTTCTTGTTAACTAGAAAGGGATTGACTTTTCCAATATTCACCAAAATATCGACCGGGAACAAAACTTGGATGTTTGGACCACAAAAAGAACTTTATTAAAGCCTGCAGTGATAAGAACAAATATTAGAAACAAACTTCACAGTGATCCGGCACCACTGATCTGGGGAAATCTTCGCCTTTAACACATTCGTCGTTGCGATTAATAAATTGTGGAGAGGCTAACTACTAGAAACTACTAAAAACATATAACAGACGCCGATATAATAAAAAGGGCGGGAAATAGACAAAACAACAACTATTGGGGTGAGGATCCGAAGAACCAGATATCACACTTCATATCCAACACACAGCTAATAGCAAATGGAACTGAACCAGCTACAATGGCGAACCAACAATATCTCGACCGCCGACGACAAACTCGGAATGTATCAAAAAACGGTCCAACTGCTTTCTCCACAAGAGACAGCCACACAACATTAATGACGAACGCACTGGAGGGTATTACACAAGCCACAAGGGATTAACTGACTTAGCAACGAACTGAACCGAACTGAATTATTTAGCAACGAACTGAACATAACTTCACTTGTTTGAAAATCTCCAGAAAATCAACTAAGATTAGAAAACAGCTTTATTTCTAGAAGCGTAATATTACCGTTCTTGTTAACTGCAATGGGATCAACTTGTTCAATATTGACCAAAATATCGACCAGGAACAAAACTTGGATGTTGGACCACAAAGAGAACTTCTACCACTCGATTATCGCCTGCAGTGAAAAGAACAAATAATAGAAACATAAACTTCACAATGGTGCACCACTGGTGGTTGGGGAAATCTTCGCGTCGTTGCGATTAATAAAACGTGGAGGGGGTAACTACTAGAAACTACTAAGAACATATATGACATACGCTGATATAATAAAGAAAGGAAATAGACGAAACAACAAACATATATAACATACGCTGATATAATAAAAGAGGGGAAATCGACGAAACAACAAACATCGGGGTGATGATCCGAAGAACCGGATATCACACTCCATATCCAACACACAGCTAAAGCAACAGGAACTGAACTAGCTACAATATGGTGAAGCAAGAATATCTCGACCGCCGACGACAAACTCGGAATGTATCAAAAAACGGTCTTCACAGGCAGTCACACAATATTAATGGTAAACGCACTGGAGGGTATTACACAAGCCACAAGGATTTTAACAGACTTAAGAAAAAGCTTCAAACAGTTCTACGAACACACAATTCAGTTGTACCCACAGTAGGAAATGTAATGAAACTTACTGAAAACAAGTTTACAAAAAGCGAATTCAGGCTTCTAAACAAGAACTTAAAACTACTGCCCAAGACCGAAAGAATTCAACCAGTCAGACCTTTACAATGACTTGAAGAAGTCTCGTAGATGTATTTAAATTCGCGCACATTTTGGCTCTAACACGAAGGAAGAACTCCCTGATGTCCGATATATGTCCGATATATGGCCCTATAGCGAGTCAACTGTAAGTGTTTCCCGTTCAGGAGAGACATGCCCTAGAACGCTATGAAGCTCGCACGCACTTTTTTTGAAGTAAGTGAAGCAACTTAAGCAGTTGCAATGAGTTCGGAAAAATATTCGGGCTTCAACGGGAATCGAACCCATGATTTTCACGATACCGATGTGACGCTCTACCACTGAGCTATGAAGCCGTATGGGAGCTGGTCAAGTGTGTGGTTCGATTTGTACCCGTCATAGTGATATGAATGCTATGATGTATATATGATAAACTCATATATATGAACTGCGGATAGGAATGATGGAAACGGTTGGTTGAATTTTCAAATCAAGGAATGACTGAAAAGTTTGCTCGCCACGAGTAACTTGAGGGGGAGGGTTGTCTCAGGTACCCGGGACAACTTTTCTCCATATAAATGGGGCCAATAACTAGACGTGATGTGTCGTGGATGATCAAATCGAGATATAAGCAACAGATATCAGACTTTTGATCATTTTATTTAGTTGTTATTGTGAATGGGCATCACTGCTTTTGTTCTCTGGGCAGCTAGCACATGACGTCATTAGAAGAGTCAAACCTCTAGCACGATGGAGTTCGAAACTTACCCAATAATAACTTCACTTTCAAAAAATAAAAATTATCAAAGATGTTTGATACTTTACATCACTTTTTTTACATCGCCACTTGGGCGCCACGTCAGCGTGTAATAAACTATACATCTAACATGTAAGAGTAATACCAGCTCTTGAGGTTGACTGCGTCGGCGTGGCGGAAGACAAACTGGTGCATCAACTGTGTGTTGATGAGGGTAATGGAATGCCGTGAAAGAGACAATATCTGACGTTTCGAGTGCTAGCCCTTCGTCAGAGCGAATGCACATTCGCTCTGACAAAGGGCTAGCGCTCGAAACTTCAGCTATTGTCTCTTTCATGGCGTTCCAATACCCTCATCAATACACAGTTGATACACCAGTTTCCACATCTAACATGGTTTATCAGCCAATCGTGTTTAGCATACCATCATAATCATTTTATAAACAGAAATAATTCGTGGTCATGTAGCTTTCTAATTTTATCAACTTGCGAGAAAAGAGCTAATTTACCAAATTTGAATACATTTTTTGTACTTTAAAGCACAGCGATACAACGCACTCAATCGCAAACTGAAAAATAAAAGTCGAGCTTTCTTGCGACTATTCAAACTCTCCTTGTTTGGTGCGAAAGAACGAAATATCAAAATAATAACAGGCAAAAAGCTCCATTTATTTATAGACAACGAAATGCCTGAACAGCAGGAGGAAACTATGCTCAGTAGTCGAATCGTCAAAGGAAAACCTGTAAAACGTCTGCCGACGCCGTAAAATCCAAGCAAGTTTATCAAAATTTAGCACTCCAGGACACCATGGACTACTTGGAAAATAGAATATTGGGCATTTTATATCAGGAATAAGGATATGAGGAACGGTCACTTCGCTATTCTCGAAAATGCACAGCTGAGTACTCGGTTTCACAAATAACTGTAACAATCCAGTTGTTAGCGCACCAAATCTAAGAGGATCGCAAGGAGATTAGAAGAAGAAGAAATACATTCTCACCTAAAAATTAAAGTTTTTCTTTGCAATGGCCAACAGCTGACGTTATGAGGTCGAGGCCTTGCTGTACAGGTACATAAAATTATGTGAGATAAGTAAAATTAAGGTTTTCATCTGGTGAATCGTCTGGTGTTTGTTAATCTTCGAAGTTTGTTTGTCGCACATCTTAAGTTAGGCATATAATTAGACACCCGCAACCAACCATTAAAATAACTTGCGGTCGAAGTCACACAATGAAATCAATATATTTGTACGTGCTGAACGATGCAGTGACGATTACAATTATTCAGAAGACGTTATCGAATTTCGTCTTTGATTATTTGCATTCTGTGTATACTTCTCCGCACGGCTTTGGCCATGATTCACTATTTCGCTGTATGTCAAAAGTCATGATTCGCTCACATTTTATGTGGCCGCCTTGGTTTCATCCAATTGCGTTGTCAGTCGTATTGGGGAATCAAACAACTTGTTCTTTTACTCATGTATCATTCTGGCTTCGTTTTTCACCAAATTGATGAACTGATGAATATGTCGACGGCCCCTTAAAACCCCTTGCTTGTAATGCTTCAATGCTATCGAGTAGAGGAGATATGGTATTTATAGGAGTTGTCTCTCGTATAGATTGACAGTCACTGCTGATGCATCAATGTAAATATTTTAAGCAACAACAGAATATTTAGGCAGAAGCGAGTGCCAAAAAAATATGTATCTATATATATATAACACTTCTCACTACAATTTCTGTCTTACGAGGCTTACCTTCTATACCACGAGAGAATCCAACTCCGTCTGTCAATGAATGTCAGCAAATGTTCTTTACATACACAATATAAACGAGGTTTTAAAAATGCCCGGTTACACTTTCTGGGTCGAAAGTGGGAAATTTTCGGGGAAAAATCCGCAGTTCGAAACCAACAAGAATGAAAGTGTGACAGATTTTAATTTTAGAAATTCAGAAACCTCTTGTCCAAATTCTATACGAACCAAAGCCTGCAATTAAGGTTGGACAGTTTTGAACCGCATAGTAAACAATTATTATTCGATTCCATATGAAGAAATGTCAGCTCTGGAACTGATACATCTTCTTTGGGCACGTTCGATTGGGTCCATTCCAGAATAGGAATAGCGATTCCAATTGATGAAATATTTTGCTTTGGAGCTGAATTATGCCAACTTCACAGAATATTGTGTTATTACTATACATCTGCCCACATAAAGTAAATTGGCAAACAAAACCTGAAAACCTACGACAATTGAAATAAAAGTTGTCAAAAAATACACCTGATGGCACCTAAGCGCCACTATTAACTGTTATTGAGCAACAAATAAGACATCACTTCACTTGTTTGAAGTAAAATCTCCAGGAAATCAACTAAGACTAGAAGACAGAGCCAAAAGCTATACCGACCACAATTCATCCTTGCACTCGCCTGGGAAGGGGTACTCAAGCTTCGCTTTCCGACAACTGTTCGCTTCTCGTAACAAATAATATCCTCGCACAATTATCCGTGCAAATCTCCTCTCCAAAAGTAGCCTATTGTTTTTATCGCTGGAAGCGTAATCTTACCGTTCTTGTTAACTGCGATGGGATCGACTTGTCCAATGTTGACCAAAATATCAACCGGGAACAAAACTTGGATGTTGGACCAAAAAGAGAACTTCTACCACTCGATTATCGCCTGCAGTGAAAAGAACAAATATTAGAAACATAAACGTCACAATGATGCACCACTGGTTTGGGGAAATCTTCGCCTTTAACATAATTGTCGTTGCGATTAATATAGTGTGGAGCAGCTAACTACCAGGAACTACTACAAACATATGTAACATACGCTGATTCAATGAAGAGGGCGGCAAATCGACGAAACAACAACTATTGGGGTGAGGATCCGAAGAATCGGATATCACACTCCATATCCAACACACAACTAAGAGCAACAGGAACTGAACCAGCTACAATGGCGAACCAACAATATCTCGACCGTCGACGACAAACTCGGAATGTATCAAACAACGGTCTTCACAGGAGGCAGTCACACAACATTAATGATGAACGCACTGAGGGTAATACACAAGCCACAAGGGTTTTAACCGACTTAGAAAGAAACTTCAAACAGATGTACGAACACACAATTCAGTTGTAATGTAATGAACCCTACTAAAAACAGGTTTACAAGGAACGAATTCAGGCTTCTAAACAAGAACCAAACTTTGAACTCTTTGGTTTGTCTCACACCCTACTTTAGGCATTTAGTAGACACCCCCAATGCCCCACGCCCTCCGCAACCATTAAGATATTTTGCGGTAGAAGTCAGAAAATGCAATCACTATATTTGTACGTCCTGAACGACGCAGTGACGATTACAATTATTGAGAAGATGTTACCGATTTTCGTCTTTTATTATTTGCACCCTGCGCACACTTCTCCGCACGGCTTTGGCTACGAGTCACGATTTTGCTGTATGTCGAAAGTCACGATTCGTTCACATTTTATGTAGCTGCCTTGTTTTTACCCCATTGCGCTGTCAGTTGTATTAAAGGAATCATACGATTTCTTCCTTTACCTCTTGCATCATTCTGGCTTCGTTTTTCCCAAAAACATTTACGCAATGATGTTAAAAAATCTTAGATCGCCAGATCAACTACACCCCCCTTCCCCCTCCTAACTTCGCCCACCAAACGTCCATTTTACGTTAACTGGTAAATATGTCGACGACCCTTAAGCTCCCTTGCTTGTAATGCTTCAATGCTATTGAGTAGAGTAGATGTGGTGTTTATAGGAGTTGTCCCTCGTATAGATTGACAGTCACTGCTGATGCATTAATTTGAATGTTTTAAGCAACAACAGAATATTTAGGCAGCAGCTAGTGCTAAAAAAATATATATGCATACAGAACACTTCCCACTACGATTTCTGTCTTACGAGGCTTACCTTCTATAGCACGAGAGAATCCAACTCCGTCTGTTAATGAATGTCAGCAAATGCTCTTTATATGCACAATATAAATGAGGTTTAAAAATGCCCCGTTACACTTTTTGGTTCGAAAGCGGGAAACTTTCTGGGAAAAACCCGCAGTTCGAAACCAACAAAAATGAAAGTGTGACAGATTTTAATTGCAGAAATTCAGAAACCTTTTGTCCAAATTCTATGCGAACCAAAGCCTGCAATTGAGGTTGGAAGGTTTTGTAAACAATCCCGAATCTCCCACCCCCCCCCCCCCCCCCCCCCCCAGTAATGAAAAACAAAGAAACAAAACGAAAAAATAAAACAAAAACAAAAACAAAAACAAAGAAGCAAAAATTACTTATCCTAGCATTACTCATAGTTACGATTTCAAGGCAGAACTAAAACCAGCCAGATATACTAAGCTGACAAAACCGAGAGGTACACAGGAAAACGGCCATACCAACTTCATGAAAACTGGTCAAAATTTCTTGGGTCTTCCCTGAACACAAACAATAAGCAATTTATTGTACAAGGTTAAGCAAAATGTTGTAATTTGCCAGTGGTGAGCAGATCAATTATTCGCCGATGCCGGAGAGAACCTAGATAAGGTAGACACGCGGCAAAACAACTTCTATTGAGCGGTCAGTTGACTATCCCCGAGCATGACCGCTTAAGAGAAATTTGACTGTATTTGCATCATTTATTTATACTGATGTGATGTGGTTTAATCACGTTATCAGTCAACAAAGCAGATGCAAATGCCCCCATATTTGTCACAGTCTGACGACTACCAAATTATGCGAGTCCCGCGCTAATTCATCGTAACAAAGCACGGATAGCCTGAAAAAGAAAAAAAGACACACGGCAAAACAATGCTTCGCGGCATTGATCGCAATGTTGGTGGAGTGTGGGTGGTCACGGTGAAATTGTTGAGCATACTGTGGTTTTCTTCGACTTTTGAGTGTACAACCTGTGCCATAACAGTCCGATCAGAAGACAAAATTAGCATTTGTGAACAAAGCGCGTTCAAAGTGCATTTTCCACCACAATACGCAGAGCAAAACAAAGCTGACCAGCGAGACATTTGTATGACATCTGAGCGGATTCAACAGGTTCAAGAGCAAAGGTTAGTGTCCGAGTTTCTTTACTTATCTAACTGAAAGCAAGACAAACCACGTGGTCGCTTCGAGGTTTTAAGTGAGCCAAGGAATACCAGCGCAGGAAATGAAGAGCATTCAAGTGCTAAGAACACTTTGCAATAGAAGTCTATTTCACGACGGAATGTTCACCATTACAATCTGTTATCTGACGCCGCGTGTTGCATAGAACGTATGGCAAATCATGAACCTGAGGCTAATCTGGAAACCTGAACGCCTTACTAAGAAGTATAAAGTGCTAGCTAACGTTTCGAGCGCTTTAATAGCAGCTTTCGTCAGAGGAAGCTCACTTTGCCCCGACGAGGGGCTAAACGTTCGAAAGTACGGCTAACATTTACTTCCACAGCGGTAAGATTTCCCGCATTGATCTCAACTTGATATACAATACGCTATTTTCAACACGCCGACAAAGTCCCAAACTTGTTCTCACGACGAACCATTGTTGCATCAAAGCATATTTATGCATTATCACAAGTCGGCTCGCTTAATCAGTTCGCGCTCGTTACAAAAGTGCGGGGAAGATTCAATAGTGGTTCGCGCGTTTTAACGACGAGAAGGAATTATTAAGGTGGCTCGTAATAGCTTCTGGCAGTTTATAGACCAGGGGTTTAATCGGCATTTACTTTCTCATAAGAGTTTTATGTTTATGCCATTGAGTTCTTATGAAGAGTGTATTCCCATGTGTAATCGATGTGGCCTTCGGAGTCAGATTTTCGATGTGGAAGACGAGTGGGCCAAGATGATAAAATTTCGACTTAATCAGTGTTCGCGCATCAATATTTAAGCAATATAACACGAGTTTCCATGTCTATGTACTCTTATATAAACACGCGGGATGTTGGGAGAACACGAGAAATTTCTCGTGTTCTCACAGCATCCCAAGTGTTTATATAAGAGTACACAGACATGGAAACGAGTGTCATATTGCTTTTATAAAATAACGAAGCTTTTATTACCTGAAAGAACTTTATATTGAAAATGATCAAGTTCAAGATTCTCCCGAAAACCGTCAAAACGCACGCTCGTCCAATCGGAAAGTCTGTTTCACGGCACTTCGCTCAAGTCAGTCCATGAATGAAAACGGAACACCACTCCCGTTCACTTGAAAAACTTGACAGGCTGCTAAATGAAGATGAATTTCGCAAGAAATGTGTCGGATATTAGTACCACTGTCTGTCAAGAATTCAAAAGAACCGGCGAGAATGTTTTGAGCCGTCAGGTTTCAACTTTCAGGACAACGGTGTCACTCGACGTAAACATGTCTGCACAACAACACTATTCTGCTGAAGAAGGTAGTTTGTACATTTGTTTGCTTTACTTGAGCATTACTTGAACTCTGCCGGACGACAGTCAACTCCATTGAATTGACTCAACAGCTTTTGTGCCACCGAGCCGACAGCCGAGACAGACTCATGCATTAGCGAAGACTGTTTGTGCCTTCATCACCATAAACCTACAATTATTCGTGTGAAACTCCGGTGATCTAAGCCATCTAGTTACTAGCTACGAGCCACAGGAGACGAAGGTATAAAGGTTAGAAACTTTAGAGAATGTTCTTTGACTGTGTAATTGTTGGCTTTCTGTCTCACGGTTTCCGAATTAAATTTCATGCAATATTCGGACAACTTTTCTTCACGCTGCTTCACTAATTGCACATGATTTGCACACGGCTTCACTATTTGCTCTAATAGCCCACTGCAGTTTCTGTAACACATGAATCTTTGAAGTAGGGGACGACACGCAGTCTTTTTATTTCAGGATTCGTCATTTCCATGTCTTTGTACTTATTTATAAAATGGTTTTTTAACCAATCAGAGCGCGCGTAGTATCATAGTTATTTTATAAATAGAGAATATTACACGGCGGCGCGAAGATATGAATTTTATTTTCGAGTGGTACAAACAATATTTTACGAACGAGCGCTTCGCCATCATTTGTTTGCGTTTGGCTAAGACTGCTGCTAAACGTAGGAAACACAAAACCAAAGCAATCACATAATTATACTTTCGGCATTTATCCAGAAACGGTGCTATAGACCCCAGCAGGACAATCAGGTCTTCGTAACAATTTTGTTTTATTTCACCCAGCATTGCAGACGAGGCGGGAATCGAGGAAGTTGCTAAAAACTCATAAGCATGGCTGACGGTAACGCAAATTCACACAAACAAGATGGCGAAGATTACCTGTTTACTCAGCCACTCCTCCCCAAAACCAAGCCAGAAACATCTGGGCGCCTTCACGCCAAAAGAGGTTTGTATCAAAAAAGAAGGAAATAACTGAATAATGAAGCAAATGAGACTCAAGCACAAAAATATTAAACCCAGGGCTCCCAGATATATTCTTTTTACACGGGCTGTAGATTGCGAGGCCGTGTGTGATTTTCATGGTTTTACCAGAGACAAAGCGCATGCAGTCACTCAGTTTTGCTCAGTTATTCTCCTTTTTTACCCCTTTTCCTTTGGTATTTGTCTGTCTCGTTCTTGCAGCTCCGTTTCGGTTTATTCTCCTGTTCTTCAGTTGTTTCATGACTTTTGGACCGTTCTTTTATTTCGACATGCCAAGGTAAGGCCACACACACGCGAAAAAATAAACAAACAAACAAACAAACAAATAACTATACACACACAGGAAACAGTTCCTCGTCATCAACCGCACAGTTCTTTGTAAGTAGTACAAGATAGCGTTGTCTGCGAAATTCAAACCTATAAATTACTCGCATTCGTGTCAAAATTAAAAAAAAAGTAAAGGTAATTTAGCAAGTTTTAAAAAAAGGTACTTGCATATTTATTTATTTATTTATTACGTTTTTCGTGTTGGAAACCAAATTCAGCCAGAACTTTTTTTACATATTTATCATGTAAACAAAAACATTGAGTTGACTGAGAGGGCTCCTTGAATGCAACGGGTTTCTTACAGAAACGAAACTCACTGCAACATGATAAGGATCGTTATCGCTCTCAGCCATATGAAAACCATCATCATATTCACAGATAACACGACAAATATATGGCCTTATGACCCATCAAGTATTTCCTCCAGGGCGTGATTGGTGGAATCGTGACATGTGAAAAAATAACGTCCACAAAAAACGTCTCACAAAAAATCATTATAAGATGACTACCAAGGAAGACATCAATTTATTTGTCAAAAAAGCAGGTCCAGACAGTACCAAAGAGCTTGTGCCATTATTTGAGCTGAGAGAGGAAGGATAATAAAGGATAATGATGAAGGATAAAGGATGAAGGATAATAAAGGATAATGATGAAGGATAATAAAGGATGAGGGATAATAAAGACAATAAACTATTTTTGGCTTCGGAAATATGCACGAATAGTTTTCCTTGGATATTTTCTGTTCCTAGAAGCGATCTCGGAACAGATAATATCCTCGGACAATTATCCGTGCATATTTCCTCGCCTAAAGTAGTTTATTGTTTATTTATTATTATTTTTATATTCAGTTATTATAATGCGTGTATTATAATTTCTTGTGCCACGTGACTGACTGGTTTTCATGCTTGCCGTTCCTGTTCATTTTCAGTGTTTTACAAGAAAAGTTCACAGCGGTAAGCTTGCTCTTCTATTACATAAAGTCAGACGGTAGAACAGATATACTGCCAGTAAACTTGTGGTAAGATTAAAGATCAACTCTGTTTTGTTTTCCATCTCCAGCCGCTGTACCCAAACACCACAGGCAACTGTACTACTGTAGACGGGCAACCAAAAGATGCTCTCAGCAACTCAAATGGAACTCATTGTAAAAGTGGCCTCGGTCTGAACGAGACAGAGTTCAATTTGATGTATTCTCTGGTTTATTGGGCGTGAGTGTTTAACTATAGTTTTTTAATCCTTGTAATCGTGGTATAATGGTTCTCGCAAAAATGGTTGTCAATTAAAAATTGAAGTTTCGAGTGTTGTCGCAGCTCCATAAGAAAAGCATTGCGTACTAAAATTACATTTACGTTAATATCTCCAAGATGTTCACATAAACTTGTAGTTGACGGGTCAATTGTTTTTTCTCACTCAATACCTTGTTGTATTAGCTCTACTTATAAAATTTAGTTAGTGGTAAGTGTGTTGGCATCAGCATGGTCTGAAACACTGCATAACTTATGCTTCTTTCCCAGAAATGCTTTGTTCGTAATCTTCGGTGGCTTTCTCGTAGACAAAATGGGAATATCAGGTAGGTAACAAAAAATGTGTGCTTACTCGGCGAGTATGATGCATGTATGAACCAAACCTTACACTTACATAAATTTATAAAATACGCTTCTGTTCATGATGCTGTCGGTCATAACATGTTTGTTATCTTTTCTCTAGACGTATTTGGCGCTGTTCGATCGTTTCACAATTTCGCCTTGCCCGTGCCTGTTCCCTTTTCTTTTGAAGACTAGCTTCGCGAGACTGTTCTGTTTCAAGTTTTCCAGTTTTCAAATTAATTTTCGTGAATTCTTGTCAGTAAAATTAACCACTGTTGGAGACGCTAATCGATAATTATTACGTCATATTGCTTAGGCACCTGGCCTAAAAAGTCGTAGGTTGCGGACAGACTGACGAACATTAAATTTCGAGATGGCGACAAGCTTGGAGTCTTCAAATAAGGCAATTTTGCTGCATTAGCGTCGTGATTATTACCCTCGCTTCGCTCGGGGATAAAAGAAGTAATAACGCGTTCACGTGTATTATAGCCTCGTCTAAACACGAAGGAAGTTGGGAGAACAAGAGAGTAGCGTAGGGAAACCACGAGACCGCTGAGTAGCGAGGCTGTATTACACGGGAACGCGTTATATATTTCTTAAATATCACTATGGGACAGTTGGAGCTTGCGACGTATCTATACGATGCATCGATCTTTTTTTCTTTCTGGCTTTTTCTTTGCAGTTGGGGCAATGCTGTTTTCTTCACTTACTTTGGCTGGATCAGTAACGTTTTCTGTCGCGCTGTACCTCAAAGGGACACGCGCAATGTTCCCTGTCCTTCTGCTGGGACGATTAATATTCGGGTAAATTATCTCCAAATTTCGGTTCTTTCATAATCTTTGTCCGTTCATTAACATTAAGTGCGACTAATTATTTGAATTATTATCCTGTTCGTTTCTACAGGCTTGGCTTGGGACCATTACTGAGTATGACCCTATTTTATGTGATCTTGATCGTTAAAAGCTTTTGTATTCTGTTCCTCTCTTCCATCTGTATCGTCTTATTTACTTTATATACAGTACTTTATCCATAACCCTGCCTCCTTTTTATGTTCTAGTTGCACAAAGCAGAATGTTCGCCACTTGGTTCAAGGGAAGAGAACTCGCATTTGCGTTTGGCTGTACGCAGTTTGTCTCGGTAAGTCTAACTGCCCGTTCGCATACATTGCCTCGCATACGTTTCTCATGAAAATGAAGTTTACTGTGTGAGATAGGGAGACTTGCCTGCTATCAAACACCCCCAATATTACAATCACACACCAAAGCTAATCCTTAACAAAACTTTATGGAATTTATTTGTAATAAACGCGTGCTATCGCAGTTTTACCGCGAGCATTTCACGAACGTTTCTTGATAACTTAACAAATCTTCTGTCGGTTTTGTTTATATTGCTGGTTTTTCTTTTTAGGGTGGTGCAATGAATTTCCTCTTTACAAACAGCCTTGAGGAGAAATACGGGATGCAATCAACATTCATTGGAGGTAATTATTCACTGTATTGCACTGAGATAATGCATTGTATTACAAAAGAAAGTTATCTACTCCTTGTGTTAAACGATTAGCATATTCATTGGTTATATTTTATAAACTAGGATATCTAAAGATAGTGATTGCTGCGCTGATTTTGGTGTAATCTCGCATAAATGTAGTTGGGAGGACACTGCTTGTTCCTGGATAGCAACTTATCTACTGAATATAGTTTCGCAATGAACAACTGGGGCCTACTGTATTCAACAGCACATGACAAGTCACCCATGTGGAAAGGAAGAACTCGAGCAGAACGTTTTGTTGTTGTGAAGTCAAGTGTCGCAAAGCATTTTGGTTGCAAGCGCGTGAGGCAGTGTGGTCTAATTGCAAACGGACGCAGTCAAGCGTATCGAGATTTGTCCTCATAAGAAATATGAACTGCTGCTTCGTTCGCTGCGCAGCAATAAAGAGCAATATTCCTGTCCTATGACTAACCACAACGTAACTCATGAAGACCTTTCTCATCCTAACTAAACTCTGTTTATCAGTTGGGAGCTGATGTGTTCAGTGTTTCTTCAGCTTCCCTCGTGTGCGGTTTTGCACTTGTGTGTACCGGAGTCACGTGCGCGATGGATGTTCTCGGACAAAAGCAGATTGGCAAGGTATGAGTTGCAAATGAGCTCAACATTCGTATGTCTGAAAGACTTTCTTTATCCGCTCTTCAGGCTGCAATTTGCAGCGAACAATTCTGCAGACTTACTCTTTTCTCCTCTCAATCATGCGGATATATCATGCGTAAATATTTAAAAAGTGCAGATTCGCAAGGTATGAATTGCAAGAGAGATCAGAAAATTGCTAAATTCATATAACTTTAATTATAGCTCCCTCCTTTTTCCCCAGGCATTGGACAAGAAGATTGCCGCAAAGAAAATGGTATGTCCTTATCGGTTTACATCGAATACTCTTCACAAGTAAAACCTCAGTCCTCCCGCCATTCTGACCGCTATAACTTGTTTTGTGTTCTAGAAATTCATAGATCTAAAACAGCTGTCTTCGTCCTTCTGGCTGCTAACTCTCTGCGAAATATTTTTCTTCAACGGAATTTACCCGTTTGTTGCAGACGCCAGGTATGACATAAGTATTTAACATAATTACCTAATATCAAAATAAATTACATAAATATTTTAACATAAATGAATTAAGTATTTAATATGTCCTGACGACTTGGTCTCCGGTCGCACTCGTAATTCGACATTAATATCGGCATTTGAATCATTTGAAGTGCAAACAGCGATAATTACCAGAAATATATGTCAGCAAGTTGCTACCGAAAATTGAAGAAGCTGTCGTATTGCTCCCAATGCAGAGTTATTATCGACTAAACTTTCTGGTTCGGGCCCTCAAACTGCAACCTGGAAACGACAAACTTAACAAAGACGTATATACACCGTTTTTCAGCCCTGGACGGAAGTACTATACAATCCAGCATACAGAGAAACGTAAAAACAGACATTCCAACTTAAACTTATAGTTAAAAGACGTTTCCAACCTGCTACGCTACCACAGAGAAACGGGGACATGGAAACAATAAAACCACAGAGACGCAACAGCTTGCATTGAACTTTATATGTTTTTCGTATCAACAGTGCCTTTGTAAAGAGAAATTACGCGAGTACTTTTCACTTCAATACTCGAGATTCTGCCTACATCGCCGGTAGCATCGTCTACGTGCCCATGATATTCGCGCCCCTGTTTGGCATTATGTTGGTAAGTCTACTGCATTCACGCATCAAGAGTTCCGACTTTTGGTTGGATCGCACTGTATTCTGGGTAGGTTTGGCTCAAAGAAGTGAGCACAAACTTTTCAATATCCGCCATTCTGCATTTCAAGCTTAGAGCTTGGTAGATGTGAACGTTTTAGAATGGATAGAAGCTGACTGAGCTCCAAGCGTGAAGTGCAAAATGACCGAATATGGTACTCACTTTTCTGAGCCAAACCTACCCAGAATACAGTGCGATCCAACCAAGTAGTTCAAGCTCGTTTTAGGTTCACAGTTTCGTCTTGCATAAAGTCAGCCCTTACTGTACAAACGTTCTCTTTGATTTGCTCCTTGTTCTCGTTCGTCGGCACATTGTTTGTTCTGAAACTGTTTTTACTCTTGTACAGGATTCTTTCGGCAGGCGTGGTTTCATGTGCCTCGGTTGTGCTATTTCTACACTACCAGTGTACGGGATACTCACATTTTCCATCGACATTCATCCATTGGTGCCGCTAATTTGGCTCGGACTCAACTACTCCATGGCCAGTGTAAGTACACAACAGACTTGCCAAGGTTTTTTTAACGACTACGGATTTTTGCCCTTACTCACAAATGCCCCAATAATATCAGCGTAATACCAACTGCTATCCAAAAATATATATACTCCTCGCCAGAACTCTCGTTTTGAGGTTAAGTCAACATTATATTTGGCAGTGTTTGACAAAAAAATAAATACAGACGTTTCATTATTTATTATTATTATTTTAGTAGTTTTTGGTGCAATGCAGTATATGGATACGGTCTAATCATATTGGGTTTCCTTTCAGGCTGCTATTTTTCCCTCATTTCCTCTCATTGTGAACGATGCAACTCTTGGTATGTTAAACGTTTGTTCTTGATCGCGTCTAATAATATTAATCAGAGTAAAAACCTTATTGCTGAACTGCTTAACATATACACCGTCACGAACTGAAGATGGTTATGTCACGAGTCTTTGAATGAACCGTAAGTTATCTCCATTTTTTTCGCTGTCCAGGTACTGCTTTGGGGCTACTGTCCGCCCTGAAGAGACTCAGCAATGGCTTCGTTAATTTGCTGGTTGGACAGCTCTTGGACGGGATTCAGTAAGTGTGCTATTTGGTCAGTGGAAAAAGAATTTTAAAAAAAATGTCGAAACAATAAAGATGCAAAAACGTATAGAATAAATCAAGTTTAGTTCACTATCACTTATGATGCCATGTTGTCTTGTCTGTTCGCGCATTTTTCTCTTTTCTCTCGGGGGATTTTGATGTCGACTTTATCGGCAATTTGACGAGTCAAGTACGATCGAGTGGTAGATGCACTACAGAAAAGTTTGTATTTTGACACCGTAAAATGCGTTCGAGATGTATAATATGGACTTAAAAAAGGAGAAAAGAAAGAAAGAAAGAAATTCGAAAAAGGGGGAGATTTTGATTTCGATCGATCGGTGATGTACCAAGTGGTACGGTCAAGTCAGGTACATGCACTACAGAGAAGTTTGTACTTTAACGCTGTAAACTGCGTTCGAGTTGCTCGAAATGGCATTCAATGAAATCCGATCACCGTATTTTACGGGGGTCCCGCTTGTAACTTATAATGCCATGTTGTTGTGTCTGTTGGCGCATTTCTCTCGTGCAAACATCAAAATAGAACAACTCGCAAAAAATTACGTTCAAACGTGACACTACGCTAAAGTTTTAACTGTTCGCTTCTTTGTCTTTTCTATCTACAGTTCTGCAAAGAATTGGTCGTACGTGATGTTGTTTCTGATGGCTAACATACTCGTGTGCGCCGTGTGTGCTGTTTTCTTAAACATCAGTGACTACAGAAAAGTAAGAAGACAAACTTATAACAACTACACTCAGGAATCACACCTCTAGGTCGATAAATGCGTGTAGTGCTGTGCTGCTTTACTGTACTTGGGGTGAGGATATTAAAACTTGAAGCATAAAACTTTACCAGCCCCACTTGCTAACGTTTCGATTTTTTGGCTGCCCCCTCCCCCCCTCGTAGTTAAAAAGAATGTCAGAGTCCCCCTTACTTTCAACAGTTTCTTTAGAGCCCTCCTTCTTCACATGTCTAAAGATTTTCGGAGCCCCCCCCCTCAATATCGCCACCCCCCCTGTCATAATAAATGAACTTTTCTTTGAGGCTCAAAGTCACGGTTTTGGTACCACTTAGGGTGCTCAAGATCAAATGCTGACATTTTTATATGACGGAGTACCGTTTACTGATCGGGTGTCTGTCGAATGGAATTTTACGCTATCAGACAAAACTGTTATCATGGTTTCACATAATTATATGGATGTCATTTAATGTATCCTGTCTTCTCTGTGCTGTGCAGTTTATTCAGCCTGTCTCTTTCTATTTTCCTCTCCAGGGTGGCGTATTGAACGCCCCGGCCAAACCGGACAATGCTGATACAGAAGGCCTGGAATCTAGTCCCCAGAACGAGGTCATTTGCCAAAGTAGCGTTACGCCTCACCCCACCACGTGAAAAAATAATGAGTGTTTAGTTTCCTACGGTAAAACTTTGTACTATCTTGAAGTTTGTATAAAATACCTCAAATGATAAAGGACAGCATAGTTTTGTTGTTTACTTTCAAACACGGCTTCCTCTCTGGCAAAATGGACTGACTTGACCTGATGAACGCCAAATTGTGTCTAGTTCGAGATAATAATTGTTATAGTTTGCAAAAAACGCCCGCGAAAATGTTAAAGAAAACAGCTTTGAAACTCTATCCCAAAGTTGTGTTAATGATCTGAGACGCTACAGTGCTTGGGGTATAGCTATGACTTAGTCCATTTATTAGGACGAGATTTCAGTTCAGTTGAAGTTAAGTTAGAAGAGTTGTAGTTTTATATTTGTTTGAATCAATATTTAAACAGGGACATCTAATTAGCAGCAGCTAGTTTAAATACAGCCCTATAAAGATCAATTGGACTAAGCAATCTGAAACAGTCAGTGAAGTGTATAGATGGTCGGGCAGTAGGTTCGATAGCGACGAAATAAGTTGAGTTAATAAAGAAAAAAAATCAACATTCGTTGACCTAAATATCAAACTCGCACTCGCCTTTGCAGCACGACCCGCGTTGCGCATTTTATTTAAATGATGCACATTGACATACATCTCTTTCACAAAAGCGTGGACTCTGTTTTTCAGCATTGCTACGTGAGTGAAAAATATATATGAGCATCACTTGGAAGTACATACAAAAATTAGTGATCTAGAGAAATTTCAGCATCTTGCTGTGAGAACTTGCGAAGTTGCTGCTGTTTCAATTTGTAGAGATTTGTATAGAGAAAGTCAATCTGGCCTTCCTGGCCTCGCTTTCATGTATTTACTACACTTTACATTCGAATATTTTCGCTTCAATTCAAGATACACCGTTGGAATTACAAGGAGTTATTAATAAAGCAGGCCCTTTCTTGTACCATCGGAAGACTTCTCTTTAAAGTTAACTTTCTAAACATATTTAAGTTTGGTGCCGTCAATGTGAAAGTCGTCTAATAACTCCCCAATACACACACAGTCGGCCTAATGGCGAGACGCGGCCCTTGCACGACGTAAAATGAAGAGTGACGGACCGGTCATGAAGGATTGCCAAGTATTCTGTACTTTTATAAGGTTCTGACGTAGGATTTGCTCGAGTGGCTGCCGAATAAGTGATCCGATTTCACAGTAACCGCACCGATGCCTCCCTCCCCCGAGGGGGACTCCAATATAAAAAAGTACGTGGATGCTTGTCGTCCTCTCAGGGGTCAAATCACGGGTTTTGGCACCGCTTGAGGTGCTCAACATCAAACGCTGACATTTTTATGTGACATGGTACCGCTTAGGGGTCGGGTGTCAGTCAAGTGAACTTTTTTGCTTGAAAACAGCAAGAGATAAAGTGCTTCATGATGTAATCTTATAGCAGTTAGAGGCATCGAAACTTTAAATTCTTGGTATGCTTTTATTGATACTTTTTAGGGGTCAAAGTAAGCTCAAGCCACGCCCGTTTTAGTACCTCTTAGGGGTCAAAATGAAAATTCCCGACGAGCATCCCCAATTTTTTTATGTGGGAGTCCCCCGCCCCCGCAGCGATGCACAGATTGTGCCTAACTCTACCTGGATTCATAGAAAAACTGTCTACCTACCTCTTGTGCTAACAGCAATGGAGTGAGCTTGCCCAACACAAAATCATCAAAGCACAATAGCGAGAAATGACAAGGAATAGTAGTAAAAAGCTCACCATGTCTGCCGCCTAAAATGGAAAGGACAAATTACTATGGCTAGAAGCTTTACAAGGCATGAGTGACCCACGGCTGATCTCGGGCAATTATCATCCATTCATCATTACATTTGGTAGTCATTTGTTACTGGGTACAATTAGGGTGTGGTATGTCTTAATCTCCAAATTTTTTAAAATTTAATTGAAACTCAGTAATCTAAATAAATGGAGTAAATTTTCAAGGACTTTTTTATTTCAAGAAGTATATTCTTACTGTTCTAATTTTTGGGGATCGTTGGAAAATCCGTGAAATTCGCAAAAATTAGATCCCGCAAAAATATCATGCCATACTGTATGAGGGTCATGAAGTATCTACACATAACACACTGAATAGTAGTAACACTAACCTTAAACCCTAACCACTTTTGAAAACATCACACTAAAGAATCTCATTTACAAATTAGCCAATACTATATATCCAACACTTCTTAAACTATTTTGTGTTATGTTGTTCATAATGTCTACACAATTTGTGATGAAATTTTTGAACACACCACTACTCTACTAAATTATGTTTTGTTTTTGTTTTTTTGTTTTTGTTTTTGTTTTTTTCATGAAAAATTGTGGGGAATATTAAAGCTCCATTTGGTTCCCAACACAAAAGCAAAACAAAGGAATGGCAAACAAGATGAATAATACTTCAGGCCAAATGAAACTACAATCCACTTCTCAAACTTGTGAGATGAAAGAGTGTTCCTTGACAATAATGATTGATGATTTTTGGCATGCAAATAACTGTGTTACTCATGACAAGTATCCAGAAATGCCCATATTTTTCAAAAATATACAATTTTTTTATTATTATTTACAAGCAGTGCATTAGGCCCAGTTCAGACACAGATCTTTTCATGAGCAGAACCTAATACATTTAATTAAGTACATGAAAAGTCTGGCATCTTAATCAATTAAGAACGACTGATTTGATTTGGAACGGCTCAGCTGTTCTTCAAGCCTGGACCAGCTGGGAATTACAGCTTTAGAACGACTATGATTCAGATGCTGAACTTTTCATGAGCCAAATCTTATAGCATAAATTATTATAATGTATTTTAATGTTTTAATGTATTTCAATTAAGTCCGGCCAAATAAGTACAGTGTGTCTAAATCAACAGGTGAAATTGATTACTGGGTCGACCCAAATTCTAATTAACTTTGGCTCATGAAAAGATCAGGGTCTGAACTGGGCCTAACCTTAATTTCTTTTTATCTTATTACAAAAAGGTACAGCTAATAAATAAATAAACATACTGAATATCATTCATTTACAACTCTCTCTATCATGTCTAATTTTGTCATAACACACTCTATTTTGGTCAGAAGTAAGTCCATTTTCCTTTCCAGTCTCTCAATTCTGACTTCATTATTATTGCAGTCTTGTAAATTATTATCTTCCTCATTTGGTACGTGTACTTTCTTTCTCCATGCTCTCATTCCATTCAAACTGAATACAACCAGAACTGTGACGACCAAGATAGGCCTATTGGTGGCAATAGATCCTAACCACAAGCAAAGCCCAAAAAGAAAAGCCAAGCGACGCATGCACCATACCGGTCCATAGTAGGAATGAAGCAGGAACATACCTGACATCACAGCCAGAAACCTCCTGAAGGACATCCTGGAGACGGAAACCAAGCCAACAAGGAACCATAGAGCAAACAGAACTACAGACAGGAACTTGCTCTTTGATTCGCCAACTTGATCTGCCAACACAATCACTGTAGAGAACCACAGGGGAAATCTGTTAATCCATTTACAACAAAAAACCCTGTCAAGACCACTTTGCAGGTAATAATAATATTATTACTATTATTATTATTATTATTATTATTATTATTATTATTTATTATTATTATTATTATTGTTATTGTTTTATTATTACTATTATTATTATTATTATTATTATTATTGTTATTATTATTATTATTATTATTATTATTGTTATTATTATTATTATTATTATTATTATTGTTATTATTATTATTACTATTTGTATTATTATTATTATTAATATTATTGTTATTATTATTATTATTATTATTATTACCATTTGTATTATTATTATTATTATTATTATTATTATTATTATTATTATTAATTTGACCATATCTTAAAATGTGATATGCCTTAACTTGGTGGAGTATATAGACTATAAAGCAAGTATTTTGAGTACCAGTTGCATTGAAACAATACACTCACTGGTGATACTTTTTGTATTGCATAAATTAATATGAAGGTCTAGCATCTTAGGGATTCCCTTTCAAGGTGAACAATACATGGTACTCCATTATTTTGGTCTAACAGTTTTTTTTATTCCCCTTCATTCCCCTGGCAGTGTGTGTGCAAGGCAGTGGGTGCTCTCATTTCATTGGTTGACATTATGTTCATTGGACATTGATCTGATCTGAAAATTCAAGAGTTCTCTAAAGTGCAATATTTGCCACAGGCCAGCTGTCTCTGCTTCAAAGTGAGGCTTGGTCAAGTGTGAATTTAAAAAAAAAAATTACATTGATTTGCAGAATAATATACAAATACTGCAAATGCTAAATGACCTTGTAGAGGGTGGGGGGTGGGGAGGGGGCTTAATAGATAGGCAGGGGGGAAGCTCATTTAAAAAGATGAGATGACAACAAGAGGTCCTGTATATTATTGGTCAGCAAAATACTATATATGAAGATAGATGTGGGAAAATTATTATCACCAAGCTTCTAATGAATGTCATGTTTCTTTTGTTTCTTTGCATATTTTAGTGTTCAAAGTTGGCAGCATAAAAATGGAGGGGGGAGGAGTTGGCCATATTTCAAAAAATTACCTTGTACGGGGGGGGGGGGGGGGAGTCAGGGGGCTCATTGGAGAAGAAGGCTTATTGGAGTATTTATGATATACAAGATAGTGAAACAACTATTCATTTAAAACTTTGCACCAAGGCTCACTTTCAAACAGAGGCAACTGACATGCCAAAGAGTCATGGAGAAAATATTCCTTTTAACCTTCTTTCTAAACCCGATGACATTCAATGTTGCTGCATCAACAAACATTACCTTCTACAAAATGTAAAAAAAAAAAATTTTTCTAAACCCAATGACATACAATGTTGCTGCATCAACAAACATTACCTTCTACACCCAACAGTCGTCTCAGGAAGTCGTCAGTGTAAGCAATGCCTTTTTCGTGAAGAGAATTCACAGCATTGGCGACCATATCCAATGCGACACAAATTGTAGGCTGCGCCAGAACAATGGCGGAGAAAACGTGGTGGAAAGTTTTAGCTGCAAACTTTGCCGTCCTAGAAAAGTCCTGCATGACTTGTTCAGGACAATACTCTTGTACTTTAAAGTAAATGCCCTGTACAGTTTCAATTGCACCAGGAACCACACTGTGCCACAGGAAGTTCACAAGTTCATCCAAGCTCGGCGAAAGGACTACAACGTTCGCTACTACAAGTAGAATGACCAGTTTAAATATGATGCTCACAAATCCCATGCTCCTTGCATCTATTCCAGTGTAATGTAGCTGTCCATTGCATAAAAAGAATCCGAAATTCTGTGTTTTTGTCGAGCTTCCCTTTGTCAAGTCTCCCGCTACAGCAATCAAACATAGGGAGACTGGGCAGTAGCAGTTCGCAGACACAAAGGACCGCAGACGCTCGATGACAAACTGGTTGAGTGGGGTGGGGTGGGGGTGGAGTTGAGTAGATTTCTATAAATTTGCCTGGCATTTTATTCTGACAATATTCTATCAAACTGAAATACAAGTTTCAACTACTGTCTGTGACCTGATCAAAGTTTATATTGCTGTACTACACTAATGATGATCTGGCAAAACGCATAATGATAATTAAAACAAAGAAGCCTACACCAAAATTGATGTGAAATACAAAGGACATACAATAAAATGTACTTATTACACAACAGCTAAATACACGAGCCTATCAATGTACCTTGGTCCTGTAAATGCCTGTAAAAGAACAGCAAATCTACACAAAGCCAACAGAAGAAAAACCTTGAAACTGGCCAGATATTTTCAAATAAATATCTTAGAAATTAATTCATTACAATGTACTGGTAGCGGAGCATGTATTGGATATATTCAATACAGAATGTCCATATATTGGCTCATCTAGACCTCCTGGAAAGATAAATAGGACCAATAAGAGCATGGAGAAAGATAGATAAGACCAATTTACTCTGCTTTACAAAACAACAACTCATCTTAATACATAGTAAAGTATACAAATATTTCAGTATGGTGCAAATGACAGGTGATCTCTTGCTTGGGTTCAAACTGGTCATGCAATCAATTCTCCTGATGCTACTCACATTTTGTTTTGGAATAGTTAGGAGAATTAGGCCTAGATTCTGGAGTTTTGTGAAAAAAGAAATTAGTCATCCCTATTCACTGCAGGACATCTAAAAGTGTTTATAATTAAAGTTTTGAAAGTAAGGCAACTTTAAATCTCTTAGGGGAGTTTTTCTATGAATGTGCCCACTTCACCAAAAAGTTTTCATTGCTCCTACTGTTAAATGATTGTTGGCTCCCTTAGTTTTGAAATTTCAAACATGTCATGTCTAATAAAAGCAGATAAATTATTTTTATGAAAGCCTGTAAAACACTTCCAAAACTATAAGCCACACTTTTTATAAAGAAGCAATACAACTCTAGCTAGAGAATACAGTTGAAGCTCTCTGGGCAGACACTCTTGTAAGCGGACAGCTCTGTTTACAGTACGGACACCTTTATGAAACCATGTTTAAACTCTAGCGGTCAAACTCCGTATTTGCACACTCTCGCAAGCAGACAGTTTCAGTTATTCAATTTCAGTTTTCAACTTCTGATTCACATAAGAGTATCCGCTTATGAGAGCTTCAACTGTATATCTATTGCTTAAAAATCTTATTATATGTACTGACCACTTACAGTTTGCCCTAATTTATTAAAGCTTATAACAGTTGTGGCTGAAACTTAGGACCCAGAGTATGGTGTGTAACTCACAGAGCTTTCTTCAATGCCTGCTCATGTACAAAGCAGTGAGGATTCCTCCAACTGCAACAGCAGTTGCACCAAGCAAAAAAGGCCAAGACAACAAGGAACTGCCCTTACTCTTTGACTTCTGTTCTTGTCCAAGTCCACCGACCATGCGTTGGTATAGATTTTTTTCCTCCTGATGCTGAGCTGCTCGAAGACGCCTCATCTGCAATAGTTCAGAGCGGATGGTCTTGTTGGCTGGTTCTAGTTGGCTGGCTTTCTTAGTGTGCTGCAGAGCTTCAACCAATTCACCTTGTGCTGCTAACACCTTTCCTTTCCGGAACAAAGCTTTGACGTTGTCTTTGTCAATCTGCAAGACTTCCATGCATGAGTTTTGGGCTGCCTGGTAGGCCTTTATTTTAAGTTGTGCAGCAGCCAAATTATTCCAACACTTTATCTTCACCTGCTGCACTTCTGAAGTGTCTGAGGTTCCAAGGAACTTCAATGCTTGCTGATAACAGTTAATTGCACCGGAGTAGTCTTTCCTGCTGTACAAGTCATTTCCAAGTTCTCTTTTCTTGTTACCAAGTTCAATTCGTTCCTCATCTTTCATGGTGTGAATGTTGGGACCATCTCGAACAGCCAGTAACTCAACTTCGTAGGTCAGGTTTGCATTTGGAGGGACAGGGGGGTTACTATCTTGTTTTCCATACTGTCCATAAGCATATTTAGAGTCGGTCACAATTTGACAAACTTCTTCAACCTCCATCAGAGCAGCCACAAGGTCCAGTGCTGGTATGACCTCCATATCACCTTGTATAAAGTCAATACCATGGTTCCAATCCACTGCCGTGCCATCTTCCATGCGTCCAGCTGTGCGCAAGGTCACAATCTGGCCTTTTACTGGTCGGGTGTCCCTTCCTTTGCCTTGCTTCAGAACTCGTCTTTTCAGCAAACCATTCCCTAAAACGTCTTGCCATTCTTCTTTTTCTTCCTTTATCTCTGCCTTAGTAACTACATCCTCTACTGAAGTGGCTTGACTTTCATCTTTCTTCTCCTCAATATCCAATTTGGTACTAACTTCCTCCTCTGCAGGTTTGATAATTTTTTCTTCGCCTTCAATGTTTGCTTTAGTGACTCCCACTTCAGTATCTTCTATATCTATCTCAGTGACTCCCTTCCCCATTTGTTCATTCTGATTGTCAGCAACATCTCCCGGTTCTCCTTCGCTCGTGATATTTCCACTGGCTTCTTGACGTTCATTTTCAGGAATCATGTTGTGGCTTGCATCGTCAGCGGGTTCCTGGTCGACAGGAGTAGCAGAATCGTCATCCGAGGGCTTAACCTTGAGACAATTTTCCGTTTGATTAAATATATCCAGAGCTTCTGAGTCTCGCTGCCTGCTCGCGTCAGATCCCACCTCTGCCAAACCTCCCTCATCCCCATTAGTAACTAAAGTTTCTGCGATTTCTTCTGGCTCTATAGCAATATCTGCACGATCAAATACTCCTTCCGTGGCTTCTGGGTCCATGATCTTTTCCGTCAAATCACCTGTGTCGTCGCCATTTTCAAATGGGGGCTTCTGTTTGCTTTCCAAACTTTTTTCTTCTTCCGGAACCGAAAAATGATCGGAATGATCTTTCTGGAGCTCTTCTACAACTAAAGAAGGGTCCATTTTGTCGCACAAATTCGGTGACAAATCGTCAAAGTTTCGCAACCTTCACACTTGCTTTGAATACAACAACGGAGAAGGGTTGGGTACGAATAAATGCCGCTGACTCAGCTGCGCCGCGTCTCTCGTTCCCAGGGTTCTATACATTTTCGAAAATGTAGTTCCTCTTTTCAGCTCAAATTCATGTCTATCTCTCTAGTGGTGTTGAGGTTCGAGTTGGCAGATGACTGCCCATCACCAAAAGATCTAGAATTTTATGGTGAGTAGACATAAAAGTCATGAAAAACAGAATAATATTTTTACCACAACACACTAGTTTCTCGCTCTCTGATTGGTCGATTTACCGTGGTAAATAAGAGTCCAGACAACGATGCTGACGCCAGCATGTCACGTTTTGCAGCGAAATACAACGAAAGTTTCCTGTATATTTCTAAATGTTGTGGTAAAAAACAAATTTCTACTGGTTTGCCGTGGTGTGGACTCTTATTTACCACGATTTACGTCATCACATGGTCAAAATTAGTTGCGGACTCACTCGGCGAAGCGCCTCGTGAGTCCACAACATTTTGACCATCTGATGACGTAAATCGTGGTAAATAAGAGTCCACACCACGGCAAACCAGTGGAAATTTATTAATTAGATATTTCTCCTGAAAAATTATTCAATCAAGAACTGAGGGTAGGATTGATTGTTTGGTGGGATCAGCGAATGAAACATAACCACACACACACACACACACACATATATACATTTAATAAATTTCCACTGGTTTGCCGTGGTGTGGACTCTTATTTACCACGATTTACGTCATCACACGGTCAAAATGTTGTGGACTCACGAGGCGCTTCGCCAAGTGAGTCCAGAACAAATTTTGACCTTGTGATGGCGTAAATCGTGGTAAATAAGAGTCCACACCACGGCAAACCAGTGGAAATTTGTTTTTTACCACACTATTTAGAAATATACAAGAAAGTTTCGTTGTATTTCGTTGCAAAACGTGACACGCTGGCGTCAGCTGGCGTCACATTGTTGTCTGGACTCTTATTTACCACGGTTAATCGACCAATCAGAGAGCGAGAAACTAGTGTGTTGTGGTAAAAATATTTATTTATGATGGGGGAGGGGAGGGAGTGGGATTTCTGTGGTCTTTACAAACACTGCATGAACAAACTTCGTGAACAATCTAGTTTGTTTTCATATTGTAATACCCAGCAGAAGATGAATATTACCAGAAAAGCAAATACTTTGCACTAAAATATAATGCCAGATATTTTCCTTGGAAAAAGTTCTCACTAAACTAGCATTGACTACACTTGCACGGCACACTTTCTATTTATATACATAAACCACTGACCAGACTTTGATGGGGGCCCTTAAATTGGTTATCCTGGTTTTAGTTTAGAGTTCTTTAGTTTAATCAAGCTTTTAACAACCGGGCCCTGTGAACAACAATAAGCATTTTGGTTTTAACAACAACAACAACAACAACCTTTTATTTACCCCAGACTTAAAAAAAAAAAAAAAAAGAGTTTACAAATATTAAATATATCAAAGAATACAGGGGTACTGGCATCCCGTAATAACCTCAGGGTTAAAAATGTCGGGTAGCCAGTTGACAAGAAATGTGGTAAATGTTTAGGTCGGGCACACACAAAAAATACACACACACACAAATTATCGATTACCAGTAAAGTACAATAAATAGCTGACAAAATGGCATCATTATCTCAAAAGGAGCAATGCAGAGAAAGGACAATATTAGTAATTTTCAATAAAATTCTGTTTGATTTTCTTCTTGAATGAAGACAATGAAGAGTGTTTTGCATCTTCATTAACGGAATTCCATATTGAAGGACCTTGAAACCTTATTTTCCGTAATTAGTTCTTGGTTATTTTCCGTAATTAGTTCTTGGTTATTTTCCTATGTGTGACATTTCTGATTTGTGTTGGTTATAGCTCCAGGTTTTTGTAGGAGTAGAGACATGCTCAAGTCTGAAGAGGGTGAAGAGAAAAACAGTGAAGCAAGTGCAGACAATGGCGTGGAAGCCAGTGCCATCCCAGAGGACAAACTCAAGGTCCATCGAGGAGAGAGAGACCTTCATGACATGCAACTTGAGACATTAGACAGTATGTTTGATGATTGCTAAGAACCTGAAATATTTCACTCAGAATAAAACAAACACTAACTTGTTGCCCAATAGTATACTCTCATGCATGGTGGGACTGTATTAGGATCGAATATTATAAAGTATGTCAGAGAAAGAGACACACAGAGAAGCTTCTGATTCTGAAAATCACCCTTTTTTATGATAGTTTACAGTATCAAAACATTTTGTGACTGGTATTGGTTTGTTTGGCAGCACTCTTTCACTCCCAAGCTCAAAATACAGATTCTCCCAACCTTTTAAGAGTAAAATATATGAGTAATGTAGTGAGAATTGATAATTAAATCAGCTTTCATCTTAGCAAACTATCAAAAGCCAAGTTCTCCCTACTGTATCATATGTTTGTGGTAAGAAACTGAATGAGAAAATTGAAGGGGATCACTATTGGAAGTGAAAGGGAATAATTAACAATTATTCGCTGAAGTGGAGGTGAATAGCAGTGGTTATTATATAGACACGAGTGTTTTAATGGAAAATATACTGTGCGTAAAATCCATACGAAACTACATCCGGGACCTGAGTGGCGCATTTTCCATATCCTCACTAGTGAGGATATCGTTGGAATCATTTCTCGCGTTTGCACGGTTGTTTGTGCAATTTCTCGTAAAACACTCATGTCTAATATAATAAAAAGAAAATTACACAGAAAGTGGGCAAAAATTGGGTTCGCGCACCATTTTGTTTTACCGGAAGCCACCGGGAGGTGAATAGTACTTGATATTCCGAGATTGAGGAGCCAATCAGAGCGCGCGAAGAGCACTATTCACTTGTGTGGTATATACTAAGTGTAGATACTCATTATATTTATATATTTTCAGGTAACACTGTAAGTGAAGATTGCCACACTGATAATGATCAAGATACGGAACTTTACTCTTCATCAAGAGAAACAGAAACACCTGACTGGAGTGATGAGCACAGGAAGGAAAAAAGAAAAATTGCATTCTTTTCTGGAAACCCTACAGTTGAGATTGTAAAAGGGATTTTACATATCTACAAAAACAAGTATGAACATTTGCTGCTCTGCTAGTAGTGAATTTGGCAGTGTATTCTTAAAGTTATTTCTTGTGTCTGTGTAGTGAAATGACTTCCCTGGAGAAAGGGGTCCCTCGAAGTCAGATGATCTGTCTGCTTGCTGTTCCTTCCAAGATGACTTGCATTGACCTCATGCAGTTTGTAGCGCCATCTGAGTGAGTAGAATGTTATTTATCTGTGATGTTCATTTTGTTTTCTCCTTGTTTCCACTTTCCGTTTACTTTTCCTCTTTCTGTTCTTTCTCTTCAAACGCTGGCAGAGAATTTATTGAACAAGTGAAGATCATTAGAGACTCTTCTCCAAATCATTACATGGTACTTGTTAAATTCAGAAATCAGGTAAGATATTGTAAATCAGGCATTACAGGTATTTTCGTTTGTTTCAGAGTCAATTTCCTGCATTTGAATTCCCCAGTTTAAACTGTATGGCTGCTTTTTAACTCGTGAATGCGAAGCAATGAACGAGTTATTGTGAGTGGTGGGAAATTTGTCTCGCTCGCTCGTTCCATGGATGTAAACTTCCGGCGGAAGCGGGTTCCGCTGACCAGTGCATAACACTGGGGCAGGCATTGCAAACAAAATGGCGGCCAGTTTGCGACCAAGAATGGCTCGACGTTCGAAACAGAGGTTGAAAGTCGCAAAAGCGATGAACTGATCTTTCACGTTTGGAGTCCTTTAATTCTCAAGGCACATGTTCTTGAAAATTAAGACCGAACTGCGGACTTCACCTAGATTTTACAGTTCGATCGATCGAAAGCTTTTTAGCACCTTTGAACCGCAGCGTTGGCTAAAATCACAGTAGTTGTATGGCTTCAATGCTATATTTTCCAATGCTGTACACAGAGGATAGATCTATAGCGTTTCTCATTCACGAGTTGGCTCACAGGAGCCTTTAATTTTATGTTTTGGGAATCTCTTGCTCTGGGTCAACATTTTTTCTCGATGCAAAAGTGAAGCTTGCGATGGAATCAGTGCAATTAACTCTAATTAGCTACTTTTGTATATCGACTTTTTTTGCACACTTGCACACTAATTTTAATATAACACTCCTGTTCTCAGCCATCAGAATTGAGTATTTTGCATGCATATTAATTTCGCACGTCAATTTATCCCAACAGTACAAAAATGTGAAATTAGCAGTGCAGAAATGTGAAATTAAGAGTGCAGAAATTTGAAATGAAAATTGTGACAGCTGGCATGCATGTTAAGTTGCAAAGCCAAACAAAGCAGAAAGCGTGTTTTCATTCCTCAGGACGATTCTGATTCTGTTTTTGAGAAAATAAAGTTCTTGAGAGACACTGGTGAATTGTAATGAAATTGAAAAAAGATTGCATGACATAAATTATTAACAAGTAATCACATGATTTCTCGTGCAATTTTGGAATAAATGAGCACTGTCTTGTAATTTTTCAAATTTTTCAAAGACCACAAATTGCACTCGTGCAGCGCTCATGCAATTTTTGTGGTCTTTGAAAAATGTACTCGTGCTCACTTATTCCAAATTGCACTTGAAATCATGCGATTACCTATTACTAATAACAGTTGGTGATACATAAGTGTGTAAAAATAATGTAACAGTGACAGGAAAAGCAAAATAAGTTCCTTGATTTTCTGGTATTTTAGGAGCTTGCTGATGACTTCTACGACACATTTAATGGCCATCCTTTCAATTCACTGGAAGAAGAGGTATAAACAGGAAATATCTTTTGTGTCAAATGTTGATAAAACAATAGTTACTGTACTGTATAAAGTGTGAACAGTTTACTGTGGGTTACTCAGAAGGTAGATTTTTTAAGGGCTAATTGTTTGGATGATTTGGGTATAGTACAGATTCTCCCAACCATTCAAGAAGAAAGTTTATGATCAACATAGTGAGAATTACTAGGCCAATCAGCTTTCATCTGAGGAAACTATTAACCCTTTCACTCCTGAGCTGATAACACAAATTCTCCCAACCACTCAAGAAGAAAATGTATGAGCGATGAAGAGAGAATTCATAGGCTAATCAGCTTTCATCTGAGCAAACTATCAAGTATTAAATTCTCCATACTGTATCATATATCTCTCCTGAAAAACTGAAGGAGAAAATTGAAGTTGATCACCCAGGAGTAACTCCAAAGATAAAAATGCAGATTCTCCCAACCTTTTAATAAGCAAATGTATGAGTGATGTATTGAGAAATTATAGATTAATCAGCTATCATGTGAGTAAGGTATCAAAAGCCAAGTTTCCTTACTATATGATATATTTTATAGTGAAAAAACTGAAGATAATATTGAATTTGATTACTCTTGGGAGTCATTAGGTTAAGCTGTGCATGATTTATTATTTTTTATCCAGGTCTGTCATTTGGTTTATGTGGCCAAAGTTGAGACCATGAAGACCTCGCAGGTATTTAAGGTTTTATTGTGTCTGTGTATAATCCAGCAAACTGGAGTCAAAGAAATACCGAAGAAATTTTGATAATGGCCTATTAACAACCTTTATATATCTTGTAACAAGGGGTCTCCTAGAAGGTACTTCATGAGACCTCTTGCCATACAGGAACAATCAAACTATGTATTAGATTATGGGTTTTAAACCAATAAAGGCAAATCAAGTTGTAAAGAAGTCACAGGATAAAGGGAAACATTCAAATCAATGAATGTAGAACATTTAAAGAGTAAACTATATTTTCCATACACAATGCAATGTGTTTTTTTTATTTGTCAGATCACAGAGGTGGTTTCTTTTTTCTGTGATGCAAATTTAGACACTTTTGTCAGTTATTTTTGTTACATATTTCAGCTGTGTCTCCTGATAGACAGATATGTCAATATTTACCAACAATTTCTGTTTTGTTGGATTGTGTTTCAGGGAGCTAGTTTGCCAAGCACTGGCTTAACAGAACTGCCCAAGTGTCCTGTGTGTCTAGAACGAATGGTGAGAAATGAATTTATAATGATCTTTCTCGCAGTAAATTCAAAATCTTTGCTCAATAGGGGAAGAAAAAGAAGTCCATTTCAGAAATTCACCTGCCTTGTCTCTGTACTCTTTCTCCTTTGTGTTTAACCAGGATGAGTCTGTGGAAGGAGTTTTAACAATTCTCTGCAACCACTCATTCCATGGAAGCTGTTTGTCAAAGTGGTCAGATACAAGGTAGAGTAGGTATAGCATATCATGATGGCAAATAAACTTTAGAGCTGTTTTCAGATGACTGTCGAAAGTAATCATGTGATTGCTTTGGTTTTGCGTTTGCTACGCTTTTGGATTGGTCCACACAAGTCTGGCAGCCTTCTCAACCAATTAGGAGCAAAACCAAAACCAAAAACTTCTCACACAAGCGATGGCGTGTACTTGCATTGCTGATTGGAAAGTAAAACCAAACGCAAGACCAAACGTGAATTACTTTGGCTTCTGATTGGCTGAACTGTTTTCTCTCAGTCTCTGTGATTGGCCTGTGTGATTACTTTGGTTTTGGTTTTTGACAGTCATCTGAAAACAGCTCTAAGCAGCAACAATAGCATTATGACTAATACCACACTAACAACGGATCAACACTTGAACTACGTGTCACAGCCACTGTCAACCAAGTTACCCTTTCACTTTCAAGAGTGATCAACTTCAAATTTCTCCTTCAGTTTTTCACCAGAGATAAATCATACAGTAAGGAGAACTTGGCTTTTGATAGCTTGCTCAGATGAAAGCAGATTAAACTTTCAATTCTCACAATATCGCTCATACAGTTTATTCATAAAATTAGGAGAACCTGTATTTTGAGCTTGTGAGTAAAAGGGTTAAATACCCAGTATCAAACTGGCATCTTTTTGCCTTGTACTAAAAATAATAATAATAATAATAATAATAATAATAATAATACATTTTGTGAACATGTTGCTGGAAATTTGTAAGAACAGTGGAGACTGAAGAAGTTATCGACACATTTGAGTTACTGGGTGTTCTTACAAATTTCCACGTGGTCTCTTGAACTCAAAACAGCCAATTAAACGTGTAGCCAGCCGTTTGACTCTTGTCGCATAATCCTTTTACAATCTACATTTAGTACACAATGTATTTCATTCTTCAAATCTGAACAGTGGAAGAGTTGATGTCATGGGTTTTTTCCTTGCAGCTGTCCTGTGTGCAGATATTCACAAACGCCTCCTCCAGTCAGCGAGAACAAATGTTTTGAATGTGACTCCAAAGAGGTAAGGACGAAGTTCATGTGTTTATATAAGATAAGATGTAATTTGAGTAATTAGGTTGTTCAAACCAGTACAGATGGTGTAATTTTTATGCCCTGTATCATTTGAAGCATATATGCTGTCTGTACTGAATCAATTCTGTTGTCCTTTTTTTTTTCTTTTTTCAGAGTCTGTGGATTTGTCTGATATGTGGACATATTGGGTGTGGTCGATACTTGAGGTTGCACGCTCACAGGTAATTCCGAGCTCAGAATACACTTTCTCCCAACTATTCAAGAAAAATGGTTATGAGTGATGTGAGAGGTGATAGTTTAATCCAATTTGAGAGAAAGCTGACGAAGCTCTCGGTACCGTACGATGTTTCTCGAGGCTGAAAAAAAAAAAAAAAAAAAAAGATGCTGTTCGTCTCTCCTAGGAGTTTTAATCTTAAAAAATATAAAAATCGCGAAATTAAACTCCCGCGAAAATTTCATGCCACGGTGTACTCGTTCAGAGATCATTGGACTCTGCTTTCCACAGACACTTTGAAGAAACACAACACACGTATTCTCTAGAACTGGAGTCACAGCGAGTGTGGGATTACACAGGAGGTATGTAACCGCGTCTTCTATGGTTGCAGAATTGTTTGAGCCCTCGTTTTCCATATCACAAGCTCACATTACCTTTCGAACCCACACGCAGCCCACAGATGCCAGTTCCAGAAAGCTTACAGCTTGATAGTCGTCTTTGTGTCAACTTCTTAATGGCGTTGTTGCTGAGATTTTGTGCCACCCCTCCCTTGCAGATAATTATGTTCACCGCTTGGTTCAGAACAAGACGGACGGCAAGTTAGTGCAGTATGTGTCGGGAACACAGGTGAGCTGACACACGAACAATACACGCACACGCGTTTTCACTGGCTCGCTTGAAGGCATGCGCATTGGACCGTGTTAACTGTTGTTCGTCTTATCCGGATAGGGGGACGATGAAGAGAAATTGGATTCCCTGACACTCGAGGTATTATCCACTAATTCCTCTTTGTGTTGCGCGAGCTGTCCTGTTCCCTGACCTTTTGCTCCTTTTTGTCTTGTTCTTTCAGTATACGTACCTCCTCACCAGTCAGCTAGAGAACCAAAGGTTGTATTTTGAAGGGAAAATGACACAAATAGAGAAAGATGCAGCCGAACAGGTGAGCATGTGATCGACTAGTTGTCGTAGTCGTCTCGTGCTCGAGTTGTCTTCGTAGCGCTGTCGTCTCGTCTTCGGGTTGTTTTTGTAGTGCTGGCGTCTAGTCATCGGGCTATTTTCGTAGTGCTGTCGTCTCGTGCTCGGGTTATTTCGTAGTGCTGTTGTCTCGCCCTCGGTTGTTTTCGTAGTGCTGTCGTCTCGTCCTCGGGTTGTTTTCGTAACGTCGCTTCTGTTATTCTTATTTGATCTGTAGGTTGGCCTGATGGAGGAACGTTCTAAGAAAACGCTGGAGGAATGCAAAAAACTCGAGCGGTCTTTAGAAGCAACTGAAAAAGAAAAGAAAAACTTGGAGAAAAAGTACACACAGGTTAGCATAACTTGTTGGACTGTTTCTTACCAAAATAGGCATTGTTTTCAAATCAATTGAAGTAATTTTGTGCTCTCCTTGAACAGGTCGTTTCTAAAGTCGGAACACTTTTGTCAGATTTGAAAGACGAAAGAGAGGTTAGTTACAAAGTAGCTGGCTACTGGTTCGTACAGTTGAAAAGACCTTGAATTAGACTGCTTGTCTCGGAAAAGTCCTTGACATTGTATGACACTTTGAAAAGCCCCTGAATTTGGTCCATGAAAAAAAGTCATGAATTTCTAAGTAATGGGTGACCACAAGAGCTTGAATCAATCCAGATATTTATGGGCTGGCAATTTGACCACTAATGGCGTGTTTACACTTGAGTGCCTGAAAACTAGTGCCCAGGTACCGGCATAAAATAAAACGCGTTCACACTGCGAACCGAGTCCCACTTTAGTGCCCGAGTACAAGGTCTAGACCTTCTGACGTAGTGTTCACATCAGTTCCCGCGAGAATCTTGCCCGGGCACCAAGTGTGAACATAACATAAGTTCAACACTTTTAAAGACCGTGTTAGTTTGTGTTGCTTTGCGACTAAAGACATTTCCAATCGGCAGTTAAACAAGTGCTTACGTGAAAACCAGCATCTTTGGCAAGAGAAAGTGAAGGAATTGGAAGCCAAAAGTACACAAGTAAGTTTGTGAACACCATATCAACAGCACTCACTTCACCTACAAAACATGTCAGTTATCAATCAGCTCCCCGTTTGTTTCTTTGTTTGTTTTGGACACGTAGGAAGTGCGGGAGCTGCAGGAACAAGTGGCTGATCTCATGAAACATTTCGAGATGACCAGCGCCATAGCAAACGCACCAGTGGACACGAGACAAGTCAGTCATTGTTCTTGCAATAATTTGAATGATCTTTACAAGTATGCCTCAGATCTTGATTCATGGTCTCTTGCGACAAGCGAGAGCTCGATAAAAAGAAAGAAAGAAAGAAAGAAAGAAAAAAAGAAAAAAAAGAAAAAGAAAGTTTGCAAAACTTTGATTTCTTCCACATTATTTCTCAGAGAATGCTATCCTTCAAATGGAAAGCCACATTCAAGTAGTGAACCACGTTCAAGTGTTTCGATTTTTTGTCGACAGGAGCTTCAGGACGGCAACCTTTTCGTTGAAGACAAACCAGACACGTCATCCAACTCGGGAAGAAGGCATGCGAGACGAAAGCACAAATGACGGACAGAAACGGAAGCGGAGAGGCCAAAGATTAGGCGAACCAACACAGGACACAAGAACAAAATAACTGCAAACCAGAGCTGTGAAAGTAACCTCCTAGTGATAAATGTGGCCGCAGACCGCTACCGCCTAACGGTGTAGTATATGCAAATATATGTAAAATAAATCAAGTACTGAAGTCCTTGTGTTAGAATTTTGTTTGGTTTGTAAACTACTTTATTTACTTCGTTTTTTTAAAAAGGAACATAGCGAGCTTTAACACAGAAAGACGCGAGTTTCGAGTACGAGAACTATAAGTTGCTGTTACAAATACTTAATACAAATAAAAGTTATCATATTAATTCTAACCATATTCTGTCTGCGACGCGGCTGTTCTCTGTGCTTAGAAATAACGCAATCAGACAAGAATGCACCAGAAGACTTTCTTTACGTACACTACACAAACACATACTCAATGAAAAGTGAGGGGCGTGCCCTGCTTATCAAGCTTTGTACACAACGGTGAATTGCCCTTCTGGTTATGTTCTTACTGCATTGATGCATTGAATTGGAGGCTGTCCAGTGGGGTGGGGTGAGTGGTATTTGTTTTCACTGGAACATGTCCTCTCTGTCAGCACCCACGGTTTCCGTGTCTTCCATGGAACTGAAGTTCAGGAAGTGCGACGGTCTGTGCACCTCGTGATAAAACTCCTTGGGATTGGACAGCTGCAGCTCGAACCGCATGCTGGGAGAATGGCGGACGCCTGGAGGAAATCAAAAAAAGAAAGAAACTGTAAAAATAGTACATGACATACTTGCTCTCTCTTGGCTGCAGAAACATGTTTGAGCGCGCGTCTGATTTGATTCACAGATGTATCTGCTGCTGTTGAAATGTCTATAACTATGGCAAAAATATTGTTAAAATCGATTGTACGCCAGGTAAATAATTGTCTAGTAGAATATTTCTTGGTTTGAGTGTTGCACTTATTACGTTACAAAGGTTTAAATTTCAAATATGCTAATGGTCAATACTTTCTCCTTGCAATTGAAACTGTTCTCGGATTAAAACATATTTGATAAAATCATTTAGACAAGTGTCAAACAAAACATGGATGTGTATATAGAGGATATTACACGGCGGCGCGAAGATACGAATTTTATTTTCGAGTGGTAAAATATTGTTTTTACCACTCGAAAATAAATTCCATATCTTCAAGTCGCCGTGTAATTTTCTTTTTATTACATTAGACACGAGTGTTTTACGAGAAATTGCACAAACAACCGTGCAAAAGCGGGAAATGATGCCAACGATATCCTCACTAGTGAGGATATGGAAAATACGCCACTCGGGTCCCGGATGTAGTTTCGTATGGATTTTACGCACGGTATATTTTCCAGTAAAACACTCGTGTCTATATAATAAAAAGTGTTATTTATCTTTACCAACAAGATTTGGTATAATAAATTATTCCTGGGTAAACGTCACGCCAGTACCATATTCGAAATTTAAACATTCATAACTCAAAGGCGCGATATTAAAAGCAAAACATATTCTACTAATCAACTATTCATCTGACGTAAAATCGATTTTAACAATATTATTTTTCTATTATTATTAATCCGCGGTAATAGTTCTCTCAGCTGTTCAAATGCGAAGCTTACCCATGAAGTTGTAGTTCCAGGATCCCTGAGCAGGCACCATGAAGAAGCCCAGGAATCGATCCGACAGCAGCATCTGCACCTTCTCATAATGCGAGGGCAGGTAGCCGCGAGGGTTGTTCCCAGTGTCCTTGTTGTTGCGACCCCAGTCATAGCCAGACGGTGTGAGTTTGTAGGCCGTCAGTGAACAGGAACCTGGAGTGAAACTGAACCAACAAACACGCGAGGTCAATAAAGCGAAGTTGCCAGCTAAGATAAACCCCTATGTTGCTTCTTGCTGCTTTTACGTAAGCCCCCTCGATGAGTCATGAGTTCTTGGGGTAAACGCCCAAAAAAAAGACGTTGACTTGACGGAACTCAATGCAAATTAGCTAAAACAAAAACTTTTGTTTATTTGCATTGAGTTCTACTTGTGCAAAGTTCGACGCTAAACCTGGGCCTAAACAAAGTTTGATCTGCTCTTAGTGTGTACAAAAATATACATGTCCGCGCGAGTGATGCAAAGAAACGTAGAACCTGGCAATCTCGAACTCTCAAGGGAACCAAGAAATAGTTCGAAATATAGCAACCTCGTTCCCAGGCTCTTTGGGCCGGCAGATGACATCAAATTCATTCAGAAGGGAAATCAAATTCTGTTCGAGATAGCGTGGTTCTACTATATCTTGGAACTATCCTAAACTACTCCGTACCTGCAGGTGATAATGACGGTTTTCTCGCCGTCCCAGGCCGGGTTGTCCGCCATGATCTTGGCGTGCGTAGTGACGTCCTGAGGAGACAGCTGCGGAAGTTCGTTGGGCTGCGTGTGCACCCAACCAAGCGGCTCCATTTCCTGAAAAGAAACACACAACCATATTGACAGTGCAAGAAAACGGACTACAGCCCCGTGTAAAAAGTACTTCGGAAAATTGGTTCTCGACAGATTCCAATGTGGTTTCTGATCAAAAGATGAACTAGGAGTCAAGGAGACGAGCGGTTCTTTTACCTTGAGATAATCGTGCTGTGGGAGCATGTTGGGTAGGTGAACAGTCTGAAATATAAATAAATGGATAAATAAATAAATAAATAAATAAATAAATTAACTAATTAATACATAAATATATCTTTATATTATAAGGAGGAAGTGTGGCCGAGTGGTTAGGGCGCCGAACTTGAAATCCGGAGGTCCCAGTTTTAAGTCCCGCTCTGACCACTAGCTGAATTTGCAACACGGTAGCCCCGGGTTCAAATCCTCGGCCACACTATGTAAATAGCCAACTGGTTAGCCTCCGACCAACTTGGGTTCTTAACAAATTTACGTTTAGTTTACGATATTTGGTTTCTGCATTTCAAGTATCCCCAATTAGCACGGCAGCGCTAACTGCATTGAGACATAAATAAAATGATTTATTTATTTTATTTTATTTTAAGTCAAAGCATACGGAGTGGTAGTCCATTCTCGCGGGCCAGAGGCTCGGGTTTAAAAGTTCGATCGGTGGAATACCTATAGAAAGAAGACCGGTTCGGAAGAGAAAAAACCGTTGGAATTGCCTCCCCGGATAAAAAACCTTCTTACTACTACTGCCAGTGTCCTAGCGGATTTGGACCCCTCTCGCGGAATTGGGAATAATATAGATGAACAGAAAGGTCCGCTGGTGAAATATGAAGCTGTTCCTGGTAGCTTAACACTGACCTGTAAGCTGCAAATTGTGTTTGTAAAGAAATTCAGCCTCCTTTTTTTACAAAGTGACGCTAAATTGAGGTGTTTACTACGACCATGCTTCAGCCGCCAATGCCAAATAAAACCTCCAGCAGTACCGCACTTTTAGCGCCGTTTGTTCGCGGATACAAAATTGTGACGGTATTACATTTCATATCTCGGATAATGTATCTTACACTTGAAAATCTTTCTTACACTCAAGTTTTCGTAGGGGGGTCCAAATTTGCGGGGGTGGGAGTGGGGGGTCCAATCCGCTGTGACACTGGCCGTGGGAATTAAACACACAACCTCTATCTTGAAGCTTCATTACGGATTCAGGTCACCCCAGATCGCTCGGCAACCAAGTCAGTACAAAAAAAAAAAAAAAAAAAAAAAAAAAAAAAAAAAAAAAAAAAAACAGTTGTCAGCTCGTGTGTTGATTATTTACGTTCATACGCGTGTATCACGCACCTGATGTGTACCCCATTGTGGCACCAGCACAATACAGCGGATCTCCTTTACTTGAGGGTTGTCTGGTGGGCTCACGCCGTACAGGTATCCAGCAATCTGCAAAACACAACACGGCTCAGCTACTAAACAGCCAGCTGTCTGCTACTGGCAGTAGCCTTGAGAAGGAACTTATCAGCAAAGGATAACAAAGCCAGTGATGCAAACTACACTGGAACCCCGTTAACCTTTTGAAAATACAGATTCTCCCAATCATTTAAGAAAAAAGTGCATGATTGATGTAGTGAGAATTGATAGTTTAATCAGCTATCTGAGCAAGCTATCAAATGCCAAGTTCTCCTTACTATGTGATATATTTCTGGTGAGAAACTGAAGGAGAAAATTGAAGTTGATCACTCTTGGGAGTGAAAGGGTTACTGACTGGGCGTTTGTGTGGCAAAAGTGGCCGTAACAACGAGGTGGCCATAATAACGGATTAGCTTGAAAACAAAACTTTCTGAAAAAGAACGCCACAGGCTTTTGTTCTCCTTGACGACCCATTTACAGACTCTTTGTACTCGTAAATTATCTTGAAGTTGAATTTGCACAAAGTCAACCCAACTACGACCTACAACAACGGCAAATCAAAACAGTGATGCCAGCCTGACCTGTGTTCTCAGATCAGAGATGACGATAAACTTCTTCAGGATGTTCTTAGGCAGGATGTACGTGAAGCCGGTCTCCTTAATGTCGTCGGACGACACGTAGATGTGGTTGGTTCGCAGATGCAGGTTGGTGGCAGAGATCGCCCTCACACGCCACTCCGTTTTGGATGAGAATGTCTGCGTCTCGTAGTTGCTAGTGGTGGACACGATAATCTCGTCACCGTGGATGTTAGTCGTCCTAGTGGTCGTGGCCGTCAGCTGGGACTGTTCCTTCGTCTGTTTCTCGATCTCTGCGATCTGTTGACGCTGCTGCGACGGTGCAGAGATCTCCATACCAAGAATGATGTCACGGATCTCTGACTGGGTCAAGGACGCTACATTGACGCTACACAGAGTAGAAAACGTTTCACAATTAACGGTTGGTAAGTCTATCAGTCGACTCGACTAAATCAAATCTGAACATGACTTACTTGTTTTTCTTCCCGTAGTCAGCAAGGATCAGATCTTTCAGCGCCACCTTAAAAAAACAACAGCGAGAGACGTCTTACTGTACATAATCATAAGTAAGCTTCAGTTCCTTCTCACATTACTCATCATTTCAACTCAAAGGAGGCTCAACCACAATCTGCTGCGTGCCTTAAATTGTCGGTACGCCACTTTCAGGAGCCCGAAAACTAAAAGTGTTTTGCAATACTTCCAAATATGATTTGCCTGAGATTAAGGTTATTCTTTGCTTGGCTAGCCCGCAAAGCACGCGTTCCCGTTCGTTACCGTACGTTTCAAACGAGTTTGCGTTATTTTTTCCGTTACGGAGTAGAAATGGGGCGAGGCAAAAGCTGCGGGGGGAGGCGGAAGAAAAGGGGAACCCCTCCCCCAACGTAGCTTTTACCTCGCCCCAGTCCTATTCTTAAACGAAATTCGCTCGAAACAAACGGGACGCCTGCATTGCGGGCTATTGTTTGACCTCAGAATATGATTTGACGACGTACACAATCGATTATTTAGTAATTTAAATAGATTATTTGTTTATCTTTCCAGCCGTTTCGTCTGTAAACAAAAGTTCAACTAGTCAGGGGGTTCAAAGGTTTGTACCTCGACTGGTACCCACTCCTCGTCCGTGAGAGTGGGCCATATATGGTGCGGCTCTGTGATTGTCGTCTTGTCCGGCTTCAGGATCACCTTGGTGCGGTCAGCGTTCACGTGCAGTGCGCGCAGGATCAGGATGAGACGAGAGAAGGCTGTGTATGAGGAGATGGTTTTGAGCCAATCATCATACAAGTTGAATAGCACCATCTGTGGCTCAGTTGCCTTCAGAATCATGTCGCCTAGCTTTTCCACCTGATAAAACAAACACACAAAAAATCAATCAAACAAACAAGCAAAATAAATAAATAAATCATTTTATTTAAGTCTCAATGTGTTTAGCACCTGCGGTGCTAATTGGGGAGACTTGAACTGCAGAAACCAAATATTATAAACTGAACGTACAATTTGCAACGCCCATTTGCTCCAAATTCACGCAACGGTGTTGCAAGTCTTTGAACCGCTTTCAAAGACTTGCAACGCGTTGCAGCACTGCAAACGTCGCGAAAAATTGTTAGCAATGGGGTGTTACACTTGAACGATTTTCAGCGCAACATCGTATCGTTGCAAATCGACCAGTGGAACACCACCTTTAGTTAACCCTTTTACTCCCAAGCTCAAATTGCAAATTCTCATAACCTTGTAAGAAGAAAATGTATGAATGACGTAGTGAGAACTGAAAATCTAATCAACTTTCACCTGAGCAAGTATGAAAAGCCAAGTTCTCCTTACTCTATGATGTATTTTGGGTGAGAAACTAGAGGAGAAACTGGAGCTAATCACTCTTGGGAGTGAAAGAGTTAAAAGAGCTCAAACGCGATCAAAACAGTAATCTATACGGTAGCTCAAAGGACACGAGCGGCTTACCTTTAGGCAGGCTTGGAAAGGAAGCTGAAGCTCGCTTCCCTTGATCACGATGTTAGGGAAATCAAGGAGATGAACCTGAAGACAAAAATAAATAAATGAGAACTTGGGACACAGGCAGGCTCGATTACCAGCCGCTGCATCGGGAAAGTGAGCCCGCGCTCCTACCCCGAAGGCACGGCCAGACGCGTGAGCTTGGTATTGTTAATTTCCACCAATGAGAAACGCGCCTGCATAAAACGCAGGCATAAATTGTCTTTCAGACAGTTGATTTCAAAATGGCGGATGGGAAGAATTTATTCGATAAAGTATGCGATCGTGTTGCAGAGAAGTTAAGCTTGAAAGCCTCAAAGTTTGCAACGGCAAGCGTTGCAAAAGTTAATTGACGGGCAGGATTTATTTGTAATTCAGCCAACGAGATTATTTCTTAAATTACGTCAGAGACACGGTTGGCAGCTCACGCGTCCAGCCGTCTCTTCTCGGGAGGAACGAAGCCCGGACTCGAGAGAGAGCGGCGGAAATCGAGCCTAGGACACAGGCAGCTCAACTGTCAATCAGCGCGTAATCCTCACCTCCAGCGGATCCAGCATGCCCTTCCTGGTCACGATAATCTGTTTGGGCTGCTCCTCCACTGGCAGAGAACGAATCAAAGCCGCCACCTCCTCTGCTGTCTTCCACTTGGCCAGCTATGGAGGAAGAGCTGCAGTTAGGATGGGCAACGACAGGACGAAAATGAACACCAGAACCAGAATCACGACCACAAGACAAAGACTCTAAACCAACGATGATAACGACAAGACATTGAAGACGACAAACATTTCAAAAGCACAACGTTCTACACTGTTCGCTATAACATTAGTGTCACAACGAGGGTAAATGAGATGATGATATTTACTCTCTTATAACTTGGAAACACTAGGAATTTACTATCCAAGTCTAATAAAAATATTTCAATGTAGAGTTGCAGGGTGAACCGCAAGCTTGCCGAAATTCACAGGTTTTTGTTTTCAGAACACTCGAGGGAAGCGAGAATTAGTGGGGGATCGAGAAAACGGGGTTCTACCAAGGGAAAATTCTACCAAGTTCATTTTCGAGAAAAAAAATCAGATTCTGCTCGAGATAGCGGGAAGTTCCAGATGACCGAGTTCGAGATATCAGGGTTCTACTGTATTGGGTGTATACAATTGCTCCAAAGAGCCCTTGGCTCATCGAGGGAGCTCACATTTTATGTGCCAGTAGTGATGAAAGACGCACCTGTCCGAGACGTTTCTGTCCTGCCCAGACGGACGTGTGGATAATCTTCAAAAACAGCTGCCCTGTGCGAGGGTTGAAGATGAAGATGGCGCCATTGATGGGTTTGGTCGTCAGGTTACCCTCAAACGTCTGCAAACATTTAAAAATGAAAAGATACAAGATACTGTCAGCCTTTTCCCAAGCATCTTAAACCGAGTACCCTATATCCTTGATTAAGCGCCCCCTCCCCTCCCCTTCCCCCTAAAATACGTACAGTTCGAGATCAACAAATGGCATAATTACAAGCTGATAAAGGAAACGAGTTATATAATGTTACGTTACATGAAGTAGTTACTGTAGCAATCCAGGCTGTGAACGTTACTGCAAATGTTTTTCTAACTTCCATTTTCTTCATTTTGAATAGTTGTCTCGTACAATGAAAATATTTTAAATCATGTTTATATATTAAGCGCACTTTGGCCACGAAATTTAAAATAAGCACCCAGGGCGCTTGTTCGAGGAAATACGGTATTCAATTCGAACCAATCAAGATGCAACGTGCGAGTGATGTGAAGAGTATGAAATGTTCAATCAGCTTTATACTTTATATAGTAATACGAGACTCGGGAGTTCAGTGTCTCATCAAGAGTTGTCTATAGCCCCAACCTTGTGAATAGTGACGCGGTACACATTGGTGTCGTCAACAAACCAGATGATCTGATTGGAAAAGAGTTCACCGTAGTTCTGGGAAGACAGGTAAGGCTCTGTGGGTTCACTGGAATACAACTGAAGACCTTTCCTGATGCGCTCCCTCAACACGTATAACGCAGGGTTCGCCTTCATGATCTTGGACATGGCTTGCTGGATCAGGGGCTTTACACCGGGAAACCAGTTTCCGAATGCACTACCGATACAAATGAATCGTGTCATAACCCGGTGAAGTAAATTGTACGCTAAAGTCGATGCCAACTACTAACCCAATGGGGGAGGGGTGGAGTGGAATTCAATGCCAACTAGTACCCCAGTGGGGAAGGGTGGAGTGGAATTCGATGCCAGCTAGTTCCCCAGTGGGGGAAGGGGTGGAGTGGAATTCTACCATCACCAATTGCTTTCTTATTTATGTAAGTTGTACGCTGAAGTCAATGCCAACTAGTACCCCAGTAGGGGAGGGGTGGAGTGGAATCAATGCCAACTAGTACCCAAGTGGGGAGAGGGGTGGAGTGGATTCGATGCCATCTAGTACCCAGTAGGGGAGGGGTGGAGAGTAATCTTGTAATCACGAGCTTGCTTTCTTACCTGTGTAAATTGTACGCTAAGTCGATGCCAATGAGTACCCCAGTGGGGGAGGGGTAGATACTCATGTTGTCTGTGGTGTAGTCCAGGAACTTAGCGCGAGCGTAGCGCTCCACGTCATGTGAGTCGTAGTCTCCCCATCGCAGCTGTACGTCTACCCAGTACTTCTGTGTCGTGGTGCTGTCCATGGTGTCACTGAAGATGCAAAGTCGGTATCATTACACACCACTCCACTTATATTTTTTAATTAAATTATTATTTTTTTAAACTTGTGTATCAACTAGGTGTTGATAAGGGTAATGGAACGCCGTAAAAGAGACAATAGCTGACGTTTCGAGCGCTAGCCCGGCGTTCCATTACCCTCATCAACACCTAGTTGATACACCAGTTTGTCTTCCGCCACGCCGACGCAGTCAACCTAGTTCTCTTAAGAGCTGGTATTACATTATTATTTTTTTAATCAACTTAAATCAAGAACCCAAGGTGAACCTTTCCCCGTCGTCTCTATTACACTAAGAACATGCCTTGTCCCCACAAAAACCGACCACTTTCACGACCATGCGCAGTAGCAAATAGCGCTTCAGTTTTCTCCCCACATAAACGAGTGTCTGTGAAGAACATCTCTCTGTTGAGCTTGGTTTTGTGTCTGTATAATTGCATAAGATTCACAGAACAAATTATACACTCTGCCCGCCAAGTTTTATCGTCACGTGACCCGCCAAAACATCTGCGCTTCACGAACTGCGCATGATTGTGAAAGTGGCTTATTCTCACGACGTCGCGTACTGGGTATCGCCTTACATGATGTAACTCTTACAGAAACGGTTTTGAACCCAATGAACGCATCGGGGACGGCGGCGCCATAGGTTTGATAACATCTTGGGATCTAGCTGTCTCTCCTGTCATTACGGTACTCGCTCTCTCTTGCTATAGCCCTTTACAGCCCTGTTCCTGTCCTTATACTGCTGTACTACTTGACTAAGCTCACTCAGTTCACAATGTCTCTACTGACTTAAATCCAGAACTCAAGGTTGCCCTTCTCCCGTCATTTCCACTGCACTTTCATGAATTGGCATGACACTTTGAGTTCTGGTATCCATTCATCCACTCTTGCTACCCCATACTGCCTGCACTATTGCTAGCCCTCATACACTACACTACTACTAACTCAATTCACGAGGTTTGTACTCACTTGGAATCGGCCAGCAGTGAGGGTTTGGAAACATTCCACTTGTACGCGGCGAAGAGCAGGATGTCGGCGCAAGAGCTGTTCATCTTGTAAGACTTACGCGGGTGAATTGTTTCCTTCTGTACTGTCTCGATCTCCAGAGCGTCCAACTCCTGATCAAAGACCTGAAGCCACAAGAATATTCAATACATAGTCAGCTATTGTAGTTCAGAAAATGACATCTCTTGCGTAAAGGGGCCCTTTCAGCCAGTTCAATGTTTTTGTTTACATTTAGAAAATCAAAGGCTAAATTTGGTTCCCAACACGAAAGAACGTAATTAATTAAAAGAAAAATACGTTAGTGGCACTTTTAGATCAAAAGGAACTAATCTTCTCCTCGAACGACTCGGATGGAAATGGTTGCTATTCATTGATCCGCTATTTTTGGAGCCCCCGAAAGTCGAAAGATAAATAGTAATCCACTTCCATCCCATTCGTTTGAGCAGAACATTAGTTTCTTTTGATCTATAAGTGCTACTAACCTATTTTTGCTGTGAACCAAACCATTCAGCCTTAGATTTTCTAGATGTACATAAAAACATTGAAAAGGTTGAGAGGCCCCTTTAAGTTCGAGCTGGTTGCACTATCATTTCCCCTCACGCTACTCGTATAATTGGTCAGAAGTGTAAAGGCCCTGCAACTTGTCTTGCAACGCTGGTGACAGCATTGCGGGGCAAGTTGCAAAGTACATGCCACACGGTGCAACAAGACCACGCAACGTTGCGAAAAGTAGAAGACTGTTAAAAACTTTTCTGCAACTTGTCTCGCAAAATTTTTGTTACGCTGGAAGTTGCAAAGCGGGGGTTCCGCACGCGCAACTTCTCTCGCTGCGTTGCAAGAAGAAATGCCTCGTGTGAAACAGTTTCAGTGCACACAGTTAATAGTCGCGTCTCTTCCTTCTCTCCAATTTATACCCGCCACTCTTCTTTCGTTCCGTTTCCCGACACAACTCTTTCTTATCCCCATCATTTGACACAGCTCTTGAATAACTCCATTATCTGAGGCACCGTCCACACTAATCCGGATATATTTAAGAACGGATATTTATTTATTCATTCGTTTTAGCCTCCCGTCCACACCAAGACGCGTATTCGGTGACCGAAAACGGGTATTTTCGAAAACGCGCTTTAATGTGACAGCAAAAACGACTCAAAAACGGTGGTGTAGACGGAAAACTTTCGATGCGTTTTCATACGAAACCTCCGTTTTTAAATTTATCCGGATTAGTGTGAACGGTGCCCGTCACTTCGTTACCTGACACAAGTCCATGACGACGCTCTCGTGCACTTTCTGCCACAAGTGAGCACGGAAAATCTGGATGAGTGAAATCTTGAGCGTGGGAATCTTGCCGTGCATGAAGATTCCCGTCAGGTCAAGCTGCACTTGAAATCCAACGTACACCTGAGAAAAGCAGCAAGGAACAGAATTAATCCAAACACAACTTGTTAACATTCAGAACACTTTTGCAGCACTATTTCGGAATACAGCAGAATCCCGCTATCTCGATCCCCAACTATCTCGATCCCCCGCTATCTCGAATTAGTATATACAACACAAGTGAATAGTGCCTTTCGCGCGCTCTGATTGGCTCCTCAATCTCGGAATATCAAGTACTATTCACCTCCCGGCGGTTTCTGGTAAAACAAAATGGCACGCGAACACAATTTTTGCCCACTTTTGTCGGAAATAAAATAGCTATTTGGGAGTTGGCTATTAAACTTGTGTGGTATATACAAAAACAATTATTCTCCTCAGTGTCGGTGAATAGCGGTGGATATTTACCTCGCCGAAACGGCTCGGTAAATATCCACCGCTATTCACCTCCACTTCGGCGAAGAATTGTAACTATTTCTCGCTTCCCTTGAGAGTTCGAGATATCGGGGTTGTACTGTAAGTAACAATTACTGGCCAAGTGGCTCTAAACCAGGGAGATTAACCCTTTCACTCCTGAGCTCAAAATACAAATTCTCCCAACCATTCAAGAAGAAAATGTATGAGCGATGTAGTGAGAATTGCTGGGCCAATCAGCTTTCATCTGTGCAAACTGTCAAGTAGCAAATTCTCCATACTGTATGATATATTTCTCCTAAAAAAAACTGAGGGAGAAAGTTGAAATTGATCACTCTCAGGAGTGAAAGGATTAAGGATTTGGATGAACACGTTGGATCAAGTGAGCCCTCATCTGTTGCTTACGTTGGCTCTGTTGATAGTGGGCGACCACCAAAGCGTGAAGCGTCTGTTCGGAATCTGATTCAAACCAGAGCGCTGTGCGTTTGTGAGTTTCTTGTACTTCATGGATTCCTCGAAGCCGCTTGCCTTTTCCCAGAACAAACCTTCCCAGGTAGGGAAGTAGGTTCCTTTGAACAGCGTGTGTTCCAGGATGCCCTCCACGCCTCCAAGCGCCTGGATCATGTCTGTGCGGTAGTTGTTCAGGTTCCACAGTTTGCCGTCGTGTCGCTGGTGAGTCCACCAGAACGGATTCTGCTTCAACACCTGTTGGCCATAAAAATTAACACTTTATTATACTGAACGCGAGTAATGTCTTATATCGAGTTGATTTCTTATAAACTTAGGAGCGTTTCCGCTGTAAACTCGAGTATACCCTGGTTCCAAAGGTTCCTCGCTTGCCAATGAAGAGCGGCGAAGGCTCGGCAGAGAGCGGCAAAGGCGAACGATGGCGATGAAACCTCTGAGCACGCGACGTAGCAACCTCACTTCCATGCCAGATTTTTTGCGTGAATTACTCAAATTTACAGCAAAAAACCTTTTAATAATTCCTCGACCCCCTGAAACTTTTTAGTGAGAACGGTCAGACAAGTAACGGGACTTCAGGTTCAACACCTTTGCGCGTGCATCCAATTTTTCCAGCGCATCTTGCAAATACAAACTAAAGCTTTAAAACATCACGCTACAAGTTTAGTTTATACACACCTGGTATTGCTTGAAGTCGGTCCTGACTCGCCAGCCCTTGTCGTACGCCAGCGTGTGTCGATCTTTTTGGAACAGCGTGTTGATGCGAGGAATTCCCCGGTCCCACGAGTCTTCCAAGTCTTCTAATGTCAAACGCCTGGACAAACGACAAGAAAACACCGTTACCGAGACAATCAGTGCTATTCTCAATTCTGGACAGAAAATACGAGAGCGGCTTCCATACGTTTTTCAACCGCGCGGTCACCATGCTTTTTGAGTCAGCGGTTATTGCACAAAAACGTGGATATAAGTGCAGATTTTGTTTTTAAATGTAACGTTTGTAAAACCTTGAAACTTAGCCAAGCAACTCAATACTAGCACTCGACCATAAGTTAATTCAATGAATTTTTCTATATCATAAGTTGTGCACAAGAAAAACGAGGCTGGCACACGATGTGAAACTTGACCTCGAATTATGAGAAGTTAGATAACCATGGTGACGAACGCTGACCAGCGGAAGTGACGTCAAGAGCGTACGTAGTACTCACCTGTTCTGTGCATTCGCCTCTTGTCGTTTCAACGCGTACTCGGCCCATACTCTCTGCGAGTCAATGAACTCGCTTTCCCACGGCTGAATGTACCTGTGTATTGAAAGCCAAATACATTTCATGTACATACAGTCTTCCCTTGTAGCAAGCGTTTTCCCTCCATATATAGAGCATACGACTCTTCGATTTTGGCCGCGCGAAAAATAAGCCGAGCGCAAAAATTGGGGCGAGGGGGGAGGGGGGAGGAGAAGAAAACTTCCTCCTTCTCTCCCTTCCCCCTCCCCCTTGGTGTCCTTTTTGCGCTCGCCCCAATTTTCGCGCGGTCAAAAATCAAAAAAGGGGAAACGCTTGCTGGATCAACTTGTTGAAATATGACATAGTTCCGATCGTGTTACTACAAGCAGCACTGCTTTCAGACATCACCAGGAGGTAACCCTTTTACCCCTAAAGAGTGATCCACTTCAATTTTCTCCTTCAGTTTCTCAACAGAAACATATGATACAGTAGGGAGAACTTAGCTTTTGATAGCTTGCTAAGATGAAAGCTGATTAAACTATCAATTCTCACTCATATATTTTGCTCTTAAAAGGTTGGGAGAATCTGCATTTTGAGCTTGGGAGTGAAGGAGTTAACAGAAATGTTGCAAACCTGTACAAGTTGGGAATGAGTTGATCTTCATCGTGACTCATGCCAGATCTGAAGTGAGTAATGCCTGCATCTGTCTGCTGGGACCACCTAAACAACAACAAAAAGAAAAAAAAGGTGAGAACTCCAACATACGAACAAACGACGATCACAGGACACATACATACTAACAGACCAACGAACTAAAGAAAAGTATAAAATAACGCGTTATGATTGGCTAAAAAACAAGTTAGATATAGAGGATATTACACGGCGGCGCGAAGATATGAATTTTATTTTCGAGTAGTAAAATATTGTTTTTACCACGAGAAAATAAAATCCATATCTTCAAGTCGCCGTGTAATTTTCTTTTTATTATATTAGACACGAGTGTTGTACGAGAAATTGCACAAACAACCGTGCAAAAGCGGGAAATGATGCCAACGATATCCTCACTAGTGAGGATATGGAAAATACGCCACTCGGGTCCCGGATGTAGTTTCGTATGGATTTTACGCACGGTATATTTTCCAGTAAAACACTCGTGTCTATATAATAAGAGAGTATATCACACCCTGGCGTGAAAACGTGATGTATTTTATTACGTAATAACTCATAAAAGAAATACATAACGCGTTCCCGTGTAATATAGCCTCATCTAAACACGCTGAAAGTTAGGAGAACACGAGAGTAGCGTAGGGAAACCACGAGGCCCTTAAATGTCATCTTTACCTCAAATCTGACTGCGGTATGAGCACGTGACCCATGGACAACATGCCCAGGCCCCCCAGTTCCTTTGGAGTGTAAAACACAACGGGAGGAAACCGACTAGGCATCTTGGAGTTCAAACCAATCTTGATTCGAGTTTGAATCTGCCACAAGATAAAACGAAGACCATAATGAGTGAACAAAGATACACTCAACTCTCTCGAAGCAGACACCTTTCTAGAGGCAGATTTGGTCTTGCCGATATTTACTTGTTTCTGTCACTGAAGTCTCTCTAAATGCCGAGGGTGGCCGCCTCAGAGCGAGTTGGTTACAGTTAGGCTAACCCTAACATTCCTACGTTGGGCCGTACTCTGTGTCAGCTTTTCACTGCACAACAACTGTGGGGGAAGGGGGAGGGGGAGGGGATTCGATTTTGAATCTGCCACAACACAAAACGAAGAAAATAAAAAAGTGAACAAAGAAACAGGTCACGGTAAATAATTCGGATCCCAGGAGTGTGAACAGCAGGTTGGTTGCAGTGCTGGACATTAAGGTGTAGTGGTGTAGCGTACCTTGTTCTCACACTTGACGAGCAGATCGAGCAGCTCCTGCGTGTTTACCACTGACTCCCTGTAGTACGTCATGAGGCCGATCAATGCCGTGTTCCATTTGTTTACGATCTTGGTGAAGGTGGTGGAGCCAGACGCCATGAGGATCTGCCGTACTCTGTTGTGGAAACGCCCCTGTGACTCTTCATCCACTTTCAAGAAACACTGTGCGGTGCGCTCCTTGGTTACCTTGGTAACAAACAACCGCAAGCATTGGACAAAAGTACAGCAGGCTCAGATAGATAGGAACAAACAAACAAAGTGTACACTAAAGTATAGCAAGCACAGAGATATTGGCTGCGTTTTCAAATCGGTGCACAATTTTTTTTGCCGACCTCGATCGTTTTCAAGTGAACAGAGTTGCAAAACGTCGCATATGTATGAGCCGCGTTACACGGATGCGTTTTTCCTTTAACCCGTTCACCCCAAGATCAAAATGCATATTCTCCCAGCCTTTTAAGAGGAAATGTATGAGTAATGTAGTGAGAATTGATACTTCAATCTGCTGTAATATGGGCAAGGTATCAAACGCTAAGTTCTCTTTACTGTATGACATTATTTCTGGTGAGAAATTGAAAGAGAAAATTAAAGTTGATCACTCTTAGGACACATGCTACGTCTTGCAACTCTGTTCACCTGATATTCCGCAACGTGTCGTGATTACAGTTCAGCTGCAGCACAATTACAATCTCCAAAGAGACCCTCTCACCGTAGATGCTTTGCGCGCCCAGTGACTGACGGCGGCCATTTTCGTATCATACGAAAATGGCGGATTCTCATGTTTTTTTCTACGTTTTATCGGGAAATAAATCAGCACAATCTCATAAAATGTATTGAATACGGCAACCAGCGACAGTCAGATCGATCAGTCAGAACGTGGGCGCCTCAGGGAAGTCGAGCTCCGGGTGTAAATATAAACATGGGCGCGCAAAGCGTCTACGGTGGGAGAGTCTCTATAAGTGCTAATTCACACTTAACGCGACAAGTCAGGCAGTAACTGAACGCGATAAAAAGCAGTCACGTCACATGCCAAGGCTGGTAAGCTACTGATCTGAAAATATGTCGTGCGGGGATATCGCAACCAACCTCGTTTTGTAAATTCCACACTCCATCTTTGTGCGTGAACTCTTCAAAACTTGTGCGGCACTTGGGCAGAATTCGGCACTCAAAGCCTGACATGTTAAACAACAGGTTAGGATTGTCTTTACTGTACACAGACACAAAGCTGCTCTCCCAAGTCAGCGTGGTCACCGAACGAGGCAAACGGTTCTTGATATCCCAGAATACTGCGCGGCCCAGGTTCACATCGTGCTTCATTAGGCGCATGCGCGCATCTCTCGGCCAACACTTTTTGTTGTTGTAGCCCACGATGTTTTCGTTGTTCGGGTCTGGGTGCTCTGTCAAGTAACGTTGAATTAGGTCACGTGCTTCCTCGGCTGTGAATCTGCGTCAAGAACAGGAATAAAAAGAAAAAGAACTTTAAATGTATGAAACATAATTGTTTATGTCTTCATGTCTAATAGATCCTATTCATACTGTAATGGCGGCACCTAATTTGCATATATTTAGAAGGTTAACTTTTAAGATAAAACTTCCAACACCACATCAAACGCCATATTTTAAGTAGTAACTTTGTACAATTTTAACGGTGTTTACTGAATTTAAGCGAACTTATCCATATGGAAAGTGCAGCAAATACATGAAAGCAAGGCTAGGTAGGTCATACTGTGCCGGTTTCTCCATACAAATCTCTGCTAATTAAAACAGCTGTAACTTTGCAGATTTTAGGCTACAACACTCGAATTTCTCAAGATTTCAAAATTTTGGTATGTGCCCCCAACGCGGAATACAAATAATATCTTGCACTGTAGCAGCAATGCTGTACTACAGATGACACGCCACGAATAAGGTCTATAGCTCAGCTCGTAGTTTTAAAGTTCGTGTGCCACAGTCTTGCTCAGAGTTGGATTGATTTTGATAATCAATTTTGTCAAGCAAATCATAAGGTGTCCTAAGTTTGATCATCATTGCAAGACACTTTGCCTAATGCCCAAATGTTCTGACGATCGAGTATAGTCATGACAGTGTATACAAGCATAACTATTTCATGTGTAAAACAATGGCTCCGAAGATAAGAACAAAGCTGAGATCTCGCACACGTAATGACAGCAAATCCCCCCCCCCCCCCCCCCCCGCGTACTTAAAGACGTGTATTCTGTCGAGGTATCTGGAGTACAGTCTAATGTAACTTACCTGAAGAAGACGTGTATTCTGTCGATGTATCTTAAGTACAGTCTAATGTAACTTACCTGAAGAAGACGTGTATTCTGTCGATGTATCTGGAGTACAGTCTAATGTAAGTTACCTGAAGAAGACGTGTATTCTGTCGAGGTATCTAGAGCACAGTCTAATGTAACTTACCTGAAGAAGACGTGTATTCTGTCGATGTATCTTGAGTACAGTCTAATGGGGTGAGAAGACTCTGTTTCCACATTCTGGAAAGTGAGAAAGTCGTTTGGCATCTGAGGCGGTCCTGCCATTTCACTGGCTCTCTGCAGACCCAGCACCAAGAGATCCATCACAAGACCATAATACTGCACGATGAACGAAGCGAACTGCAGCCCACGGATGATGCCGTACGAGTTGGTGTGGTTCATGTCCTGATGGTTAAAAAAAAAAAAAAAAAAAAAAAAAAGAAAAAAATAATTAGGCCCGGATTAGACGTCAATCTTACCATGCGTCGAACTCAGTGCAAATGAACAAAATCCATTGTTTAGGGCCTTAGCTGCAACAATCTATTCAAGTGAAAACTTGCTCCGGCGAAGAGCTAGTGCTTAAAATTAATAAATTTCCACTGGTTTGCCGTGGTGTGGACTCTTATTTACCGCGATTTACGTCATCACATGGTCAAAATGTTGTGGACTCACGAGGCGCTTCGCCGGCGTCAGCTGGCGTCAGCATCGTTGTCTGGACTCTTATTTACCACGGTAAATCGACCAATCAGAGAGCGAGAAACTAGTGTGTTGTGGTAAAACATCAGCTTCCAATTCTTTTACGGCGTCTAGGTTTTACACATCGACCCTTAGTCGATCCATTACATACGTAAGAAGCCGCTTTCACAATCATGCGCAGATTTTCTGGCGGGCCACCAGACAAAATTTGGCGGGCAGATTGTATGACTTATTTTACCACTGGCATACCAGTGGAAATTTATTAACCAGACAACGATGCTGACGCAAGCATGTCACGCTTTGGAGGGTGAATCGTGTTAAGTAAGAGTCCACACCACGGCAAACCTAATGCAATTATATAGACACAAAACCAAGCTCAGCAGAGAGATTTACTTCACAGACACTCGTTTATGTGGGGAGTAAAAAGTGCCAGTCAACTCTCGCCTTGAAGACACCCCGCTATTACGGACACTGGCTAGATCCCAGGCGGAAGCTATATATAGAGGTTTGACTGATAATAGCTCTCGCTACTGCGGACTTTCGTTATTACGGCACCAAACTTCAATTTTCTCCTTTAGTTTCTCACCAGGAATATTTCATATAGTAAGGAGAACTTGGTTTTTGATACCTTGCTCAGATGATAGCTGATTAAACTATCAATTCTCGTTCATCACTCGTACATTTTTCTCTTAAAAGTTTGGGAGAATATGCATTTTGAACTAGGAAGTGAAGGTGGTTTATACTTTAGTTGCGATTTGTCATGTAACTGCTTTGAATTTTCTTCACCAGAAGATAAGCGACTGACCAACACAACAAACTCCGATCACAATACCAACCTTGTAATTGATGACTACATTGTTCTTTGCAGTCATGTAGTCAGCGATGTTGTGATCAACAATCAATCGCAGCAGTCGATTCAGCAGCGTCAAATCAATCTTCTCGTACATCTTCTCAAACTTTGATTCCATCATCACGTTGCATTCACCTTCAGCTGTTTCCCACACGTCCTGCAAGTTGTTGATGCCTGAATGACAACAAAGACAATCAGAACTTGACCACAAGTCATCAACAACAAGTCTTGATTTTTTACTGTTTATGTGTTACAGCCTTGCTCAGAGTTGGATTGATTTTAATAATCAATTTTGATGTCAAGCAAATCATAAGGTGTCCTAAGTTTGATCATCATCGCAAGACATGTTAGAATTTCAATGTTCCGATGGAAAACACAAACAGGGGGGAGAGGGGTGGGGTTGGGGACTCCCATATAAAAAAGGACGGGGATGCTCGTCGTACCGCTTAGGGGTCAAAATTACGGTTTTGGTACCGCTTGGGGTGCTCAACATCAAACGCTGACATTTTTATGTGACGTGGCCGTTTAGGGGTTGAGTGTCAGTCGAATAAACTTCTTTTGTTTGAAAACAGCAAGCGATTAAGTGCTTAATGATATCCTCTTTATAGCAATTAAAGGCTTCGAAACTTTAATTCTTGGTATGCTTTTATTGGTACCTTCTAGGGGTCAAAGTAAGCTCGAGCCACGCCTGTTTTAGTACCTGCTAGGGGTCAAAACGAAAACTCCCGACGAGAACCCCCGACATTTTTGTATGGGAGTCCCCCCCCCCCCCCCCCCCCGGGAACATAAACTGCTTAGTGAGTTACCTTGACACCATTTGTAGACCAACAGTGGAGGGGGCTCCGTGTCTGACGGTTTGATCCAGGGGGGAAAGAGACGCCGTTTATCAGCCTCATACCACAGATATTGGTCCAGGTATGCATCGGTGATCTTCTCCAGAGGTTCGACGTCGTACACTGGAATCAAGTGGCTGTACAAGTCCATGAACTCAATTCCAACCTGGAGTCGAATACAAAACACTGTTTGTTAAAGAGATTCTCTCACCATTGATGTTTTGCGCGCCTATGTTTATATTTACATCCGGAGCTCGAGTTTCCTGAGGCGCCCACGTTATGACTGATCGATCTGACTGTCGCTGCTTGCCGTATTCAATACACTTTCTGAGTTTGCGCTGATTTATTTCACGATAAAACGTAGAAAAACATGATAATCTGCCATTTTCGTATGATACCAAAATGGCCGCCGTCAGTCACTGGGCGCGCAAAGCATCTACGGCGAGAGGGTCTCTTTAAGCCTAATACAGTATGCCATGGCGAGGGGGTATCGTATTTCTAGCACTGAATTTGCAATTGCCTGGGCCCGGCTGTTTAAAGAGCGGACAGTGGATTTATCCGGCGGATAGCGCTATCCACTCTTTGAACATGATGTGAAGGTGATTTACCTCTTTGAAAGCTCTCTGTGTGAGCAGATGACGCTTGATTCTACTCAGAGCTTCGTGAGGGTTGTCGTAAGCTTGTTCTATCAAACCCAACTCCTCTCTCTGTGATTGGTTCAAACGGCTCTTCACACTACAAACAAATGCAAGTATCACTAAACAAATTGAACCACCAACAGTTAAGCAAATAAAACCGCACACCGACCCATCAATACTAAAACAAATAAAACTGACAAGTTGCATGGGGCATTTTTCGGCTTGAAATTTACCTGTAGGCTTCCTTGAGCCTCTCCAGTGCCAGAATAAGCAGTTTAGTGTCGTGTTTGTAAGACAGAGGGGGAAATGGGATGGGTGAAAACCTCCTGCTCTCCAGCCAGTGTACAGTACTGGTGTAGATGGCAACTGCTTCCTCTGCGGAAATGTATGGGCCGTCCTAACAAGATATAAGTGCTAGAGTGAGTAGAATCCTGGTCATAAGCCCCCACCCCCCTCCCGCAACAAAAAGCCCACTTATCTTCTAACAGAAATATACTCCCTGTTATAACCCCCCACCCCCCCCACCGTTATAAGCCCACCCAAAATTCCTTACCAAGTTTCTACGGTGTACCGTTGAGGTAAAAAGTTGAAACCCAAAAACCCTTACAAAGTTTCTACAGTATCCTGCTTAGTATGTTAAAATGAGTGTCTTAGACCTTCTGTGTATGAACGCTTGAACATTCACTTCGGTGTTCGGAGCGAGAGAAAGGTAAGATTACAATGTTTCATAAAACCTTCAACTTAATCAACATTTTGGTACAGACGGGCTTTTGACTTTACTTAAAAAATGTCTACTTTTGCCTTGCAAGGTAGGCATGTTTGAATATTGTTTGTACAAAGAGTGAATCAGTGTGACCAACTTTCAATAATAATAATAATAATAATAATAATAATAATAATAATAATAATAGTAATAATAATAATAATAATAATAATAATAGTAATAATAATAATAATAATAGTAATAATAGTAATAATAATAATATTAATAATAATAATAATAATAATCATAATAATAATAATAATAATACTAACAACAACAACAACAACAACAACAACAACAAAGTAACCAACCTTCAAATAGTTGTGTTGCCTTTCTTGCTCAGCCTTGAGGTAAAGTCGAGTAAGACGACCCAAGTTTTTCTTGCACACAGTTTTGTCAACAGTAGCACCACGGCGAATACGTTCCCTGTTGTAGTGTGCTGTGTTGGTCCACCAATCAGCCTTTGCCTTCACATATCTGAGAATCATGTTCTCCACCGGTGTTGGCAAACCTGGAACCTGATAGAGAATGAATGTCATGTTTATGTCAGGGTTGCCACTCACACAGATGAAAAAATTCCCTGACTTTTCCCTGACATTTCACCGACCACAAAACAACTTTCACTGACCATGCATGATGTAATCAAACACCATAATTCCCATATATTTACATTTGCTTCGGTTTCCTTTGAAGGTTATCGATATTCTTCTCTTTATCTTCATCTTCATGAAACAACATTGTCTTAATGGCATAATCATTATTGAAGCATGTGACAAGCTGAAAGTATAATTCCCTGACTTTTCACAGATTTTGACAAGAATTTAGACTTTTCCCTGACTTTATGCAAACTTCCCTGAGTTTTTTCTGACCTTGAAAAAGAAAAACGTTTTCCCCCGATTTTTCCTTGACCATGAAAACTCTGTTATGTGTACCCAGTATGTCTCAATCCAGTGACAAATAACATGATAACCTGTCATCAATGGAAGCTTCACCTCATTAGCAGACAGTGAAAAAAATGTACTGCAGATGCAGAAACACCCTCCCCTCCTCCAAACGCTTGTCAACAGACTAAACCTGTTTGAGTATGATTCTTAATAAGGGTTGAGACAACAGTATCTTGCTCAGAGTTGGATTGATTTTGCTAATCAATTTTGTCAAGCAAATCATAAGGTGTCCTAAGTTTGATCATCATCGCAAGACGTGTCTACAACAGAATCATGCTGACTTTTATATATTTAAGCTGTACAGTGGCACTTGTAAACCATCCTAAGATAAGCACAGAGAACAAACAAGGACTTAGCAGATCTTAGCTGTTTCTGAACACATGTTTACTAACGCAATGCCAACATCTATCAAGACATAATTATTATGGTATCAGTAAATAGATTCATTTGACAAACCTTCCATGGAATGTTTGCTTTCCAGCACCTCCAGCCTTCACTGAGATGCTGCAGGATCACACGGGCTTTGTTCTGCTTGATTCCCTCTGGCATCATGTCTAAGATGTCATGCATGACTGCTGCTCGAAGCTCCAGGTCGTAGTGACTTTCAACTCGCTGCTTCGTGACTGTCTTGGCAACACCTTTTGAATGTCGACCTTCAAACTGTCTGGCCAACAAGTTTCCAAGCCAGCGCTCCAGAAGTGGGACAATGCCACGTAGGAAAAAGAGCCAGACACGCCAGCCAGGAGCCCAGAAGCCACAGCCTGGTCCTTTACCCACAGGACCCTGCAACAGTCATACACAAAACTACTCACACAGCACTCTAGCTTCTCCAGTCATTCCTTAGAAGAGTGAAGACTTTCAGTGGCACCTTTACCCTTTCACTCCCAATAACGATCCACTTCAATTTTCTCCTCCAGTTTCTCACCAGAAACATATGATACAGTAGGGAGAACTTGACTTTTGATACCTTGCTAAGGTGAAAGCTGATTAAACTATCAATTATCACTATATTACTCATACATTTTACTCTTAAAAGGTTGGGAGAATCTGCCTTTTGAGCTTGGGAGTGAAAGGGTAAATTATCAATTTGGGAATACCTTATAACCTTCCAAGCAACAAAGGAAAAAGTAAGACCACAGGCCCCCTTTCTCGATGTCAAAATGTATCAATATTTCTCGTGATCTGAGGGGAAGTGCTGAGCTCAAGTGCAACACAACTAAAACAAATTATGTTGTCAATTTTGCTCTGGGACGTCTTATTGGAGGAAAGTGTTGGATTACAATACTCACAGTGTTGAATCTGTAATAGATGAGATGCTTGAGGTCTTTGCACATCCGGATTTGTCTCATCAGCTTGTACTTGTATCTGTACATGCCAGTCAGCTGGCCGACGTGAGCAAAGATGTACTGTATCCCATCTGCTAACTATAAACACAACAACAAAGTCATCACTGAATATCTCCCAAAAATAGTGGAATGAATGACTGACTTTATTAACATGTCAAAAATCGTTTAGCACCACTACTAATATTGGGGACACTAGCAAATACAAAACAAATGAAAAAACAAAACAAATTATAGATTATAAATTAGCTTTCTAATTCTCGTAAATGCTAACTACTACAAGGTGATGGTAACATGTACACAATAAATGTTACATATCTTGAAGTGTGTACAAGTAGGAATTAAATGATTTATGAAATGGACTATACAAAACTCAACAGCAGAACAAAAGATAAAGGATGGTGTCAGATTAGGTTGTTTAGGGAGATGAATTATGCAGAGAAATCTTCGTGCAATTTCTACAGATTTTAATAAACAGATGATAGTAAGAAGAAGCACAGTCTTGCTCAGAGTTGGATTGATTTTGATAATCAATTTTGATATCAAGCAAATCATAAGGTGTCCTAAGTTTGATCATCATTGCAAGACGTGTGCTTTGAGAAACATGCAAATCCATTGCATGGGAAGTAAGGTTACATGAATGACAAATTCCACACTTGAATTGGGCTTATACCCTTTCACTCCCAAGAGTGATCAAGTTTAATTTTCTCCTTCAGTTTTGGCAGCACAGACATACCATACAGTACGGAGAACTTGGCTTTTGATACCTTGTTCAGATGATAGCTGATTAAACCATCAATTCTCACTACATCACTCATACATTTTCCTCTTAAAAGGTAAGGAGAATCTGCATTTTGAACTTGGGAGTGAAAGGGTTAATAGAATCCACACAAGAAGTCAACTAAAATCTGCAGCACAACATTACTATTGTCTGAGATCATGTAGTAGATTCTACCAAATCTCCAAGCCAGACTTTGTTGGTAGACCATACCTGGAAACAGTCGACATTTCCAAGCCGATACTGCACATGCGAATCCACCACCAGCTTCGTCAGCCTGAGAATCTCACGACACAAATGGAATGCATTTCCAAACCGAGACTTCTTTCTCTCCTTGGTCGTCAAGGTCTTGACTGGCTTCAAGTTGAAGTTGTAGTCCAGATGGAGGTAGTTCAAGTTCTTTCTGTGAATCAGTAGGTTAAGCATGTTGTAACCCTGACGACAAACCTGCAGACCAACTTCCACCCAATCCAAAGTTGTTGTCTGGAAGAACTTGGTAGATTTGAAGGAGCGGAAGAGATACCTGAAAGAAAAATTACAGTGTTATTAACCTTAAATTCAGAAACAGAAACAAATGATTTATCTTCAGCTGAGTGGAGCAAAATGTAACGAAACTGATGATAAATAGTTTCTCGAATTCCAAAGAAAGGGGTTAGAATGTGTGCAAATATGTAGTGCAGAAATGTGTTGAAGCTTGTGTAAATATTTGTGGTATGCATAGGAGTTCTTATGCAAAGGACGCTAGTATAAAAGAAATGATTAAGGCTAAGAAAGTCACTGTGGTCTACTTTACTTGAAGCATACAGGTTTACTTAAATTTCTTGTTTGAACTTAAAGAGTACATGTACAGAGGAGAATGAATATGATAAAATGGGATAAGCTTTGCATCTGCTAGACCTGCACCACAACCTTGTGTGTCAGTGTTTGGTGCGGGATATTCGAGAAAGGATGACTTTTGTGTGATATCCTAAGGATGTTACTAAAATGGGTAATGGGTAATGAGATCAAAGAAGCTAACAGAGCAAAGTCACATTAGGTTTAGGGTTATGTTAATGGTTAGAAATCAAAACATCTACTCCTAACCATAACCTAACCCTAAACCTAACCATAGCACGACTTAACCCTGTTGACTTCTTTAATCTCATTTCCCGTGTTAGCGACATCTCTATCCTTACCTCTTCTTTTGTGCCTTGGGAGGTCTGTGCTTCAGTGCATTCAACACGTAGCACTTGAGGAGCTTCTGATATGACACACGCACCTTCACTGGGTGTCCTGATGGACAATGCTCTCGATACCTGAAAAGATTGAACTATTACTATAACAGTGAAGCAGTTTTTCTTTAGTCATTAAAGCAGAGCGCTGTAAAATCTGAGAGCAAACCTTGAACCATGTCAGAACTTTTGTACATTAGATTAATGTCTCACCATGATTTCACTAATGGGATGTCCAGTGCTCGCCGACACCGTCCTGAGCGCATGTTGAACGGTCTTGGAGCCCACAGCAAGGCAATACCTATGGGGTTTCACGCCAACAGTTAAAACAGTAATAGAAGACATTCTGATCCAAAAATACCAAGGGCCGGCTTCACAAAACTTGCATTTAAACAAAACTGGTCAATGTTCTAAAATGTTCTTGTGCAAGATAATACGTGTAGATCATTGTTCCAATGTGTAAATTATACTTGCAAACATTTTTGTTCATAAGCAAGTTGTGTGAATCCAGTCCCTGGGACCTAAGTTATCCAAACCTTCTCCAAACAAAATTATAAGTAGTGTTAAAAGAATATTGGTAGTCTCTTAAGTTTCCTCACAATTGAAATGACATTTCTCTTGTAATGAAATGCAGTGGAGTGCAAAGAGAAATGATTTCCTAACAAAGAAACGAAATATATCAAGCAGATTAATGTTAGTGTTATGCAAAAATGGATTTTTGATGGGAAAAGGATTATACAAGAGGGTGATAGAATATATTTACCATCATGGTTCTAGCTCTTGTACCATAGAGTATCTTTATTTTTACTTGCAAAACCTGTCACAGCAAGTCTGTACTCTATTGTTACTGGGTTTCTTGTCTATGTGCAACATATATGAGGGTGTGTAATAAAGCGTGGATTGTGATTGAAAGTCTGTGTCAGTCGTTATTTAGGAACTGAGCTTCCAGCCACTGACCAAACTCGCGTCGCCATTAGAACACTCACCATTAGCTGTGTTATCCGTGTAAAGTGGTGTGTCTTGCATGAATGGCTGGATTTCCTCAGGAAGCTCAAAGCTATCATCATCATCTGGCAAAGGTTCATATGCCTACAATACAAACAAAATTAACAACACCAATATTAAAACATGGAAAGCTGCTTCCTTAGTTACAGTACATGACAACAGAGTACCAAAGTGTGACATCATCATTTTGCAAACTGTCATTCGAACCTCTAAACCACATCATGTGATATACACAGCTGCCGCAAGGTGAGGAAATTTCAAATTGCTAGTCCCACTTAACCCTTTCACTCCTGAAAGTGATCAACTTCAATTTTCTCCTTCAGTTTTTCAGGAGATATATCATATATAATATATAATAATTTGCCTTTATTGTTTTATGATTTGTACATATTTGAAATTAATAGCCAAAGCCAGAGGCTTATATTGCATAGGCTGGAGGAAAGTCTATAGTGAAAAAAAATAAATAAATAAATAAATAAAAATAAAAATAAAAAAATAAAAATAAAAATAAAAATAAAAATAAAAAAATTCAAAAGCCCACGTCTAAGCTGCTCAATGTGCCAAAGAGTTAATTTTTGTGTGTGTGAACTATTTTCAGATAGGCCATTCTGAACATTTGGACAAGAAAAACTATTTTTATGATGTCATCACTTTGGTACTCTCACAATATTGTGAGAGTACCAAAGGGATGACATCATAAAAATAGTGATGACATCATAAAAATGTTCAGAATGGCCTATCTGAAAATAGTTAAAATTATTTTTATCTGTCCATGTCAACACAGCAGGAAAATATTTTGAGTAGCACCATCGGTGTGCTCTGATGTTATGATCCAGTGAGCTGTTTTTCGAGACTTGTTTTCATGTGTTTGGATTTGAGACAAAAACCTTCCCCGTCCATTCCAGAATATTCTTCCCTATCCCAGTGACGCTCACCTTGACCGCATGGCGATGTGAGATCGGGTTGATAAGCGGGTCAAAATAGAAAGCTGGCAGATCAGGGTCCTCTGTCTTGATGTACACAACTGATGGGTGGTGATACCTAAGAAAACCAAAACAAAAGAATGAAGACATGCATGTGTGCATCATCGCAAATTGAAGAGGATTGTGATTGGGCCAAGGAGCAGTCTATAACACAACACTTGAGTTATAGACTTGCAGCAGTTTTGACTCATGTGTAATGTAGCCACTTCCCCAAAGAACAAGCCCTTACTCTGGAAGCATAGTTCACCCGTGAAGTGGCAAAATAGACATCTACACTGTGCATGTGCTATCTTCATATAATACAAAAAAAGAGAACAACTTGACTCCCTACTTTCTGTTGCCAGAGTTCATAACAGAGTTGCTACAGTAATTGAGTCCCTCTTGAATATAGTACCAGTCCCAAATCATCTAAGCTACTGTACTCCTTGGTGTTTAGCTCTCTCCACTTCCTCTTCAGATGGGGTTTGAATGGCAAAAACAGTGACTTACATGTATGTTTGCAGTGCCAATTACATTTTATTTCCCAGAGGCCTGAATTCATATTGATTTTCCCAACCAACATGGCTGTCAAGCAAAACCTCTATGCTAATTTATGCTTATTTGCTTCAATTTTCTACTAATAGTATTGAATGTCACAAGCACTATAATATTGACTCACCAGGGAAGCTGGACCTTGAAGGGCATGCTATTGTACAAGTATGGGAACACTATTATGTATTCTTAATACAGTATAATTATCACAAGCACTCCAGTTGACTCACCAGGGAAGCTGGACCTTGAAAGGCATGCTGTTATACAAGTATGGGAAAGCTATCCTGTATTCCGTTCTGACTGGCTGTCGGATGATAATTTTGTTGATATCATTGAATTCATTCCAGTCCTCATCTTGCAAGTTCACATCCCTCACAAGGGGCTCAAACTTTGGGCCACCAGGGATACAAACATTCAGTGCCTTCGCTGTGAAAAATGCCTTCAGGTCAAACAAGTAGAAGTAATTATCATCCACCAAATCTGTCATCAGCTGGTTGCCAAGACGATACAATGTGGACATGACAGGGAGTGTGAAATTCCAACGTCGATAGGTAGTACCATTTACCATTCTACAACAAAAAAGAACAATAATGGATTAATATAATATCGTAAAGATCATTTTTACAAGTTGGGCATGCATCCAGCCAATTCAATAAACATTTACACATGTATTTCACAAGTTGAACTATTATTCAGACACCACTAAACAGACTCCAATCGGACAAGAGTTTGAAAAACATTACAGATACAGGTCTCAACTGTATAACTGGAACTGATCTGGTCACGGTATTGGATTAAAGTATGTTTTAGTGTGTGGGGAAATTGGCCCAACTTGTAAAATACACTTGTAAATGTTTTATTAAAGTGGCCCCAGGCTTGACAGACAACAGTGACTAAGTTATGCTGTCAACATTCAGCATGCTGTAAGCTTGAAGTCAGCAGATGGTTATGACACATAAGTTTTACAGCCACTTTTAATGTAGCTAAACAATTGTAAACTAGCAGTACAAAAGCTTGAATTAGCAGACACATTTGTATATGCATTTTGTAAAGATTGCATGTTGAACTCATCACCCAGACGAAGCTGGGGGTAGGGGCCAACAAGTCACAGTAGCAAAACCTAGCAAGGAGGTATCCATAGCAACCCTGTCACCCCCCAACACCACAGCACCAGTCACACTGAAAATAGGGAGTTTAAGAAACCTAGGACGGCGACGGCAACGCAAAGGAACCAAAAAATAGTGTCTCTGTTTTCCCTATGTCTTTGTAACTTTGCCTATTCTTAGGTTGCTCAATTTGTTCCATTTTTGCCAAGGTTCTATTGATTTCATCGTTTCCTACTAAGAAGAATGACTGCCGTTATTTTATCAAACTGTCTTCCATGTCCTGAAAATGACGTAAAAAAGAAGCATTTGAAGTTGCATGCGAGAGCACAGTGACCCCGAGAACATGTCAATTTCAGATATTCACGTGCTTCTTTTGTCTTCTTTGGTTAGTTTTATTGTTTCACCGACGTCGCCATGGTCCTCTCACGTCCTGTATCTTAAAGTCCCTAATAAGCGGGGGGGGGGGGGGGGGGGGGGGGGGGGGGCAAAAATCTGCCTGAACTGGTTATGCAAGCAAGTGATCCGCAATGTTCAAAGCACCTAAGCAAGCAATTCAAGTACCCCTGCAACCCTTGGGGACACCCCCAGAATGTGGGGAATGACCACTGACCAGCATGGTCTCGAGGTTAACTTTGCCTAAATTAGATTGAAAGTAGACATTATTAGCTCTCCCTTCCTCTGTGCTATAATGACTTCTTACTTTGTGTCTGTTAAAGCCCTGTGTTCATAGAACCAGTCAAACACAGTGTTGTCTTCCTCTGGGTCCAACTCCATCTGAACGGGTTCCAGTGGCTCCACGTCCAATATGTTGTCAGCGTAGTCCAGCGGAGGCTCTTCATCGTCAAATGGGGGAAAGCGCATGCGTTTGAAATGTCTTCTGTCTCTCTTCTCACGCCGCATCACAATCCACATTGTGCTGCAACACAGATTTATAGCAATTTCACCAACTGAGCAAAGTCAAAAGCAGTGATTATCAGCTGATGATATAATGGTGTTCACTTCTGCCAGGCCCCAACATGGTTTTACACTGCGATATTAGCATATGGTACTCACTCGTGACATACACGGCTACAGAACATGTATTACCTGGGCTCTCTGCCCATCTTTGAACACTGTTTAATCAAATTTGATGTCTATTTTACAATTTTGACCCTTCAATCAGTGACAAAAGTTCTTGTGACACTTTCAAAAATTGACATATTTTACACACAAGTCATGGTCTCCCTTAAGCCCTGGGGCCATATTCACCAAACTTGCATACGAACAAAAATGTTCATAAGTATGGCTTACGCATCAGAATTCAGAACAATGATTTATGCACACTATTTTCTTGAGTGTGATAGTATGTGTAAGTTGAACTTACGATGCATAAGTCATACTTGTGAACATTTTTACTCGTACGCAAGTTTAGTGAATACAGTCCCTGGACTGTACAATGGTACATGTGTTTGGAAAAACAGGTTCACGCCACAGGCGAGGGGAGGCATCTTTCAACTGAAACAGTAGAAAAGTTACTGAAACTGTGTGAGAGACCCAACACTTTTGTCCCTGATCAATGTTTAACCCTTTCACTCCCAAGCTCAAAATGCAGATTCTCCCAACCTTCCAAGTAGAAACAATATGAGAGATGTAGCAAGAATTGATATTTCAATCAGTTTCTATCTGAGCAAGTTATCGAAAGTCAAGTTCTCCTTTCTGTATGATATATTTCTGGTGAAAAACTGAAGGAGAAACTGAAGTTGATCACTCAAAGTGCCATTTACTTACCCCCATTGGGCAATGTAAACAGGTTCAACAACCCAAGGAATTTCATTCACAAATGTAATTGCTCCAGTCACATGGTACAGCACTTTCACATCACGGATCTGTTCCCAGGGCATGGGTGCATTTTCAAGCAACTTGAGGACTGCATGTGGCATGTATTTCAAGGCTCTATTGATCACAACACCACAATAACAAATGTCAGGACATTTTCACATTCATGAATGATGTTTTACTATGGCCCAGTGTGTAGATACCAGTGCTCAAAATTGGCGGTCGACCGGTCGGCGGTCTGACCGAAAGTTCGCTCAGATGACCTGTTTTCTACCAAATTAATAGTCTGGTCATCCAGGAGAAAACCCACCAAGGAAACTAATTCCCGTATCCAGACAACCTGGACTTCTTTTGAATTTCGAGCACTGGGATACACAACATACAAAGAGAACATAATATACTCTATCAATATAAGGTTAATGTGAGTGTTGAACACTGTAAAGAATTTTTATTTTTAACATAAAGAGGTTTTCCGCTGTTAACTTGAGTAATGATCATGGTAAAACGAAACAACATTCTTGTACTAAGACAACTTATTTGTATTTGAAAATTTTATACCACTTCCTTGAAGATCTTGATGACAGGCATCTTTCACTATAACACCAAAAAATAATTCACAAAACTCTTCACGGAGAAAGGAGGACGAATATTTCTACCCAACTCTTATTTTGCAATGACAATGCACACGTTAATGCACATTTTGAGCAAGGAAGGCAACCAAAAACCATCACATCTTTAACAGCATTCAGCTTGCCTGCATTGACTTTTATAGTTGATTTATCATGTTTACATTTATATAGTCTGGCTCAGTCCATTCTTGGCCCCTGCATACCCTTGTAAACATTAGCAATGAAGCTGTGGAACATTCTGTTATAAGCTCAAGATAGACAACTTACCCAAGGTACACTCGCTTGTCGTGACGATATTTTCTGCTTGACATGTCACCATGATCTCGGATGATTTTGCGAACATGTTCTGGAGGCATATCTTCCTTCTGTGCCTCCACAAAACCAAACTTGCGCTTCTCGCTGTATCGCTTTGACTGTAGCTGCTGCCATTTGCGAGCTACAAAAAGGACAAGCCAGGGTTAGGGTAATAAGCCAGATTCATACTCGTGTGCAGTGGCAAATAGCACTTTTTACTGCCTGCATAAACAAGTGTCTGTCAAGTAAGTCTCTCTGTTGAGCTTAGGGATAAAGTAACTTGTGCACCACTTGGTGGCGTTAAAGTTATCGTGATTTTTTCAGGGTAACTTTTACGCCACCCCCAAATAAAAAAATTCACCAGAAAGCCATAAATGAAAGATTGCAAACAATATCGGATCCGAACGGAAGGGAAAAAAATCCTGCAGCTAAAAATATAATAAAAAAATTTGTGCGCCACTGATGGGAAGGGAAAAAAATCACAAAACACAAACTCATCCACTTTGAAAGACTGCCAACAATATCGGATCCGAATGGAAGGGAAAAAAATCTTGAACTATGAGCTAAAATATAAAATACACGCGCCACTGATCGAAAAGAATCAAAAAACCCAAACACATCTGCAAACACTAGAATTAAATCGACACGACGAATTGATGTGGAGGGAGCGTGCCGGTGAAAACAAGTTCGCGGCGATACTGCAAGAAATCTCTTTGCAATACCCGGTGTAGTAATACACCAAAAACAAACAGCTCCTTTAGAAACCACCAGTTCTAAATAAAGTTATGATAAAAAAATGCTTCAATAAAAAAAAAAAAGTGGGTGGCGTATAAGTTACCATGTGGTAACTTTAACGCCACCAAAACGTCTGGGGTGGCACACAAGTACTTGATCCGAGCTTAGTTTTGTGTCTATGTAATTGCATTATAACCACAGCATAAGTTATACACTCTGCGAGCCAAGTTTTATCATCAGGCAGCCCGCCAGAAAACCTACGCTTTGCGAACTGTGATGATTGTGAAAGTGGCTAATTCTTGGGTTGCAATTGATGTCATGGCAGCCATGTTGGAGAACATTCAATAAGAAGTTGCTTTTTATCTTCTATTGTAAGTAAATCCAACACAGCTGTGATGTCTTTGTATTCTGAATTGGGAGTTAAGAAAGCTAAGACGGTGACAGCAACGCGAGGAGCCAAAAAAAAAGTGTCTCTGTGATCTGTGATTAGTTTTATCGTTTCACCAAGGTTGCTGTCGTCCTCTCCGTTCTGTATCTTAAAGTCCCTATTCTCCAGAGATTAATTGCAACCCAATAATAAGGACCATATTGCACTGTGGATCTAGGTTCTGTGGTGTGATACACGCATGCATAATCTCCGAACTAAAACAACAACAGCAAATATCTTGTTTGATTTACCACATGCCAAAACTTAATTGGCATAATTCTATAAGCGTCGATCGAACACGTGGGTCAACACAACTTCGAATATAATTCAGCGCTTTTAAAGCTGTGCCAAATTTAACCACTCATAACTGCAAACAGCCGATTAAACTTGCCTTTTTCTTGGAGTTTCTCCTCCGCGATCTCCGCAGAAGGGCCGGCAGTCATGCCTGGATGTCCAAACGCTGCCATAGTGTTCTTGGAAGCAGCGACCAACTGTTTCTGAAATTTCGACGACAAGCAACATGAAATACGACACAAACACTGCTATGTTTGACTCTAAACACAAAGTTATCTCTAAGAGATCCAATTACCTTTGGCGGTTTTCAATACCTAGCACAGAATTTACGTTTAGAACTTCAACGTCTGCAAAACGTGGACGTCGACCGCCATTTTTTTTACGTCGCCCTGCAAAACTTCCCGTGAGCCCCCGTGCGTTGCCTCACTTTCAATCTCGACCCAGTCTCCCTCATTTTCAAGTTAGTCCTGGTTATGTTACCCTGGGCCCAGTTTTTCAAAGCACGATTAGGCTAATCCTGGATTAGATGTAAACTTTCTTGTCATTTATAAGCTTAAAAAACGTGAAAGTTTTGTCCACAACGACTTTCTTGATAACGTTGTAAGCTGGAACAAGCTTTTTAATCCCTCTTCGAACAAAATCCTGCAGTATATTGACAGAGAGGTCGAGAGAAAGAATTTCGTTAATCCTGGATTAGCGTAATCGACTTTCGAAAAACCGGGCCCTGAGTTTCAGGCTTTTTTCTGGGGAGTTGCGATATAGGGCAAGAGAGAGAGGAAAAAAGCGTAATTTTCATTTCTCTCCTCTCTCCCCAGTCTATTAGGCCGAGCAAAAAATTAGCCGAAAATTAGCCTGAAACTCAGGTTAGGTTTATGTCGAATTTGGCGATTCATAAAAAACTCGCTAAATTTAAAACTTGACAATTTCAATATTTGCTTAACTGTATTCTATAAATAAAAAGTAGACAACACACGTTCGGTGACAAATATACATGAAAATCACTGAGTTAATTTGATTTTTTCCTTTGAAAGGTGGTCTACTTGCAGGGTAGTTCCTGTGCAACAATGTAAGCAGAAGAGCGAAGGTATTAAGACCATCAAAATTTCACCATGAATTTTCCTTCTGCTCCGGCGATTTTGCTGAAACTTGGTTAAGGTATGTATTCTGTTAATGTAAGCTGATTCCAGGAGTTTAACAAAAATATACCAGCAAAATTTTTCACTGGGTGCGATTTTGTTCAAAAGTACTGTCCACTTAAGCTATAATATCACTGAAAATATTTTTCCCCAATTAAATCGAATTCAATAAAATAATTGCTGAATGATTGCTGCAACGTTCCTCAAAATTTTATAGGAATCGCATAAAAGACAAAAAAGGTTATGATCCAAAGTTTGTCATGGACGAGTGCGCCAGATGAAACTCCGGAGTGACTTTAAAATTCGCACCAAGTGCGCTATTGTTGCAGAAATTGCGCTTCGTGCATCTGAGCGTTTGATCGACAGCATATTATATCTACTCGGGGACAAAGAGTATTACCAGAGCAATAACTTTCAACTCATCACAGCTCATCAGCTCTGACGCACTGTAAATGCTCTAAAGCCGCGTTCACATCTAGTTCTCTTTAGAGCCGGTTTTCTCGTGCACGTCAGTGTCTTCTTTCTCTACTAATTTTGGTGTTCGGGACAGAATAAATGTGGGGGGAGGGGAGGGGGCATATTTTAAAACTTGACCTTGCAGGGAGGGGGGCTTATTTCAAAAATGGACCTTGTAGAGGGGGTCTTATTAGAGCATCTACGGTAGTGTACTATTACGCAAGGCCCTACATAAACCCGCACTGTAAGTACATGTCGCAAATAACAATAGTATTGTGGGCGATGGCAGCCGTTACACTCGACATCAAACTCGGAGTGAAACAATTATTTAATAAATATAGTAAATTTGTACGTTTTTCATTCGGACCAATGAGCTTGAAAGCTGAGGTTGAAATATTTCATTCTTCCAATCTACTCTACAAACCTCAGACCCTAAAACTGCATCTGTGAGTTCTTACAAACTTCCAGTTTGATAAATAATCGTCTATTTTAGTCCTGTTTAAAACGAATGGACCTCTAAACCGAGTCAGCCGCATTCACAAAAATTGTGTACGAACGAAAGCATTCGTGAAAGTGTGACTTACATTTACTGTCTTGCGCAAAACAGTGTCATTGTTGCGATGCGTAAGCCACCTACTCACGGAACAGTTTCGTCAGCACGCAAGTATTGTAAATGTCGGAGTCCAGTTTTCTAAACTATTAAAGTAGTTTAGGAATCGTAGCACCAGAAAAAACGTCCGTTGTCGTTGGACTTGTTCACTTTCACTGCGTACTCTGTCTTCTACTGGGACTGCTAGGCCAGTTCCAACGTTTGCCAAATGTAAGGTTCGACTTCCTTCTCGTTCGGCTCGACTCTCGTTGCTGTTGTTCTTTCGCCGCTGTTTTCATTTGCTGTTTAACCTGGTCATCTATCAATGACGTCACGTCAATCTGTCGATAAACAATCACAGAATTAAAATAGTTGAAAAACTGTCACTTAAACACAAAACTGTTTTTTTAAAAAAAGCAAAAACCCAAGCAGTCTTATGGCCCTCTTTGTGCGCCCAGTGACTGACGGTGGCCATCTTCGTATCATACAAAAAATAACGGATCTCATGTTTTTTTTTCTACGTTTTATCGGGAAATAAATCAGCACAAACTCAGAAAGTGTATTGAATACGGCAAGCAGCGACAGTCAGATCGATCAGTCATAACGAGGGCGCCTCAAGAAAGTCAAGCTCTGGATGTAAATAACGGTGAAAGGGTCTCTTTAACGGCACATCTCAATTTCCCTATTTTCGGCCGACGTCGGTTTGGCAAAGCGTGACCAACTACTACAAAAACGTGGATCTTCCGTCCGTTCTTACATTACCAAAAAATAATAATAACCGTCGTCCACAAGCTGTTTACGGCTTTCATCTCGGCGTAAGGTTGTCTGTAAAATGCTTAGAAGGCGACTTCACAAAAGATATAAAATAACGAACCACACGTAAACATATATGTTGCTTGATGTATATGCATGTGTTAAAAATAAGTGTTTTGTCTCCCGTCGATCTGTAGCTGCGATAGAACTTGTCCATAAAACAAGATATCGATTCGTAACATGGACTGGGCCCGGTTTTTCAAAGCACGATTACGCTAATCCTGGATTAAGTCTAAACTTTCTTGTCATTTTTTAGCCTGAAAACGTGAAAGTTTTGTCCACAACGACTTTCTTGATAACGTTTTAAGCTGGAACAAGCTTTCTAATCCATCTTCGAACAAAACCCTGCAGTTTATTGGGAGAGAGGTCGAGAGAAAGAATTTCGTTAATCTTGGATTAGCTTAATCGACTTTCGAAAAACCGGGCGCTGTTCTTTACAAGCAACAAACGGAAATCCTGCTAGCGTGCAGACGTAGCCTAAAGTAAACCTGGCTGTAAGTACGACAAAACATGTGAATTTACGATACGGTGGCAGGATTTCAGCGGCAACGCTGCTTTCTTTCGCTTCCCGAAACGCTCGTCCATTTTTCAAAGGGATGAAATCCTTTCACTGACACGAGTTTAGTCAACTAAATTGAACATCGGAAAAAAATCATCAATTTCCAACTTCAACATTGAATTGTACTTTCCAATCTATATGCTGCAGTCAAATGGCCAACGCACGTCTACTGTGAAATCTATCTTGAAAAAGGAATTTGGAACCCTTTGAGGCACTGCAGCACTTGCCTACCACTGGCAGCTTTAGGCCCTATTTACATGGAAAGAGGGTGACCCTCCTAGAAGGGACACCCTCCTAGAGGGGTCACCCTTCTCTACTGAAATTCCTTGTTCAGTTTTACATGACAGGTAAGGTCACCCTAGGAGGAGGGTTACCCTATCTATTTACAAGGGTAACTCTCCCAGCAGGGATAACTTTTGGCCATGTAAACGCTCGAGGTAGGGTTACCCTCTTAAGGGGGCTAAGTTTAGCGGTGCTAGGTTACTATCTAAAACCTCGTGACCGCGCGATGCCTTTCAGACCCTTGGCGAAATAGCCTTAGGGATAGCGCTTGGCATGTAAGGGTGGGGGGGGGGGGGGGGTGGCTATCTTTTGACCCTTCTAGGAGGGTCACCCTCCTTCCATGTAAACAAGGCCTTAATCATTCTTTCAATTCCAATGGTTCTTGATTAAGTTGAATGACTGCATGAGGTCTGGCTTACCTGCCATTGTTCTAACTGTTCAAAGAGCTCAAGCTTTTGGTGAATGGCCTCCATTAGTTGTTGTCCTAATCTTTCTTTGTCCTCTTTAAGTATGTTTAATTCCTTGCATGTCAACTCTTCCCTGCAACAGATAAGACAGTAAACCGTTGTTTGCCAATAAGCCACTTTTACAGTCATGCGCAGTTCGTGAAGCGCAGATGTTCTGGCGGGTCACCTGACGATAAAACTTGGCGGGCAGAGTGGATAATTTGTTCTATGATTTTAATGCAATTATAAAGACACAAAACCAAGCTCAGCAGAGAGGTGTTCTTCAGAGACACTCGTTTATGTGGGGAGTAAACTGAAGCGCTATTTGCTACTGCACATGGTTGTGAAAGTGGCTTATAGAGGGGAACAAATGAGGCAGGATAGACGGAATAAGTCTGCAACAAAGTTTTTTTTTGTTTTACTGTCGTGTTGGAAGAATTTTGTTTATTTTTATTGCCGTGTTGGAAGAGTTTAATTTTGCAAATTGGATTCTTTTTGCGTTTCGCGAGAAGAATTTTTCGTAAATTTGGATTTCAGATTTTACTGTTGGGAACAAATTTTCGCGGATCTCAGGCAAGTTTCTGTCCGGTATTTCACGTTCGGCACTGGTACATGGTAACAAGGGGTTTTATTTTTTCTTAACATCTTGTTTATTGATCTCTAATTAACAAAATGTCACAATTCGTCCATTACAACTCAAAGCTACAGTATACGGTAGGTGGGTTGGCCTGGAAAACTTGTAACGTATAGTGCTGGACGAATTAATAAATAAGTTAAGTAAATTTTCGCGGACTCTTTTTTCGCGGGAGTTTAATTTCGCGAATCGTCGGAAATCCGCGAAATTAAACTCCCGCGAAAATTTCATGCCACACGGTTCATGTAAATATATACTGGATTGTCTGTATTCAACAAACCTTTTGATAGCTTCTTCTCGATCCTGTACTGCTTGCTTGTACAGAATGTCGTGTGCCAACTGAGGACCACATTGCCCAAGGGCCAATTGTTCTCTCTGGTCCTTGAGGAGTTGGATATGCTCCAACTGCTCTTGTATCTGTAAAACGATAAAATTTCAACACAACAAGAAAAAAAACCCTACTGGCCGGAATTACCAAGTTTCTTTCTTTTCTTTTTTTTTTTTTTTTTTTTTTTTAGTTTGATAGTTTTATTTCAAATTTTTTTATTAATATGCATAGTTGTCAATAATTATCTGTGATATATGCTACTTTAAACATATAGTATACACACAAATAATATATATGAGCAGAAAAACAACAGTATAACAGACAATACGAAAAACAAAACTAATGTGCAAAACATAAAATTTGAGTTTTCGCACTTCCTAACGCTTATTTTCTTCCATTTTAAAATTTTCTTAAAAAAAGTAAATAAATAAAAATGGAATTACCAAGTTGATGCAAAACTAAAAATGCTGACAATAAAGTTAATTTAAAATAAATTTTGAGTTCCCCTCTTCCAGGCTGCATACACCTCTCAAAAATTAATAGGATGAAATACAATGAAGGGAGAAAATATAAAGACATTACCTTCTCTTGTAGTTGAGATATTTCTGATTGCTTGTGCTGAATGACAGCATCGGCAGATTCAAGGTCTTCTCTTAGACTTTCCAGTTGTTTCAGCTCTTCTTCTAACTTTTGAACCTGAAAGTGATGTGAAGAAAAACAGGGTTGCTCAAGGTTGGTAATATTCATCATTAGAATAATAAAAACTATTCTAACTAACTGTCTTTAGATATACTCGATTCTGCTGAGATAATTCTCATCTCCACAAAAAAATGAAAAAAAAAAAAAAAAAAAAAAAAAAAAAGAAAGAGAGAAAGAAAGAAAAAACCTCCAAAAAATACAACATAAATATAAAGTTGTTGTCTGAGTGTGTATACCTGATTGAGAAGTTCTTCTACAGAAGGTACATCCACAACTGCGTTGTTCTAAAAACACAATGAAACAAAATCAAACAGGGGTTGGTTGGGTCACATTATTATTTTTTCTTTATTACAATAATAACCTTATTGCTTAACTTAAATGCTGGTATTTGGCCTTTTTGCCTTCAACAAAGGCTTTTTGCCTGGCTCTGATCTCTTGCTGAAAACCAGCTTTATACCAATTGCAATAAACTTCTACAGGTAGAACAGGATTGTTGCAAGTTCATGTCAAGGCTGTGTAGTTTGGAAGTGATTAATATATATGTCCTGTCCCCTCCATGTACAGTTGCAATTCATACCTACCATTATCAGAGCCACATTATCAGACATTTTACCAGAGTCTGCATGCCCATTTTTCTACTGTCTGTTGTTATAGATACAATGAGACACACAAGACATATTACCTTATTACGTGTCCCTGCTGAATCTTCTAGTATTTCTCTTAATCTTCGAATGAGTGATGTCAGACAGCCAGGTTTAAATTCCTTGTCAGGATCTAAGGCTTCCACACTGAAAACATCAATGCCCTCACAAAAGGACTGGAATACCTCATACAGCACTTGGATCTCTTTGTGGGCCTCAAAAATTTCCTTTTTCAACTAAAACAAAAAACAAAACAAAACAAAACAAAAAAATAGAAACGAAAAATTACATATCTGCTTTAGAAACATTTACTGTGCATACCATAATGCTCTAATATGCCCCACCCCCTCTACAAAGTAAATTTCAAACAAACAGGGGATTATTAGAGCATTTACAGTAAATATTATTGCTGTCTTATCTATAATATGAGAGTGGAAATTACATACCATTGTGAAAGAAACTTAATATATTCACAAGGTATGCAGGAGCCTTAGGACAGGGAGGGGAGGTAGTCTGGTGTACTAAAGTGGAAGGAGGGAGGGGAGGGGGGTAACAATAAAGGGGGTGAACTAATCATCCAGCCTCTTGCCCTATAGCCAACCCAATGTTTATATCTAAAAATGTGTAAAAATAAATGAAGGCTAAATTTTGGTTCCCGAAAATTGTGAGAAAAATATTACATAAGGTAGTAGCACTTTTTGGTGAGATAAAAAAAAATCAATTCTCAAATGGATGAAAATAGTTGATCTTCGGGGTGAAGATGGTAAATTGAAGTCAGTTACAGCATGCAAGGGACTGGGTGGTCAAAAGGAACCCAAATTAATTTTACAGACTGCAAGGGGCAGAGTATAGAGCCCTGGCCAAACGAGATGCAAGTCAACACAAGTTAATGCAAGTTCAAAACTTGCACTGACTGCAAAAGGATATGCCAAACAAGACACAAGTCGATGCAAGCTCATGCAAGTTTTGTAATTTTTTTTTTCTTCTTTTTATGATGTCTTGCTTGAGCTTGACCTTATGTGTAAGCTTTTACTTTTGATATTTTCAGACCTGCCTTTGCTCTGGGGCTCTTCGCTGTTTTAGGTGATAAAGCTTGAGTTGACTTGCTTAAAAATGTGAACATCTTCAAATTCAATGCAAGTCAATGCAAGTCGATACAAGTCTGCGCAAGTGCAAGGGTGGCCAAACAAAACGCAAGTCTGTGTAAGTTTGAAAACTTGCATCAACTTGCATCTCATCAGTGGACCATGCTGTGATTTGATGCATCAGGTCTATGTACAGCACAGTACAATATGGTAGGGTGCACAAAATATAATACCTTACTACTAAGCACTTCCTCTTCCTTTAGTTGCATGTAAACATTGCCTTTTGTCATGACCGGTCCATCCGTCTCATCTTCACCATCAAATTCAGAGTCAATGCTGAGATGGTTGTCATCTCCAAAGCTGCTGTGCTTTCTTAGTCTTTTGTTGGAGTTTGCTGTTGGTCTTATTGACGGAGAAGATGTCATGGGTTTGGGGGAGCCATGGAGATTGGAAATGCTTGCCTTGCGTGCATGTAACACATCACCATCAGCCATGGACAAGGACAGGTCAGATAACTCAGAGAATAAAGATGTCTGTTCCACTGAAGCCTGTTGAGAATGGAACAGTAAACAAAAGGAAACAAACAAACAAACAAACAAATAAACAAACAAAAAAAGCCTTGGGTTTCAATGAGTGTTAGTGTTTAAGCCTGGAGACCTGAGGATTGGGTACTTTATTACTTCGGGCAGAATGTCCCTATATATAGGAAATATATGGGACAAAGTATACCCCCCTCCCCCTGGAGAAGTATGGTACAGTTGAGACACTAGACAACAGGAGATATAATATGACACCTATGAATGGATTGCTTACTCGTCTTCTGTTTTCAGTCCTATGAATTTGAAATATATTACTATCAATACACTGTATTAAGTGTTTAGAATAATGGAGTTAAGCAGCTGATAACCCAGTGGAGAGTAAAGTAAACAACAACAACAACAACAACAACAATAACAACAACAGAAACCAGGTACTAAAGATAAAAATGCATCTAACCATGGAAAAACAGGGATATAGTTGAACCAAACTCTCATACCTGCATCTTGAGCTCATCAATTTGCTCTTGCAAAAAGGAGTTCAGGTGTTTTGATTCATTGAGTTCTTCCTCAGTACCAGCAAGCTGTCAAAGTTGTACATAAAATGCATTAAGATAACACTAATGATTTACTAGAGTGCTTTAAAATTGCAAATGGTTTAAACCCAGGAGTGTAAACAGCAGTTTATATGTGGCTATGGTTGTCCTGGTTAGGTCTCCAGGAAGACTGTTGTTGCATGGTGACTGACATTTTTGAAATTTCCCTATCATCATGCATTTTTGTGTCTACGTATATGGGCAGCTGGAATAAGACACTATCAAAATGTTACAATCTAATGACTGTTAATTACAAATAAGTTACTTAGTCTTGTCAACAAGAGATCAATCAATATATATTAATAACTGCATGCTCATATAGCCAACAAATTATATGGTGTAATGGTAAACCTAACTCGAAAGAGAACAAGATTGGCTGCATTTGGTGTGGAGAAATACGTATAACTTGGATTGACCAAGGGTTGATGTGTGAAAAAGCTGGACACTGTAAAAGAATTTGAAGCTGAGCCCTCATCTGAGCAAAAATTTTCTGTGATGTAGCCATGATCATAACTGCTCTGATTTAGCCACAAATGTAACAAATCAAATGCTGACTATAAAATTTAAAAAATATTTGATAAATGCAAATTATGATTTCATAACAAGACCTTACCTGACTTTTACTGCTTGTCAATTGGCTTGTCAACTTGTCATTCTCTTCTCTCAGTTGCTTAATGTCTTTGGTCAGAGTATCTTTGGTGGTCATAAGATCCTCAATTGACTGGGACAGGCAGGAACGTTCCTCCTCCAAATAACTGACCTGTGAGCACATTCACATATTAGATGAAAGTGCTTGTTTACTCTTTCACTCCTGAGCTCAAAATACAAATTCTCCTAATCATTCAAGAAGTAAATGCATGAGTGATATAGGGAGAATTGATAGGCAAATCAGCTTTCATCTGGTTGAACTTAATTTTTATTATAGACACGAGTGTTTTACTGGAAAATATACCGTGCATAAAATCCACATGAAACTACATCCGGGACCCGAGTGGCATATTTTCTATATCCTCACTAGTGAGGATATCGTTGGAATTATTTCCCACTTTTGCACGGTTGTTTGTGCAATTATTTCTCGTAAAACACTCATGCCTAAAATAAAAAGAAAATTACACGGTGGCTTGAAGATATGGATTTTATTTGCTCTTGGTAAAGACAATTATATTTTACTCACTCGTGAAGCGCTCGTTCGTAAAATATTGTTTTTACCACTCAAAAATAAAATTCATATCTTCGCGCTGCCGTGTAATATCCTCTATAAACTTGGAAAGCTTGAAGCAAACTCCCTTTTCCCTGGGTTTGCCCCAAACTTCTTAACTAACAAAAACAAACTAATTTATCAATCCCTTGAGGACAATACCCACTTACTACATGAGCAAAGTTTTCAATATAAATGAGTCAAACACCACTATTTCAAAGTCCCAAGGGACATGAAAAAAAAGTTTGAAATAGCAGAGTTTCGAAATATATATATAGAGGATATTACACAGTGGTGCGAAGATATGAAAGTTTATTTTCAAGTGGTAAAAATATTGTTTTTACCACGAGAAAATAAAATCCATATCTTCAAGCCGCCGTGTAATTTTCTTTTTATTATGTTCTACGAGAAATTGCACAAACAACCGTGCAAAAGCGGGAAATGATGCCAACGTCATATCCTCACTAGTGAGGATATGGAAAATAGGCCACTCGGGTCCCGGATGTAGTTTCGTATGGATTTTACGCATGGTATATTTTCCAGTAAAACACTCGTGTCTATATAATAAAGCCTGATAGTAAATGACTTGAAAATATACCCACAGGGATTCGACTTGACTTCAAAATAACAGGGATTTCGAATTATCTGAGTTCGAAATAGCGAGGTTCGACTGTAATCACTTTTTTTAACCCAAGGTGCCATTACTTAATTGCAATATTTTAATTATCTTTAAAAATGGTCAAAACAAGATATTAATCTCATAAACAATTTTCTGTACATGCACATATAACAGAACATACAGCCATGGCTATCAGGACATAAAATTCTGGCTGTATTAACGGATTGCCATATTAACAGGATTTTCAGGTAAGAAACTCTGTTGGGTGCTAAACCCCTGACCTTGTCATGAAGTTCACTGATTTCCATCCATTGTGCTCGAGTCTCTTCTGCACTCAAAGTCCTTTTCAGTTGACGCTTAAACTTTACAAGCTGCTTCTTGAGTTCATCGTTGGCACATTGCACCTAAATAAAGGAAGAAAGTCTATTTCACCCCAAAATCCAACTCTTTCTAATATACATTAAATTAAACTTAATAAATTAATGCACACTTAGCAGGACCCCGTAAAATACGGTAATCGGAAATACACACTTTAAAGTTAATTAAAATAAATTGTATTTCTGCTTTGGTCATCTACTTTCAATAGATTTAGGGGGGAAAATGGTTCGTCATCCTGCACAATAGCTTTTCGAAGTTAATGTAGTGCATCAAACAGAAATTATTACCATCAAAACACACTGCTTGAAGTACGAAACACACGCAACGATTTCGCAAACGTACCTCAACTCTCTTCGTGTGAACTTGAAGGTGTAAATCAAATAAACAGGGCTGATGTACATTATGTTATTTTATGTTTGCCAATCGGTATTTTACGAGTCTAGACCGATTACTGACTTGCTGGCGACACAATAAAAAATCGCACAGTCACGATAAACACGGCAGGCACAACAACACGTACTCTGAAACTAATTTCGATGATCAAGATCTCATCGACAAATGAGAACACAAATCTTTGTTGTTGTTTGATGAGATGAGAACCAACACAGCGGCTGCCATACACAAGCTGTTCTGTATGAAAAACGACAGAGTCTACTCGTAATAACGGTAGGATGCTGTCGATGTCGGAACGGAAATCGCGAGCGAAATCGAGGTTATCGGAGAAGTTGCGAGGTCGTATTTCAAACAAAAACAGATTTGACATCCGCTGACGCACAGTTAAAACACACATGTTGAAGGTATTTCTGTCATTTCTGTGTTTTTATAAAATACTTCTATAAAATATTTCTTTTTTGTATATTACTACTGTATTTTGAACCTCGAATTTCAACCTCCGTTGAATCAACACGCGACCTTACTCTTGCAAATCTTGTCTAATGGCACCTGACTTACTTTGTGCAAATCCGAATGTAATCTCTCGTTTTCCTCTGCAAGACCAGCAACAGTTTCCCGTTTGTTTTCTTGGTCAGTCTTGGAGGTATTCTTCATGGTTCGGAGCTGTTTCCGCAACAATTGAAGGTCCGCTTGAAGTTCATGTACTCGCGACTCGTAGGAACCTTCTAGTCGTTCTGACTTCAACCTCAGTTCGTGTTTCTCTTGTTCCAGTTTCTGAAAAGCAAGGACCAACAAAAGATATTATGTCGGCTTTATATTCAACTTTGTCAGGCCAACGTGACTGCGCCGAAAGAAACACATACGGGATAAAGCAGTTCGGCAAAACAATTCCCTCGGCCATTAATTCACCTGTTTCCCTGCGGGCTCTAAGTTCAGATTTTCTACGATAACTTACCTCAGTTCTGTGTGAATACTCCTCCGTTAACTGTTCACATTTTAACGACAGCTCCTCGTTTTTTTCCAAGAGTGCCTTTCCAAGTTCCGCTGCCAACATCAAGTCTCTGTCTTTTTGGGCGAGTTGGGTGTACAATTCTTCGACTTCAACATCATCGTCGCCATTCGCCACTTCTGTACCCAATTCTTGATTGAAATTTAGTTCAAAATGACGCGAAGTCTTTTCTGCCGAATCACTTCTTTCATATTCGTTCATGTCAAAGGAATACATTCCCTTCTGTGTAAACTTCATCTGTTCACTATCCGAACCGCCGCCATAGCGATCGTGCGCCACAATATGAAGTAATCGCACCTCCTGGAGCCCGAGAGCCAGTACATTTGCATTTGTTTACCGGCGCCAGGCAATTTACGACACCAGCCGTTAGCGAGGCCCAATGAAGTGCCTTTATTTCTTCATTAATATGCTAAACAGAAGAAGGCACTCCAAAAAGACGTCATAAAAATAGTGTGGACACGAAGCCATGCGGAAATTCGTGCAAAGCGCACGTTTTTATATCCTTTGCTAGAAAAGGGAAACAGTATAATTTTAGCCAGATTGCGTAGCTCGAAACAAGAACTTGAAGGAAGAAAATATTACATTACAAGTTGTTACGATCACCGAGTATAAACCGGAAAAATGTTATATTTAGTTTCACTGATTTTCAAGTCAGAATAGTTTCATCGTGACGTCACACGTTCGCTTTGATTCACGCAAAAACTCCCCCAAACCGAGGCTGCTATTAGCAAACCCTGTGATTGTAAATCTTCGACCGGGACGTCAATAAGGTATTAAAGCAGTTCTAAGAATGCAATGCTTGCGAGTTTTAACAAGTATAAACTCGGGCAAGCAGCACTGGATGGTACAAGACTGTCTTGCTAGGGTCGAAACTGTGACCCAATTTAACTCCCAGTTTCAAATGTCACAAAAATAGCTGTTAAAAACTGTTGCCCCGCTAACACGGCGCTTTTGCTGAAAACCCGACAGTCTTCCTGGGTGTGTTTTCAGAATAGAACATATCTAGTTTATGACCGCATGCAGAATTTATGCTTCGCGTCATTTTTATCAGCAAACATCACAGTACAATGTCCTGTTTACTTAGCCAGCAGATGTGGGAATCATTCACTAAACACGAAATGTATACCGTCAATGAACGCAGTAGAGTGCAATTTTACAAGCTGGAAGCAGGACTGCTATTTAGTGTATTATGACGTATATTGTTAGTCCCACGTGTTCTGAACTAAAATTAGAATTCGTTACATCGCATTAAATCGTGTTTCCCGAGAGTTAAAGGTATCGTCTCAAATTGCACTTCCTCGTTGGTTCATACAGTCATAAGATTATCTGTTTCTGTCCTAAGGGGGTGGGGGTTGGAGAACTGCGCGCCCGCTCTCTGCATGAAAACAAGGAAAAGGTTACATTATCCACTCAAAATGATTGTTTTAATACGGCCGTGTTTTAGAGGTTCAATAGTAAAACACGTTCATGAAATTCGCAAGAATATTTACGAAACTCACACTGTAAGGGCTCCGAGTTCCAAGAGGACTAAATTTACGTATCTCTTTATTCTCTATTATCTAACAAGAACTGACATTTAGGACTCTTCTACTGTTAAACCTTTCACTCCCAAAAATGATCAACTTCAATTTTCTCCTTTAGTTTCTCACCAGGAATATTCCATATAGTAAGGAGAACTTGGCTTTTGATACCCTGCTCAGATGATAGCTGATTAAACTATAAATTCTCACTACATCACTCATACATTTTCCTCTTAAAAGGTTGGGAGAATCTACATTTTGAACTTGGGAGTGAAAGGTTAAGCGTTCCACAAAACTCTCGCTTGGGGAGAGGGGGCACATAACATTTTGTCAGTATATATATACAACCAGTCTGCGTCATTTTTGGCTACAGGTTTAACTTCTTTCTACATGGACGCAGTTACCGGTCTCAAGCTATATTGTGAAACAGCGGCTTCGTCGCTTGTACTGAACGGCTTGTCTCGAGTCTGATGATGAAAACCCAGTATCAACTCTGTGTATTTGGCCGAGTTTCTGGCATTCCACATTGATGCTATCAGCACTGTTTCCCTTCGTCTGTCTCAATTATGTTGTTTTTCCCTCCACTCGGGGACATCACCGCCTTGTTACCTTCTTCAGAGTTTTCCTTCTTGTGACTGGAGGACTCCTCTCGGCTTTCTTTCGCTTCTTCCTCAACTTGTGCCCTATTTTGTTTTGTTTCTTTTTTCCATTTCATCCTGCGGTTCTGAAACCAAGTCTTAACCTAAAATGTGCGCAACAAATCGACCGTCATTTCTCTAGGTTAAGAGTCCACAGTAATTGGCGTCTGCTGTTGTGGCTTCCCCTGCTTAGTGTGTATTATCACCCCTTCCCCCTTTCTCTTTTTAATTTATTTTTAGCTTCTATCTTATATATTCTATATATCTATTTTATATTACTCCTTTTTAGACTTTTGTCTTGTAAATGGCGAAGCTTAATAAATAAATAAATAAATAAATAAATAAATAAATAAATAAATAGCGTTTATTTAGATAAAGGCGCGCTCGATTGGGTCAAATCCAGAAGAAAAATAGCGTTGACCCCAGTTTTTGCGCTCGCCCTACTTTTCGCGCGGCCAAAATCGAAAAAATCGTCGTATGCTCTTCGTAACGCTTGCTGCGCAGGCTCGGTAAAATGCTTTGGTTTGGAGCTGACTTGGGTAAATATGCATCGGCACCTGTTCGAAATGCCAGCGTGAAGGTTTTCAAAACAAGTTCAAACTAAATTTCCCCTGCAACAACCAACACTTTGGGTCATTTTAGCTATTCCTACTCCAGAATATACTCAATCAAACGCGCCCTAAATCTGCACAGCCAGCCAGGAGAGAGTTACGGGTTACAGTAAACTGTAACATACAAACACACATACGAACCCCGCGCGACACATTTGCCTGGGTCTATTCCGGAATAGGAATAGCGATGTTGATGGGTAAAATGCTTTGGTTTGGAGATGACTTTGGGTTAAGATGCATCGGGACCTGTTCGAAATGCCAGCGTAAAGGTTTTCAACACAATTTCGAACAAAATATCTCCCGCAATTAACAAGCAACACTTTGGGTCATTTTAGTTATTCCTATTCCGAAACTAAACTCAATCAAACACGCCCCAATATTTCGCATTTAATTACAAGATGTTTTTCTGCCAACCTGCGTTTCGTTGAGTCCCAAGGTCTGCGCTACTTTGGCGCGATTGGATGTGTCGAGATATTTTTGATCGGAAAATGTTTTCTCCAAAACCCGCAGTTGCAATTCCGTGAACACAGTTCGTGATTTCCGACATCTTCGCCCACTCGGAGTTCTAAGTGTCGGCTTGAGCCGAAAGTAGACTGGGAGCGAGTTTAGCACCTCTGGACTTGGATCTGTGAGAGAAAAGAAAATGTAAGATTGATCCATTTCGATTTTCTCCTCCAGAAATATGTGATACGGTAGGGAGAACTTGGCTTTTGATACCTTTCTAAGATAAAGCTGATTAAACTATCAATTCTCATTACATTACTCATACGTTTTCTTTTTAAAAGGTTGGGAGAATCTGCATTTTGAGCTTGGTAGTGAAAGGATTAAACTACGCAAAGCAGTCATCTTACATATAGTTATACAGACAGGCATAAGAAAATAGAAATAGGAAATATAGGATATTTTCACACGAAAGTCAAAAGATGAATAGCAATCCACTTCCATCCGACTCGTTTGAGGAGAACATTGGTTTCTTTTGACCAAAAGTGCTACTCGCCTACTTTTCTTTTGAATTCTTACGTTATTTTGTGTTGGTAACCAAATTCGGCCAGATCATTTATTACATTTCTAGATGTAAACATAAAGATTGAGATGGCTGAGGGGAGCCCCTTTAACAATGTATACATTTTTCCTTCTTTACGGAACACTATGACCTCTAGTGTTTGGAATCATTGGCGATTGAATTGTATATTTTGCTTCCGTCGCGCTGCGACTATTAAAGGGACCTTTTCAGTCTTTTCAAGGTATTGTTTACATCTGAAAAATCCAAGGCTGAATTTGGTTTCCAACACGAAAGAACATAATTATTCAAAAGAAAAATAGGTTAGTAGCAATTTCAGATCAAAAGCAACTAATCTTCTTCTCAAACAAGACGGATGGAAGTGGATTGCTATTCATCTTTCGACTTTCGGGGGCCCCAAAAATGGCGGAAACAAGGAGTTCGGCGCGCAAAGGACTATGGTTGAGAGGGCCCCCCCACTAGGACAACAGTATGTCACACAGGAAGTGCAATTACTAAGAAACTCAATCAACACAGAACGAGGTACAGGTGTCCAGTAGACTCACATAAAGCTGGAGTAAACAACTTCAAAACATTCCTGTCTCCCGCTGTGCGCGAATCAAACCTTGACACAAAAGGGCAAATCAAAGAATGCGCAACTCCTTTAGCTCCAAATGAGATGAACTGAATCTCCGACGTACCTACTTTACCTACTTTTTATCAAATTAGTGTACCATCTCAAAAAATATATTTCTACAAACTCCATGTTCGAACTGTTTTTTTTTTTTTTTTTTTTTTTTTTTTTTTTGTTTTGTTTTGTTTGTTTGTCACTTTGTGCTCCGTTTTCTTCTGGCCGGCTTCTTGATCTTTTTTCGGAGTTATATTTTTTAGTTTATCTCAAAACGCAGATATGCTTGAGGCTTTTGCATTTGAAATACGAACGTCACTTTGCATGAAATCGTCGTTTTCTGGGTCTTGTTTTTCCTGTCAACAAAATCCAGTTTAGACGAGGATGGTTGCGGCAAACCCTTCTTTCCCCTCAGCTCGTCTCGTGGCGCAGAGATCAAGTTGATAAAATGCGTCAATCTTATAATCTGACAATCACGCACGACATTACCGCCCATTTTAGTGCGTATATTCCCGGGGATATCAATTCACCAAGAAATGATTATCTAATTACAAGTGCTACTATAAGTCTTTGCTCATATCTCAAAATATCACCATTTTTATTGCTCAGCCAATGCGATTGATTTAGCTATAGCAGTCAGCTTTAAGCAAGGATTTCTCAGTTTCTCTGTTCTTTTGATTCCATGGGCCCAGGTTGAATAATATAGTGAATGCAAGGCAGAAGAACACGGCAAAGTTAAGCCGGCATGCCAGCATGGTTTAAACTGACGGATTTACAAAGTCGACTTGATTCCCGCTTGATTCAAACCGCCCAGTCTTTTCATGATTCACGACAAGTTTCGTCACAAAAACTTCAAACCATACAAGAAAAGTAAAGAAATAGAATACATGGAAAAGAAAAACAATTTACTAAGGCGGAAGAGCATGCTCGAATTATCCGGCTAGTACCTGGCACTACCGGTTATCAAGGACTAATTGTCAAAAGTCAGTTGCGTTTGTCAAGACCCCAGAGTTCGATCCAGTTTCCCGCGCCCCTTTTGAAGGAAACGTTTTTACTTTAGTGTTTAGCGTCAAGCGGTACACTAACCTTGATACATGTGAGAGGACGGCTCTGCCTCGCCCTGTCTTGACAGAATAGAGGGCACACCAAATTTAAGCACATCGCTGCTACTAGAACTTGACACAGCCGCGGACAGATGCTCCGAGTAGCTAGCTTGTTTAGGAAGAAGGTAAGGGTGTTGTCGTGGAACCAGAAGATCATCAATAAGAAAAGACGGTCGACCAGGTTGTGTGTTGCGCGGAGGAGGAGCTGTACTTTGTAGATAGGCTGCCGACTGCTGATAAAGGATCATTGGATCTTGCGGGAAAAACATGGTGAAGTTTGTAGGAGAGAGAGAGAAGGCCGCTGTTGCTGCTGCTTTCGGGTCAGGACTGACTGATTTACGGGGCGGATTCGTCTGTTCATATTACTTACACCCTATTGTTCCCTGAACACACAAATGATTGGCACATACAAAAGGCCTGTGTTTGAATGCGAGTTCTCCAGTTATTAAATTAATTCACCAATTGTAAACCGAGAGCACTCCTATCAACAAATCTGTTGAGGGAGATTTGACGCCGAGTTCATCGTGGCTTCGATTTCTGGTTTTAAACTGTTTTGAAATTGTTTTAAGAGCGCGCTTCACATGACATTGTCTGGCTCAGATTCGCGGCAAAGAGGGGCACAGACGCTAAGAGTGGTTTTTGGCTATTTCTACACTATTAGTGCAAATCATAACAAGAATGGTGCCAGTTTGAATCATTATCCTCAAAAAAGGACTTCAATTACCTTTTAATAATGTAAGAAAACAATACGGTCAATAAGGACGCGTGCTATTCTAATATACATTTTAGATGCAAGGACGAAAATTGACAGAAAAGTTTAATTTTGTCGCGTCAAATAAATAAACTAGACGGTTTGAAGTCATTACTTCCACGCATGGATATCATAATCCGCTACAAACGACCATAATCCTTCGACCATTAAGATTAATTCAGTTCAAAGTGGAAAATTAGAAGAAATCTAAAGTGCTGCCTTGTTAAATCAGTTTACTGCAAGGGTAGAGAATTTCTTCTACCGATCAGAGGGGGTTTGTGTAAATATGTTATAGGAAGTGTGATCAGATTGAATGCGCGCTTGGCAGATTATCATATTTTTTAAGATCAAATAACGCCGAAAAGGTAGGATTTTCATTACAGCTAAGGACGTTTTCAAATGATGCCTTGTTTCAAGGACGACCTGTTTGTTCCATGCACATAGCGTTGACATTCTCATTTTGTAAAAGCTTTGTGGCATGTGTGATTCGCAAAATAATCTTTCACAATAGCCCTTCTAAATACGACTAAACTAGGCGTTGTACATTTGCTGACTCTCACTAGAGTTCAATTTTGTAAGTAATCTAATGAAGTTTACTTCCATCACAGCAAGAAATTCGACACCAACAGCGCTCTCAAAAATTCACTTTTACGGGGAAAATATTCAGTTTTATTCATTCCGTTTATGTATAGTTTTGGTTTTAAATTTCACCTATACTCTTTTTAGATTAGTTACCTGAAAAGGAAGTTCTATTTCTTTGAATGAGAATTTGGTAGGCGCCAAACCAGGTTTAGGTCCGACATCCTATGATCTAGAAGCAGGTGTCTTTACGAAAGAGGACTTCTGTGTAAAAAAAAACTATAAACGAGTATATTACTGGTGTACTAAATGAATTAAAGAGGCGTTTCTTGGTCTAAAATCGGTAATGCAAACAAATGAAGAAGTAGGCGGTCAAAGGGTTCATTTAGGACTGACAAATTTGGAGGATCTTGCAGAGTTTTTACATGCAGTCATTGTTTTATCAACAATACTGCATTCGATCTACAAGAACAAAGTGGGACAAGGCGTCAATAGCGATCTCAAACCAAGCCTATTTCCTTGCTCTCTGTACTTTACTGTATTGTTTCGTAGTTTCTCGACGATTGATATAGACTGTTTCGGAAGGTTTTTGACTATTTGTTATAAAAGCGGAGAATAAACCTGATCGGACCACAAATGTACCTTTGATTTATACGTGTGGTAAAGAGTTAAAGTTTTCCCCTAAACTTAGGATGCAATAATGTAAAACGGACTGAGGTAGGACTGATCATAAACAGAAGACAAAAGAACTTTGAAAACACGGGCTTTTCTCTTAATTAGGTTTGTCTTCTAGCAAGGAAGCTCTTGCTCGGCTTGCCGGAACTGCACATTCAAACACACTTTTGTTCCACGGTACTGTTATCCAAACGAACGACTACAGCTATACACGCGGGGCTATTTTTGTTCAAAGGTAAACTTCAAAGTGCACCAGAAAATCTAAAGACTATGGCATAATTAATTACCACGACGTTAAAATTACTTATTGATCAACTTCGAGAAAAATCCATTCCATTTTTTCGTCTGTTCAAACACTGTTAAAAAAATAACTGAGATTGCACAAAGCAAGGAAAGCAAGTATATATAAACAATTTCTAACTATAAATGAGTTTCTCGCGGTTAACCCTTAACCCACACAAAGACATGCCACATTGAGGAATAGAAATTAATTAGACATGTTGGCCAACATGCGTTTACAACTTCGCACCCCAGGAAGTCTGCGGAGTTAGCAAAACGCCCGCACTAATGAAGGCGGTATATTAAATCTGCGGCAGCAAAGCGATTCATCTTTACAGAGTTATTTGTATGATAATAGTCACAGTTAAACCGAAGTTTATCTCTTCCGGTCCGACAGAGGATATATTCTGTTCAGGTTCAATGGCATAAAAGAAAAGGGGTTTGTAATTTCCCTCTAACAAACATAACATTTACCTAGTGGGTCTTAATTTTGTTTTTGATCTCTTAATTCATTTAGTTCGTGCTCACGGTTGATTTTAGATCTTTTTTGATTAAAACTGGAAATAAAATCTCTTGTTGATAAGGAGAAATTACAATTACAAAGAGAAGGAACGCTCAAGCGAGGCCTGCCAGAACCATTGGCTCAACTAGAAACATCTGAACTATATTTTTGATGTGTCTAATTGAACCAGAAATCTCCTAAAAAATAATGCTTAGACCGCTCAGCCCCCATTTGACATTAAAGATGTAATCTCATTTATGAAGCGGCAAAGACGTAATAAACACCCATCAGATAAGAATGTTTCAATTCAGTGACGGCTGGTTATGTCCATAACCAAGGAATCAGTCTCATCTTGATCACAGTTTCACGAGCAAGTTGAAACTCGTGATTTGCGTGGGCTGGCCAGATGTCAAACTTCCTGTCTTTGTCAGCCAATTAACATCAGCCGGAAGAGCTCGACTCACGAAACAATCACTTGCACGCTCTGTTGCAAAATGATGATAACTCGCCTGTTGAATTGCAGCGATCAGATCGGAAAGAAATTCATGAGACTCTAACTTTGTACTGATCTCGCATTGCGTCAAGCACAGAGTTCAAGTCCGCTGTGCGACTTCTCACATATTGCGGGCGCCGCCGTGTTTCTGGGAGTTTTGTTTTTCGCTCAAGGAGCTTTGTCGATTACTAAATGAATATGTAATGTATAATATATAATAAAACGGGGAATAAACGAAGGAACGTAACGAAAAGAGCAAAAATAAGAAATAGTAAGAAGTATCCGATACTACAAAATATTCCCTGAGCCGTAACAAACTGTAAACGCCGCACTGAGTTTCACTCAGTTCAATTCACTTTTATCCACAATTGACCCTTTCAAAAGATTTTCACTCTCAACCAGATAATTTGCCCAGAAATACTCGAATGAGTGAGCAAACGTCTGGCAAATATCATTTCATGGATATTTTGAGATGTTATTTTGGAGTGTTGTCCCATTTCGGGTCACGTGACACGCTAACCGAGAGGGTCAATAGCAGCATCAGTATAACGTAATAAGCAATGCTGTGACACTAAAACATGTAATAGAGCGGTTTTCGGATGACTTTCGAAAGTAATTGTGTGATTGCTTCGCTTTCGGATTGGTCCACACGAGTTTGTCAGCATGCTCAGCCAATCAGGAACAAAACCAAAACCAAACACTTCTCACGTAAGCGATGGCGTGTACTCGCACTGCTGACTGGAAAGTAAAACCAAACGCAAGACCAAACGCAAATTACTTTGGCTTCCAATTGGCTGAACTGTTTTCTCTCAGTCTCTGTGATTGGCCTGTGTGATTACTTTGGTTTTGGTTTTCGACAGTCATCCGAAAACGGCTCTATGCCTTGCTGAAAAACTAACTGTGTGCGAAGACTGGTGCACGCCAAGGCAACCTTGCACCGCGTTATGACGTTTGTTTTAAACATTTATCACCATCTCAAGTCACCTGCCACTAAAGAAAGATAAATTGAGAGAAGTACAAAGACATCTCATAAACTATTTGGCAGGATCAGCAGAGAATGAGGACATTTTTGAAGAGGGGACGGGGGTGTGGGGATGATGATTTTTTTGTGCAGCTATGAAGGGGCGGCTTTCTTTTTTTTCGGCAGCAATCTAGGGAAGGGTATGAAAAAGTTTTGTAAAAAATGAATTGCGCCAGCCCTCCCCCATTTAATAAATGGTCAGTTTCTTACTAGCTACTCTATTTTGTTTGGCTCTGAAAGAATGAATGATTTGGCTCATTTGACGGATTACCTTACTTGCAGAATATGCGCACTATGTTCACTCCTCTCTCTCTCTCCAGCAGACACTTTTTGTGTCTCAGTTCGTCTGCCCATATTAGTGAAGCTTCACGAATGTTCCGTTCACAATAAAAGCTTTTCCGCGGAAATTTATGCGGGAGACCTTGTCTGATTATTTCATCTTCCATTACCAGCTATTTTCATTGCCAAGTCACTGCAAAAACATTAAAAAACAAAACAAAAATACAGTAAACATCACAGAGTCAGTAAAACGGACCATATTATAAAAAGGGGGTAGGGGGTAGGAAAGGGCCGTGCCATAATATCAATAGATGATTAATAATAATAATAATAATAATAATAATAATAATAATAATAACGAAATAGAAAATGATACATAGGCGCGCGGAGATATGAAATTTATCTTCGAGGGTTCAGTCTCGATATCTCACGAGTGAGTGAAGCGAAGACGAACACTCGAAGATCAATTTCATATCTCCAAGCGTCCATGTATTATTCTGTTTATTTCATAAAGTTTGGTGTGATACAGAGATTTCCGCCACTAAGAATGCGAAAACATCCAAGATCACTGCTTGGCTGATAAGTATTGATTAACGTGTGTTCAGATACGAAATTTCTCAGTGGCGGAACTCTCTGCATCACACCAGAGTTTATGTAACAAAGATGATAAAACTCTCACACCCGATAGCCCACAATTCCCCGTCCTCTTTTATATGGGAATCCCCCCCCCCCCCCCCCCCCCCCCCCCACCTGCCGTCATCCCCTGGGCAGCGGTAAACTTTCAAACAAAGCGTACTCTTCATGATACTCAACATGAAGTATCTGCTGAGCAAGATGGCGACGTTTGTAGAGTCTTTGATGTCGTGTGTTTCTAAGTATTTCATTCTTATAACAGGCGTGATCGCCATAGCTGCATTTTACATATTATCCACAACAACACAAGCATTTGGTGGCAAGAATCAAGAATCCAAGATGGACAGAAACTCGTGTTCTTCGCCAACTTGTTTGCGCTGCTCTCGTCGTGGGTGCAAGAAAGAGGAACTCCTGATGAAGTTACAGGACTTTGAATGCACAAGGAATGCTGGCGAAGGGGATTTGGCGCGTCTTCATGAAGTTATAGAGAGTAACGCGACCCCAATCACTGCCCAGCAACCAAGTGTATTTTATCTGTACAAACTAACGCCACAAGTAGCTTGGCATGATAGCTTGTATAAATCCGAACTCGAACTTCTAACTTCACCAGAAAACTTTCAAGTGATTAAATCAGAATTTCTTGATTTGTACACGCATCACAGTGAATGTTGGACAAGAAACTCGGTTCCAAGTGGAACCTGGCATATTTCTCATTTGTATAACCAAGGAAAGAAGATAGGTAAGAACTGTGCCATATGTCCCACGACAACAAAGATCCTAGAAAGCGTCGTGCCATTTGTGCGAGGATGTGCTTTTGGCAATGCTATCTTTTCAGTAATGGAGGCAGGGACGCATATAACAGCCCATTATGGGCCTACAAACTGTCGACTTCGCTGTCATTTACCACTTGTGGTCCCAGAGGGCTGTAGTCTTAAGGTGCATACAGACCAAAGGGCCTGGAAAGAAGGGCAAGCCCTGATTTTTGATGATTCATTTCTACATGAGGCTTGGCACAGAGGAACTCATGGCTACAGGGCTGTGCTGATGTTGGACTTATGGCACCCAGGCTTAAGTGAGATTGAGAGAGATGCCCTGAGAAGTCTCTTTCCACTGTTAGGGTAGCCAGACAGATGCATGGATAGGGACAAAAAAAAAAAAAAAAAAAAAAAAAAAAAAAAAAAAATCCATTTGCCTAATGTCCTGGGCCCAGTTGTTCAAAGTTCCATCAAGCTACTAACAATAGAAAGTTTCAGAATTTCTGATTGCCCAGACCTGACTTTACCTGCCTGACCAAAAATTTTGGTTGCCCTGGGCATAGTGAGCAACTGTTAATATCCAGCACTGGTGATGCATGGTCACTAAGTAAACAAGAAACTCATTTTGTAACTGTTTTTATGTGTGAAAGGTCATGTGGCAACACTTAAATCTGAAAAAGTATTGTAAAGCAGTATTAATCACACATGCCAGTGTCTACAGAAATCTAATGCAACATGACACTCCCCCCCCCCCTGCATCATAAAGTGTGATCATCATGTCATCTCTCACACTCTTTCACTCCTTGCATGGCTCTCTAGGCTACAGGGGGGGGGGGGGGGCACTCCCTTAAGTTAAGTATGGGGGTGTTCCAGAGAGTTCCTGTGACCCTGACCCAGAGTAAAGAAAGGCAATTTTGCCAGACAAAATGGTAAAAATAGATATCTTGTTCCAGATGAGAGGTGACTCTACAAATTGGAAACAGAGTGCTTGAATAAACATGTGGCTTAGCATGATTTAAAGCAACAGTTCAGAGCTGTTTTGCAGTGACAGACTGAACTATAAATCATCAAGTCTTCTGGTGGAAAAATGTCCTTTCATCAAATTCTTTTAACCAAACTTCCAGAACAAGATTTCAAGATATAAAGCTAACTTTATGTGTGTCAATAATATTATTCTAGGACAAAATTTGTGTAGTCCAGATATGATTTTGTCTAAATTCCAGTGTAAAATTGTGCTAATTTATGTTCAACGAATTTCTATTTTTGCTACTAATGTTGGTCTAATCATGAAAACCAGGGCCCGGTTTTTCAAAGCATGATTAGGCTAATCCTGGATTAGGTCTAAACTTTCTTGTCATTTTTTAGCCTGAGTGAAAGTTTCGTCCACAACGACTTTCTTGATAACATTTTAAGCTGGAACAAGCTTTCTAATCCATCTTTGAACAAAACCCAGCAGTTTATTGGCAGAGAGGTTGAGAGAAAGAATTTCGTTAATCCTGGATTAGCTTAATCGACTTTCGAAAAACTGGGCCCAGCCTTCTATCATAAGCTTTCCAAAAAGGTATGCCTTTCCATGTTTCTGTAAATATTCAATGTACTGTGAATTTCCTGGAAAATATTGTCTACCATTTTGCTTTTCAAGGGTAGCCAGACATCATACTTAAGGAACCCATTGTCTTTTTATCAAATTTCAGCCAAACTTTCAGAAAAAGATGTGTAGATAATAAGCTAACTTTATGTAAATCAATTTTTCCATGACAATCTTGTTCAGAGGTGACTTTGGCAAATCTCACAAGTAAAATTCGGATAAGTTATGCAAGATAAAAACTAATTTATGTCATTAATGCAGATCCAGTAACAAAAAATTCCATCCTATCATAAAGTATATCTATGCCTTTTCATGTTCCTGTAAGTATTCAGTTCATGATTATTTTTCTTCAAAATTGCACAATCATTGGAGCGAGGAGGGAGGGAGAGGAAGAGAAGAAAACTTTCTCGTTCTCTCCCTCCCCCTTCCCCTGGGAGCGTGTTGCGCAGTCCTAAAAACCCTTTCCCCCCTCAGCGCCCTTTTTGCGCTCGCCCCAATTTTCGCGCGGTCAAAAATTCTTTGTAGGCTGGAAACTCTTTCTGCGCAACGCGGTCGCCCCTCTTGGAATTGTTTACTCTCTCTGTCCAACTGGCGTCGTCTCAAAGTTTAATGGAGAGACTGACGAAAGAGATAGAGTGTTCTGTTTGTCTGGAGATCTACACCGATCCAAAAACTCTACCGTGTCTTCACACGTTTTGTCTGCACTGTCTCAACCGGCTGGCAGAAAAACGTGTAAACCAAGAACCCATCGCGTGTCCGGATTGTAGAACGGAAATCGCTCTAGAGGAGGGAGGCAACTTCAACACTTTTCCTTCATCGTTTTATCTGAATCGTCTCCGGGACATCGTGTCAACTCAAGATGAAGGTCACCAAGTGCTGTGCAACAACTGCGACAAGTCTACAGCTACCACGTTTTGTTTCAACTGCGAGTGTTTCATTTGTGACGAGTGTCGAGAATTACATTCCCGAATCAAGATCTGGAAAGGTCATCGTCTGACTGCTTTATCACAGGTTGAAGACACCGACGTTCAGGAGATCCTCGGCAGACCTCAGCTTTGTGAAGAACCGCGCCACACCACTGAGGTTTTAGAGTTTTTCTGCGAAACTTGTCAACGGTGTATTTGTCAGAAGTGCGCCATTATTACCCACAAGAACCACGAGCTCGTTCATGTCGACGATGCTGCCGATCAAGCGAAGCTACGCTTAAAAGAAAGCAAGAAGAAAGTTCAAGCCGGAGTTCTCATTTGCGAAGAAAGACTAAAGAAAGACCAGAATGCGCATAGAGAACTCGAAGAACAAATCGCTGCCGCTGAACTTTCCGCCCAACGCAACACGCAGAGATTTATTGACCTGGCCAAGCAACACGAGAGAGAAGTGATGACAAAACTGGCTACGATTCGTGAAGACCAAGGACGAGCATCTGAAGGTCGGAAAGAGAAGCTGGAACTTCGTTTAGGCCAGCTAAGCAGTGTGACTGACTTTTTGGACAGTGTCTTAAAACGAGAAATTAGTGGAGAAATCCTGCGAGCTGAGCCGTCTGTGGGGAACCGATCTGAAGAACTCCTGAAGACTCTTGAAGAACTACAGCCTGTCAAAAAGCAGCATGTGAAGTACATGCCAAATGAAGATATTTATCACAGTGTAGAGCAAGTAACACTGGGTCAAGTTCTCGTGGCACAAGTGGCTGACCCAGAAAAGACACAGATTCAGGGATTTGAAAAACTGCCAATTTTTATCAATGACTGTGCCCAATTTACTGTTGTCACCCGAGACAACGAAGGAATCGTCTGTCATTCAAAAACAGAGAAAGTGACTGTGCAAATTCTATCTCCTACTGGAGATGATGTGGAAAATGAAGTCCAAGACAGAGAAGACGGAAATTACTCAGTCAGTTTTACTCCCAAGACTGAAGGAGTTCATCATGTGACTGTGAAAGTGCAAGGCCAGTCTCCCAGGAATTGTCATGTAGATGTCAATGTAACAAGGAGAATAGCACACAACTACAAACATTTGAGCTCATTCGGGTCATTTGGCTCAGGTAATGGGCAGTTCAATACCCCTGTTGATATATCAGTGAACAGTACTGGAGAAGTGGCAGTTTCAGACACTTGGAATCACAGAGTGCAGATTTTCAGTAATACAGGCCAGTTCATGAGGAAGTTTGGATCACAAGGAAAAGGAAATGGACAGTTCCAGTTTCCCACAGGAGTGGCTTATAATAAGACTGATAACATTGTTGTTGGTGATTTAAAGAACTCCAGAATCCAAGTGTTCAGTCCAGCTGGTCAGTGGATCAGCAAGTTTGGTGAAGGAGTATTGAAGAGTCCCTGGAGTGTCTTTGTAACAAATGATAACAATGTTGTGGTCTGTGACAACACAGCCAACAAAGTGTTTGTGTTCTCACCTGAAGGAAGGCTGCTCTTGGAGTTTACAGAAAATGTACTTTCCAGGGATTACCCATATGCCATATTCCATGATGGAAAGTACTTTGTCAGTACTAAGCTGCAAGTGGTGAGAGTGTTTGACTCACAAGGTGCTCATCTTTATGACATTGGCAAGGGACAGCTGAACACTCCAGCAGGTCTTGCAGTTGATGCAAGTGATTTGCTGTTAGTTTGTGATCAGGGCAAGCACTGTGTGCAGGTTTTTACATTAGAAGGCAAATTTGTGACCTCATTTGGATCAAGTGGATCTGTTCAAGGGCAGTTCAATTTACCTTTAGGTATAACAGTGATAGCAGATGGGCGAGTGTTTGTTTGTGATTGTCTAAATCACCGCATCCAAGTTTTTCAACCGCAGTACTGAAGTTTTTGTTTAACCCTAAAGGGGCCCTCTCTATAGTGGCCAATAGAGGACACCAAAAAAGTTTGGTATTTTGGTCTGAATTCTGAGGTGGGAGGGGTGGGGTGCTCCTCAAAATTTTGGGTGGGAGTGTGCTGCCCGGGATTGAAAACCTTTACCCTGTTTCAGATCAAAATACTCAATTTTCGACTATTTTTCAGACCAAAATCTGTGATTTTCGACCTACGCTATTTCAGACTAAATTGCTGAAAATTATACCCTTTGGGGTGGCACATACCTATATGGCTTATATATGGGAATACCCCCTCTGAATTAGGGTCTGAATTAGGGTCACAAATTTCACATTTTGGTCTGAAATAGAGTTGAAAAATCATTCTTTTTGGTCTGCACAGCTTGAGGTTTTCAGAGTTGGGTGGCACACTTACCCCAACCCCCTACTCCCTAGGATCACATCAGCTGAAAATGAATGACGTTCTTGTTCTTGTGAGTCCTTTTAACCAGGGCTTTGTGAAATGTGTGATTATAACTAAATTGCAGTGAGACTTGTACATATGCTTAGTTATATCTTCATTGCTACCCTGTAAGCAGTGGTTTCTCCCCATTGCTCACAGGACATCATTGAAGTTGAATGGGTTTATTCACTGAAGCTTACAGAGGATAGCTCACCTCATGCTGTTATATAAGCTTACCAAAGTTAGCACAAGAATTTTGGGATTTTAGTTTCCAGTTGAATGCAGCTTTTTATTTAGATAATTCTGACCCAGCAAACAAAACCAGGTGGCCCCACAATCATTTGGGTTGCATCATGCAGCTTCAAACTTGGATTTGACTTGGTGATATTTAGTTTGTATGGCTAGAGTGTTTTGGGTAGGAAGTAGAGAGTGCTGTTATTTGAACTATGGAAGCCATCATGGTTTTGTGGGGGCAGTGTTTCTTATCAAGCTGTTGACCCAAGAATTTCAAGTTTACTTTTACAAAACATTTTCTGGTAATCTTAGTTTAGCATTGCTATTTATGGTTTACCTAAAAAAGCATGTCCAAATTATTGCTTGTTTACCGTAAAACAACCTGGTGTCAAATTCATTAAACAAAGCAGCTCAACTGGTGATTTTTCGTTTGGAGAGGCCTTCATAGATCAGCAGCAGTTCTTGGTGACGACCCCAAGGGGGGGGGGGGGGGAGGGGGGGGGGACAAAATTTTGAACCACAATGTGCAATTTTCGACCGTTTTTCAGACCAAAATCTGCAATTTTTAACCTTAAGAACAATTAAAATCTTCAACCCTATTCCAGACCAAAGGCTCAAAATTGATACCCTATTTCAGACTAAAATGCTTAAAATGATACCCTTTAGGGCGGCACATACCTTTATGGCTTATATATGGGAGTACCCCCTCCCCTCCCCCCGGGGAATGACAAGCAGTCAAACTGTGTTTTCTTCCATCCAATGGGGGAATTTGCTTTCCCAACACCAACAAGGTCCTCCCCAGCCACTTACACCACACACAGTATACTGTTGCTATCTATCAAGAACCTCTTAACTGGTTAGCCTCTATATTTTGCTTTGAAGCTTCTTACTTTCCAGACGGAGAATCCAAACAAGTAAACGAAAGGTAACCCCCCAAGTTTGATTTTAAATGTTCTCACTTTCGCCTTTGTTGGGTTCGCAAGTTTTCCCGGGAAGTGTGTACTTGATTCCCTCTGCTAAGCATTTCCAAAGAAGCCTATAACATTACGAAACTGTTTTTTTACTTACCTTTGATATTAACGTCCCGGCTTCTTGAGTCGAATTTAGCGCGGGCTTTTCAGCGAGGCGCACGCATCCAAGTATGTACCAGCGGTCATACCCGTAAGTCTCGCCAATCCCCTCACGGTCATGTCCAAGTGAGTGTGGACTTGACACGATTTTCGCTGACAACACAGAAGGAGCTTGAATCCACAAAAGACCCGTTTAATACAAATCGAAATATACTTTTATTTCGTTGGAATTTTTTACATTTGTAAGAGTTTCTTAGAAACACTAGAAGTAGATAAATAAACTCGGAAATTGTACTGGAAGTAATGCAAGCCTACAAGCTATTGAGAGTGGAAAGTACACTTCATATTTATGTCTGAGTCAATTCCAACTGCGATCATCCCCCCCCCCCCCCCCCCCCGGGCATTTGACTTTTTTGAAAATCTTTGGTCAAATGCCCGGCTGTGCGGGCAAAAATCACGGTCAAATGCCCCGCTGGTCGGGCTCTAAAGCGTCGAATTTCCCATTCTCCAAACGAGGGATTTTTCAATAGTTCAAAATAAAACGCGACAGAAGTATTCATCGCGACAGAAGGCCGTCACATCTATATTTCAAATTTTTAGTGGACAATATCAAAAGCCAACAAATTCGCTATAACAAAACAAAGACAAAGTATTCTACGATACTTTTATATAGCTCTGCCAGACTGAGTTGCCGTTTAGCGAAGGTTCTTTAATCCACACGAACTGAAAACAGTGGACGCGAGCAGCACTCTGGGATTCAGAACAATGACACAAGACCCCAAATAGAAGAGAAAATAACATTTCACGGAGTCACCAAACCCTGATACAAAAGAATCCTTGAGCGGAAACAAGCGTTGAGAGGATGAAATAAATAATACTAAAGTTCTTGGTGATGAAGTGAACACTGCACAGTCTTGACCATAAATCCAACTGACACTATCAAAGATTCTTGTTAGTATTTCGTTATGAAGCACAGCAGAGATTGTTTATATGCTCCGTCGAATAAAAGCTTGTCGATCGCAAAACTTGTGAACCAAACATACGAGCTCAGTGACGGTCAAATGCCCCGGGGGGCGGGCCTGGCTTCGAGTCAAATGCCCGGCTATGCGGAGCGGAACTGGAGTCAAAAGCCCGGGGTAAGCCCGGGGGAGGGGGGGGGATGATCGCAGTTGGAATTGACTCACACATTAGAGGGCAAAAGAAAAAAAGAAAAAAAAAAAAAAAAAAAAAAAAAAAAAAAACAGCTGGGCGAACTATCCAGAAGGAGAAATAGTAGACTTCAAGCAGTGGAACAGCTACAGGAAAATCGAGACGAAAATGACAAGGATACCAGTGAACTCCCGTGATCAATAACACCACTCGATTTAAGACAGTCACACAAACAACAAACTTAAATTGATCAGTCGGAGTTAAGGGTGAGACACACTCCCTGTAGCACCCAGTGAGAGATATGTTCATGTGTAGCCAGGTCCACTTCAAACACCAAGCCAACACCCATCGCGTTACGGCGCTGAGATGTCGTGTAAACGGAAGCACGAAATGTTTTCTGTCAAGATAAATGCGCATTGCTCACAAGAATGTCCAGGGCCGGTTTTTCGAAAGTCGATTAAGCTAATCCAGAATTAACGAAATTATTTCTCTCGAACTCTCTCTCAATAAATTGCAGAGTTTTGTTCGAAGATGGATTAAAAAACTGCTTGTTCCAGCTTAAAACGTTATCAAGAAAGTCGTTGTGGACGAAACTTTCACGTTTTCAGGCTTATAAATAACAAGAAAGTTTAAACCTAATTTGCGCTCGCCCCAATTTTCACGCGGAAAAAAAAATTGAACTAGACTGGCGTTGCCAGTGAGCTCGCGGCGTTAGTTGGGTCGAGAGCAGAATAAACTAAAACGGAAAGCAAGGACAAGAGCGGAACTTCCGGGAGACTTCCAGTTTCTCACCAGAAATATATCACACAGTATAGAGAACTTGGCTTTTGACATCTTGCTTAAATGAAACCTGATTAAACTATAAATTTATCATTACAACACTCATACACTTGGTTCTTAAAGGTTGAGCGACTCTGTATTTTGAGCTTAGAAGCGAAACGGTTACCCACCGAGTAAATCTGAGTAATGCGTGACTTGTCTTTTTATGAATCAATTTTGACAGTTTGACTTCGAACACTTAATTCTAATCAGAGGCCACGATTATTCCAGCCTTCGCTTTAATACTAGTCTGTCTTGTTTTTTAACTGAATGCGTTTCACTTCTATCAGGCTTTCGAGTATTTGTGCTTTGTAACAAATATAAAATTGAAAGCGAGGAATGTAACACGAGCCCAACACGAGACTTGTTTACAATATTATTGCGGTTTTGTTCACAGCGTGTTCAGTCCAATTGTGACTGCAAACTCAATGCTCGGGACTATTTCGGTGTATTTTTCATTTCTAGTATACACACAGGGCAGCCCAGGCTCCGAGGGTCTGTCTGTCTGTCTGTCACACAGTGATATGTGATACCTTTGTTATTACGAAAGAACATGACCTTTGGCAATTATAAAGAAATGTATGGGGATTTTGGTCGTTCGCCGAACGGCGGTCTTCGGCAACGATTGAACTTAAAAACTGGCTAAATATGTTTAGTTGCGCGTCATCTTACCTCTCTCCGAACGTCAGCTTGCTGCGCTCGCTGGAACCGGTAAAAATTTCGGGGCGAAATTCTGACATCTCTTCTTATGCACAATCGAATTCGACTCTTATTTCTAATCAGAGGCCACGATCAATCCAGCCTTCGCTTCAATACTTGTGTGCTTTCTTGTATTAACGGAATGCGTTTCTTCTATCAGGCTTTCGAGTATTCGTGCTTTGTAACAAATACAAAATTGAAAGCGAGGAATGTAACACGAATCATGTTTAAAATATTATTGCGGTTTTGTTCACAGTGTGTTCAGTCCATTTGCGACTGCAAATTTAATACTCAGGACTATTTCGGTGTATTTTTCATTTCTGGTATACAATGACCATTGCGAAACAAAGGCTACATGATCGAATGAAAGAAACATTTCAACAGGCAATGTACGATAAGCAGAAGAATTTTAAGAGGCAACAGATGTCATGAACAGAGTAAAGCATAAATCGCCATTGTTTTGCGGCTAAAGCTCGTCGTAGCTTTGGTTTCCGTTTTGCGCGGCTTGTTTTCTTCCCAGAAGTATTTCATGTCGCCACAGAAAGTTTCGTCGGGACTAAATATTGTAACGTTTTAAGGCCGGACCCTCAGGCCTGGCTGAGCCTAAAGGCCCGACCGTAGCCGAGCTGACACAACGGACCAACGACGCACACGTGAACCGGGACAAGAAGAGAGGTTTATTTAAACAATTCATCTGATTTTATATGGTTTCTGTTAATAATTAGCAGTATCCGTTTTAAGATCATAGGTTCGTTATCGTAATGGAAGATTACGCAATTATCTCAATGTGGCACACGTTACAATATTTAGCGGCTACAGAGATATTTGCAATCCCCCAGCGGTATCCATCAAACATCTGTTTACGGCTATTCTCAAAGCTTCCGCGGTGAACTAAAGAAAGCAAGCCAAAATCGTTCCCTAACATCCAGTTTATCAGTGCGTGTTCGGCACAAACCCAAACGGTGTTGAGTTTGGATTAAATGCAGTTAACTTTTACACACAAGTACCGAGCAATTCATAGCCACACTCGAGTTGTTTAACGAAGTCAATTACGTCATTGCATATCACGTGATAATCTGAACCAATCACCGTGTGCTGATTCTCGACCGATTATTCAAAAAGGAAAAAATAAATAAAAATAAAAATTTGCGTTTTTTAAGCTCGCGTTGGGCCCCAGGCCCCCGCGAGTAAAAGTCTTTGTAGGCGGAAACGCTTGCATCAGGAATTTGTTTACTCTTTCTGTCCAACATGATGGCGTCGTCTCCAAGTTTAATGGAGAGACTGACGAAAGAGATAGAGTGTTCTGTTTGTCTGGAGATCTACACCGATCCAAGAACTTTACCGTGTCTTCACACGTTCTGTCTTCACTGTCTCAACCGGCTTGCAGAAAAACGTGTAAACCAAGAACCCATCGCGTGTCCGGATTGTAGAACGGAAATCGCTCTACCGGAGGGAGGCAACTTTAACACTTTTCCTTCATCGTTTTATCTGAATCGTCTCCGGGACATCGTGTCAACTCAAAATGAAGGTCACCAAGTGCTGTGCAACAACTGCGACCAGAAGTCTTCAGCCACGGCGTTTTGTTTTAACTGCGAGTGTTTCATTTGCGACGAGTGTCGAGAATTACATTCCCGAATCAAGAGCTGGAAAGGCCATCGTCTGACTGCATTATCAGAGGTCGAAGACAGGGACGTTCAGGAGATCCTCGGCAGGCCTCAGCTTTGTGAACAGCCGCGCCACACCACTGAGGTTTTGGAGTTTTTCTGCGAAACTTGTCAACGGTGTATTTGTCAGAAGTGCGCCATTATTACCCACAAGAACCACGAGCTCGTTCATGTTGACGATGCTGCCGATCAAGCGAAGCTAAGCTTAGAAGAAAGCAAGAAGAAAGTTCAAGCCGGAGTTCGCATTTGCGAAGAAAGACTAAAGAAAGACCAGAAAGCGCATAGAGGACTTGAAGAACAAATCGCTGCCGCTGAACTTTCCGCCCAACGCAACACGCAAAGATTTATTGACCTGGCCAAGCAACACGAGAGAGAAATGATGACAAAACTGGCTACAATTCGAGAAGACCAGGGACGAGAGTTTGAAGGTCGGAAAGAGAAGTTGGAACTTCGTTTAGGCCAGCTGAGTAGTGTGACTGATTTCTTGGACAGTGTCCTGAAACGAGAAATTAGTGGAGAAATCCTGCGAGCTGAGCCGTCTGTGGGGAACCGATCTGAAGAACTCCTGAAGACTCTTGAAGAACTACAGCCTGTCAAAAGCCAGTGTGTGAAGTACATGCCAAATGAAGATATTTATCACAGTGTAGAGCAATTAACACTGGGTCGAGTTCTCGTGGCACAAGTGGCTGACCCAGAAAAGACACAGATTCAGGGATTTGAAAAACAGCCAATTTTTATCAATGACTGTGTCCAGTTTACTGTTGTCACCCGAGACAGTAAAGGAAGCATCTGTCATTCAACAACAGAGGAAGTGACTGTGCAAATTTTGTCTCCTGCTGGAGATGATGTGGAAAATGAAGTTCAACACAGAGAAGATGGAAGTTACTCAGTCAGTTTTACTCCCAAGACCCCAGGAGTTGCGTGACTGTGAAAGTGCAAGGCCAGTCTCCTGGGAATTGTCATGTAGATGTCAATATAACAAAGAGAATACCACACAGCTACAAACATCTGGGCTCGTTTGGGTTACAAGGCTCAGGTAATGGACAGTTCTGGTACCCTGTTGATATATCAGTGAGCAGTACTGGAGAGCTGGCAGTTTCAGACCAATCTAATCAGAGAGTGCAGATTTTCAGGAATGCAGGCCAGTTCGTAAGGAAGTTTGGAACAGAAGGAGTAGGAAATGGACAGTTCCAGTATCCCACAGGAGTGGCTTATAATAAGACTGATAACATTGTTGTTGGTGAAATCGGGAACTGTAGAATCCAAGTGTTTAGCCCAGGTGGTCAGTGGATCAGCAAGTTTGGTGAAGGAGTATTGAAGAGTCCCTGTGGTGTCTCTGTAACAAATGATAACAATGTTGTGGTCTGTGACAACACAGCCAAGAAAGTGTTTGTGTTCTCACCTGAAGGAAGGCTGCTCTTGCAGTTTGCAGAAAATCAACTCTCTGGTGAAGACCTGTATGCCATATTCCGTGATGGAAAGTACTTTGTCAGTACTAAGCTACAAGTGGTGAGAGTGTTTGATGTACAGGGTGCTCATCTTTATGACATTGGCAAGGGACAGCTAAAAACTCCAGCAGGTCTTGCAGTTGATGCAAATGATTTGCTGTTAGTTTGTGATAGGGGCAAGCACTGTGTGCAGGTTTTTACATTAGAAGGCAGATTTTTGACGTCATTTGGATCACATGGATCTGCTCAAGGGCGGTTTGATATACCTTTAGGTATAACAGTGATAGCAGATGGGCGAGTGTTTGTCTGTGATTGTTACAATCACCGCGTCCACGTTTTTCAACCACAGTACTGAAATTTTTGTTTAACCTTAAAGGGGCCCTCCTGTGGTGGCCAATAGAGGTCACCAAAAAAGTTTGGTATACTGGTCTGAATTCTGAGGTGGAGGGGGGGGGGGGGGGGGGGGGGGTGCTCCTCAAAATTTTGGGTGGGAGTGTGCTGCCCAGGGCAGGACTGAAAACCCTTCCCCTATCTCAGATCAAAATACTCAATTTTCAACTATTTTTCAGACCAAAATCTGTGATTTTCGACCCTATTTCAAAGTAATTACCAAACTCTCATACTCATACCCTATTCCAGAGCAAAGGTTTAAAATTGACACCCTATTTCAGACAAAATTGCTGAAAATGATACCCATTCTGGCAGCACATACCTATATGGCTGATATGTGGGAATACCCCCCCCCCCCCCCCCCCAGTCTGAATTAGGTTAAAAAATGTAACATTTTGGTCTGAAATAGAATCATAAAATCGTTTGTTTTGGTCTGTAAAGGACAAGATTTTCAAAGTCGGGCAGCACACTCACCCCAAGCCCACATCTGCTGAAAATGAATGAATTTCTTGTCCTTGCGAGTCCTTTTTGGCCAGGGCTTTAGGAAATGTGTGATTATAACTGAATTGCAGTGAGACTTCTACATATGCTTAGTTATATCTTCATTTCTACCCTGTAAGCAGTGGTTTCTCCCCACTGCTCACAGGGTATCATTGAACTTGCATAGGTTTATTCACTGAAGCTTACAGAGGATAGCTCACCTCGTGCTGTTTATATAAGCTTACAAAAGTTTGCACAAGATTTTTGGGGTTTTAGTTTCCAGTTAAATGCAGCTCTTTATTTAGATAATTCTGACCCAGCAAACAAAACCAGGTGGCCCCACAATCATTTGGGTTGCATCATGCAGCTTCAAACTTGGATTTGACTTGGCGATATTTAGTTTGTATGGCTAGAGTGTTTTGGGTAGGAAGTAGAGAGTGCTGTTATTTGAACTATGGAAGCCATCATGGTTTTGTGGGGGCAGTGTTTCTTATCAAGCTATTGACCCAAGAATTTCAAGTTTACTTTTACAAAACATTTTCTGGTAATCTTAGTTTAGCATTGCTATTTATGGTTTACCTAAAAAAGCATGTCCAAGTTGTTGCTTGTTTACCGTAAAACAACCTGGTGTCAAATTCATCAAACAAAGTAGCTCAACTGGTGATTTTTCGTTTGGCAAGGCCTTCATAGGTCAGCAGCAGTTCTTGGTGACAACCCCAGGGGGGGGGGGGGGATTTTAAACCAAAATTTGCAATTTTTGACCTTAAGACCAAATAATCTCCGACCCTAATCCAGACCAAAGGCTCACAATATATACCCTATTTCAGACTAAAATGCTTAAAATGATACCCTTTAGGGCGGCACATACCTATATGGCTTATATATGGGAGTACCCCCTCCCCTCCCCCCGGGGGATGACAAGCAGTCAAATTGTGTTTTCTTCCGTCTGATGGGGGAATTTGCTTTCCCAACACCAACAAGGTCCTCCCCAGCCACTTACACTGCACACAGTATACTGTTGCTATCTATCAAGAACCTCTTAACTGGTTAGCCTCTATATTTTGCTTTGAAGCTTCTTACTTTCCAGACGGAGAATCCAAACAAGTAAACGAAAGGAAACTCCCCAAGTTTGATTTTAAATGTTCTCACTTTCGCCTTTGTTGGGTTCGTAAGTTTTCCCGGGAAGTGTGTACTTGATTCCCTCTGCTAAGCATTTCCAAAGAAGCCTATAACATTACGAAACTGTCTTTTTACTTACCTTTGATATTAACGTCCCGGCTTCTTCAGTCGAATTTAGCGCGGGCTTTTCAGCGAGGCGCACGCATCCAAGTATGTACCAGCGGTCATACCCGTAAGTCTCGCCAATTCCCTCACGGTCATGTCCAAGTGAGTGTGGACTTGACACGATTTTCGCTGACAACACAGAAGCAGCTTGAATCCACAAAAGACCCGTTTAATACAAATCGAAATATACTTTTATTTCGTTGGAATTGTTTACATTTGTAAGAGTTTCTTAGAAACACTAGAAGTAGATAAATAAACTCGGAAATTGTACTGGAAGTAATGCAAGCCTACAAGCTATTGAGAGTGGAAAGTACACTTCATATTTATGTCTGAGTCAATTCCAACTGCGACCATCCCCCCCCCCCCCCCCCCGGGGCATTTGACTTTTTTGAAAATCTTTGGTCAAATGCCCGGCTGTGCGGGCAAAAATCACGGTCAAATGCCCCGCTGGTCGGGCTCTAAAGCGTCGAATTTACCATTCTCCAAACGAGGGATTTTTCAATAGTTCAAAATAAAACGCGACAGAATTATTCATCGCGACAGAAGGCCGTCACATCTATATTTCAAATTTTTAGTGGCCAATATCAAAAGCCAACAAATTCGCTATAACAAAACAAAGACAAAGTATTCTTGCCGGATACTTTTATATAGGTCTGCCAGACTGAGTGGCCGTTTAGCGAAGGTTCTTTAATCCACACGAACTGAAAACAGTGGACGCGAGCAGCACTCTGGGATTCAGAACAGTGACGCAAGACCCCAAATAGAAGAGAAAATAACATTTCACGGAGTCATCAAACCCTGATACAAAAGAATCCTTGAGCGGAAACAAGCGTTGAGAGGATGAAACGCGACTATCGAAAAATACTAAAGTTCAGTCTTGGTGATGAAGTGAACACTGCACAGTCTTCAGGACCATAAACCCAACTGACACTATCAAAGATTCTTGTCAGTATTTCGTTTTGAAGCACAACAGAGGTTGTTTATATGCTCTGTTGAATAAAAGCTTGTCGATCGCAAAACTTGTGAACCAAACATACGAGCTTAGTGACGGTCAAATGCCCCGGGCGGCGGGCCTGGCTTCGAGTCAAATGCCCGGCTATGCGGAGCGGAACTGTAGTCAGAAGCCTGGGGTAAGCCCGGGGGGGTGGGGGGGGGGGGGGGGGGGGGATGATCGCAGTTGGAATTGACTCACGCATTAGAGAGGAAAAGAAAAAAAAAAAAAAAAAAAAAAAAAAACAGTTGGGCGAACTATCCAGAAGGAGAAATAGTAGCCTTCAAGCAGTTGAACAGCTACAGGAGAATCGAGACGAAAATGACAAGGATACCAGTGAACTCCCGTGATCAATAACACCACTCGATTTAAGACAGTCACACGAACAACAAACTTGAATTGATCAGTCGGAGTTAAGGGTGAGACACACGCCCTGTAGCACCCAGTGAGAGATATGTTCATGTGTAGCCAGGTCCGCATCAAACACCAAGCGAACACCCATTGCGTTACGGCGCTGAGATGTCGTGTAAACGGGAGCACGAAATGTTTTCTGTCAAGATAAATGCGCATTGCTCAGAAGAATGTGCAGGGCCCGGTTTTTCGAAAGTCGATTAAGCTAATCCAGGATTAACGAAATTATTTCTCTCGAACTCTCTCCCAATAAATTGCAGAGTTTTGGTCGAAGATGGATTTAAAAGCTTGTTCCAGCTTAAAACGTTATCAAGAAAGTCGTTGTGGACGAAACTTTCACGTTTTCAGGCTTATAAATAACAAGAAAGTTTAAACCTAATCCAGGATTAGCCTAATTATGCTTTGAAAAACCGGGCCCAGAAGAATACAGCTTGGCAATTGAAATTGGCCGCGCGAAAAATGAGGCAAGCGCAAAAATTAGGGGCGAGGGGAGAGGTGGGAGGAGTACAAGAAATTCTCTCCCACTCCCGTCCCTCCCCCCACCCCGGCCCCTCCTCGGTGTAATTTTTGCGCTCGCCCCAATTTTCGCGCGGAAAAAAACTTTAAAGAGACTTTGTAGGCGGAAACGCTTGCTACGCGCTCTTGCTCGCCCCATTAGGAATTTGTTTACTATTTCTGTCTAACATGGCGTCGTCTCAAAGTTTAATGGAGAGACTGACGAAAGAGATAGAGTGTTCTGTTTGTCTGGAGATCTACACCGATCCAAAAACTCTACCGTGTCTTCACACGTTTTGTCTGCACTGTCTCAACCGGCTGGCAGAAAAACGTGTAAACCAAGAACCCATCGCGTGTCCGGATTGTAGAACGGAAATCGCTCTACCGGAGGGAGGCAACTTCAACACTTTTCCTTCATCGTTTTATCTGAATCGTCTCCGGGACATCGTGTCAACTCAAAATGAAGGTCACCAAGTGCTGTGCAACAACTGCGACCAGAAGTCTTCAGCCACGGCGTTTTGTTTTAACTGCGAGTGTTTTATTTGCGACGAGTGTCGAGAATTACATTCCCGAATCAAGATCTGGAAAGGCCATCGTCTGACTGCATTATCAGAGGTCGAAGACAGGGACGTTCAGGAGATCCTCGGCAGGCCTCAGCTTTGTGAAGAGCCGCGCCACACCACTGAGGTTTTGGAGTTTTTCTGCGAAACTTGTCAACGGTGTATTTGTCAGAAGTGCGCCATTATTACCCACAAGAACCACGAACTCGTTCATGTCGACGATGCCGCCGATCAAGCGAAGCTACGCTTAAAAGAAAGCAAGAAGAAAGTTCAAGCCGGAGTTCGCATTTGCGAAGAAAGATTAAAGAAAGACCAGAAGACGCTTAGAGAACTTGAAGAACAAATCGCTGCCGCTGAACTTTCTGCCCAACGCATCACGCAGAGATTTATTGACCTGGCCAAGCAACACGAGAAAGAAGTGATGACAAAATTAGCTACGATTCGTGAAGACCAAGGACGAGAGTTTGAAGGTCGGAAAGAGAAGTTGGAACTTCGTTTAGGCCAGCTGAGTAGTGTGACTGACTTTTTGGACAGTGTCTTGAAACGAGAAATCAGTGGAGAAATCCTGCGAGCTGAGCCGTCTGTGGGGAACCGATCTGAAGAACTCCTGAAGACTCTTGAAGAACTACAGCCTGTCAAAAAGCAGCATGTGAAGTACATGCCAAATGAAGATATTTATCACAGTGTAGAGCAAGTAACACTGGGTCGAGTTCTCGTGGCACAAGTGGCTGACCCAGAAAAGACACAGATTCAGGGATTTGAAAAATTTAAAAACAGAGAAAGTGACTGTACAAATTTTTTCTCCTGCTGGAGATGATGTGGAAAATGAAGTTCAACACAAAGAAGATGGAAGTTACTCAGTCAGTTTTACTCCCAAGACTGAAGGAGTTCATCACGTGACTGTGAAAGTGCAAGGGCAGTCTCCTGGGAATTGATTGGAGCGAGGAGGGAGGGAGAGGAAGAGAAGAAAACTTTTTCGTTCTCTTCCTCTCCCTTCCCCTGGGAGCGTGCTGCGCGGTCCTAAAAACCCTTTCCCCCCTCGGCGCCCTTTTTGCGCTCGCCCCAATTTTCGCGCGGTCAAAAATTCTTTGTAGGCGGAAACCCTTACTACGCGGTCGCCCCTCTTGGAATTGTTTACTCTCTCTGGCTGTGTTTTCACTATGACACTACACTGGTGTAACGCGAAAATTCCGGAAGTTCTAATGAAAACACCTAGGATGTAACTCGCGTAAATTTTCATTAGTGTAAATTGCAAAGTGTTTTCACCGGGATTTTAGGGTTATAATTACCGGAAACCGAGCAAAAATACACGACCTGAAAGGAAGGCACTGGAAGGGATAGATGAGATGGCCCTTGTCAGAGGAGGACTGGGTAACACCGCCACCGATCGGTCCGATGATTCTCGGCAAGTATTCGGTGAACAATATGGCAGATACGCACTTTTTTGTTTTGAGAGCAATATCCGTGTCGCCAGATTGTGTCGGGTTTCCGAGAAAGGACAGAAATCGGGAACAACGGGATTTAACACGCATACTTCGCACAAACCATGATCAGGTGAGAAATACTTCTTTATTCAGATATTCTTTTACGTTTCACCAGGGAGAAATGATGAGACGGGACCTCTGATCTATCCCTTCCGGTGTAACCAAAAGGGATAGATCAGAGGGACTGAACTTCTTTGTAATACACAGATCCTATCGCAATGATTTCAACGGGGCAAACGTTACACTATTATAAAAATAGACATCAAAGACATCAGAAGATCAGAAGACCACAATAAACCCAGTGAATTAGAAAGGACATTAAGATGGATCTTGAACCTTGGACCATGGTGAATATTTTGATACAACTATATAATAAACAAACTGGGATCTTTTACATGAAATTAACCCAAGTCTTTATAATCTTTCTTTTATAATCATTTAATTTGACATAACAGCAACTAGCTGATTTTAAGGGCTGGCATAATTATGGGGTGTTGTCAATTTTTTTCCCCCATTAACAAGAACTATATTTTATGAAAACCTGGTTTACTAAACGTGTGGCAGCTATTTTATTTGGCAAAGTGACAGGAGAATTGGTTCATCTAATGTAGAGGTAAACCATATGGTATTGGTGTTTATTTGGCAGGGTGGTGGTCAACTTCTCACACTTTTCTAAGATTGATTACATTGGCTGCAAGTCCAAAAGGTACTCCCATGGAAGACGCTGTCAGGGATGGATGGCATGCATTTCTTGTGGTACCATTCTGAACAGAGGTCACACTGGGCACACCACATGAGTGGGTCCGCCCTGTCTTTCCTATCCCATGGCAGACGGCACAAGCACATCAGGTCCACAGCAACAATTTTCTTCCTGCATCGGCGGTGAATGCTATGGACTTTATTGCCACACCTTCCTCCAGCCTTTGGAAAGGGTTGTAGGGTGCCAGAGATCAGGGAATCTCTCAGATGAGGCCTCAGTGAGAACTCATCATACAGTACATCACAAGGGTTTTCACTGTGCAGAAGAGATGTCATAAATGCAATTGCAAAAAGACCACAATCAACAGAGTTACTTTGTTGCTGCACTGGTTGGACCACCAGCTTGATTTGGGGGCTCTTCTCCTGAAGCATGGATGCTACTTGCTTCTGCACAAAAGAGGAGGGCTTGCCATTAGATAAACTGTCAAAATAGTTTACTTCCCCCCTCTGGCAGCCAATGTTGCTGACTGTGACCCAGTGGTGTCCACCAGTGTGAAGAACTTGGACAAATTCCCCACCATGTACAGAAAAGTCGAGAAGAGGGCCCAGGGTGGTGTCTTCGAGGCCTTCCACTTGAGGGAACATGTCATGAAGAATGTTCTGACTAACACTAATAATAGCATCAGTCAGTTCCACGGGTGTACTCAAAATTTTCTCATCTGACTTATGCAGCTTGTAACTGCTTCTCCGTGGCCTCTTGCAATCTGGATGATGCTCTACAGATATTATTTCAATATCATCTGCAGATGAAGATGAACTACTGGCTCCTTCAGGAGCTGATCTACATGGATACACAAATGAATTCTCTTCAGTTGCTGCAGGTGAGTCACTTGCACTGGAAGTATCAGAAGGGGCACTGCTTGTGTCTTCCATCTCAGAACAAGAGACTGTTGATCCTTCACAGAATGGAGTGTCACCCTCGAGATCTTCATTTACCACTTCAGTTTCCAGTTCTTCATGCCCCCGCTTTCTTGATTGCTTGGCAGTTGGCTGGAGTGGATCAACATGCCATCCACATTTTAAATTAGTGGCTGCTTGCCCTACTCTACCAGTCAATCTTCCCTTTCCACGAGCCAAAGGTACTGGTATTGCCATAGGTGTGTTGGTGGGTGCAGCTGGCTGCAGGCGTGCACATGCTGTTTGAGGGGCACCTTGCTCAAGAATGATGCCATTTTCAGCTTTTGGTGCTGCTGTTCCCATCGACTGGAGACATCCCTCCAAGGTTTCTTGCAATTCCTCCACAGCAGATGGATCATTTACAAGATAGGTGAGTGAGTTTAGTTGAGCCAAAAGGTCCCTGCACTTTGCTACTGAGGTCTTACTAAACCGTTTTGAAGAGGGAATATGGCCAGTTGATTTGTTTCTTTGTGCACTAGGCTGATCTGGAAAGGAGGCATCAATTGGATAATCATTTTTAACTGGGAAAATCACCTCTTCATCCAGTGTAAGATGAGGGGAATTTATGTAAAGCGAGTTAAAGGAGTGAAATCCATATGTTGGATGGTGGCGAAAGGTGGCAAACATATGCTTGCAGGGCAGGTGGTGCCTTTCCCAGTCCTTACAAGAGCAGAACGGTGAAGGGTCACTTTCATGCAGTGATACTCCATACTCCTTTGAACCATCCTGACTGCGGACACAAAATTGGCCGCTGGCAGTCTCCTCCACTTGGTGAGATGGGATGGTCTCAGCAAGGGCTATCTTTTCTAAGCAGTGCTTGACAAACTGCCGTGGGCGATTGTGCAGATACTCTGGCACCGTTGCATCGTATCGTCTATAGTTGCTAGACAGTCTGGTGTTATCATTAACATATCTGCAACAGTATTTACATGGCCTGTTAGTAACAACACAATAGCATTCTCTCAAAAACCTATCACTGGACAGAAACCATGACCTGCCAATACAGTCTTTTTACAAGCACTTACTAACAACCATAAATTTTACAAGAAGATGTGATGCAACAAAATTCATAACCTGGATGCATTTCTTCGTGTCAAGTGGAATAAAATAATGTCATTGAAATATCTCATTGTGCAGTATACAGTATTCTTTAAAAATTTGGTTTCCATGGCAATAAGTAAAATAAACAGGCAGACATTTTCAACATGTAAACGATAAAACTGCTCACTTTGTGTACTTGTCTGGTAGAAATTGTTCGACCAAAACTGTCAGCATGGTACTCAGGTTTGAACTTCTGTTCCCTTCAAGGTATTCATATTTGAATGACTTGTTCTGGCGCTCAACTCCATTGTTTGTACCTACGGCTGCTAACAGGCGATCTTTTTTGAAAGCCCAGACCCATCGCTGAAATGTAGAGAAAAGAGAAGTGAGTAAATTCAGTTATACTTGAAACAAAATAAACTTGTGTGAAGCATAAATACACCATAGGCCTTATGCAAAAAGAGTAATTACTGGGTACAAACAGCATAAAGATTCACTTTAAAAGTGAACCACTAATACTGCAAAAACACTTAGGACACGCTATTGTGCTAAACTGTAAACAAAAATACGTGATTGGTTATTCAGGGCAACTGAATTCACCTTGTGCACTTTCAGCCACATTGAATGGAACCAGTTTCTTGCATGGCGAAGATCAGGTTTTTGCCAGACCTCCCAGTCCTGCTAGACTACCAGAAAGAACAGAGGCAATGCATATTTCGTGGTGCGGTAGGTTGCGTCAAGCATACTGAGTTTGTTCCCGTACCGCTTTAGCAGTCTGCTCTGCCACTCTGTTTGGTGCACAAATAGCAAGCCGTTACCCTGAGTGGGTTCCACGTACTCTTCGTCACCGTCTTCACCGCCGTCATTGCTGTCATCGTGATGCGGTGATTCCTGGTCCGAGGCATACTGGTTGAAAACTATGTTGTCACGGGGGTTTTCCCGCTGCCACGTTTCCATTTTTTTCACCAAATTCTCCTGGTCGACCTTAGACCATCTGTGCTTCACAATAGATTCGTATATGCCATTACGAACGTCGACTTTTCGAGGGAAGAACCTTCTGTTTGTTCGCGGTGGTAAAGCTTCTCCTTTGAAGAGGGTTTTCGAAACGTAGTGGCGCAGGTGACGACGCATTTCGTTAACTCCGCGAACGCCATCTTCAACTAACTCCTTCATTTTATTCCTCAAACGCACGTCCATCCTCTGTAGAAGGCCAGCATTCTAGGAAAAAAATGTTGATCAAGTTGAAGATTTGTCGACAGTCGCACGATTAATGGACGACTAAAAGACAGACGAAAGGGAGGCAAGGCAGACAGCCCGGACAGAGAGACACAGAAAGAAAATAGGAATAACTTAGCCGTGAAAGATGATACTTCGAATACACTAGTGTTGAGCAAACTTACGTACCTCTCCAGTGGCGTGATCGTGGTGGTCCGTTTCAAGCGGTAGCTGTAAGTATACGCGCCTCTCTCCTTCTTCCGCACTGCCTCGCTCAAGAGCTTGTCGCAATTTCTTAGACGCGGTTTTCCTTCTTTTAGGTGTATTTATTGTTATCCGGAAATGAGTATGAAATGCTATTATCGCTAGATGTTGCATTTTGTTTTTTTGCAGTGTCGGTACTTGAGACTTACTTTGAAGGCTGGGAAACGGATTATCTCCCGCATGATGACTTGCGCCGTACAACCAAACTTCTTCGTTGTTTGATGGGCCGCTTTGCACCGTCTATCGCCATACGAATGGTCGCCACCCTACAGTGCAATGGGAATAATTCAACTTTTGAAAAATTAATAATTTAAGGATACATACTGTATTGTATTATTTGACACCGCAAAAAAATATAACAAATATATAACAACGCACACCGACAATCAATCATCTTATACCACAACGTAGAAGAAAGTAAAGACGCACCTCTTTTGCTTTGTTGCGCAGTTTATCAGCCGCGTGGCGGTCAACGCCCTGCTGACAATCATAAATTTGTTTTCCCAGGATAACGAACGGCGTCCCATCATACGTTATACGAGGCTGCGACAAGGCTGACTGTGGGTCTTCAAAGAACACTTTTTTCCCTTTCAATGCCACGTTGTCTATAACAGAAAACAATTTGTGAGAGACACGGACAGCGGTCGATATTAGTTAATTATTACCTTTTCCATTCAGATGCAATAATTGTTTGATACATTCGGCTGAAACTATTTGGCCGGCTGATTTTCATGTCCAAATGGTCATCTAGGCAATTTTTTATTTTTATTTTTTTTTTGAAACAAACTAGACCAGTTGGAGCTCCAAACATTCTACAAGTCCTTACAGCCAATTTGGATCCAATTTCAAAGAAAATATTTCAATTTCAAGAAGTGGACTTTTCCTTGTTTCATTCCCATGTTATAGCAAACGTGCTTTCCCTGCCAAAAAGCTACCCGCTTACCTTTGCCAAGTCCATTGTTATAATACATGACATATCGTGTGGTTGTTTCCACTTCGTGTTCATGTAAAATTTTCTCTGCAGTTGCTGTATCGGCAACATACCCGATGGTGTCGCTTATCCTCTGGAAAGGCATAACTCGCAGCGAATTCGCCAAAAAAAATCACGAAATCACAAATAACAAAGTCGGATTTGGCGCGTTTCTGGCGGGTATTGACTGCGCTTGCGTGTATGGACTCATTAACTGACCGGAAGTCAACTAATGAAAGAACTAAGGTGTCTGTTTCTCCACTTTGTCAAAGCAGCCAACCTACAGCACAGCACAGCTACACTCTGTTTTTTGTTTGTTTGTTTGTTTGTTTTTAATTTACTCTTGCAATTGAAAACAAAGTTTCGCTATAATGATTGCCTGATACAATGTTTACTTGAAAATAAATGACCTTGCTCTAGTGTCTGGCGTTGATCTTCATCTGTCTACACGACGGTGTCTTGTCACGAGAGTGTCTCTATCCGATCACTGAGGTGAAGAGATCTTGAATTTAACTGCTACCGGAAGTAGTACCTCTGCTCTATCCCTTCATATTTCGTAACACAGGAAGGGATAGATCAGAGGTCCCTCACGGGAAAACAGCCTTTGGCTTAACGTTTTTGCTTGTTCACTCTAACAAAAAAAAAAATAAAATAAAAAATATAACACAGTTGAAACAGGAGTTCCATTCCAGTAAATACAAAATACTCATTATTTGCCCGAATAATTCGGAATTCCCATCTTCTGTTCTTTCTTTGAGACGTAACTGAATATTGAGTCGACTTAAATAAGCAAGTATTTGGGACCTCATGCATCTCGGAAACCCGACACAACACGGATATTGCTCTCAAAACAAAAAAGTGCGTATCCGCAATATTGTTCACCGAATACTTGCCGAGAATCATCGGGCCGATCGGTGGCGGTGTTACCCAGTCCTCCTCGGACAAGGGCCATCTCATCTATCCCTTCCAGTGCCTTCCGACCTGAAAAGATGGTGTAACGCGATGTGTACTTAAGCGTAGCCAATTGTAGCGCTCCATTTTCTGCCAAGCTGTCAAATACTGTACACACCCAACTTTAACAAAATCAAGACGTCTTTCTCAGCGCCACAAAGCAACAGCCACTCGCTTTTCTACAGTTATTGCCTGGCGTAAAATCGTGTCTTGTCGCATTATGTGTGGACCAACCAGTCCGCAAATGAAGTGAAATGTATTCTTGTTGACACGAAAATGCTCACGCCACAAATTGTCCTCATACTGGTTAAGCAACATTTGCTCAAACCAAAATTGAGGTCTGAAACGAACCCATACCACTTTGGCTCTTCTCCGAGGCTCAACTTGTCTACGTACAGATCTAAATGCCCTATCTGCTGCCTCCGATTTTGCAGTAAATGCTGCCTTAATCGGTGAAATTGTCGCCTTCGTCGTCGCAAGCGAGCGAGACTACGAACTGCCGCGACAAGCAACAGAATTACAAACACCGCATTCTCTTCTCCCGCCATCTTTCAAAACATGTGCTTTGTAGAAAGCGGAAGTGATGACAGATCATATGTCAACTTTCAGTGGTGAAAACAGTGGCGCGCCTACACAAGTGTTAGTTGGTCAGCAAACAAAACCCTTGAGGAAAATTACGCCAGTAAATTTCACTAGTGAAAACATAACCTCTGTCCAACATGGCGTCGTCTCAAAGTTTAATGGAGAGACTGACGAAAGAGATAGAGTGTTCTGTTTGTCTGGAGATCTACACCGATCCAAAAACTCTACCGTGTCTTCACACGTTTTGTCTGCACTGTCTCAACCGGCTGGCAGAAAAACGTGTAAACCAAGAACCCATCGCGTGTCCGGATTGTAGAACGGAAATCCCTTTACCGGAGGGAGGCAACTTCAACATTTTTCCTTCCTCGTTTTATCTAAATCGTCTCCGGGACATCGTGTCAACTCAAAATGAAGGTCACCAAGTGCTGTGCAACAACTGCGACCAGAAGTCTTCAGCCACGGCGTTTTGTTTTAACTGCGAGTGTTTCAATTGCGACGAGTGTCGAGAATTACATTCCCGAATCAAGAGCTGGAAAGGCCATCGTCTGACTGCATTATCAGAGGTCGAAGACAGGGACGTTCAGGAGATCCTCGGCAGGCCTCAGCTTTGTGAAGAACCGCGCCACACCACTGAGGTTTTAGAGTTTTTCTGCGAAACTTGTCAACGGTGTATTTGTCAGAAGTGCGCCATTATTACCCACAAGAACCACGAGCTCGTTCATGTCGACGATGCTGCCGATCAAGCGAAGCTACGCTTAGAAGAAAGCAAGAAGAAAGTTCAAGCCGGAGTTCGCATTTGCGAAGAAAGACTAAAGAAAGACCAGAGGACACACAGAGAACTTGAAGAACAAATCGCTGCCGCTGAACTTTCTGCCCAACGCAACACGCAGAGATTTGTTGACCTGGCCAAGCAACACGAGAGAGAAGTGATGACAAAATTAGCTACGATTCGTGAACACCAAGGACGAGAGTTTGAAGGTCGGAAAGAGAAGTTGGAACTTCGTTTAGGCCAGCTGTGCAGTGTGACTGACTTCTTAGACAGTGTCCTGAAACGAGAAATCAGTGGAGAAATCCTGCGAGCTGAGCCGTCTGTGGGGAACCGATCTGAAGAACTCCTGAAGACTCTTGAAGAACTACAGCCTGTCAAAAAGCAGCATGTGAAGTACATACCAAATGAAGATATTTATCACAGTGTAGAGCAAGTAACACTAGGTCAAGTTCTCGTGGCACACGTGGCTGACCCAGAAAAGACACAGATTCAGGGATTTGAAAAACAGCCAATTTTCATCAATGACTGTGCCCAGTTTAGTGTTGTCACCCGAGACAACGAAGGAAACGTCTGTCATTCAAAAACAGAGAAAATGACTGTACAAATTTTTTCTCCTGCTGGAGATGATGTGGAAAATGAAGTTCAACACAAAGAAGATGGAAGTTACTCAGTCAGTTTTACTCCCAAGACTGAAGGAGTTCATCACGTGACTGTGAAAGTGCAAGGGCAGTCTCCTGGAAATTGTCATGTAGATGTCGATGTAACAAGGAGAATACCACACAGCTACAAACATCTTAGCTCATTTGGGTCACATGGCTCAGTTAATGGGCAGTTCAATACCCCTGTTGATATATCAGTGAGCAGTACTGGAGAAGTGGCAGTTTCAGACCTTTTTAATCACAGAGTGCAAATGTTTAGTAATGCAGGCCAGTTCATGAGGAAGCTTGGAGCACAAGGAGAAGGAAATGGACAGTCCCAGTGTCCCACAGGAGTGGCTTATAATAAGACTGATAACATTGTTGTTGGTGAGTTAAGAAACTCTAGAATCCAAGTGTTCAGCCCAGCTGGTCAGAGGATCAGCAAGTTTGGTGAAGGAGTATTGAAGAGTCCCTGGGGTGTCTCTGTAACAAATGATAACAATGTTGTGGTCTGTGACAAAACAGCCAAGAAAGTGTTTGTGTTCTCACCTGAAGGAAGGCTGCTCTTGCAGTTTGCAGAAAATGAACTCTCTGGTGATTTTTCATACGCCATATTCCATGATGGAAAGTACTTTGTCAGTACTAAGCTGCAAGTGGTGAGAGTGTTTGACTCACAAGGTGCTCATCTTTATGACATTGGCAAGGGACAGCTGAACACTCCAGGAGGTCTTGCAGTTGATGCAAATGATTTGCTGTTAGTTTGTGATCAGAAAAAGAACTGTGTGCAGGTTTTTACATTAGAAGGCAAATTTGTGACCTCATTTGGATCATATGGATCTGTTCAAGGGCAGTTTAAGTTACCTTTAGGTATAACAGTGATAGCAGATGGGCGAGTGTTTATTTGTGATTGTGAAAATCACCGCATCCAAGTTTTTCAACCGCAGTACTGAAGTTTTTGTTTAACTTTAAAGGGGCTCTCTCTACAGTGGCAGATAGAGGTCACTAAAAAATTTTGGTATATAGGTCTGAAGTCTGAGATGGGGGGGGGGGGGGGGAGGGGGTACTCCTAGTAATGTATGAACATTACTTAGCAACACAAAACTTGCTTTAGTAATCTTCAGCTGTGTTTAGCATCTTGAACCTTCACAGTTCATTCAACTCTCGTTTTCATATCTAACTATGGGGGCTGGCCTTGCCAAATGCAAGAAGTCAGCAGGTGAGATAGAGTTGAGTGGACTCTATCATCATTTTAAAAGGCAAAGTAAGTTTGTCTGTCGAAAGTTTGAACTGACATAACGAGTCACGAATAGCAAGTGCATAACATCACATCTGGGTTTGCAGAGTTTTGCTACTGGGATAACAAATAGTTAGAGGCAAGCATGCAAGCATGGTAAAATACTTTGATCTGGTTGCTGCTTGTGGGAGTGAACAGTTGACCTACATGGAGTATAAGTATCTTAGTTAGCTGTAGTATTATCTTATGGTAGCTAATACTAGTTTACATGGTTTTAAGAAAAACATTCATAAGATCTTTTTAGTTTCATAGACAACAACTGTAGTTGCTGTGCACTTTATAGTGCCATAACATGCTAGTACAAGTCTGAAAACATATTTAATCTGTAATTGAATAATAATATATCTGATCAGTTTAGTTATAATTTAGGTAGAATATATCTTTTATTGTTGTATACATTACTATCTAATAATTATGTCCCCATTTTACTTTTGCCAACAAGTTATTTTTACAGTGTCCCCAATTAGTTTGTAAAATGCTAAATACACTGACACTTAAATAAAGTTATTATTATTATTATTATTATTATTATTATTATTATTATTATTATTATTATTAACATTGGAATGTGCAGTGTTAGCATTGCTGGATATGGCTTACGTAAAAAAAATGCATTTCCAAGTTATTGCTTGTTTACCACAAAACCTGGTGTCAAACTCATCAAACAGGTAGCTCAATTGGTGCTTTTCATTTGACGAGGCTTTTATAGGTTGGCAGCAGCTCTTGGTGACAACCTGGAGAGGTGGGGGAGGGGGGGGGGGGGGTGTGTGGTACTCCTCAACATTTTGGGTAGGAGTGTGCCACCTGGGACTGAAAATCCCAACCCAATTTCAGACCAAAATTTGTAAATTTGAACCATATTTGAGACCAAAATTTTGCAGTTTTTGATCCTATTTTAGACCAAATATTAAAATCACCAACTCTATTCAAAACCAAAGGCTCAAAATCAATACCCTATTTCAGACTAAAATGCTGATGATACCCTTTTGGGCGGCACAATACCTATATGAATTATATATGGAAGTACCCCCCCCCCCCCCTCCCCTCTAATATACCGAACTTGTGGGGTATATTTGAACTCGCGTTTAATTCCAATGATCTGTTACACTTCTCAAACTCACTGCGTTGTGTGTTTTTTTTGCGATCCCTAAAATTATAATCCTCTCAAGTCTCCTATTCTTGGTTTGCACTCACGTGGTTTTCACGGGTCACGTGACCGCAGCACCCTCCAAAATAACAGATTGTACCTTTCTGACTCCAGAACTGAAAAGAGCACACCTGAATTAGTCCAGATGCCAATTTTGGATTGTCCAGGCTTAATTTTGGCGAAGCAGCGGCAATTTGTTTTTTGGAGATTTGATAAGAGTTTGTATGCGGCGCCATGTTGGTGGACCAAGGTTGTACACCAACATGGCGGCCAATAACTCGGAACACGAAATGAAGCTGATGTACGACTCAGTTTGATTCTATGTTACTTCACATCCTTCGCAGTGCCAATTTTAAAATGTTTCGTGAAGGAAAACTTTATAATTCAGACACAAGCAACGATTTTAGTCGGCCACGAGCGTGTCACACGGTTTTGTTGTCACGGTATTCAAACGTCCATAGCTCCCGATAGATATTTTGTGTCGACCCAGAATTTTGCAGTAAGTATTAAGGCATAACAGTCTTGAACATATTAGTGTATCGGACTTGTAGGGTGCGTTACTTCTGTGATGGCCTTCTTATGACGTCACATGCAAACCAAGAATTACCGCGTGATCATTGTGTAATCTAAACAAACAAAATTAACTAAGGAGGGAGGTGTGCTCTGCACATTACAGTTCCGGTCATCCCCTCCCCAGCGAAAACATGCCCTGATATCACCACTCACCTGTATCTGCTGTACTGGTTCAGTCTCTTCAGGAAATGTTCCATCAAGTTGCCTACAGATGTTTGGCAGCTGACCGTTGAATAGCGACCGTGCAACTTCATCCAGTTCACTGCTCATCCCCACTTCACCCGCCATGGCCTGGAGCGAGACAAGAGCAATCCACCGTGCGTGAAATTGATGCCGTGTTTACACGAGACACATGCAAAACATTGGTAAATTAGTTCAAAACAATGAAAAAATTTGTCGTAGTAAATGCCAATTTACCATCTTGCAGGGCTTGGTAAGTGCAAATTTAACGCGGTTACCTTTTTTACGATAACCTACAATGCAGGAGTTTTGTGACAAAAAGCGCTCATACTTGCCAGCGCCTGTCATCCCCTGGGCAGCGGTAAACTTTCAAGCAAAGAGTACTCTTCGTGACACTCAACATGAAGTATCTGCTGAACAAAATGGCGACGTTTGTGGAATTCTGATATCGTGTGTTTTTCAGTATTTCATTCTTATAACAGGCGTGACCGCCATAGCTGCATTTTACATATTATCCACAGCAACACAAGCATTTGGTCGCAAAAATCAAGAATCCAAGATGGACAGAAACTCATGTTCTTTGCCAACTTGTTTGCGCTGCTCTCGTCGTGGGTGCAAGAAAGAGGAATTCCTGATGAAATTACAGGACTTTGAATGCACAAGAAATACTAGCCAAGGGGATTTGACGCGCATTCACGAAGATATAGAGAGTAACGGAACCCCGATGACTGCCCAGCAATCAAGTGTATTTTATCTGTACAAACTAACGCCACAAGTAGCTTGGCATGATAGCTTGTATAAATCCGAACTCGAATTTCTAACTTCACCAGAACACTTTCAAGTGATTAAATCAGAATTTCTTGATTTGTACACGCATCACAGTGAATGTTGGACAAGAAACTCGGTTCCAAGTGGAACCTGGCATATTTCTCATTTGTATAACCAAGGAAAGAAGATAGATAAGAACTGTGCCATATGTCCCACGACAACAAAGATCCTAGAAAGCGTCGTGCCATTTGTGCGAGGATGTGCTTTTGGCAATGCTATCTTTTCAGTAATGGAGGCAGGGACGCATATAACAGCCCATTATGGGCCTACAAATTGTCGGCTTCACTGTCATTTACCACTCGTGGTCCCAGGGGGTTGTAGTCTTAAGGTGCATACAGACCAAAGGGCCTGGAAAGAAGGGCAAGCCCTGATTTTTGATGATTCATTTCTACATGAGGCTTGGCACAGAGGAACTCATGGCTACAGGGCTGTGCTGATGTTGGACTTATGGCACCCAGGCTTAAGTGAGATTGAGAGAGATGCCCTGAGAAGTCTCTTTCCACTGTTAGGGTAACCAGACAGATGCATGGATAGGGACAAAAAAAAAAAAAAAAAAAAAAAAAAAAAAAATCCATTTGCCTAATGTCCTGGGCCCAGTTGTTCAAAGTTCCATCAAGCTACTAACAATAGAAAGTTTCAGAATTTCTGATTGCCCAGACCTGACTTTACCTGCCTGACCAAAAATTTTGGTTGCCCTGGGCATAGTGAGCAATTGTTAATATCCAGCACTGGTGATGCATGGTCACTAAGTAAACAAGAAACTCATTTTGTAACTGTTTTTATGTGTGAAAGGTCATGTGGCAACACTTAAATCTGAAAAAGTATTGTAAAGCAGTATTTTTAATCACACATGCCAGTGTCCACAGAAATCTAATGCAACATGACACCCTTCCCCCTGCATCATAAAGTGTGATCATCATGTCATCTCTCACACTCTTTCACTCCTTGCATGGCTCTCTAGGCTACAGGGGGGGGGGGGGGCACTCCCTTAAGTTAAGTATGGGGGTGTTCCAGAGAGTTCCTGTGACCCTGACCCAGAGTAAAGAAAGGCAATTTTGCTACCCTGTTCCAGACAAAATGGTAAAAATAGATTGAATAAACATGTGGCTTAGCATGATTTAAAGCAACAGTTCAGAGCTGTTTTGCAGTGACAGACTGAACTATAAATCATCAAGTCTTCTGGTGGAAGAAATGTCCTTTCATCAAATTCTTTTAACCAAACTTCCAGAACAAGATTTCAAGATAAAAAGCTAACTTTATGTGTGTCAATAATATTATTCTAGGACAAAATTTGTGTAGTCCAGATATGATTTTGTCTAAATTCCAGCGTAAAATTGTGCTAATTTATGTTCAACAAATTTCTATTTTTGCTACTAATGTTGGTCTAATCATGAAAACCAGGACCGGTTTTTCAAAGCACGATTAGGCTAATCCTGGATTAGGTCTAAACTTTCTTGTCATTTTTTAGCCTGAAAACGTGAAAGTTTCGTCCACAACGACTTTCTTGACAACGTTTTAAGCTGGAACAAGCTTTCTAATCCATCTTCGAACAAAACCCAGCAGTTTATTGGCAGAGAGGTTGAGAGAAAGAATTTCGTTAATCCTGGATTAGCTTAATCGGCTTTCTAAAAACCGGGCCCAGCCTTCTATCATAAGCTTTCCAAAAAGGTATGCCTTTCCATGTTTCTGTAAATATTCAATGTAATGTAAATTTCCTGGAAAATATTGTCGACCATTTTGCTTTTCAAGGGTAGTCAGACATCATACTTAAGGAACCCATTGTCTTTTTATCAAATTTCAGCCAAACTTTCAGAAAAAGATGTGTAGATAATAAGCTAACTTTATGTAAATCAATTTTTCCCAATCTTGTTCAGAGGTGACTTTGGCAAATCTCGCGAGTAAAATTCGGATAAGTTATGCAAGATAAAAACTAATTTATGTCATTAATGCAGATCGAATAACAAAAAATTCCATCATATCATAAAGTATATCTACTAGGCTTTGCAAAGAGGTATGCCTTTTCATGTTCCTGTAAGTATTCGGTTTATGATTAATTTCTGCAAAATTGCACAATCATTGGAGAAAGGAGGGAGGGAGAAGAAAACTTTCTCGTTCTCTCCCTCCCCCTTCCCCCCTCGGCGCCCTTTTTGCGCTCGCCCCAATTTTCGCGCGGTCAAAAATTCTTTGTAGGCGGAATACCTTACTGCGCGGTCGCCCCTCTTGGAATTGTTTACTCTCTCTGTCCAACATGGCGTCGTCTCAAAGTTTAATGGAGAGACTGACGAAAGAGATAGAGTGTTCTGTTTGTCTGGAGATCTACACCGATCCAAAAACTCTACCGTGTCTTCACACGTTTTGTCTGCACTGTCTCAACCGGCTGGCAGAAAAACGTGTAAACCAAGAACCCATCGCGTGTCCGGATTGCTCTACCGGACGGAGGCAACTTTAACACTTTTCCTTCATCGTTTTATCTGAATCGTCTTCGGGACATCGTGTCAACTCAAGATGAAGGTCACCAAGTGCTGTGCAACAACTGCGACAAGTCTACAGCTACCACGTTTTGTTTCAACTGCGAGTGTTTCATTTGTGACGAGTGTCGAGAATTACATTCCCGAATCAAGATCTGGAAAGGTCATCGTCTGACTGCTTTATCACAGGTTGAAGACACCGACGTTCAGGAGATCCTCGGCAGACCTCAGCTTTGTGAAGAACCGCGCCACACCACTGAGGTTTTAGAGTTTTTCTGCGAAACTTGTCAACGGTGTATTTGTCAGAAGTGCGCCATTATTACCCACAAGTACCACGAGCTCGTTCATGTTGACGATGCTGCCGATCAAGCGAAGCTACGCTTAGAAGAAAGCAAGAAGAAAGTTCAAGCCGGAGTTCGCATTTGCGAAGAAACACTAAAGAAAGACCAGAATGCGCATAGAGGACTTGAAGAACAAATCGCTGCAGCTGAACTTTCCGCCCAGCGCAACACGCAGAGATTTATTGACCTGGCCAAGCAACACGAGAGAGAAGTGATGACAAAACTGGCTACGATTCGTGAAGATCAAGGACGAGAGTTTGAAAGTCGGAAAGAGAAGTTGGAACTTCGTTTAGGACAGCTGTGCAGTGTGACTGACTTTTTGGACAGTGTCTTAAAACGAGAAATGAGTGGAGAAATCCTGCGAGCTGAGCCGTCTGTGGGGAACCGATCTGAAGAACTCCTGAAGACTCTTGAAGAACTACAGCCTGTCAAAAAGCAGCATGTGAAGTACATGCCAAATGAAGATATTTATCACAGTGTAGAGCAAGTAACACTGGGTCGAGTTCTCGTGGCACAAGTGGCTGACCCAGAAAAGACACAGATTCAGGGATTTGAAAAACAGCCAATTTTTATCAATGACTGTGTCCAGTTTACTGTTGTCACCCGAGACAGTAAAGGAAGCATCTGTCATTCAAAAACAAAGGAAGTGACTGTGCAAATTTTGTCTCCTGCTGGAGATGATGTGGAAAATGAAGTCCAAGACAGAGAAGACGGAAATTACTCAGTCAGTTTTACTCCCAAGACTGAAGGAGTTCATCATGTGACTGTGAAAGTGCAAGGCCAGTCTCCTGGGAATTGTCATGTAGATGTCAATGTAACAAGGAGAATACCACACAGCTACAAACATTTGAGCTCATTCGGGTCATCTGGCTCAGGTAATGGGGAGTTCTACAACCCTGTTGATATATCAGTGAACAGTACTGGAGAAGTGGCAGTTTCAGACTATTCTAATCACAGAGTGCAGATTTTCAGTAATGTGGGCCAGTTCATGAGGAAGTTTGGATCACAAGGAAAAGGAAATGGACAGTTCCAGGCTCCTACAGGAGTAGCTTATAATAAGATTGATAACATTGTTGTTGCTGATTTAAACAACTCCAGAGTCCAAGTGTTCAGCCCAGCTGGTCAATGGATCAGCAAGTTTGGTGAAGGAGTATTGAAGAGTCCCTGGGGTGTCTCTGTAACAAATGATAACAATGTTGTGGTTTGTGACAAAACAGCCAAGAAAGTGTTTGTGTTCTCACCTGAAGGAAGGCTGCTCTTGGAGTTTACAGAAAATGTACTTTCCGGTGATTACCCATATTCCATATTCCATGATGGAAAGTACTTTGTCAGTACTAAGCTGCAAGTGGTGAGAGTGTTTGACTCACAAGGCGTTCATCTTTATGACATTGGCAAGGGACAGCTGAACACTCCAGTAGGTCTTGCAGTTGATGCAAATGATTTGCTGTTAGTTTGTGATCAGAAAAAGAACTGTGTGCAGGTTTTTACATTAGAAGGCAAATTTGTGACCTCATTTGGATCAAGTGGATATGTTCGAGGGCAATTCAATTTATCTTTAGGTATAACAGTGATAGCAGATGGGCGAGTGTTTGTTTGTGATTGTGTAAATCACCGCATCCAAGTTTTTCAACCGCAGTACTGAAGTTTTTGTTTAACCCTAAAGGGGCTCTCTCTATAGTGGCCAATAGAGGACACCAAAAAAGTTTGGTATTTTGGTCTGAATTCTGAGGTGGGAGGGGTGGGGTGCTCCTCAAAATTTTGGGTGGGAGTGTGCTGCCCGGGATTGAAAACCTTTACCCTGTTTCAGATCAAAATACTCAATTTTCGACTATTTTTCAGACCAAAATCTGTGATTTTCGACCTACGCTATTTCAGACTAAATTGCTGAAAATTATACCCTTTGGGGTGGCACATACCTATATGGCTTATATATGGGAATACCCCCTCTGAATTAGGGTCTGAAGTAGGGTCACAAATTTCACATTTTGGTCTGAAATAGAGTTGAAAAATCATTCTTTTTGGTCTGCACAGCTTGAGGTTTTCAGAGTTGGGTGGCACACTTACCCCAACCCCCTACTCCCCAGGATCACATCAGCTGAAAATGAATGACTTTCTTGTTCTTGTGAGTCCTTTTAGCCAGGGCTTTGTGAAATGTGTGATTATAACTAAATTGCAGTGAGACTTGTGCATATGCTGAGTTATATCTTCATTGCTGCCCTGTAAGCAGTGGTTTCTCCCCACTGCTCACAGGGTATCATTGAACTTGCATAGGTTTATTCACTGAAGCTTACAGAGGACAGCTCACCTCATGCTGTTATATAAGCTTACCAAAGTTAGCACAAGAATTTTGGGATTTTAGTTTCCAGTTGAATGCAGCTTTTTATTTAGATAATTCTGACCCAGCAAACAAAACCAGGTGGCCCCACAATCATTTGGGTTGCATCATGCAGCTTCAAACTTGGATTTGACTTGGTGATATTTAGTTTGTATGGCTAGAGTGTTTTGGGTAGGAAGCAGAGGGTGCTGTTATTTGAACTATGGAAGCCATCATGGTTTTGTGGGGGCAGTGTTTCTTATCAAGCTATTGACCCAAGAATTTCAAGTTTACTTTTACAAAACATTTTCTGGTAATCTTAGTTTAGCATTGCTATTTATGGTTTACCTAAAAAAGCATGTCCAAGTTGTTGCTTGTTTACCGTAAAACATCCTGGTGTCAAATTCATTAAACAAAGCAGCTCAACTGGTGATTTTTCATTTGGAGAGGCCTTCATAGGTCAGCAGCACTTCTTGGTGACAACCCCAGGGGGGGGGGGGGGCAAAATTTTAAACCAAAATTTGCAAATTTTGATCCTATTTAAGACCAAATTAAAATCTCCGACCCTATTCCACACCAAAGGCTCAAAATTGATACCCTATTTCAGACTAAAATGCTGAAAATGATACCCTCTTAGGGTGGCACATACCTATATGGCTTATATATGGGAGTACCTCCTCCCCTCCCTCAGGGGATGACAAGCAGCCAAAGGGGGAATTTGCTTTCCCAAAACCAACAAGGTCCTACCCAGCCACTTACACTGTACACAGTATACTGTTGAAGTCTATCAAGAACCTCTTGACTGGTTAGCCTCTATATTTTGCTTCGAAGCTTCTTACTTTCCAGACGGAGAATATTGAGAACGGGGAATCCAAACAAGTAAAGCGAAAGGACACTCTCTAAGTTTGATTTTAAATGTTCTCACTTTCGCCTTTGTTGGGTTCGCAAGTTTTCCCGGGAAGTGTGTACTTGATTCCCTCTGCTAAGCATTTCCAAAGAAGCCTATAACATTGCGAAACTGTCTTTTTACTTACCTTTGATATTAACGTCCCGGCTTCTTCAGTCGAATTTAGCGCGGGCTTTTCAGCGAGGCGCACGCATCCAAGTATGTACCAGCGGTCATACCCGTAAGTCTCGCCAATCCCCTCACGGTCATGTCCAAGTGAGTGTGGACTTGACACGATTTTCGCTGACAACACAGAAGTAGCTTGAATCCACAAAAGACCCGTTTAATACAAATCGAAATATACTTTTATTTCGTTGGAATTTTTTACATTTGTAAGAGTTTCTTAGAAACACTAGAAATAGATAAATAAACTCGGAAATTGTACTGGAAGTAATGCAAGCCTACAAGCTATTGAGAGTGGAAAGTACACTTCATATTTATGTCTGAGTCAATTCCAACTGCGATCACCCCCCCCCCCCCCCCGGGCAAACCCGCGGGCATTTGACTTTTTTTGAAAATCTTTGGTCAAATGCCCGGCTGTGCAGGCAAAAATCACGGTCAAATGCCCCGCTGGTCGGGCTCTTTTGGCGGGCTCTAAAGCGTCGAATTTCCCATTCTCCAAACGAGTGATTTTTCAATAGTTCAAAATAAAACGCGACAGAAGGCCGTAACATCTATATTTCAAATTTTTAGTGGCCAATATCAAAAGCCAACAAATACGCTATAACAAAACAAAGACAAAGTATTCTTCGATACTTTTATATAGCTCTGCCAGACTGAGTGGCCGTTTAGCGAAGGTTCTTTAATCCACACGAACTGAAAACAGTGGACGCTAGCAACACTCTGGGATTCAGAACAGTGACACAAGACCCCAAATAGAAGAGAAAATAACATTTCACAGAGTCACCAAACCCTGATACAAAAGAAGCCTTGAGCGGAAACAAGCGTTGAAAGGATGAAACGCGGCTATCGAAAAATACTAAAGTTCTTGGTAATGAAGTGAACACTGCACAGTCTGACCATAAATCCAACTGACACTATCAAAGATTCTTGTCAGTATTTCGTTTTGAAGCACAGCAGAGGTTGTTTATATGCTCCGTCGGATAAAAGCTTGTCGATCGCAAAACTTGTGAACCAAACATACGAGCTCAGTGACGGTCAAATGCCCCGGGGGGCGGGCCTGGCTTCGAGTCAAATGCCCGGCTATGCGGAGCGGAACTGGAGTCAAAAGCCCGGGGTAAGCCGGGGGGGGGGGGGGGGGGATGATGATCGCAGTTGGAATTGACTTACAGATTAGAGGGCAAAAAAAAAAAACAAACAAACGAACAAACAAAAAAAAAAAAAAAAAAAAAAACAGCTGGGCGAACTATCCAGAAGGAGAAATAGTAGACTTCAAGCAGTTGAACAGCTACAGGAAAATCGAGACGAAAATGACAAGGATACCAGTGAACTCCCGTGATCAATAACACCACTCGATTTAAGACAGTCACACGAACAGCAAACTTGAATTGATCAGTCGGAGTTAAGGGTGAGACACACGCCCTGTAGCACCCAGTGAGAGATATGTTCATGTGTAGCCAGGTCCGCTTCAAACACCAAGCCAACACCCATCGCGTTACGGCGCTGAGATGTCGTGTAAACGGGAGCACAAAATGTTTTCTGTCAAGATAAATGCGCATTGCTCAGAAGAATGTCCAGGGCCCGATTTTTCGAAAGTCGATTAAGCTAATCCAGGATTAACGAAATTATTTCTCTCGAACTCTCTCCCAATAAATTGCAGAGTTTTGTTCGAAGATGGATTAAAGAGCTGCTTGTTCCAGCTTAAAACGTTATCAAGAAAGTCGTTGTGGACGAAACTTTCACGTTTTCAGGCTTATAAATAACAAGAAAGTTTAAACCTAATCCAGGATTAGCCTAATCGTGCTTTGAAAAACCCCCCGCGCGAAAAATGAGGCAAGCGCAAAAATTGGGGCGAGGGGAGAGGTGGGAGGAGTACAAGAAATTCTCTCCCACTCCCGTCCCTCCCCCCACCCCTCCTCGGTGTAATTTTTGCGCTCACCCCAATTTTCGCGCGGAAAAAAATTGAAAGAGTCTTTGTAGGCGGAAACGCTATACGCGCTCTTGCTCGCCCCATTAGGAATTCGTTTACTATTTCTGTCCAACATGGCGTCGTCTCCAAGTTTAATGGAGAGACTGACGAAAGAGATAGAGTGTTCTGTTTGTCTGGAGATCTACACCGATCCAAGAATTCTACCGTGTCTTCACACGTTCTGTCTTCACTGTCTCAACCGGCTGGCAGAAAAACGTGTAAACCAAGAACCCATCGCGTGTCCGGATTGTAGAACGGAAATCGCTTTACCGGAGGGAGGCAACTTCAACACCTTTCCTTCATCGTTTCATCTGAATCGTCTCCGGGACATCGTATCAACTCAAAATGAAGGTCACCAAGTGCTGTGCAACAACTGCGACAAGAAGTCTTCAGCCACGGCGTTTTGTTTTAACTGCGAGTGTTTCAATTGCGACGAGTGTCGAGAACTACATTCACGACTAAAGATCTGGAAAGGTCATCGTCTGACTGCATTATCAGCGGTTCAAGACGCTGACATTCAGGAGATCCTCGGCAGGCCTCAGCTTTGTGAAGAGCCGCGCCACACCTCTGAGGTTTTAGAGTTTTTCTGCGAAACTTGTCAACGGTGTATTTGTCAGAAGTGCGCCATAATTACCCACAAGGACCACGAACTCGTTCATCTCGACGATGCCGCCGATCAAGCGAAGCTACGCTTAGAAGAAAGCATGAAGAAAGTTCAAGCCGGAGTTCGCATTTGCGAAGCAAGACTAAAAAAAGACCAGAAGACGTACAGAAAACTTGAAGAGCAAATCGCTGCCGCTGAACTTTCCGCCCGACGCAACACGCAAAGATTTATTGACCTGGCCAAGCAACACGAGAGAGATATGATGACAAAACTTGCTACGATTCGTGAAGATCAAGGACGAGAGTTTGAAGGTCGGAAAGAGAAGTTGGAACTTCGTTTAGGCCAGCTGAGTAGTGTGACTGATTTCTTTGACAGTGTCCTGAAACGAGAAATTAGTGGAGAAATCCTGCGAGCTGAGCCGTCTGTGGGGAACCGATCTGAAGAACTCCTGAAGACTCTTGAAGAACTACAGCCTGTCAAAAGCCAGCATGTGAAGTACATACCAAATGAAGATATTTATCAAAGTGTAGAGCAAGTAACACTGGGTCGAGTTCTCGTGGCACAAATGGTTGTTGACCCAGAAAAGACACAGATTCAGGGATTTGAAAAACTGCCAATTTTTATCAATGACTGTGCCCAGTTTACTGTTGTCACTCGAGACAATGAAGAAAACGTCTGTCATTCAACAACAGAGGAAGTGACTGTGCAAATTTTATCTCCTGCTGGAGATGTTGTGGAAAATGAAGTTCAAGATAGAGAAGATGGAAGTTACTCAGTCAGTTTTACCCCCAAGACTAAAGGAGTTCATCACTTGACTGTGAAAGTGCAAGGCCAGTCTCCCAGGAATTGTCATGTAGATGTCAATGTAAGAAAGAGAATACCACACAGCTACAAACATCTGAGCTCATTTGGGTCATATGGCTCAGGTAATGGGCAGTTCGACCACCCTGTTGATATATCAGTGAGCAGTACTGGAGAGCTGGCAGTTTCAGACCTTTCTAATCACAGAGTGCAGATTTTCAGTAATGCAGGCCAGTTCGTGAGGAAGTTTGGATCACAAGGAAAAGGAAATGGACAGTTCCAGTCTCCTACAGGAGTGGCTTATAATAAGATTGATAACATTGTTGTTTGTGATTTAAACAACTGTAGAATCCAAGTGTTTAGCCCTGCTGGTCAGTGGATCAGCAAGTTTGGTGAAGGAGCATTGAAGCGTGTCTGTGGTGTCTCTGTTACAAATGATAACAATGTTGTGGTCTGTGACAAAACAGCCAAGAAAGTGTTTGTGTTCTCACCTGAAGGAAGGCTGCTCCTGCAGTTTGCAAAAAATCAAATTACTGGTGATCCATTTGCCATATTCCATGATGGAAAGTACTTTGTCAGTAGTAGGCTGCAAGTGGTGAGAGTGTTTGATTCACAAGGCACTTATCTTTATGACATTGGCAAGGGCCAGCTGAACACTCCAGCAGGTCTTGCAGTTGATGTAAATGATTTGTTGTTAGTTTGTGATGAGGGCAAGCACTGTGTGCAGGTTTTTACATTAAAAGGCAAATTTGTGACCTCATTTGGATCACGAGGATCTGTTCAAAGGCAGTTTAATGCACCTTTAGGTATAACAGTAATAGCAGATGGGCGAGTGTTTGTTTGTGATTTTCAAAATCACTGCATCCAAGTTTTTCAACCGCAGTACTAAACTTTTTGTTTAACCTTAAAGGGGCCCTCTCTATGGTGGCCAATAGACTGTTCAGCCCAGCCCAGCCCTTTGGTATATAGGTGACGTGGGGGGGGGGGGGGTATTCCTTGAAATTTTGGTGAGGATAAATACAAACATTACATAGCAACACAAAACTGGCTTAGTAATCTGGTTTTCAGCTGTATTTAGCAACATGAACCTTCACTGTGTGTTCAACTCTCATTTTCATATCTAACTATGGGGGCCGGCCTTGCTAAATGCAAGAAGTTGAACAGGCAAGGTAGAATTGAGTGGACTTTATCACCAATTTAAAAAGTTGAAGTAATTTTGTCTGTTGAAAATTTGAAATGACATAATGAGTCATGAATACCGAGTGGATAATACCACATCTCTGGGTTTACAGAGTTTTGCTAGTGTGATAACGAATTATGTTAAATAGTCAGAAGCTTCCATGGTAAAATACTTTGATCTGGTTGCTGCTTGTGGCAGTGAACAATAATTGTCTTGCATAGAGTATAAGTAAGATATTAGTTTACATGGTTATAGGAAAAACATATGTGAGAGGGATCTTTCTAGTCTCATAGAGAACAACTGTAGTTGCTGTGCACTTTGTAGTGCATAGCATGCCTGTACAAATCTGAAAACATATTCTGTAATCGAATTATGATATACCTGATCAGTTTAGTTAGAATTATTTCTAAATAAATAGAATATAAAATAGAATATATCTTGTATTGCTGTATACATTACCATCTAATAATAATTTCTTTTTAATTATTGTCAATGTATTTAGCATTTTACAAACTAATTGGGGACACTGAATATAATTAAATAATATACAATAATATAACAACAATAAAAGCCAATGTTATGAAAATAATTACATACTAATTGCTAAAATACATTTAAACTAAGGTCTTAATAATTGGCATAGCAGCTGCTTTAAAACTAGGAGCACTTGGCATTAATAAACTATGTAATGGTAATTGGTTCCATATTGGTATAATTCTAGGATAAAAAGAAAATTTGTATGAATCGTTGTTTGTCTGCAGATGCCTAAATGGCAATGGGTTTGGTAGTTTGGATGTCCTACTAGAAATACGATAATCGCATATACCCCCTCACTCTGCCATTGATGGGACTTTTACTTTGGTAACTCCCAATAAGAGTAGCCTTTGTTTTACCGAAATGTTGACTCAATCTTTTCTTCGAACTCAAGTGCTACACGCAAAGGAAGGAGAAAAAGAATGGTGTGTGTTATACTTTTGCGTTGAAAACAGAATCGATTGCGTGACGAAGTACGTATTTCCCACGGTCGGCACGTCAAATTAATTCATACAGTCTGCCAAGCACGTTCTCGAAATTTAATACTCAAAGTTTGAAGTTGGTCGGCCGTCGTAGTACGGGAACTGAAAGGAACACTGATTTTCCAATTTTGAATTCATAGGCAGTACAATTAAATAGGCTTCCTGTGCGATTTGTTTTTACTACCGCATGCACCAGACTCAGGCATGCATATTTAATAGGCTCGAATTGTTTTGTATGTGAACCCACTCAAAACAGCAAAATTTCTCCCAGAATCAAAGCAAAACTTGAACAGTTTACTTCAAATTATACACGGGCTTCAGACCCAGTAATACTTCTAAGGGCTTGTGAACGATTCTCGCTGCAATCACCGCGTGTCAGATTACAGAAAAATAAGACATCTGACTAAATCATTCAAGACTCCAAGTTCCGATTGCTCTGAGCAAATACGGTAGCCGAAACTGGCAACAGAAGCGTAGTAAAACAATACTTCAAGGGAAAATGATCAGCATACAGATTTTAATACATTCTTGAAGTGATCGAGTTACAAAATATATATTTGTCACGGTGATTGTTCGATTTCCACTGACTAACCTTTGTTGCTTGTCCTTTCTAAATAAGTATCTGAGTTTAACACAAAACGGCATCTGAAGCTCCCGATTTGCTTTCAAGCGCTGTTCCCTTTGCGGAGTTGTCTGTGTTACCCGCTTCTGTTCATGTCGCTTTTGGTCGGCATTCATGCGCTGTTGTCTTAACTTGCGGAGTCTTCTCTTCGGCCCGCTTTTTCTCCTGAAGTTTCCGATTTGCGTTCAAGTGCTGTTCTCTTTGCGGAGTTGTCTGCGTTACCCGTTTCCGTTCATGTCGCTTTCGATCGGCATTCATGCGTTGTTGTTCGCTCGTTTCACGATTTCGCCTTGCTCGTGCCTGTTCCCTTCTCATTTGAAGACGAGCTTCGCGAGACTGTTGTGTTTCAAGTTTTTCAGTTTTTAAGTTTTCCATTTTCGTGAACGCAGCTTCGATATATTGTTGCTTCGTTCAAATCTAAATGCTTCGTTCAAATCTAATTTCTCTTATTTCGGAGTAAAACAACATTGCTGAGTAAAACAACATTGCTGAGTAAAACTACAGGCCAGGGCACACGTGATCGATCCGGCCTTTCTTATTGGTTAGCAGGGTAACCGCGCCTAAAGTCGTACGACAGACTGACTGACAAACTGACAGACAACGTTAAATTTCGAGATGGCGACAGGCTTGGAGTCCCCAAGTAGGCGGTATAATATTACTGCATTAGTGTCGTGAGTATTTCCCTCACTTCGTTCGGGGATTAAGGGGACATATTTCGGGGGGCAATTTAATCCCCACTAAACCTTGCTGGATCTTGTAAAACATGGTAGCTTGAGACAACAATCTCCGCTGCTCAAGCGAATCCCATCCCAGTTGGGCAATCATTGGGGTAATATGGCTAGTTCTAGAATAATCGTGGAAAACAGATCTAGCTGCTCTGTGCTGTACCATGTCAATTTTGTTAATATTACGTTTGGTGTGAGGGTTCCATGCACTACTAGCATATTCAAGTTGGGGGCGAACTAGTGTAGTATAGGCCCTAGACTTAACATCTACACTACAGTCACTTAGAATTCTTCTGAGAAGGTTCAGTGATCCATTGGCCTTTCTGCATAAATTGTCGCAGTGTTGGTTCCAATTCAGCCTCTGGTTGATAGTGAGGCCAAGATATTTAACCGAATCTACTCTTGATATGACATGGTCATTCATGATGTACGAATAGGATGGGGCGATGAGCTTATTTGTAATGCCCAAATGAAAGCATTTTGAAACGTGTTCTCCCAACTTCCCAAGTGTTTAGATGAGGCTATATTACACGGGAACACGTTATATATTTCTTTTATAAAATAATTAGTCAAGTAAAAAACATCGCGTATCGCGTCAGCGTGTAATATACTCTCATCTAACACGGTTATTTAACCAATCAGGGCGCGCATAGTATCATAGTTATTTTATAAACACCGATAGTTCGCCAGGCGAGGGTTATTCGCTGATAACGTCCGCTCGTGAGCGGACGTTATTCGGTTATGTTTCACGATTCCACCAATCACACGCGGGAGGAAATATTTGATGGGTCTAAAAGCCTGTAACATTACGAAACTGTCTTTTTACTTACCTTTGATATAACGTCCGGCTTCTTCAGTCGAATTTAGCGCGGGCTTTTCAGCGAGGCGCACGCATCCAAGTATGTACCAGCGGTCATACGCGTAACTCTCACCAATCCCCTTACGGTCATGCCCAAGTGAGCGTGGACTTGACACGATCTTGCTGGCAAGACGGAAGTAGCTTGAAGCCACAAAAGACCCATTTAATACAAATCAAATATGCTTTTATTTCGTTGGAGTATTTTACATTTGTAAAGAGTTTCTTAGAAACACTAAAAATAAATATATTAACTTGGAGAATTGTACTGGAAAAGTGCAAGCCTACAAGCTATAGCTATTGAGCGTGGAAAGTACACTTCATATTTAGAGGACAAAAAACACAGCAGGGCGAACTATCTAGAAGGAGAAATAGTAGACTTCAAGCAGTTGAACAGCTACAGGAAAATCGAGACGTAAATAACAAGGATACCAGTGCACTCCAGTGATCAATAACACCACTCGATTAAATACAGTCACACAAACAAGAAACTTGAAGTGATCAGTCGGAATTAAGGGTCAGACACACTCCCTGTAGCACCCAGTGAGAGATATGTTCTTGTGTAGCCAGGTCCGCTTCAAACACCAAACCAACACCCATCGCGTTTCGACGCTGAGATGTCGTGTAAACGGGAGCACGAAATGTGTTCTGTCGAGAAAAAATGCGCATAGCTCAGAATACTCCATATCTTCTCCCCTTTGCGGGCACAAGCCTCAATATGAACTTAAACGTATAGTAAAGTTACATCGCAAAATTACTTGTCTTCCTTCAAGTCCCTCTCAAGTCCCTTCAAGGGGGAAGTGTCATGAGGGGCGCATGCGCGCGCGTTCGGTGTCTCTTGTTTCCTACCTTAGTCACGTGTGCAAAAGACACATGACCTGAACAGACACCGCGGAAATACGTTCTTGACGTCACTCCCGTTGGTCAGCGTTCGTCGCCAAGACTATCTAACTCTCATAATTCAAAATAAAATTTCACATCGTGTGCAAGCCTCATTTTCTGGTGCACAACTCATGTTGTAAAAGATGCCTTGAACTAACTTACAGTTGAGTATCGAGTTCTAGAATTGAGTTTATTGGCTAAGACTTGAGGTTTTACGAACGTTACGTTTTTGTGCAATAACCGCTGACTTAAAAACAAGGTGACCGCACGACCAAAAAACGCATTTCCGCGTTGTCACATGAACACCCGGGGGGTGGGGGTGTGGGGTAGAGTCTACTGTAGGAAGTACCCCCCGGGCCTGAACACTATATCCTTGCCTTATATGGGCCTAAGCTTTCGTTCGTTACCTGCAACTTGAGCCTGTGCGCCTCAATGGGTATGACCTTCAACACCGGAAGCTCCTCAACCAACACTTTGGGCCTGGGTCTTCTCAGACAAGCATTGTCGAGATCCCACGACGCACACTCCAAGTAGAGTCCACTGACAAAGCAACCGGAGTGCGCTTTCTCAGACACTTCCTCTGCGGTTCTGTATTTAGTGACAGTCGTGTACAGAGTGGAGCGGTCGAGTGGCCAGCCGTTTTTACGACAAGTGGCCTGGACCAGAGCAGTCAGGTATGACTCGGGAATATGCAGACCTGACAACCAGATTACCGCGGGCTCACCTTCGTTGACCTGAAAATCGTCACGATGTTAGAACACAAACTCGCACCACAAGATGGAGACGTCGACACGACAGAGCGAATACTAGAAAATTCTGTCAAACGTATCAGGAGGTAAAAGAAAATACCGTAATCCTCGAATAAGCGCCCCTTCTCAGGCAAATTTCAAATTAGCGTCAATTCCGCTCTCGTGAACTCTATTTTGTTGTTTTTACACAAACGGTAAATTAACTCTATGGAAATCGACATGCCGTTTTGTGAACATATTGTACACGTTTGGCGAACTGAACGAAAACTATAACAAAATGTGTCGCTAATAGAACTATACGGATGGTATACATACGTAACGTTGTTTATTTACGGGCAAATGTTGCGCATTACAAATATAAATAATCATCTGGCTACGATTTGGAAAAAATCAAATAAGCGCCACCCTTCGAATAAGCGCCCCTGCTTTATCCAAAATTTGACATAAGCGTCGAGGATTTACACTCAAGTTGACAATGCTTTGACGTCCACGTGTTCCATGATAGTGCAAGGCAGGTTAATACTAAACTTTGTGAGTGACGTGGACGAAGACAAGTACACTGTCAGTCAGAGGTTGTAAGAAACACTTTCAACCAATCAAAAGCCAAGTACAGGAAAAAGGCATCGTCACTTGATAAGCTCGTGTAAGGAGATTGCAACCAGGTTTTGCTTTTGCTCGTGATTGGCCAAGAATCCTTTTAAGCTTGTTTGGACAAATTCGAAATTGTAGCCAACTCAAAATTGAAGCAATCATGCGACAGCTTTCGGTAGTCATCCGAAAACGGCTCTAAAGTCCGTGGTCTTACTTGAAAAAACACACCGGGGGGGTTTGGTGGGGGCTACTCCTCAAAATTTTGGGTGGGAGTTTGCCGTCCGGGACTGAAAACCCTTACCCTATTTCAGACCAAAATTTGTGATTTTCGACCCTATTTCTGACCAAATATCAAAATCTCCTACCCTATTCCAGACCATAGGCAATACCATATTTCAGACTAAAACGCTGAAAATGAACCACTTGGGGCGGCACATACCTATATGGCATTTATATAGGAGTACCCCCCCTCTCCTCCCGGGAAAGCACGCCGCGACATCACCACTTACCCATCCGTTGTACTGGTTCAGTCTCTTCAGGAAATGTTCCATCCAGTTGCCAAGCGACTTGAGTGTTGCAGGGGCCAACTTCCTCCAGATGTTTGGCAGCTGACCGTTGAATAGCGCCCGCGCAACTTCGTCCAGTTCACTGCTCATCCCCACTTCACCCGCCAGGGCCTGGAGCGAGACAAGAGAATCACACTCAGTCATCTACCGTGCGTGAATACTTTGAATCTCTTGTAATGCCAGACGTTTTTATACGTAATCTGTGATGTCGCGAGTAACTTGTATAACAGCGTCACAATCCCCATCTACTGGGGCCAATTAAATAAACATTTACACGTGTATTTTACAAGATGGACCATTATTCAAAGACCATTAAACGAACTCCAATTGGACAAAAGTATGTAAAACATTACAGATACAGGTCTCAACTGTATAACTGGAACTGATCTGGTCACGGTATTGAATTAAAGTGTGTTTTAACGTGTGGGGAAATTGGCCCAACTTGTAAAATACACTTGTAAATGTTTTATTGAATTGGCCCCTGGCTTCACACTTCAATCAAGGAAACTCGACTCGATCTTCCGCCGCAAGGCCAAACTGACAACACCTCACGGGGAGGGAGGGGCGAGGGTGCGCAACTAAAACGTCAAAGAACTGCGTTTGTCTTCACTCCTTTGAAAAATATTTCTACTTTGAAACCCCTCGACAGTTTCCAGCACAAGCAAATGTGCCCCTCAGCTTGCTCCGTGTCCACGAATTGAACTAGAAACGCGGACCGAGGTTTACACGAGGACACTATAATAGAGCGTGCGCTATCAAGCTTGACGGGCCACAATCTTCGATATGAGAATTGTTTAGCGAGCACTCGTGCGTGAACGTTGTAAAAAGAAAAACGGCTTTAAAACTCAAGATAGCCGCCCTAACTCAAATTAAGAGCGCAGCATGAAGCATTTACATCGCGGCCGAACACAGTCTGTCGTGAAAGAAAGCTAAAAGTTGAATTTGAAAGTCCTGGCCCGTCAAGCATGGATGCGCGCCCAACCTTAAGAAAATGGCCTTTTTCAAACTACTCACAACATCGCAGACCGGGGCTAATACACGTCTGTGACACTTACCCTCTGCAAGTTAATCAAGGAGGTGGACATTTTCCTGATGAGCACATTGAAGCGATCCAGCTCTTGTAGCAGTACCACAGAAGTCGGGGTGATCTCTCCCAGTTTCTTTCTGATTTGACTCACTTCAAACAGTTGTGGGAGCTTGACCTGGATATCCGTGGCGATTTTACCGATGAACTCCTCGCGGCTCACTCCGCCAGCTTCGCCGCTCGTCTGAGGTTGCAGCTCCACTAAGTGAGCCCACATGTCTTTGGCAGCGTTAGTGTAATAACCAATCTCAGCATTTGGGTGTAAACCAAAGACATCCGGAGTATTTGCCAGGGGCAGAGTCTCTATCATATCAACGTACAGGTCTCGGTTACACTCGGCCCCCTTCTCGGGTTTCGGAATGCAGTAATCTACTTCCTCGTTCTTGAAAAAGTGGAACGGTTGGAATGTGTCAAACATGAAGTCTCCCATGTATTCATCCATGTACGTCTTGACGACACGTCGGTCAAAGTCGTCGATAACACGTCCTCCATACATGACCTGCACAACAAGGACAGAAGTACAATCAATAAAGATACACCCCTCCTCGAACTTAACTCGACCAGTTATGTGAGAATGTCTGGTAGTTTAACGATAAGTGTTATATTTTTCGTGGCTTGGACACAGCCTGACACTGAAATATTGTATAAAATGAGGCCACCAGAAGCAAAATATTTGACTTTTCCCTCGCACAGCAATGAATCCCTTCATTCTTAACGAATTTTCAACAATTTTCGAGTTCTATTTTGAGCTATTTATAATGTGTTATATCGGATTCTTAGGACTTCCCAAGTATTCCAATTGCCACTTGCTGCAATATCGATTTGTATGACTGGCAGCCTTTGGGAATTCCTAAAACTTCGAAGCTTCCACAGCAATTATAATTTGTATAATTGGGTAGAGTTGGGAATTACTAGGAACTAAGCCTAAGCCTTTAAAACCTGCTCTGCAAACATCAATTTGCCTAGCTGAGAAGAGTTTGGAATTCCTGGAAATTCCCAAGAATTCTTAGAAATCCCCAAAAGCCGGGAATCAATTTTGCTAGGGTAACGGCAATTTACAAACAACTATTACTCTGATTGTTATATTGTTCAATATCTACCCTGTCTTGGTAGCCACAATTAACCCTTTCACTCCCAAGAGTGACCAACTTCAATTTTCTCCTTCAATTTCTCACCAGAATTAAAGCATACAGAAAGGAGAACTTGGCTTTTGATACCTCTCTAAGATGAAAGCTGATTAAACTTTCAATTCTCACTACATTACTCACACATTTTACTTTTAAAAGGTTGGGAGAATCTGCACTTTGAGCTTGGCAGTGAAAGGGTTAACATCTCCTTCCCTTTCGCTCAACACTGACACAGACACACACTCCAAAATAGTCCGTACACCGGTCGTAAATATCAGACGCATTGTTAGGCGCTCATGAGTGGTAAATTGTTGACGAGGCCAGTTCGTACAAAGTTGAAACTCCACTAATGTTGAGCTTTCTAATCAATAAAATATCACCCACCCCACCCCCAACCCCTCACCCCCCCCCCCCCCCCCCCCTTCCCCCAATGTAGGGAACAGTTCCTAAGGCCCCGTTTACACTTGAAAACTAGTTCGGACACAAAGTTCCAACTTTCGATTCCGGATTCACTAAAAATGACCCCGAATTCACAAAAAAACTAGTGTAAACACTTTCACGAATCCGGAAACAAATGCCTCGAATCCAGATAATTTCGCTCTAGTGTAAACAGGGCCTAAGAAACAGTTTCTAAACGACAAAGTATCTGACTGTGAGTAATTCATCGAGACAAAACAGCACAGCCCTGAGCTTGCTTACCTCGCCAATCAAGTACTTTAAGCTGCCCCAGGGTATTTTGTTGTCCGGACTCTCCAGGGCCTTGGTTAAGTAAGTATTAAGAAGGGTCATGCACACGCGGAAGTCAGACTCGTTAAAGTCGTAGGCAATGTTCCATCCATTCTTACTGTACTTGCGTCTCTCCTGCACCACGGCGTGAAAAAACGCCAGAACGTACACCAGAGGCGGGAAGGCCTGGTGCGGACATTCCGCCAGCGCCTGATTGGTTATCTTGTGGTATGTACTGCGCAGGTTCAGTTTCAGGCCATTGGGTGGCTCGGTAACGACCTGTAATTCAAGATACATTGTTTAAAAGTTATAGCGTTGTATCTGGCAATAATTTGTCGTTCTTGAGATGTGGCCAGAATAAAGGTTTACTACTAACAGATAATGCCAACATTCATTGCGGTTTTCTTTGTTACTGCTACGTTACTGTTACGTTACTGTTTACTTCGTTACTGTTACGTTACTGTTTACTTCGTTACTGTTACGTTACTGTTTACTTCGTTACTGTTACGTTACTGTTTACTTCGTTACTGTTACGTTACTGCTTACTTCGTTACTGTTACGTTACTGTTTACTTCAGTTCAGTTCAGTTTTTATTTTGCCATCTAACATTACATATAATAATAGAAATAAAATAAATACATGGCAAGGTAGTCCAATAAAGCCAAAGGCTTATGTGAAGGACTACCTATTTCATCTGAACTATACAAAACTTTAATGTCACTGGCAGGTTAGTTACTTTAAATATATAAATATCTTGGTACACAAAAATTACATAACTCAATTAGTTACTGTTACGTTACAGTTTACTTCGCTACTGTTGCTTTATTGTTTACTTCGTTACTGTTACATTGCTGTTACGTTACAGTTTACTTCGTTACTGTTACATTACTGTTACGTTACAGTTTACTTCGTCATTGTTGCGTTACTGTTTACTTCGTTACTGTTGCGCTACTGTTACGTCATTGTTTACTTCGTTACTTTTACATTACTGTTACGTTACAGCTTACTTCGTTACTGTTCTACGGTACTGTTATGACTATCACGTCATTGTTTCGTACGCTCAGTGTTGTTTATGGTGCAGATGATAATCGTTGGTGGTAATTATGGCGGTACTGTTAGAGTCCTACCTTTAAAGAGCGCTGTAGAATGCCTATAGGGAACTCTGGGGTTGGGTCGGTCGTGAGCCACAGCCGAAAGTCTGGATGAGGCTTTGAAATTCGCTCCAAGACTTTCTCCAGGTCCCTCAGCCACTTGACGAGCAAGTGACAGTTCTGCAACATCAACCACTGGCCACGAGCAATCGCTGTCTCCAGTAGTTGTAAAGCGAGCTACGGAAATATCACGGAAACGTATAAACACAAAGATGAACAGTAATGGCTACCAAGCTAACCACCAGGGCCCGGTTGTTTGAAAGCCAATTAAGCTAATCTACAATCCTGGACAAACGTCCTTGCGACACCCCAATCATAGTGCTATTTCGTTGATATCACCCTCTTTGGCTGGCCTAGTTAGCCAAAAAGGCACCGCCCTCCCCTCCCCCTGATTAATGTTGGTTCAGGGCTGGAATATGCGCAATTCAATATTGAAGTGGGGGAGGGGGAGGCGCAAAAAAACTCAAAATCAGAGGACTTTGTCCTAGCGTCCAAAATATTTTTACCAGGATTGGAACAAAATTCTTACTCTCCACCTCTCTGCCAATAAACTGCAAGGTTTTGTTCGAAGATGAATTAAAAAGCTTGTTCCAGCTTAAAACGTTATCAAGAAAGTCGTTGTGGACGAAACGTTCACATTTTCAGGCGTATACGTGACAAGAAAGTTTTGACCTAATCCAGGACTAGCCTAATCGTGCTTTGAAAAACCGGGGCCAGATTTCTGTAGCAATAATCCACGAGTGCTCCATACCTTTTCTTGACCTTGTCCCATGGCCAGAAACTTCAGCTTGTTTCCCCCGAACCCAGATCTTTCTGCAAGTTTCATCAAGTCACTCGCCGGGTCGGAGCCTGGACTGAGTATAAATATTATTGGCGATATGGGCGTAGACTGCTCAAAAATCGCCTCGAAACTGATGACGGGTGGAGTGACGTATTTCTCGCCCATACGACCCGTGACAAAGTTGGTGATGGCCAGATATACACGGTCCACACGGAAACAACGAAGTAACAGAAGACGCTGGAAGTCTGTCAAGGTTTCCTCGTATTTGCCGGGAAGAATGGCAGCTTCAGGGGCGTCGAGGTCATTCCACTGTTGAAGAGGAATAGAAGAAAGCTTACAAAATAATATACGAAGACGCTCTAAATCATAAACACCTCTCGAGAATTTAGAAAATATAGCTTCGGTTTATATTTCAGACCAGAAATAAACGAGGGCATTAGAAAATAGATATAGAGGATATTACACGCGGCGCGAAGACATGGATTTTGTTTTCGAGTGGTAAAAACAATGCTTTACGAACGAGCGCTGCGCGAGTGAGTAAAAATGTTGTTTTTTACCACGAGAAAATATAATCCATATCTTCAAGCTGCCGTGTATTTTTATTATTATTATTATATAGACACGAGAAAATGCACAAACAAATCGTGCAAAAGCGGGAAATAATACCATCGATATCCTCACTAGTGAGGATATGGTTAATACTCCACTTGGGTCCCAGATGTAGTTTCGTATGGATTTTACGCACGGTACATTTTCCAGTAAAACACTCATGTCTATATAATAAAAGCTGACACATCGTAAAATTTACTATGAACTCTCAGAATAGTAGTAGACAGACGGCAAGTGATGAAAGTATCTTGTATGTTTTCCTCATACATCTCACTGCGGCCATCTTGCATTACACACGTGTGACGTATTATACCACGTGACCGATAAAATATGGCCGCCAAATGACATCGATATCGACTTTTTCATACTTCTTTCGGAAACTAAAGGACGTATTGAAAATGCAAAATTTGATATCAATTTTGGTGACAGTTGCTCCTTAGGGGGCCTTCTCACCACATTCCTTTGCGCGCCGAAATCCTTAATCGGCCATTTTTAGGGTCCCCGAAAGTCGAAAGATGAATAGCAATCCACTTCCGTCCGACTCGAGCAGAATATTACTTTCGTTTGACCTTAAAGTGCTACTTGCCTATTTTCCTTTGATTTATTACGTTTTTTTTCGTGTTGGAAACCAAATTCAGGCAAATTATTTTTACACATTTCTGGATGTAAACAAAAACACTGAATTGGCTGAGAAGGCCCCTTTAAGACAAACACAAACCTCTCTCCAGAGCTTCTCGTTGCGTTCCACATCGTCTGCGAGTGCAGAGAAGGCGTCAGGAGTGACGGTGACAAGTCTGACGAGGTCCTCCCAGCCCTGATCCGGCAGCCAGCCGAACGGCTTGGTACGTGCACTCTTCTCTAGTGCGATGTTGCCCTTCAGGAAGAAGTCTAGTTCCTCCTGCTTCAGCTTGCCGTCGGCCTCCATGATCTTAATGGTCATTTGGAATGAGAAGAGCAACTTGTGGCGCTCAAAAAGACCTAAAGCCAACATAGAAATGTTAAACGAATGCTTCCCAGGAGTCACACGAAAATGAGTCAGGGGGTAAATTACTCAACACGCACAGCCGAGGATAACAGATTGATTGTTTGCAAACGCCTACAGGGTAGTTTTGGCTAAGGGCTGTCAGTGACTGTGTTTCACAGTCGTGAATATAGCTCTCGGTAGTGTGTAAGAATGTATATGCACCACAGCGTAACTTGAAAGTCATGAAGCAAAAGTCCCACTATGCTATGTTCACATCTCAAGTAAAAATGATAATGGTACTGTCTCTATATAACACACTCCCCTCCCTCCTCCCCTCTCTACGCTAATGGTCTAACCCCGGTGAGGGGGGGGGGGGGGGGGGGGGGGGGGGGGGGGAAGGGCGTATTCCCATAATTACATAAGCCATAAGGTATGAGCATTTTAGTCTGAGATAGGGTATCAATGTTGCGCCCACCCCGCCGCTGGTTTAACCCTTCACTCCTGAGAGTGATTAAATGAAGATTCTCAATTCTCTCTACATCGCTCATACATTTTCTTGTCGAATGGTTAGGAGAATTTGTATTATGATCTCATGAGTGAAAGGGTTAACAGATTTAGACGGAGCGCGTGATCTAACCTGTGCAAGCATAGTTGTACACATTCATAGTCAGCGTATCCATAATATTCTTGAGTCTCTTGGGTAGAATAGAATCGGGGAGACTCTTCTTGAGAGACAAATCGAACACCTGAAGGTAGGAGGAGAGCGAGTACTGGTACATAGAGTTCACTGCTGACATCTCCGACAACACGAAGAACAAGACCGCACCGAGTTTGGCTGCGGGACGGTAACCATCGCGCAGTTTGTCGATATCCACCGCGGTCTTAGCTCCGAGTTTGAGTTTCTCTGCCACCTGATGAAATCAAGTAAAGCGGTCGTTATTTACGTTCGGCGATTGCTAGTAAACAGCGTAAACAACTAGCACAGAAATGGGCAGGAAATAAACAATTGATATTTGATAAAAACATTCTGCACATTAATCATGCTGTTGACAAACATCTAGCACAGAAAGGACAGGAAACAAATATTTGATAAAAGCATTCTGCACATCAACGATGCTATTGACAAAGATCTAGTTTTGTTTTCCTTTTTGACATATCAACCTTCACACTGCCAAGGGAGAAATTGACTCGATGACCCAACCTTTACGTAATGCAACTCTTAAATGGTCAAATAGTGAACCTGCGGTGTGATTAATCATATGAAGCTTTCTAATAACAATATTCACGATGTTTGGTGAGTGGAGTTAACCCTTTCACTCCCAAGAGTTACCAACTTCAGTTTCCCCCCCATGCAGTTTTTCACCAGGGCCCGGCTTTTCAAAGCACGATTAGACTAATCCTGGATTAGGTCTAAACTTTCATGTCATTTATATGCCCGCAAATGTGAAGGTTTTGTCCACAACAACAGAGCTGGAACAAGCTTTTTAATCCATCTTCGAACAAAACTCTGCAGTTTATTGGCAGAGAGGTCGACAGAAAGAATTTCGTTAATCCTGGATTAGCTTAATCGGCTTTCGAAAAACCGGGCCCAGAGATATATCAAACAGTATGGAGAACTTGGCTTTTGATACATTGCTCAGATGAAATCTGATTAAACTATCGACTCTCACTGCATCATTCATACATTTTATTCTTAACAGGTTGAGAGAATCTACATTTTGAGCTTGGGAATGAAAGGTTAATAATTGTCTTTCTCTGTGTTCTACGCTTAACTTGGACAGGAAAATGTAGCTTCCCTCGCAGTCGGTTCTTAGGGGAACGACAAAGAAACGACTGTGAGGGGGAGGCTAAGGGAAATGTGGTACAGTGTGAAGGTCAGTTTGGTGACAGTTCGGCCAATCAGCTTTCATCTGAACAAACTATCAAGTAGCAAATTCTCCTTACTGTATAATATATCTCTGGTGAGATACTACAGGAGAAAATTGAAGTTGATCACACTCAGCAAAATGTAGCCTCCCCTCCAGCCGTTTCTTGGGGGAACGACAAAAAAAACGACTCTGGGGGAGGGGGGGGGGGAGGGTTGGGGGGTGGAAGGGATAAGGGAATTGTGGTACAGTGTGAAGATCAGTTTGTTGATAAGGTGTTCGTGTTTTACCTCCACAGCTTTAGACTTGGTGTCCTCCAGGGTCTGAACGAGTTCCACGTTGTCCAACATGTTCCCTTGTGAGGTGGCGAGCTCACGGAGTAGAGTGTCCTCCAAATCTTTCAACAGACGCTTGTTGTCACTGGTGTTTGAAAGAAGCATAACTCGCCATCAGTTGTGTGCACATAATAACTTCAAATACAGTCGAACCCACACTAACGGCCACGAAATTTTGTCTCGTCCACCGGTCCTTACATGTACTGTTGTTGAAACTTCCCCGCAAAGTCTGTACAATATTACATATACAGGTTCCCAGTGCACAACCACAACAGTATTTGACCATTGTATTAGATTAAAGTGTCTTTTAACGTGTGGAGAAATTGGTCCGACTTGTAAAATACACGTTAAAATGCTTTATTGAATTGGCCCCAGCACTACGTTTTCCCAAACCCATCAATCATTTAAAATAACCTCTATACAACGGCTACGCAAGGAAGCAAGGAATGAATAGTTTAAATTACAAACTTTCATAGAGGGAATTTAACGTTTAGCGAGTTATTCGTACTGGACTTGGGGCCGTGCGTTTAATGTTAAGCACCTTAAGCCAAAACCCGTGATGTTGACCCCTAAAGCTGGTGTTACACTGGTCGATTTGCAACGCCGATTAGCTCCAAATTTATGTAACGGTGTTGCACGTTAAAACTTGCAACGCGTTGCAGTACTGCAAACATCGCGAAATATCATTCGAAATGGGGTGCTACACTTCAAAAATTTTTAGCGCAACATTGTATCGTTGCAAGTCGTCGTTGCAAACCCCCCTCCCCCATCTGTACAAATGTCTCGCACCTAGTCTCCTGGATAAGTCTCTCGCGCTGTTCCTCAAGTTCCTTCCGCTCAAAGCCCACGATCACACTGAGCAGCTGATCCTCCAGCCCTTTCATTGTGACGGTGTAGTTGACCACCATACAGCGGCTGAAATGCGCAGGCGTGTACTTGGGGTTAGACAACTTGGTGTTCAGGTACAGACGGAAGCTTGGGTCATAATCCACCTCTTTGTCTCCTAGCAACACAAACTCTCGCCCAGGCTCCCCTGGAAAATAATAAAGCGACATTTAGTTTCCGTAATAGAGTACTGAAGTGTGACGTCATTATTTTGCAAACATTTTTTACAAAACTCTAAACAATATTATGTGATATACACAGCCGCTGCACGAACGTGTGTAAAATTTCAAATCGCCAGCCCTACTGAAAGCCAAGATACAAAAATTTAAAGTTCCAGATAGTACTAAACTCTTATTTCGCGTCAGTTCTAAATCAAAGGAACTGACACAAAATAATATGAAGTTTAATATGAAGCAATTTGAACTTCAAAGGCCCATATCTGAGCTGCTCAATGCGCTAAAGAGTCTAACGAAAATGACGAGTCTAACTAGAAAAACAAAATAAATAACAGAAATAGACTTTTTCTGGTACAGACTTTTTGCGTTCATTACTCGAATTTACAGCGGAAAACGTCTCAACGTGTTCACGAGGATACTATACGAGCGCTTCATTTACCTTTAATGTTCTTGTCAAGCACATTATCAATAACGGGATCGATGTATTCATCAACGTCTTTAAACAAGATTGGAAAGCCATACTTGATGGCTAATTCCAGCTGCTTTAGGAAATCGTGATCATTAAACGTCACCACCTGTCAAAGAATCAACACAGAGAAAATGTAAACAATCCAATATCAATCGATAACAATTAAGCGATTGCTATCGGAAATCGATGATATATCACAAGAAACTTGGCCATCGATTTCCAATATCAGTCGGTTAATTGATATCGATTGTTATCGATTGTTATCGATTATCGAAACAAACAACGCATCCTCAGAACCAGAATTAGGCCCGGTTGTTCAAAACCTGACTAAGCTAATCCTGGATTAACCAAATTCTTTATCTCAATTTGAGGCCAACAAACTAACAAAGTTCTTTTTAAAAGACTCCTATCAGCTAAAATGCTTGTTCGAGATCAAAACATATCGAGGCAGTCCCCTTATAAGAATAAAAAATCCTCATTTTCAGGCTTCCAAATGACAGCAATGTTTAAACTTTATCCAGGATTACCTTAATCGTGCCCCGGTTGTTCGAAAGCCGATTAAGATAATCCAGAATTAACGAAGTTCTTTCTCTCGACCTCTCTGCCTATAAACTGCAAAGTTTTGATCGAAGATGAATTAAACAGCTTGTTCCAGTATAAACCGTATCAAGGAAGTCGTTGTGGACGAAACCTTCAGATTTTTCAGGCATATATAAATGAACACCAATCAAGGCGAGCTTGACGGTCCTTCTTGCTGCTGCTTAGTTAGCCTGTACTGTAAGCGTTTCTACTGTACCTTGAGGTTGTTTTTTTCTTCTTTCTTCTTGATCCAGTTAAGCGCCTGCTGCTGCGGGTCAATGCAGAGCGGATAGCGACTGGCTTGAGTGGTCAGGATACCGTTCTCTATGGACAGCTCATCAGGGGGTAGACCCTCCGAGGTCCACCTACTGATCTCGACATCATTAGTGAGCAATTCGTCGAGCTTGAACGGTGAGCTCATGGGGATATTCTTGTCGATTATGTCCTGCTCCCACTCACTTCGCAGCATGTCTCTTCGGAAGTCCCATGTGAAGGCGCCCAGGTAGCTGAGGAAGGCAGACGCCAGGAGACAGTCTCCCAACAGACGCACACGTTGTCTCTTCAGCTCTTCCAGGTCCTCTGTCCAGCTGGCGTTCAGAGAGAAAACAAAACGCTTCAATGCTCTTCCTCGTTGCAAATGTTGTCTCTATCAGTACCTTTCATTACATAAACTCTGGTGTGATACAGAGACTGTCGGTACTGGGAAATGTCGTATTTGAAAACACGTAAAAATACGATATTTTTACATGTGTTAATATCAGCGTGGCGAAAATCTCTATCACACCAGAGTTTATGAAATAAATAGAATAATACATGAACGCTTGGAGATATGAAATTATCTCGATTTCTCACAAGTGAGCGAAGCGAAGAAATTTCATATCTCCGCGCGCCCATGTATATAGAGGATATTACACGGCGGCGCGAATATATGAATTTTGTTTTCGAGTGGTAAAAGCAATATTTTACGAACGAGAGCTGCACGAGTAATTACATTCCACCAAGGTTCTCTTTCGTGAAGCGCAAAAAGTGATCAACTTCAATTTTCTCCTTCATTTTCTCACCAGGGATATATCACCCAGTAGGGAGAAGTTGACTTTTGATAACTTACTAAGTTAACAGCTGATTAAACTAGGGATTCTCACTACATCCCTCATAAAATTCCTTCTTAAAGGTTGAGAGAATCTTCATTTTTGATCACGATGCAAGTCAAAGTGCGCACCCAATCGAGTACGTCACTGCAAGGAAGTCATAAACAAGCGAGCTGGCTTACCGGATCTTCTCTGAACCCAATCCAGAAATAAGTTTATCGGCAGCAATGAGCCTTCTCTCCATGATGGCGGCTTCTTCTTCTAAACTGGACTTTTCTCTCATGGCGGCCTCGTACTTCTCGCCCAGCGCCTTGAGTTCCGCCTCCAGGCCACGCACTTCCTTCTCGATCTTCTCCAACTCTCGTTTGCTCAAGTGGAAGTTGCGCTCGAGACGTGCGACCTACGTCATAACAAGTTGTTACCACCAAGCAAAACAAAACCAAACAGAAAACAAAACAAACAGCACATTACATGAACAACTCACAAAGTACACGCCACCTACATGACAACAAGTTGTTAATACCAGGCAAAACCAAACAGAAAAGAAAACAAACAAACAGCTAGAGCACTTTTCGGATGTATGTTGAAACTCAAAACCAAAGCAATCACAGAATCAATCAACGGAGGCAAGCAAAAACACGTCCAACGAGTACGATTGGTTTTACTAAACAATCAGCAGCGCGAGAACACGCTATCGCCACTTGTTTTCTTGCGTTAGAATATCGCAACCAGGTTTTGCTTTTGCTCTTGATTGGCCAAGAATGTTGCTAAACTTGTTAGGACCAATGGGAAAGCGTAGCAAACGCAAAACCAAAGCAATCACACGATTACTTTCGACGGTCAAGCGAAAATGGTTCTATTACTGTTATTGGTGTTACTTGAACAACTACGAAAAAGGAACTAACTTTTGTTGGTTTCTTAATTGAAGAACCCTGGCAGGTTTGGCATGGCAAGTATACATTTGAATGTACGCGGTGCGCATGCGTGTCACATTCCCACATGCATATAAGCCTTGCTGGCTCTTGTTCTTGATAGCTCTTGCTCAAAGTCTTTACAGAACTACTTAAAACCGTCACACACTAAAGTAAAATTATTGAAATTTCACCTTTTCTCTCTTGGGTTTGATTTCTCTGGCCACAGAGCAGTAACCCAACACTGCAGTGACAAACTTAAGAAGCCCAGAGCCAGCTTTACTGATGTCCTTCATCTCCTGCAGCGTGATGTTCAACTCCTTGAGCATGTCTCGACACCGCTTCACCTGGCTCTGCGTGATGCCGTCCACGTCCATCTCTGTCAAGGATTTCAGAAAGTTCGCTTCCGACATCATCGCCTTGGCTTGTTTCCACGACACTTCTTTGAAGCCGCGCATTACGACGATACACTCGGACACCATCTGTACGGCCCGAGGAGGTTTGGCAAATGACCTAAAATAACAAGGCACCTTAGTTCGCAACTTTGGAAATGAAAATAAGGCTAGGAAGGAATAGAATACCGAAAGCGCTTCTGGGATCGTTGGGGGAGACGCGTTTATGAAACACATGGCGGTAGCAAGTTGAAAGAGTGATAAGATCTCTACTTGTGCTTAGTAAAGATAATATCAGAGTTTATTGCGCGGTCTTGACTAGTTACCGTCATGCTTTTCATACACGCGTCCCCCTAAACGATCCCAGAAGACAAAGGCACAGTGACATTCATAAGCACAGCACGAGGAAACACGAGCAGAAGGGACAGACGTCATGATGGAACAAGCAAGTTTGTAATAACTGTGTATAGAGCCGTTTCCTCGTGACTGTCGAAAGTAATCGCGTGATTGCTTTGGTTTTGCGTTTGCTACGCTTTCCGATTGGGTCCTGACAAGTGTAGCAACAATCTTGGCCAATCAAGAGCAAAAGCAAAACCTGATTGCGATATTCTCACGCAAGAAAGCAAGTGGCGATGGCGTGTTCTCGCACTGCTGATTGGATATTAAAACCAATTTCAATTACTTAGTTTGGGTTTTGGATTTGCTCGGACTTCTAATTGTCCTGATGTGTTTTTGCTCGCCTCATTGATTGGCTCTGTGATTGCTTTGGTTTTGGCTTTCGACAGTCATCTGAAAAGCGCTCTTTGTGTGATGTGGTGATGGCTCGGACCTGATCTCTGTTACATCAGATTTGTCCAGATCCTGTAGAGCCAGCTTCGCCTCCTCCAAAGCGGGCAGCGCTTCAGCTAAAGCTTCCTCCGCCTCAGCCTTCTCCACTTTAATGATGGCATTCTGCTGCGAGATCTCTTCTTTCTTTCCAATAGCCATCTTCTTCTTCTCGTTCGCCAGCTCTGTGGCTCTCTGGATTTCCTCCAGTAGTTTCTCGCATGCCTCGCTCTTTTCAGTGACCGCGACCTTCTGCACTTCAAGCTTTTCGTTGAGCTCTTTCAACTGTTCACTCGCGGCAAGCAGCTTGCTCAGACCTCCATCCAGACGGCTGCACTGAAAGCAGATCAACTTAGTTAGTTGGGACTGTCACGAAAAGACAGCAAGTAATCCCTGGTGTTATCACGATTAAAGAAAAACACAAGAAAACTCCAGTTAACCCTTCACTCTCAGGAGTGATCAACTTAAATTTTCTCTTTCAGTTTCTCACCAGAAATATAGCATACAGTAGGGAGACCTTTGCTTTTGATACCTTGCTCCTGTTACAGCAGACTAAACTATCAATTCTCACTACATCGCTCATACATTTTCCCTTAAAAGGTTGGGAGAATATGCATTTTGATTTTGGGAGTGAAAGAGTTAACCCTCGAACTTAAGTAATAGGGACTTTAAGATACAGGACGGGAGAGGACGACGGCAACGCCGGTGAAACAAAACTAATCACAGAAGACAAAAGGAGCACGTGAATATCTGAAATTGACATGATATCGGGGTCGTCGTGCTCTCGCCTGCGCCCTCTCACATGCTTCACTTTTACACCGTCGTCAAGACGTGAACAACATTTCGAGAAATTACGACAGTCGTTCTTCTTAGTAGGAGACGATGAAAGCAATAGAATCTCGGCAAAAGCGGAACAAATCGAGCAACCTAAGAATAGACAAAGCTACAAAGACATGAGGAATATGGAAACACATTTTCTTGGTTCCTCGCGTTGCCGTCCTAGGTTTCTTAAACTCCCTATTGCTCTGCGTGTGACAACACCAACCTGCTCCAAAACGAAGCGGTCCTTCTCTTCCAGAAGTTTGGTGTATGTATTGATGAAGTCCAGGTAGTTCTTGGGTGTCGTGTAGTTGACTCTACGCAGCTTCTGTTGGAACTTTGTGCTGTACGTACCGACCTTCTGATGAACGAACACCACGTGATTCACCACCACCTCTCGGTATTCATCCGGGACCTTGTCGTTCTGTCGATGACAATACAGAGACTAAGTCTGGAGGTTTTACGAGCGTTAATACATTGCACTTGAGGTCACGGTTTTGCGCAATAACCGCTGACTCAAAAGCAAGGTGACCGCACGGCCGAAAAAACGTATTTCTCGGGTCCAATACAGACAGTTGACAATGAATGAATGCTTAGTGTTTACACACACAAAAGTTCTAACAACCATAGTTGATTTACATAGAAGCCGTGTTAAATACATAATAAGAAAAATACATGTAAGCCTAAATTTAGTGGTAAACCCCTCCCATCTCTTTAGGCATCCAAAAGCTTAATGGCTTTAAGTTTGCTTTTAAATGAGTCTAGGGACAGTTGCCAACATAATACTACCAGTCGTTTTCAGATGACTGTCGAAAACCAAAAGCAAAGTAAGTACAGCGACAATGACAGGAACAGGAACACTTTCAACCAAAAAAAAAAAAAAATCAACAGTACAAGAAAGTGTCACTTGCTTGCTGGGTTTTGATTTTTCTCCTGATTGGCTCAGAATGTTAGTAAACTTGTTTGGACCAATCCGAAAGCGTAGCAAACACAAAACCAAAGTAATCACACGATTACTCTCGACAGTCATCGAAAACGACTCTAAGATGGGAAGAAACATTACAGAAGCCATGTCAAGCCAATGAGAGCACGGCAAAGAAAAAACATTCACGAATTATATCGCTTTCGTTTCGTTACTTACGTTCTCTCCAAGAAAGACTGAAGCGACGGCGTGCAAAGCTTGCTGGGGCCACGCGGTGAACCAATCAATGCTGCAGTTGTTAACAAGACCCGGGAAGTTACGACACCTGGTCCGCAGTACATCCCCCACGGGAGACATAGCCAGCACGATGTGCAAGTTATTGGCACATTTGTTCACAAAGTATTGCCAAATGGACTCCCGTGCGGGTGGTACACCGGCTTTATTGGCCTCGTCTCGGACCTGCGGTATGAAGACACAACGGGGGACTTTACATGAAGTGAACATCACTGAATTATCAAGTACGTAACAGTCCAGATATGACGGAAGACCACGGTAAAAATAAGAGCGACATAACAAGGACTAACATGAAGATACTAATCAAAGCAGCAAGGCAGCTGTAAGCTCGTGAATTTGTAAAAAGTACTTTTGTTTGCGGGAGTAGCTATTTAATAGAATTGGCTCAATTCGTGATGAACACTTCGTGGTGAACGCGGGCTTAAAAAGTGTTTTAAAATAATTGAGAAAAACAATTATCGACGCGGTTTTCGCACGTCACGCGACCGCAGCACCCTCCAAAATAACAGATTGTACCTTTTTGACTCCAGAACTAAAACGAACATGTCTCAATTAGTCCAGATGCCAATTTTGGATTGTCTAGGCTGCATTTTGGCGAAGCAGAGGCAATTTTTTTTTTTTTTTTTTTTTTTTGAGATTTGATAAAGAGTTTGTATGCGGCCGCCATGTTAGTCGAACTCGGAACACGAAATGAAGCTGATCTGTGACTCAGCTTGATGTTTAGTTATTTCACATCTTTCGCAGTGCCAATTTTAAAATGTTTCCTGAAGGAAAACTTTATAATTCAGACACAAGCACCGATTTTAGTCGGCCACGCGCGTGTCACACGGCTTTGTTGTCACGGTATTCAAACGTCCATAGCCCAATAGATATTTTGTATCGACCCAGAATTTTGCTTAAGTCTTAAGGTAAAATAGTCTTGAACATATTAGTGTATTGGACTTGTAGGATACGTTACTTTTGAGATGGCTTTTTATGACGTCCCATGCAAACCAAGAATTGAAATACCTGACTAATTTGCATACTGTATGAACTTGTAAACATTCACTGGAAATGGATATTTTTGGCCTTTTTTTTATAGCCGAGAGATTCACCTTTTCGGCCTAGTATCTTCCAAGCCGTATTTACTGTCACTACAGAAATTTTGGCGGATACTAAACCAACAGCTTCAGATTTGTTTGCGATATATTAATAACGCCATCGGTGCCATTGATTGACCTTCAGCACCGCGCCAAAATGTCGCATTAAACAACGCAAAACGCAGCAGAGTGAAACACAACCGATGTCAGAATCAATGGCCAAACAAACTTCGAACGTATGACAACCTTCAAAATGCGAACACGTTCCGAACAAAAATATGGTCGCAACAACTACGACAACATCTTGCTTTTGAAACTGCGTTGTTCGACACACCCTGTTACGCGACCTTCATCATGCCCAAATTTGGAAAACCGCAACTGCTTTATTTGAAAATCCATTGTTGACAACAGAGGGAACAGGCAAGCAAAGTGATTATAATACCTCGCAATCTCAGAAGGTGAGACTCGCAAGCTAAAACCCTTGACACAATGTGCCGACCGACAATAAAGTATCCATCTATCTATCTATTCATCTATCTATCAATCTATATGACAAAAACTCACAGTTTTCAAAAGCTTAGATCGACTTAAAAATAGCAACAATATGAGTAAAGCTAATAAAAATGACTAGAATTCAGGATCGCGTGACCCGGGCAACGTTCCACACTAAACTTCGAGGGTACAGTTTGACCAGTGGTCTAATTTAGTCGTCTTCACTCTTTATAACAAGGTTTTTGTTAAAGGCGGATACGAGATTCTTTCTCTCCTGTTCTGCCTTGGCATCCTCCAGCTGTTTTTGGGTAGGTTTTGGATAGGGTTCGATAGAAATGGTCGGGATGGACATCATCTCCTTCAGAGCTTGTGTGCGTTTTTCATCCTTGACTCCTTCCTTCTCCATGATGCCTCTGACAATACAAGTGACGTGTACGTAGCTGTTGAACATTTTGTTAAGCTGAGGGGTCGCATTAAAATTGGTGGTCAATTCAACAACTTCGGTGAAGTTGTTTCTGATTATCAACATCATTGTGGGTATGGATACTTGAGTCCCGATTTCACCAGACACTTTATCTTCTATTAAGAAGTGAGGATACAGATGATCATACTTGCTCCAGTACACTCTGGCAGCCGGCCTGTCGTTTGCCAAGATGAACTCTTGTGGTTGCTCTGGAGCATGGTAGACGTTCATGAATTCCAACTTGTCAACGTTTCTTTGACGAGCCGTTTCGTTCATAACAGGCCAGTGCTGGAACTCAACATTTGCTGCCCTTAGCATACACATTCGTAATATTGCGGATGCAGTTCGACCAAACGCATGACGGCCTGGTAGTGTCTGACCACCAAACCTTAACCTAAAGTCATCCAGCTCATCAGCACTCTCTATGTCTTGTATAGAGGCTGTCTGAACGTGCAGAAGTGACAGTCGGCCTTGCCCATTAAGCTCGGACAGCGCATGAAGAACGAGGTTAAACGAAGGATCGGTTTGTGTAAAGATCAAATCGCCCTCTTGTCCTTGGTTCTCTGCCATGTCGTCAAGTAGATACGCGATGTCGAACTATTGTTGCTACGTTGCAGAGTGGCAGAGTGGTTTATTGTTAAAAGCACCAATCAGATTTCTTAAATTGTACATCAGAACTAAAATTAGATTTTCCGAGAAGCGCGTAGCACCGTCGATTTAGAGAAAACCACAAGGTTTAATTTACGAACGGATCTACATCAAGAAAATACTTGACCAGTAGAATATTTCTAAGGACGCGTTCGATGTGAAGCTTGTGACGAAAGAGCGTCTCGACAGATTTATTCCTCCCATGCAAGACAAGAAGATCGTTTTTGCAATTCCGAACGTTAAGCTGGTGGCTGTAAAGCATTAAAACAATGTAAACACTGACGCTGTTGTTTGTTGTACATGTTCTGATGGTCGATCGTACACTCGTATGTTCCTGATGAGCAGAAAGTCTGGTCGATCTAGCAATAAAATCATATTTTTTAGTTGTGACGATCTCGTGTTCTATCGCGTATTTTTCATAAATTTGGTACACACCCAATACTGTTACAGGATGTATTTTCAATAATTAAGTACGCCGAGGCAACGACAAAAATGCCGAAGCTACAACAGCAACGATCTAAAACTTTGTACCTGTACTTCAAGTCACATCGTGTGACATTCGTAGCACCGCAGTGTCACGGACGTCACGCGTCTGCTTAAAAAGTGCTGAAACTACTACAGTAGTTTTTGGCCAAATAGGATTTTTGGTGAAAATAATCAGAGAATATCACGAGCTCAGACAAAAGAAACTTTTTAGATTAGAATAGATAGAGTAAATTATGTAAATGAATTAAAAAAACAAACAAAATGAAAACAGTTTATTGCCATTTTGTTTGGCAACTCTTGGTCCTCTCTCTGGAAGCTTAGGTCAATACTCGGGGTAGGTGAGTGAGATCAGTGAATCATGAGAGCATCAAATACAGTTGTCGGCGCTGATCCCGACTCGGAAGCGATCAAAAACAACCAAGAGAGGTTCAAATCCTTAACCAATCTGTCGTTCGAGCCAGCCAGGGGTTCCCAGGCATGGGTGAAGCCAAATACGACCTGATTTTAATCAACTACGTCTTGCACTTGGTTGACAAGAGACAACAGCTGTTCCTTGATCTGTTCACCAGCTTAAAACCTGGCGGAAAGATAGCTATGAAGTACTGCCACAGAGTTCCTGAGCAACTGCGAAAAAGCGCCAAGGAGTTAAACCCAGAAGACTACGAGCGAATTGTCGAAAGAGTCCACATAGACAGTCGCGAGAAAGTGAGCGATTATTGGAAGACCGCGGGATTCGAGATCGTGAAAAATCTGCCATATGTTTACAAAATCCTGTTCAGTAATATGCAAGAGGTCATGCCGCTGTCTAAGGACGCGTTCGATGTGAAACTTGTGACAAAAGAGCGTCTCGACCAATTTATTCCACCCATGCAAGACGAAAAGATCGTATTTGCATTTTCGAACGTCAAGCTGGTGGCTGTGAAGCATTAAAAATGTAAACACGGCCGAGCTGTTTGTCGTATGTTCTGGTCAACCAAGCGTATATTCCATGTTCTCTAGCACTTATAATAAATAATCAAAGCAGCAAGGCACCTGTAAGCTCGCGAATTTGTAAAAAGTACTTTTGTTTGCGGGAGTAGCTATTTATAGAACTGGATCAATTCGTGGTGAACACTTCGTGGTGAACGCGGGCTTAAAAAGTGTTTTATAATAATTGAAAAAAACAATTATCGACGCGGTTTTCGCACGTCACGCGACCGCAGCACCCTCCAAAATAACAGATTGTACCTTTTTGACTCCAGAACTAAAACGAACATGCCTGAATTAGTCCAGATGCCAATTTTGGATTGTCTGGGCTGCATTTTGGCGAAGCAGCGCAATTTTTTTTTTTTTTTGAGATTTGATAAGAGTTTGTATGCGGCCGCCATGTTAGTCGAACTCAGAACACGAAATGAAGCTGATCTGTGACTCAACTTTATGCTTAGTTACTTCACACCTTTCGCAGTGCCAATTTTAAAATGTTTCCTGAAGGAAAACTTTATAATTCAGACACAAGCACCGATTTCAGTCGGCCACGCGCGTGTCACACGGCTTTGTTGTCACGGTATTCAAACGTCCATAGCCCGATAGATATTTTGTATCGACCCAGAATTTTGCTTAAGTCTTAAGGTAAAATAGTCTTGAACATATCAGTGTATTGGACTTGTAGGATACGTTACTTTTGAGATGGCTTTTTATGACGTCCCATGCAAACCAAGAATTGAAATACCTGACTAATTTGCATACTGTATGAACTTGTAAACATTCACTGGAAATGGATATTTTTGGCTTTTTTTTTATAGCCGAGAGATTCACCTTTTCGGCCTAGTATCTTCCAAGCCGCATTTACTGCCACTACAGAAATTTTGGCGGATACTAAACAAACGGCTTCACACTTGTTTGCAATATATTAATAACGCCATCGGTGCCATTGATTGTTTGACCTTCAGCATCGCGCCAAAATGTCGCAATAAACAACGCAAAACGCAGCAGAGTGAAACACAACCGATGTCAGAATCAATGGCCAAAAAAACTTCGAACGCATGACAACCTTCAAAATGCGAACACGTTCCGAACAAAAATATGGTCGCAACAACTACGACAACATCTTGCTTTTGAAACTACGTTGTTCGACACACCCTGTTACGCGACCTTCATCATGCCCAAATTTGGAAAACCGCAACTGCTTTATTTGAAAATCCATTGTTGACAACAGAGGGAACAGGCAAGCAAAGTGATTATAATACCTCGCAATCTCAGAAGGTGAGATTCGCAAGCTAAAACCCTTGACACAATGTGCCGACCGACAATAAAGTATCCATCTATCTATCTATTCATCTATCTATCAATCTATATGACAAAAACTCACAGTTTTCAAAAGCTTAGATCGACTTAAAAATAGCAACAATATGAGTAAAGCTAATAAAAATGACTAGAATTCAGGATCGCGTGACCCGGGCAACGTTCCACACTAAACTTCGAGGGTACAGTTTGACCAGTGGTCTAATTTAGTCGTCTTCACTCTTTATAACAAGGTTTATGTTAAAGGCGGATACGAGATTCTTTTTCTCCTGTTCTGTGGCATCCTCCAGCTGTTTTTGGGTAGTTTCGGGATAGGGTTCGATAGAAATGGTCGGGATGGACATCATCTCCTTCAGAGCTTGTGTGCGTTTTTCATCCTTGACTCCTTCCTTCTCCATGATGCCTCTGACAATACAAGTGACGTGTACGTAGCTGTTGAACATTCTGTTAAGCTGAGGGGTCGCATTAAAATTGGTGGTCAATTCAACAACTTCGGTGAAGTTGTTTCTGATTATCAACATCATTGTGGGTATGGATACTTGAGTCCCGATTTCACCAGACACTTTATCTTCTATTAAGAAGTGAGGATACAGATGATCATACTTGCTCCAGTACACTCTGGCAGCCGGCCTGTCGTTTGCCAAGATGAACTCTTGTGGTTGCTCTGGAGCATGGTAGACGTTCATGAATTCCAACTTGTCAACGTTTCTTTGACGAGCCGTTTCGTTCATAACAGGCCAGTGCTGGAACTCAACATTTGCTGCCCTTAGCATACACATTCGTAATATTGCGGATGCAGTTCGACCAAACGCATGACGGCCTGGTAGTGTCTGACCACCAAACCTTAACCTAAAGTCATCCAGCTCATCAGCACTCTCTATGTCTTGTATAGAGGCTGTCTGAACGTGCAGAAGTGACAGTCGGCCTTGCCCATTAAGCTCGGACAGCGCATGAAGAACGAGGTTAAACGAAGGATCGGTTTGTGTAAAGATCAAATCGCCCTCTTGTCCTTGGTTCTCTGCCATGTCGTCAAGTAGATACGCGATGTCGAACTATTGTTGCTACGTTGCAGAGTGGCAGAGTGGTTTATTGTTAAAAGCACCAATCAGATTTCTTAAATTGTACATCAGAACTAAAATTAGATTTTCCGAGAAGCGCGTAGCACCGTCGATTTAGAGAAAACCACAAGGTTTAATTTACGAACGGATCTACATCAAGAAAATACTTGACCAGTAGAATATTTCTAAGGACGCGTTCGATGTGAAGCTTGTGACGAAAGAGCGTCTCGACAGATTTATTCCTCCCATGCAAGACAAGAAGATCGTTTTTGCAATTCCGAACGTTAAGCTGGTGGCTGTAAAGCATTAAAACAATGTAAACACTGACGCTGTTGTTTGTTGTACATGTTCTGATGGTCGATCGTACACTCGTATGTTCCTGATGAGCAGAAAGTCTGGTCGATCTAGCAATAAAATCATATTTTTTAGTTGTGACGATCTCGTGTTCTATCGCGTATTTTTCATAAATTTGGTACACACCCAATACTGTTACAGGATGTATTTTCAATAATTAAGTACGCCGAGGCAACGACAAAAATGCCGAAGCTACAACAGCAACGATCTAAAACTTTGTACCTGTACTTCAAGTCACATCGTGTGACATTCGTAGCACCGCAGTGTCACGGACGTCACGCGTCTGCTTAAAAAGTGCTGAAACTACTACAGTAGTTTTTGGCCAAATAGGATTTTTGGTGAAAATAATCAGAGAATATCACGAGCTCAGACAAAAGAAACTTTTTAGATTAGAATAGATAGAGTAAATTATGTAAATGAATTAAAAAAACAAACAAAATGAAAACAGTTTATTGCCATTTTGTTTGGCAACTCTTGGTCCTCTCTCTGGAAGCTTAGGTCAATACTCGGGGTAGGTGAGTGAGATCAGTGAATCATGAGAGCATCAAATACAGTTGTCGGCGCTGATCCCGACTCGGAAGCGATCAAAAACAACCAAGAGAGGTTCAAATCCTTAACCAATCTGTCGTTCGAGCCAGCCAGGGGTTCCCAGGCATGGGTGAAGCCAAATACGACCTGATTTTAATCAACTACGTCTTGCACTTGGTTGACAAGAGACAACAGCTGTTCCTTGATCTGTTCACCAGCTTAAAACCTGGCGGAAAGATAGCTATGAAGTACTGCCACAGAGTTCCTGAGCAACTGCGAAAAAGCGCCAAGGAGTTAAACCCAGAAGACTACGAGCGAATTGTCGAAAGAGTCCACATAGACAGTCGCGAGAAAGTGAGCGATTATTGGAAGACCGCGGGATTCGAGATCGTGAAAAATCTGCCATATGTTTACAAAATCCTGTTCAGTAATATGCAAGAGGTCATGCCGCTGTCTAAGGACGCGTTCGATGTGAAACTTGTGACAAAAGAGCGTCTCGACCAATTTATTCCACCCATGCAAGACGAAAAGATCGTATTTGCATTTTCGAACGTCAAGCTGGTGGCTGTGAAGCATTAAAAATGTAAACACGGCCGAGCTGTTTGTCGTATGTTCTGGTCAACCAAGCGTATATTCCATGTTCTCTAGCACTTATAATAAATAATCAAAGCAGCAAGGCACCTGTAAGCTCGCGAATTTGTAAAAAGTACTTTTGTTTGCGGGAGTAGCTATTTATAGAACTGGATCAATTCGTGGTGAACACTTCGTGGTGAACGCGGGCTTAAAAAGTGTTTTATAATAATTGAAAAAAACAATTATCGACGCGGTTTTCGCACGTCACGCGACCGCAGCACCCTCCAAAATAACAGATTGTACCTTTTTGACTCCAGAACTAAAACGAACATGCCTGAATTAGTCCAGATGCCAATTTTGGATTGTCTGGGCTGCATTTTGGCGAAGCAGCGCAATTTTTTTTTTTTTTTGAGATTTGATAAGAGTTTGTATGCGGCCGCCATGTTAGTCGAACTCAGAACACGAAATGAAGCTGATCTGTGACTCAACTTTATGCTTAGTTACTTCACACCTTTCGCAGTGCCAATTTTAAAATGTTTCCTGAAGGAAAACTTTATAATTCAGACACAAGCACCGATTTCAGTCGGCCACGCGCGTGTCACACGGCTTTGTTGTCACGGTATTCAAACGTCCATAGCCCGATAGATATTTTGTATCGACCCAGAATTTTGCTTAAGTCTTAAGGTAAAATAGTCTTGAACATATCAGTGTATTGGACTTGTAGGATACGTTACTTTTGAGATGGCTTTTTATGACGTCCCATGCAAACCAAGAATTGAAATACCTGACTAATTTGCATACTGTATGAACTTGTAAACATTCACTGGAAATGGATATTTTTGGCTTTTTTTTTATAGCCGAGAGATTCACCTTTTCGGCCTAGTATCTTCCAAGCCGCATTTACTGCCACTACAGAAATTTTGGCGGATACTAAACAAACGGCTTCACACTTGTTTGCAATATATTAATAACGCCATCGGTGCCATTGATTGTTTGACCTTCAGCATCGCGCCAAAATGTCGCAATAAACAACGCAAAACGCAGCAGAGTGAAACACAACCGATGTCAGAATCAATGGCCAAACAAACTTCGAACGCATGACAACCTTCAAAATGCGAACACGTTCCGAACAAAAATATGGTCGCAACAACTACGACAACATCTTGCTTTTGAAACTACGTTGTTCGACACACCCTGTTACGCGACCTTCATCATGCCCAAATTTGGAAAACCGCAACTGCTTTATTTGAAAATCCATTGTTGACAACAGAGGGAACAGGCAAGCAAAGTGATTATAATACCTCGCAATCTCAGAAGGTGAGATTCGCAAGCTAAAACCCTTGACACAATGTGCCGACCGACAATAAAGTATCCATCTATCTATCTATTCATCTATCTATCAATCTATATGACAAAAACTCACAGTTTTCAAAAGCTTAGATCGACTTAAAAATAGCAACAATATGAGTAAAGCTAATAAAAATGACTAGAATTCAGGATCGCGTGACCCGGGCAACGTTCCACACTAAACTTCGAGGGTACAGTTTGACCAGTGGTCTAATTTAGTCGTCTTCACTCTTTATAACAAGGTTTATGTTAAAGGCGGATACGAGATTCTTTTTCTCCTGTTCTGTGGCATCCTCCAGCTGTTTTTGGGTAGTTTCGGGATAGGGTTCGATAGAAATGGTCGGGATGGACATCATCTCCTTCAGAGCTTGTGTGCGTTTTTCATCCTTGACTCCTTCCTTCTCCATGATGCCTCTGACAATACAAGTGACGTGTACGTAGCTGTTGAACATTCTGTTAAGCTGAGGGGTCGCATTAAAATTGGTGGTCAATTCAACAACTTCGGTGAAGTTGTTTCTGATTATCAACATCATTGTGGGTATGGATACTTGAGTCCCGATTTCACCAGACACTTTATCTTCTATTAAGAAGTGAGGATACAGATGATCATACTTGCTCCAGTACGCTCTGGCAGCCGGCCTGTCGTTTGCCAAGATGAACTCTTGTGGTTGCTCTGGAGCATGGTAGACGTTCATGAATTCCAACTTGTCAACGTTTCTTTGACGAGCCGTTTCGTTCATAACAGGCCAGTGCTGGAACTCAACATTTGCTGCCCTTAGCATACACATTCGTAATATTGCGGATGCAGTTCGACCAAACGCATGACGGCCTGGTAGTGTCTGACCACCAAACCTTAACCTAAAGTCATCCAGCTCATCAGCACTCTCTATGTCTTGTATAGAGGCTGTCTGAACGTGCAGAAGTGACAGTCGGCCTTGCCCATTAAGCTCGGACAGCGCATGAAGAACGAGGTTAAACGAAGGATCGGTTTGTGTAAAGATCAAATCGCCCTCTTGTCCTTGGTTCTCTGCCATGTCGTCAAGTAGATACGCGATGTCGAACTATTGTTGCTACGTTGCAGAGTGGCAGAGTGGTTTATTGTTAAAAGCACCAATCAGATTTCTTAAATTGTACATCAGAACTAAAATTAGATTTTCCGAGAAGCGCGTAGCACCGTCGATTTAGAGAAAACCACAAGGTTTAATTTACGAACGGATCTACATCAAGAAAATACTTGACCAGTAGAATATTTCTAAGGACGCGTTCGATGTGAAGCTTGTGACGAAAGAGCGTCTCGACAGATTTATTCCTCCCATGCAAGACAAGAAGATCGTTTTTGCAATTCCGAACGTTAAGCTGGTGGCTGTAAAGCATTAAAACAATGTAAACACTGACGCTGTTGTTTGTTGTACATGTTCTGATGGTCGATCGTACACTCGTATGTTCCTGATGAGCAGAAAGTCTGGTCGATCTAGCAATAAAATCATATTTTTTAGTTGTGACGATCTCGTGTTCTATCGCGTATTTTTCATAAATTTGGTACACACCCAATACTGTTACAGGATGTATTTTCAATAATTAAGTACGCCGAGGCAACGACAAAAATGCCGAAGCTACAACAGCAACGATCTAAAACTTTGTACCTGTACTTCAAGTCACATCGTGTGACATTCGTAGCACCGCAGTGTCACGGACGTCACGCGTCTGCTTAAAAAGTGCTGAAACTACTACAGTAGTTTTTGGCCAAATAGGATTTTTGGTGAAAATAATCAGAGAATATCACGAGCTCAGACAAAAGAAACTTTTTAGATTAGAATAGATAGAGTAAATTATGTAAATGAATTAAAAAAACAAACAAAATGAAAACAGTTTATTGCCATTTTGTTTGGCAACTCTTGGTCCTCTCTCTGGAAGCTTAGGTCAATACTCGGGGTAGGTGAGTGAGATCAGTGAATCATGAGAGCATCAAATACAGTTGTCGGCGCTGATCCCGACTCGGAAGCGATCAAAAACAACCAAGAGAGGTTCAAATCCTTAACCAATCTGTCGTTCGAGCCAGCCAGGGGTTCCCAGGCATGGGTGAAGCCAAATACGACCTGATTTTAATCAACTACGTCTTGCACTTGGTTGACAAGAGACAACAGCTGTTCCTTGATCTGTTCACCAGCTTAAAACCTGGCGGAAAGATAGCTATGAAGTACTGCCACAGAGTTCCTGAGCAACTGCGAAAAAGCGCCAAGGAGTTAAACCCAGAAGACTACGAGCGAATTGTCGAAAGAGTCCACATAGACAGTCGCGAGAAAGTGAGCGATTATTGGAAGACCGCGGGATTCGAGATCGTGAAAAATCTGCCATATGTTTACAAAATCCTGTTCAGTAATATGCAAGAGGTCATGCCGCTGTCTAAGGATGCGTTCGATGTGAAACTTGTGACGAAAGAGCGTCTCGACCAATTTATTCCACCCATGCAAGACGAAAAGATCGTATTTGCATTTTCGAACGTCAAGCTGGTGGCTGTGAAGCATTAAAAATGTAAACACGGCCGAGTTGTTTGTCGTATGTTCTGGTCAACCAAGCGTATATTCCATGTTCTCTAGCACTTATAATAAATAATCAAAGCAGCAAGGCACCTGTAAGCTCGCGAATTTGTAAAAAGTACTTTTGTTTGCGGGAGTAGCTATTTATAGAACTGGATCAATTCGTGGTGAACACTTCGTGGTGAACGCGGGCTTAAAAAGTGTTTTATAATAATTGAGAAAAACAATTATCGACGCGGTTTTCGCACGTCACGCGACCGCAGCACCCTCCAAAATAACAGATTGTACCTTTTTGACTCCAGAACTAAAACGAACATGCCTGAATTAGTCCAGATGCCAATTTTGGATTGTCTGGGCTGCATTTTGGCGAAGCAGCGCATTTTTTGTTTTTGTTTTGAGATTTGATAAGAGTTTGTATGCGGCCGCCATGTTAGTCGAACTCAGAACACGAAATGAAGCTGATCTGTGACTCAACTTTATGCTTAGTTACTTCACACCTTTCGCAGTGCCAATTTTAAAATGTTTCCTGAAGGAAAACTTTATAATTCAGACACAAGCACCGATTTTAGTCGGCCACGCGCGTGTCACACGGCTTTGTTGTCACGGTATTCAAACGTCCATAGCCCGATAGATATTTTGTATCGACCCAGAATTTTGCTTAAGTCTTAAGGCATAATAGTCTTGAACATATACGTTACTTTTAAGATGGCTTTTTATGACGTCCCATGCAAACCAAGAATTGAAATACCTGACTAATTTGCATACTGTATGAACTTGTAAACATTCACTGGAAATGGATATTTTTGGCTTTTTTTTTATAGCCAAGAGATTCACCTTTTCGGCCTAGTATCTTCCAAGCCGTATTTACTGTCCCTACATAAATTTTGACGGATACTAAACCAACGGCTTCAGATTTGTTTGCGATATATTAATAACGCCATCGGTGCCACTGATTGTTTGACCTTCAGCATCGCGCCAAAATGTCGCAATAAACAACGCAAAACGCAGCAGAGTGAAACACAACCGATGTCAGAATCAATGGCCAAACAAACTTCGAACGCATGACAACCTTCAAAATGCGAACACGTTGCGAACAAAAATATGGTCGCAACAACTACGACAACATCTTGCTTTTGAAACTGCGTTGTTCGACACACCCTGTTACGCGCCTTCATCATGCCCAAATTTGGAAAACCGCAACTGCTTTATTTGGAAATCCATTTTATAACATAGTCGCGATATAAGCCACGTTCTGATTGGTGGAAGAGCGTGCTCCATAACTTTATCGTGCACGCCCGTGCTCAATAATATAACGTGAGCAAATGTCGCTTCCTTTCGACTTTTTCTAGCTTTCCTCGTTTATAAATTAACAGAAGCTTTACAAAGAGGAAAAAAGCTTTATTTTCCGAAGAAATTTGTACTACATGAAGTCAAACCGGCACCCAAAGGAAATCAGTAATCAAGTCTGAAAAATTCTGTATTTCAACGGTCGGCACAGAAAGTTGTATGAATCAAAACTCACTTATTTCTCGACGGCTTAATTCTCATGGACAGTGAAATCCATCACAGCAAAGATAAATATCCGTCAAGCCTTTAATGGCTTTTAAATGAAACGGCGTTCATTCATTCCGAAAGCCGCTATACTTGCAGTGTTTACAGTACAGTTTGCTGGCAGCTCGAATAACAAACAAGTCCTCTCGGCAAACATTTCTATCTCTTTCGCTCATGGTGATTGTTCACATTTTTCGACGGATCACTTTGCTTTTCCAGACCCGCATTGTCTGCCATAGTTCAAGGTGAACCTCACGTTGTATTTAAGCGGCGACTTGAATTTCCTGGGTTCATCTTCAACAATGTACCGTTCAAAATATTTACTTCGTTACAAATTCTAAAGTCACCGCAGGCTGCTGGCTTTCACCACGCCAGGTTAACAGTACTTTCAAGGTTTTCGTCGATTAAACGACATCTTTTTCATCGACTCTCATCAACTTTTAGATGATAGAAATGTTAGTAACTTGTGGCATGTTTTCAATCAGCCAATGAGAGAGTTTGTTTTTCCTTTTGCGCTTTGAAAGAGAATTTTGCATTCAATCAGAAATGGATGTTTGTTTTCGCTCATAATTTCGTGTGCCTATGTTATAAAAGAATTGGTTCATGCTTTTAGCTGTGCGTCTATGGAGTTATGGATGCACTTGGGAAGTTGGGAGAGCACTCGTGAAGCTAGAGTTGCTCGAGGCGTATTCTCTCGTGCTCTCCCAACTTCCCGCGTGCATCCATAACTCGATAGACGCATGCTAAGCATGAACCAATTCTTAAGTTGACAACAGAGGGAACAGGGAAGCAAAGTGATTATAATAGCTCGCAATCTCACAAGGTGAGATTCGGAAGCTAAAAACAACGTGAACAATAACAAGTACAAAACTACTGAACAAGTTATACATCAAAATAGAAGTACAACACTGCTCACGTTATGACACAAACACAACAGAGCACACAATACAAATACAAGCTCACGAAACTTGTAAACAAGTTATACACCAAAATAAATATACAACACTGCCCACGTTATGACTTCTGCACAAACAAAGCACATAATACAAGTACAAGCTCAACTAGCGCAGACCTGTCCAATGATGCCTTCTTTTTCGTCGTCAGGAAAAAGAGCGGGCACCATTCCCGATGTCAACATGTTGTTAATCAGTTCAAGGAAACCTAAAAGAAAAATCGGTCCACGGTTTTCAAAAAGGGAAGTAGTACTTCGATGTTCGCAAGGTCAGTTGTACAAAATCTGGGCAAATCAAGTGAACAGAATGTTGAGTGTGTCACTCCAGGGAGGGGGGGACTCAAACATAAAAATGACGGGGAAGCTTGTCGGGAATTTTCGTTTTGACCCCTAAGAGGTACTAAAACGGGCGTGGCTCGAGCTTACTTTGACCCCTTAAAGGTACCAATAAAAGCACATCAAGAATTTAAAGTTTCGATCTTTTAATTGCTATAAAGATGATATCACTAAGCACTTTCTCCCTTGCTGTTTTCAAACAATGAAGGTTCATTCGACTGACACCCAGCCCCTAAACGGTACCACGTCACATAAAAAATGTCAACGTTTGATGCTGAGCACCCTAAGCGGTACCAAAACCGTGATTTTGACCCCTAAGAGCATCCCCGTCCCTTTTTTACATGGGAGTCCCCCCCCCCCCCCCCCCGGGAGTATCACCTACCTTCCTGGGCCACGTGTGCATCGGTGAAAAGGAAGACCATCTTCTTATTTTCTAAACCGAGCTTGGAGTACAAGCCTTTCAGGTCCTCCCGGAAGCTGTTTTCCTCGTACCCTCGTGTCAAAGTGATCTCAAAGACTTCACAGCCCGCGGCAAATGCGCCAAGTTTGGTCAAGCTCTGCTTCCCGCTGCCACCAACTCCCACCAACAGGGCGTGGCCCTTCTCCATGCGAATCACGCGGTGAACACGTGTCAAGTGTTCAATTGCGTCATCAAAAAGGACCAGATTCATGGCAGCGTGATCCATGTTGTATTCTTCTAGGATCTACAATGGCGGACAAAATGTGTTGACACATGCTTTCAATTTCGTACTTTTGTCAAAACTACCATGCAGTGAGTCATCCAGTTCCAAAGAAAATTGCTTTTGAGCACCCCCCCCCCCCCCCTCCCTATCATTGTTGTAGATTGAATTTGGAAGAGTAAGACTGACGGAAAACCGTTGCTAAATGAATTAATTTATCAACATTGAATGGGGGGAGGGGGGAATGTGTCAACAGTTTTGTCCTTGGTTGTAGTTTAAAAATGGCGTTTTTTGTACGGATGCTAACACCAAGATTATTACGCGCACTTAAAACAGAAAAGTGTTCTCTATTTTTTATAGCTAAATCAAGTTTCTAGGAAGTGCATCCAACAAAAATTCGAAGAAAATACGTCGCTCATTGACAGGGATTGTATTAAAATATATAAGTGTTGCCGTAGCGGGAAATGTAACAGATCTATGTAACTTGGTAGTTACACCTCAATTTTCCAACCCTGCAATCTCCCAGTAAAAAATTGCGCTATTTCGAGGAAACTATTTGCCTGTAAACGGAGCCTTCCTTCGATCAAATTACCTCTTCGAAGACCGCCTTGGAAGCGTCATAGTCGACAATGTCTTCGTACAAACGAGGATCCTCTGACAGAGCGTTGCGATAGTCACCAAACAGAATAGGTTCACGGAAAGCTACGTCCACATGACTAGTGAAGTGCTGCTCGATCAGCGTGTTCAGGAATCCCTGTTGAGAGGAATAAACAAACGGCCAACTGCTTAGTGGAACTTCAATGTGCACTGGTAAAAAGAAGAAGCAGTCAATATTGCACCTGTCCATCGAGTTGTCTTATGAAACACGACATGCAATAGACCTTTGTCACGGTCACGAGACACAATTCTCACTCCCAAGAGTGACCAACTTCCATTTTCTCTTTTCACTCTCTCACCAGAAATATACCATACAGTAAGGAGAAAGTTGTTTTTGATACCTTGCTCAGATAACAGCTGGTTGAACTATCAACTCTCAGCACATCACTCATACATTTTCTCTTTGAGAGGTTGGGAGAATCTGCCTTTTGAAGCAGTCAATATTGCACCTGCCCACAAAGTACTGTTCACAAAGAACTGCGAAATGGACTCCCGTGCGGGTGGTACACAGGCTTTATTGGCCTTTATTGAACCTGATTATTTCGGAATAGGAATACGATACTGATTGATAAAATATTTTGCTTTATAGCTGAATTATGTCGAGATGTATCGAAATGTCAGCGTGAAGGATTTGAAAACAACCCCGAAAACAGTTTCCCCCAGAACAAGCAAAACTTTGGATCATTTTAGCTATTCCGGAATACGGTCAATCGAACGCACCCTTGGAATAAGACCTATAATAAGACCTAAAGTAATTAGATAGTACATTAGCCAGTATTTTTTAGTCAATTGCCATTTCTATATACAATTACTTAGTCACTGTATTTTATTTCGTAATTTTAGCAAAATTTAGTATTTATTTTACCTTAATATTTTCATATTGCTTTCACGTGCGTGTTTTAACGAGTTATTACTCCTAAACGTTACGTGGTTATTTAAACTATTGTATTGTATTGTATTGTATTGTATTGTATTGTATTGTATTGTACGGAGGATTACCTCTCTTACCTTCATACTCTCTGGACTAAATATAAAACAAGAGTGAGCCGCACCTGAACGCGTTTCCTGTCTGACTCATTGATGAGGCGGTCGTGGAAAACTCGAAGGCATTCATTCCTCCACACTCTCACAAACTGTCCAGGATTCTCAAATCTCTCGGGCGTAGTCAGGCACAAGCCTTGGTACACACGGGACAGATCTCGCAAGTTGAAGATGTAATGGAACTTGGACGGCGTGGGTGGCAGTTCTTGAATGATGGAGCGGTAAAGATCAAGGGTTGCCGTGGTAGTTGCATCCACGAGGTCACGGATCTCTTTACTAAAGGGTTCGACGTGACCCGTTAAGATAGAAGAGTAGATTTTTCTTAGCGACTCGTCTGAAGGGAAGGTCACGTTAAACACGCTGAAGAGTGAGATGAAACGCGGGTCGACTTCATTGCGTCCACCACCTGGCTGCAAAGTCAAACGCAACAACAAAGTCACATTTATGAAAAATGCTACCTTCAACAAATTTAAGAGGGTTTCCGCTGTAAACTCGAGTAATTATCGCGATAAAAAGAAACTATCCTTGTACCGAAACAATTAATTTGTAGTTGAGAAATCTTCACCACTTTCTTCGAGATCTTGATGTCAGGTAACTTTCACTTAACATCGGGAGAGAGTTCGCAAAACTCTCCAAGAAATAGGAGGATGAATGTTCGTATCAAACTTATATCTTGCAATGATAACCCACGCATTATTGCACGTTTTGAGCTAGGAAAGAGAACAAAACCCTCACATCGTCCCTTACGCTCTTTGACTGTTGTTGGTGTTACTCAAACGTGACTACCTTAAGCAGTCAAACAAGAAAATCGACAGGAATCACAGAAATAGTAATTCTTGTTCTGGTATAGATTTTTTGTGCGCATTATTACTCGAATTTACAGCGAAAAACCTATTAAAGGGGCCCTCTCGGCCAATTCAATGATTTTGTTTACATCTAGAAACGTGTAAAAAATCTGGTTGAATTTGGTTTCCACCACGAAATAAACGTAAAAATCAAAAGAAAAGCAGGCCAGTAGCACTTTTAGGTCGAAAGAAACTAATGTTCTGCTCAAACGATTCGGGTGGAAGTGGATTGCTATTCATCTTTCGACTTAAGGGAGGCCTCAAAATGGCGGATCAAGGATTTCGGCGCGCAAAGGATTGTGGGTGAGAAGGCCCAGGTAGAGAGAGAGAGAGAGAGAGAGAGAGAGAGAGAGAGAGAGAGAGAGAGAGAGAGAGAGAGAGAGAAAGAGGAAACACTCGACTTTGTGTACCTTTCCCATGGCTGCAATAAAGCCGATGTCCCGGATGTGTTTCCAGTTCAGCTCCTTTCCTCTGTCGTACATTCCTCCACGGTCCAGCAACAGTTTCAGAAGAGCGATAGGTTGCTGAGTGCCGTATACATCCACCTGACAAAACAAACGTCCATTCAATTTTCTCATTCACTTTCTCACCAGAAACATATCATACAGTAAGGAGAACTTGGCTTTTGATACCTTGCTCTCATGAAAACTGATTAAACTATCAATTCTCACTGTACTACTCATACATTTTCTTCGTAAAAGGTTGGGAGAATCTGCTTGTACCTGCGGCATGTTCATATCGTCCATGAACACCAGGAGTCTCTTTCCCATAGGGGGCCCGTACGTGTCCTTGGTTCTCTTTTCAACATTGGCTTCCAGGTTTCGCTGCACGTCCATTGAAGTCGTGCGAGAGGAGAAATTGATGTTTAACACCAACTGCAGGGTACAAAACAAAGACAGGGTGAATAAACTGACATGAAACTCAACCTTGGACTTGCTTGTACACTCTATTTGTCTGTCTGTATCATCACTTGTGATTGATTGTCACTAAAACGAAAAATCGGACTCGGGAAATTATTCGTCGAAAGATTTGGAGAAAGAGCAAATTTCCTGCCATAGCCTCAACAGCGCCCTCGGTAAAAGCTTGAGCCACGTCATGTCCTGTTAGAAATGCAAATCACAACCGTCTGGCTGAAATGTGAAAAATTGTGCGTACCGAGGAGTCGTTATCCAGTGCTCTCAGGAAGTTGGCGGTGGTAGCGCTCTTGGATGTTCCTGTCTCACCCACCAATACCACGGGTCTCCTGATGTTCACCATCAGCTCCAACAGCCACGTGGTACGCACCGTATCAACAGTCGGCACCAGGATCTCACTGAACTTCCTGGCCGGATCGTGCACGTATTGCGGTACCACGTCTATCCAAGGCACCCACTTAAGTTTCTTGGTGTCGAAGAAGTATTCATACAAGCTGGGCTGCGCACTAGGGATCTCTCCTAAAGAAATCAATGCAAATTTACTGGTTGCTACAATAGCTTGCACTCATGAAGAGGGGAAATGCGCACAGTATCAACCAAGCTACTTCTCCTCACTGTGAAAAGAGGAGTTCGCCTGTTTTTCATCATGTAGAACACTATATATTGACCTACATGAAGGATACCTCAGGACGATTGCATCGCGGGCGCGCAAAGGTATACGTACGAGACGCGTCAGTATCAGTATATGCCTTTGTGCGTCCGCGATGCAATCGTTCTGCGGTATACATCATGGAGGTCAATATATAGTGTTTTACATGATGGAAAGCAAGCGAACTCCTCTGCGCCCTGTGTAAAAGGGTGACCACTTCTTTCCTGACTTAACATCTCCTTCCACCTCCCCTCCCCCACCCCCCTCCGTCAATTTACTTTTTCATAATGAAAACCCGAGATGGGTCGCGTATTGGTTTTGCCGCGTCTTCCTATACATAAAAATGTTTGCGAGACAGATTTAAATAATTAGGTCCCACTCTCACAAGGCATGTGTTCTATCGCACCTTCACCTCCGCACAAGAACAGGGTTGTTGATAAACTACAGACTTACGGCTGCTTCACACGAGTGAAGTAAGCGCAAACGGGTTCAATTCCCATGGCCGGCAGTAGTAGGAAAGTTTTCCATCCGGGGAGGCAACTCCAACGGTTTTTCCCTTCTAAACCGGCCTTCTTTCTATAGACTAGGTGTTCCACCGGTCGAACATTTCACGGCCCTGTGGCTCGGCAGAATTGGGCAACCAACCCCCTTTATGCTTCGACTTTAAATAAAGATATCTATTTGTTATTATTGTTATTATTACCTGGTCCAACCGCGGCGCCCTCAGCCGGGTTCTGGGGCATGGACGCTAGTCTCTTCATCAACTGATCAAAAATGATCCTCCCATCCTCCAGCAGACCTCCTCCCAGTGACCACGTGAGCGCCGACAGGAAGATTGCTTCGGTGATGTCCGGACCAAGGAAGTTGCTATTCTCCGCTGGCGGTAACATGGCGTCCAACATGTGGCTCAACTGCTCAACCTGATACAAAAAACAACAACAACAACAACATCAACATCAACAACAATAGCAATAACAACAACAACAACAACAACAACAACAACAAGGAGATGTGTTTTTCTAAAAAGTAAAATAAGGATTAGAACCCAGTTGTTCGAAACATGATTAGCATAATCTTGGGTTAGGTGTAAGTAGTGTGTTGACCTTTATTAGCCTAAAAACTAGGAGTTTTAACTCACATAACCGCTTCCTTGCTGTGTTTTGAGCTAAAACAGGCGTTTATTAAAACACTGCAGTTTTTTAACCATAATATCGAAAGAAAGCCTTAGAGCCTCCACAGACAAGGCAAATTGTTACCTAACAGACACCTTTTTAGTACCGTAAACAAAAGTTATCGATAACAAAAAATCTCGTCTGTGAATCCAGTTATCGATAACAAATCGATGAAAGTTAAAGTTGTCGACAACAAAGTAGTTTTCCTTTTAGAAAAACTACTTTAGTTGTAGATAACAAACGCGGCGGTTTGTGATCGACAACTCACTTTTTCTCGTCTGTGACTGAGTTATCGATAGCTACGCTATTTTTAAAAGCACATGTTATCGACAACTAAACTTGCGTGTGTGGAAACGCTTTTATAGTTGTCGATAACAATTTGCCTCGTCTGTGGAGGCCCTTACTTGGTTAATCCTGGGTTATCTTAATCAAGCTTCAAACAAGTAGGCCCAGGATAAAAAGAGAACCAAACGAAAAAGTACAGACAAAGAAGGAGAGAGACAAAGTGAGGAACACCGGAAAAGAAGACGGCAGAACGCAAGGCAATTACCATGTTCAAGTTGGTGAGCGGGATGATGGTTTTGAGTTTCTTGCCCTCTTTTCCATCCAGGATCCCCTCGAGAATCAAGTCAATGCCGACTGGCACGTACTTCTCGAACAACCGATCAAGTTCCTCGCGCTCCTTCTCGTTACCACGTGCTGTGCACCAGCGCGTCCAGTAGGGCCTGTAACCGAGGTTCTTGGGATCAACATACACCATGCCACACCGGGAAACGGTGGCCGGGGACGCGTAACGGAGGTCTGAAACCTAAACAACATTTGAGAGACGAGAATTCAGTGTACAAGTGCAGACAACAGACACCGCCAAAATACGTTCTTGGCAACACTTCCACTGGTCAGCATTCGTCGCCATGGCTAATTAACTTCTCGTGATTAGTGGTAAAATTTCACATCGTGTGCAAGCCTCGTTTTTCTTGTGCACAATTTATGCTGCAAAAAAAATGCATTGAACTAACTTATCGTTGAGTCTCGAGTGCTAGTATTGAGTTTCTTGGCTAAGTCTTGAGGTTTTACGAGCGTTACTTTTAACTAGAAAAACTGCACTTGATCTCACAGTTTTGTGCAATAACCGCTGACTCAAAAGCAAGGCAACGCACCTCAAACAGTAGAGCACAGTGCTTCTGAAGGCGAATTCTCTCTCCGTTTGCCAGTGTAAGAAGCCTGTTGTCGTCCATGACTGAATTCATGTTTTCCACCCACAGAGCATCAACGTCTCCATCAAACACGATATACTTGCGTTCGTTCTTGTCCGTTGGCTTATTGATTTCCCGAAAAATGTTCGACAGCAAGCCGTCGGTCCAGTCTCGGGTCACCGGGTCCAAGGTTCCGTACAGTTCGATCACTGTGCAGGCTTTGGCGTTCATAACGTACAACTTGGTGCTGATACCCAATCTGGTACAAAACAAACATCTTATTTAGTACTCTGCTCTTTCCGTGGCATTTTACTGTTAGCCCCGTCATACATCACTAAGCCAAAGACAGGACATTCAGGCGAGAAACTAAAAGATTAAAGGGGCCCTTTCAGCCTTTTCAATGTTTTTGTTTACATTTGGAAAATCCAAGGCTAAATTTGGTTCCCAACACGAAAGAACGTAATTAATCAAAACAAAAACGGATTAGTGTGGACGGGGCCATAGTTGAAAAACTTGCGTCAACTTGCATGAAAATTTGAACAGGTTCAAATTCGATGCAAGTTTGTGCAAGTGGGCGGCCAAACGAAACGCAAGTCCGTGCAAGTTTAAAAACTTGCATCGACTTGCACCTCGTTTGGCCAGAGCTTTAATCTCAAGACTCACCGTGTTTGTGCTTTCGCCAGTGTATCGATAACAACTGTTTTTCCTCCGCCAGTAGGACCGACGATCATGGTGGTGTGGCGAGTCAACATGGTCTCGTACATTTGTACCACTTTGTCCGCCTGCAAAACACCACATTTAGTACAAAAGCTTATAACCTTTTCACTCCTAAAAGCAGATCAACTTTAATTTCTCCTTAAGTTTCTCACCAAAAATGTATCATACAGTATGGAGAACTAAGCTTCTGATACCTTGCTCAGATAAAATTGATTAAACTATCAATTCTCACTACATCGCTCGTACTCTTCCATCTTAAAAAGTTAGGAGAATCTGTAATTTGAGTGTGAGTGAAAGGTTCAGGTGTGTAAGTTATCATTTATCAAAATATCAGTGTCTGGCTTAGTACATTTTTTATTTTTCTCAAAACTAAAAAAAAAACTAAACAACTTATATTTATACACGGCAAGAAATTCAGCTTGTAGCTGGTGGGGCCGTGTTGGTGGAAGACCTGTATAAAGCAGACAGGTTCGGAAGGGAAAAACCGTTGGAGTTGCCTCCTCGAACGAAAAACCTTCCTACTACTGCCGGCCGTGGGGATCGATCAAATCCATGACCTCCTGGTTCAGCGCTTCATTACGGATTCTGGTCCACCACCCCAGACCGCTCGGCCACTGAATCAGTCTATAGTCTTATACTCGAGGACAATCAATTTGTAACAGACAATTCTTGAGCGCAATGTTTACGCGCATCAAACAGCTCAAACTATTCTCCCTCAAGTTCAATATTAGGGCAAAGCACGCGAAAGGTCCGTGACAGAATCAAGTCACGTAATCTGACCTGATGTGGCAAGAGTACGTATCTGTTGTTAGTCAAGACGGCCTCGACAGCGTCATTAAAGTTGGGATAGCGAACTCGAGGACAGTCCAGTCCCGGGAACAAGTCCGTGATGAGTCCCAGGAAGAGAGGCACGTCTTCAAACACGAACTTGGGAAGGTTCATGTCACGCAAGGCGCGCATCAAAACCACGTCCTATAAAGAACGACAAAATTATTATCAATTATCACAGACTCAAAATGTGCAAACTGAAACCGAATCTGCTCTCTGTGGTGTATGCAAATGTTTCGGTTCAATGTGAAGTGGGAACGCTCTAAAGACTCGTTGAAAGCCTAGGGGTGGGAAGGGGGGAGGGGGGAGAGGGGGTCTTTCATATAAAAAAGGACGGGGATGCTCGTCGTACCTCTTAGGGGTCAAAATCACGGGTTTTGGTACCACGTAGGGTGCCCAACATCAAACGCTGACACTATGTGACGTTGTACCGTTTAGGGGTCAGGTTTCAGTCCAATAAACTTTTATTGTATGGGTCCTTTTAGCAATTAAAGGCACAGAAATTTTAAATTTTTGGTATGCTTTTATTGACCAGTACATTTAGGAGTCAAAATAAGCTCGAGCCGCGCCAATTTCAGTACCTCTTAGGGGTCAAAACGAAAATTCCCGACGAGCATCCCTGTCCTTTTTATGTGGGATTCCCCCTCCCCTCTCCCCAGGGGCAGAAGATTAAGGCGTACCTCATTCAGCTCAGGAGAGCCTCGTTTCAACTCTCCCGCCATCACCAACACAGCTTTAAGAGCACGGAGGCCGAAGTCGTAGTGAGACTGCTTGGACAGTTGACCCGACGCAAGCTTGTACAGCACTGTCATTTTCTTAGCCAGAACCTAAATCGTAAACAAAGTACGCAAATGATATGCGCAAAATTAATGTGGTTACTTGTCTACTGGGAATCTTAAGCCCTGGCCAAACGGTACTACCAACTCATGCCAACTTTGCGACTTGGCTGGAATTGGCGATCGTTTGGCTACAGAGTTGGCATGAATTGGCTTGAGTTGGCTCAAATTTTCAGCCAATTCGAGCCAACGTTTGCATCGTTTGGCCATCCAAAGGCAACTCGAACTAAGGGTGCGTTCGATTGACCGTATTCCGGAATAGCTAAAACTATTAAAGTTTTGCTTGTTCTGGGAGAAACGTTTTTCAGGATTGTTTTCAAAACCTTTACACTGACATTTCGAACAGTTCCTGATACATCTCGACATAATTCAGCTCCAAAGCAAGATATTTTATCAATCAGTATCGCTATTCCTATTCCGGAATAGATCCAATTGAACGCGCCTTAAGTCAAGCCAAGGTCAACGCAAGGTGATAACGTCAGCTTGTTATTATTGCATTTTGAATGGTTTCCTTGCGACTTGGCGTGAATTGGCTCGACTTGGGAGTACCGTTTGGCCACCCGGATGCAAGTTTAGTGATTTTGCAAACTTGGCTTGATTTGATCAGGGCTTTACCAATGCGAGCAGAAAGCCCTCGGAGAACACCATGGTCTCACAAATCTGCTGTCCAGAAGAAAACTTACCATGGCGAGGAGAAAACCCTCTTAGATCAACAAAATCTCACAGATCTGCTGTCTAGACTAGAGGAAGACTTACCTTGGCGAGGAGAAAACCCTCGGAGAACAACATGATTTCACAGATCTGCTGCAGATCTGGCACGATGCAGACGACCGGTCTAAACAGCGACTTGACGCTCTCAGGAAGCTCGGTTCTTCCAGCGTAGCCAGGGTTCATGGTGATAAAGAGGCCCATCCTGCCATCAAGAGCAATCTCGGTTCCTTCAAACTAAAAAAAAACAAAACAAAAAAAACAAAACAAAAAAACAAACAAAAAAAAAAAAGCAACACGCAAGTCATATTATTCACTTCTGAACTCGAGATATAGATTCTCAAAGGAAGCGAGAAATAGTTCGAGATAGCGGGTTATACAAAGGGAAATTTCCACCAAGTTCATTTCCAGGGGAAATCAAACTCTGCTCAAAATAGTGGAGATTTGGAGATAACCTAGTTCGAGATAGCGGGAGGTCGATATAGTAGGGTTATACCAAGGGAAATTTCTACCAAGTAAATTTCTAGGGGAAATTGAATTCTGTTCGAGATAGTTGGGATTTCGAGAAAACCAAGTTCGAGATGGCGGGAGATCAATTTAATAGGGTTATACCAAGGGGAATTTCTACCAAGTTGATTTCCAGGGGAAATTGAATTCTGTTCAAGACAGTTGGGATTTTGAAATGGGATTTCCAATTTGATCGATTTGAAATGGGACTTTGGGATTTCTACTGTATATATGTCTGATGAAAAATAACGAGAACACGATTTCAGTGAATTTAAAAGGGTAAGCATGAGTCGCTTGTACGAACCTGCAGTCTTTTTAGGTGGTTACTGAGTGCAGTCTGCAGAGTCTTGATTTGTGTGGAGATGACCGACAACACGGACACGTCGATTCGATTGAACTCATCAAAACAGCCCCAGGCCCCACACTGAGCCAAGCCAGAGAAAATCTTACCTATGGACTGGAAACGAGCCACCTCATCATCATCATCATCCTCACCATAATATCATCATCATCATCATCACTATCATCATCATAAACATTTATTCATACACAACAAGTCAAAAGCAGCATAGCTGATGTGGTCGTGTTCCTTAAAGAGGCAGTGTCATGAGATACGCATGCGCGCGCGTTTGATCAAATCTTAAAAACATTCGCCCAATGTTTTCAAGTTTGAAATCCAAGATGGCGTCCACAACGGCGGCGAGCGTTTGAGCGACAGATTCACCGCCGTTGTGGACCTAAAGAACCCTAAATGGCTGACCAGTTGGCTATTTACATAACGTGGCCGAGGATTTGAACTCGGGGCTACCGTGTTGCAAATTCAGTTAGTGGTCAAAGCGGGACTTGAACCTGGGACCTCCGGATCTCAAGTCCGGTGCCCTAACCACACGGCCACGCTGCAAAAACAAACAAACAGACGAACTGAACTAACCTTGTAGTCCATACCCTCGCCACAGTTGGTGACGACACACAGCAGGCCCAGTGCTTTAGCCAAGTCCTTTACGGTCTCTGTCTTGCCTGTCCCGGCAGGCCCCGCGGGCGCACCACCCAAGTAAAGGGACAACGCCTAGAAAATGAGAACAGATCAGAATGTGCACTTACTCTCACTAAATAAAAGCGTGAGATGTTAGGACGGGGCAAGAGAAACCACATGCACGTACCGTATTTACTCGAATACACGCACTGGGCGTTTATTACAAACTCGACACCTCGGAGGAGGCGTTTATTTAAGAAGAGGCGTTTAATTGTGACAGGGCGTTTATTCTTCGGCTGTTCATTGTGTACTTGACAAGAACATGCTCTTTTCTGTCGTCACTTGTCTTAACCGCGTTGAAAGAAACATTCCGATTACACATTTAAAGGATGCCATTTTATACAAACGTTAAAATACGTATATACTTACGTTTCGTGGTAGAATTAGATGGTTACGTAATTGTGTTAAACAGCGAGTGCACATTATGGCTTGGAAATTGTTATTTCTTACGTAATTAAAGATGTTTCGAAGGGTGCGTTATTTTTTTGTTCACAAAGCGTTGCCAGATGTTTATTCATTTTTGTAAACGTAACATATGCCCATGAACGACAACATAACTTAAGTCGTTTGTATATTTCTAATAGCGACACACTTCGTAATTATTTTCGTTTAGTTTCTTCGCCAAACGTGCACAACGGGTTCACAAAACGTCACGTCGATTTCGACGGTGTTCAATTATCGTTTGTGCAAAAATAACAAAAGGGAGAGAGAGAGAGGAGTGAGGGGCAATGTTTCAAATTTTGGCCGAGAGAAGGGGCGCTTATTCGAGAATTTACGGTACGTACAGTGATAGCCAGCAAGCGTTCCCGTTCGTTCCTACCGCCCCCCTCCCGCTCCGCAGCTTTTGCCTCGCTCCAGAACGCAAACCCTTCTACTTCCGAACGCATTGCAGGCTAGTACAATGGCTGACCTGTGTGATGGTGAGCATGATCCTGTCCGTGAGGGGCGTGATGACGAGCCGCCCATTGAGCCCCATATATTCATATCCGTAGCCAAACACGCCTGTGCATTGACGCACCATCAACTCGTCCGGCTGCTGGTCCCAGTAAAACCGCAATTGACTCTCCCACTCAAATTCACGAGAATCCATAATGCTGAGCACAAAAACAAAAAAAACAACAAACATGTAAACGTGTAAACAAGTGCAAAAATCAAACAAACAAAAGTAATTACACTTAATTATGTCAACCTAACTAGGACCCTCCAATGGTCAAAATGGTTTTCTAGCCCAACCTAAATTGGACCCTCCCATAGTCCTTTGCGCACCGAAGTCTTTGATCCTCCATTTTTAGGGTTCCCAAAAGTCAAATATGAATGAACAATCCATTTCCATCCGACTCGTTTGAGGATAATACTAGTTCCTTTTTGCCTAGAAGTGTTACTTTCCTATTTTTCTATTGATTTATTACGTTTATTCATGTTGACAACTAAATTTAGCCTTCGATTTTTGACACGTTTTCAAACGTAAGCAAAAACAATGAAATGGCTGAGAGGGCCCAGATCATCGTGCGGTGGTCGTGCTCTAGAGATTTTCTTCGTGGACCAAAGGTGTATGGTCGAGTATGATCGACAAACGTCCGCAAAGAAGTCGTGAGTTCCGAGTTCTTCACAAACGAGTGCCGAGCTCTTCACGAGCATGACCAATTATCGATTAAAATACTGGACATACACAATAACAAAGTGTCTACACGATCAATTATCGATTACATTACCGGACATTCACATTATCAAAGTGTCTACACAATCAATTATCGACTACATTACCGGATATACACAAAAACAGTGCCTACACTCTACAGCTACTTCGAAGAAGTAGTTACAAAATCAAACATTAGAACTAAAAATAACTTAAACGCATAGATCACAACGTTTATGAAGCAAGATTTCTTTTTATTACCAAGCTTGAGCAATGTCAATACCTGTCCCTAACGAAGCTATCGATGATGTCTCTGGCGTGGACTTCGATGATGAGTACGGTGTTGAACTTCTTCCGGTCATTTTTGCTGAGGTTGGAGCGGACCTGTCAAGTGATGAAAAGATGAACACATTAAACGAAACATTCTAGCCTGCGTTTGTTCGGGTTTATTCCAGAATAGGAATATCTGGACTGCCTCACTTGTATTTAAATTGCTTCGGCTGCCTCCCTCCTAACATACATCCTGACAACGTCAACATTTACTGATACACCTGTATTAAGTATTGATACGCCTGTAATAATTGTTTTAGTATATACCACACAAGTTTAATAGCCAACTCCCAAATAGCTATTTTATTTCCGATGAAAGCGGGCAAAAATTGGGTTCGCGCGCCATTTTGTTTTACCGGAAGCCGCCGGGAGGTGAATAGTACTTGATATTCCGAGATTGAGGAGCCAACCAGAGCGCGCGAAAAGCACTATTCACTTGTGTGGTATATACTAACTACTGATACCTTCGAAACTCTCTGGGCGGACACTCTCGTAAGTGGACAGCTCTATATACGGACGTCTCTACGAAACCCCGTTTAAACTCTAGCTCAGTCAAACTGTGTTTGTAAACACATTCTCGTTAGCGGATAGTTCCAGTTACGGACACTCAATGTTTCCCACGGTGTCTGCTTACGGGAGCTTCAACTGTACACCTGTAACTAGGGCTGTGTTTCTTTAATGGATCATGGATCCAAAGTATCCGATTTTAGATATCATCCAGTGAATCCGTCTTATATGTGAATCACATGGATTCATTATCCGGATTTTGATTTCAGTAAAACAAAAACAAAAACAAAAAACAGATAATCTGTTTTTGGATTTGTGATCCGGATTTGGATTCTTAAGAAACACATCCCAAGTGTCAAACGACTGCGTGTTTAACGTCTTGCTACAATCAGTGAAAAAAAGTCTTGGGACACTCACACAGTTTCAGTAATTTCTCTACTGCTTCAGTTGAAAGACACCCCCCCCCCCCTCCCCCCGTTCAATGTTGAAGTGGGCTGAACCTGTTTTTCCAAACACATGTAACATTGCACAGAGGGGAGGGGGGAGGGGAGAGAATAATGGTTTCGCTCCTTTCAGTACGCTTGGTCAATAACTTGTGTCTGAGTTACTTCAATTTTTGAAAGTGTCCCAAGAACTTTTGTCACTGACTGTAGCTCGACATGTGGCTATGCAGCGGACTACAGACCTTAACAACCAAGTCGTCAATTTGCTTGTGCATCTTCTTGGCATAATTCTTCATGCCCATCTTGTCACCTTTCTTCACTTTTTTGAATGTGTCTTCAACTTCCCATGTCCACCAGACCTGATTTCCAGCTAGCGCTACCATGCCCTGGTACCCCAAGATCCAATCAACCCTAAATGCATACGCACACAGAGTAAGATCCAATCAAACCTAAATACGCACGTACACAGAGTGAGATCCAATCAAACCTAAATACACACATACACAAAGTAATCAACCCTAAATACACACGTACACGGAGTAAGACCAATCAAACCTAAATACACACGTACACAGAGTAAGATTCAATCAACCCTAAATACACACGTACACAGAGTAAGATCCAATCAACCCTAGATACATACGTACAGACGAGAGCCAATCAACCCTAAATACACACGTACACGGAGTAAGATCCAATCGACCCTGAATACACACGTACACAGAGTACATGGACTGTGTTCGGCCTCGATGTAAATACTTCATGTTGCGCTCATATTTGAGTTAAGACGGATATCTTGAGTTTTAAAGCCGTTTTCTACAATGTTCACGCTTGAGTGCTCGCTAAACAATTCTCATATCGAAGGTTGTGGCCCTTCAAGCCTGGAAGCGCGCGGAACCTTGAGAAAATGGTTCATTGCTACCAACAATCTACTGTTTGTTTCGCAGTGCTTGGTGGTGACCTTTTGTAGCTCAGCAGTGTTTTGCTCACCTGGTCATCTCATGGCAATAACAAAAGATGGCCTCTTTGGTGATGAGTCGGTTAGTTCTCCTCATTTCTTCCAGCACGTTCGTCATCCAGTCTTCCACCCTTCCTTCTGCCGCTACTGGTTGTCTGAAGTCCATCACTTCTCCTTCACCTGAAATCATCGCGCCTGCCATCATCTCGTTGCTGGAGCCTTCTTGAAAGCGCAGCCGAGAAATGTTATCAAACATCTGTAACATAACAAAACAAAACAAAACAAAAACAAAATTGTTAATGCGATGCTGGTCACACGCTTCGAAAGCATAAGGGTGGTCCGATCTCGGGCAACTACATTTTCCAAACTGTTATCCACCAAAGATTCTGGGCCCAGTTGTTCAAAGCCCGGTTAGGCTAACCCCAGGTTAAAGCTAAACTTTGCTGTCATTTTTAGGCCCAGGAATACAAGCGTTTGCTCACAAAACGACTCCATCGCTATGTTTTGAGCAAGAACAAACTTTTTAGCTAGTCTTTGACCAAAGTCTACAGTTTATTGACTAAAACTGCGAGAGAAAAATTTGGTTCACCCTTAGTTAGCTTAACCGAGCTTTGAACAGCCCGGCCCTGGACTATGAAAAGTTTGTGATAAAGGCGGTCACCTTAGACTACGAACATTCTCAAGCACGCGAGAGAGAAAGAGAGATTGCTTAACGCGCGCGCACGCTAAGGAAAAAGAGAGATTGCTTGACTCACGCGCGCACGCGAGAAAGAGATTACTTGACACGCGCGCGCACGCGTGAGCAACAAAGAAAGAGATTGCTTGACGCGCGCGCGCACGCGAAAGAAACAGAAAGAGATTGCTGACGTGCGCGCGAGAGAGCCAAAAATAGGTACAGAAAGAACGTCATCATAAAATAGACAAACCCATTAAATAGGTCCTGCCCTATTACGCTACTTAACACTTAATTCAAGAAAATACGGTGTTTATTCCCTTTTATAAGATAAGGTGGATAGTACGCGCGATCTGATTGGTACAGTACACGCACGTGCATTACAACTCAATAAACGCATGCGCGCTTCAATTTGACGTCAGCTTGCGTCATAATTGTTCTTTTCCATGTTTCCTCTTTTTTTTTCTTTTCTTTTTTGCAACGTTTCGTTTGTCCTATCTTATAAAAGAAATAGAGCATTTGTCAGCGTACGTATATTGAGTTATAGATACCCACGGGAATTTGAACGAACACGAGAGAAGTTTGGAGAAGCACGACACTGACGCTTGCTATATTTCTTTAATCTCATTAACAGAAAATGTCCATGGATAGACTTCTAGAGGTTGTAATAAAACTTGTTCACTTGAGTTCATGGCGCCAGAGTGTACTTACCTTGATCATGTGCTCTTGTACGCACTGTGGATCGTGACTGCCGAGAATAGAAAGCAGCTCGTCATCAGATATAAAGAAGAACCTGGGGAAGGCGTTCCTCTTGGAGTCCAAGTAGTCGTTCAAGCTCTTCTGGCATTTCTCCAGGCCCGTCACAAGAAACTGCAGTTGATCGAGTCTGTTGGCCGCATGGCAGGACTCCAGCACTTTAGGGTTCTTGGCTGTGTCATTCATGATCTGTGAATAAAACTCACTGTTAGTGTTATGATGACTGCACGACCCTTTTTTTTTTTTTTTTTTTTTTTTTTCACGGCGAAGAACATTCAGATTAAGAATATAATGATCCCCAGAAATAAGCCGCCACAGGAATATTTGGAAAATAAATAGTGCTTTTTCTTTTCATCTTCGTGTTTCATTAGGGCCGTTTATACGAGCGAAAATAAACCACGGTTTACATAGGACGCAGCTTACATAAAACGTGAACACCTCGTATAAATGGCACAAAAACCACGCCTAACACAAGCCTGGGGGTTTTGAGCTGATCTTATATCTAAGCCGCGGCTTACCTTGGACGTGAAACAGCGAACCATTTGTAAGAGCGGTTCGCGTCTTGTGTAAGCCATTAAAGAAATAAAGCACGTGTCAGCGTGCGTTATTGAGTTATAGATGCACGCGGGAATTTGAACGAACACGAGAGAAGTTTGGAGAAGCACGAGGCCGCCGAGCACAAGAGTTACATTAAAGACCAACCTTTTTGAACGTTTTATCGATGTCGTCAAATTTCTTGGCTTCCTCGGGTAACTGCGCCCTAATGTCGCCACCAATGAAGATGCTCTCCAAGTACATCCACTTTCTCTGAACCACCATCCACACCTGAGGAATGCGGACTCATTTAGATTAATATATTTGTACTTACAGACAAGAGAAAGTTACACAATATGGAAGAAAAAAACCTATTTAGGTTTAATACATGCTAACTAGATCAACCTACAGGCTAAGCGAGCTACAATCCTGGCCAAAAGTCGTGGGACAATTAGCCTTTTATCTAAAAATTATGACACTTTCCCTGTTCCTGCCCCCCCTCTCCCCTTACAATGTTGAATGAATGTGCTCAAAGTGCATTCCTTTTAAGCAACATTGCATGGGGGGAGGGAGGAGGACTATGTTTCGGAAAAGGAGCCGCTTATGTTGTTCAACAAGGAGTGGTGGTGAAAACATAGCATTCTTTCAGAGTGTCCCACATACTTTTGGCCAGGATTGTAGGTGGCATTTAAATCATCAAAGTTAAAATACAGTAGAATCCCGCTATCTCAAACTCCCCGCAATCTCAAAAAGAATCTGATTTCCCTTGGAAATTAATTTGACAGAAATTTGCCGAGGTAGAACCCAGCTGTCTTGAGCTCAGTTATCTCGAACTCCTAACTTTCTCGAACAGAATAAGATTTCCCTTGCAGCTAGTTTAATTATTCCTTCCCTTGAGGGGTTCAAGACAACGGGATTCTACTAAGGGAAATTTCTGTCAGCATTTCGAAGGGAAATCGAATTCTGTTCGAGATAGCAAGGAGTTTGAGATAGCGGGATTCTATTGTAATTATCGCCTTCCTTGAGAATTCAAGATAGCCGGGTTCTACCAAGGGAAATTTCTGTCAAGTTCATTTCCAAGAGAAATCGGATTCTGTTCGAGATAGCAAGGAGTTCGAGATAGCGGAATTCTATATTGTAATTATCGCCTCCCTTGAGAGTTCAAGATAGCCGGGTTCTACTAAGGGAAATTTCTGTTCGCATTTTGAAAGGAAATTGGATGCTGTTCGAGAAAGCAAGGAGTTCGAGAGCGGGGTTCTACTGTAGCATGTTTATTTTTGCTGCTCTCACCTCCACGACTTCTCCAATGTGCGACAAGCTCTTCTCCCACTTCTGCACGGTCTCCAGGAATGGACCCACGAAACGAGACGCAGACATACTCTGTAAGTTCATGGCGTTATCATCCAAGATCTGTAAGATCTCATCAACACTTCCCAGTACGTAACCTCGCTCTTGCGTGCCTTTCATGAACCTGATCACTGAGAACTTCATCGCGTTCCACGCTTCTGCCACTTCCGCTATCCCCTTCTCGATCCCAAGTTCCTTTGTGGCGCTCGCTGTGATGTCACCAATGACGTCACTGAACTTGTGGAGCTCCATTGCGAACATGTTTTGGAGAGTGAAGGATTCTGGGTTGAGGTCAAACTTCATGCCTGTCATTTCCATGAGTTTCTTCCAGTGCCTGGAGTTCATGACACAGAAGACACATTCAAACATCTCAATGGAAACTAAAACACGTAAATGCCCCATCTTGTTCCTCCTCCCCACCCACCCTCCCACGCACATTAAACTCACTTCTTCACAACAGACAATTTTCTCAAGGTTGCGCGCGCATCCTTGATATGAGAATTGTTTAGCGAGCATTCATGCGTGACGTTGTACAAAACGGATTTAATACTTAAGACAGCCGTCCTAACTCAAATAAGAGCGCAGAATGAAGCATTTACATTGAGACCGAACACATTCCGCCGTGAAAGAAAGCTAAAAGTTGAATTTAAAAGTTGTCCTGTCAAGCTTGGATGCGCGCGCAAACGGCCTATTGAGTCACAAATGTCGGAGTTTTGTGGCAAAATTGAACCTCACCGTTCTCGCAGAGCTTCATTCTTCAGGTCGGAGAAAAGTGGGATCGAATTCTTGAATTCCTTCATCTTCTCCTCCAGCACGTGACATAGGGGTAGTGCCTTCACCTCCCTAGGGAGCCGCTTGAGCTGCTTTATGTAGCCATCGATACCGTCAGACAGTAGGGACACGTCCAAATTAGCCCACAGAGTGTTGGCCCACTCATCACGAGCCGCCTGAAATACAAAAGGGAATAAACAGGATTAAACAGGAATATACAGGAATAAGCAGGAATAGTCAGGAACAAACAGGATTAAGCAGGGATAGACAGGAATAATCAGGAATAAACAAGATTAATCAGGATTAAGCAAGAATAGTCCGGAATCAACAGGAATAATCAAGAATCGACAGGATTAAACAGGAATATACAGGAATAAGCAGGAATAGTCAGGAACAAACAGGATTAAGCAGGGATAGACAGGAATAATCAGGAATAAACAGGAATAATCAGGATTAATCAGAATTAAGCAAGAATAGTCAGGAATCAACAGGAATAATCAGGAATCGACAGGATTAAACAGGAATAATCAGAAATAATCAGGAATAAACAGGATTAAGCAGGAATAGTGAGGAATAAACAGGAATAATCAGTGAACTCTCTCTAAGACGGACTTTCTCGGGACTAGCATTTAGTGTCCACCTTAGAGAAGTGATCCCTTAGAGAGAGTTGACTGCATAACTAAAACTACCTTAATACTGCCAAACACTACATTCGCTGCTCAATATTAAGCAGCTTAACCCACGAAACACAATCGACATGATACCAAACGCAAATAAAACAAATAAAGAAGCAGGTTGACCTTGTGAAGGTTACATACAGTTTATGAATAATTCCAGTAATCTAGAATGTAAATAGGTCGCAGTCCTCAAATGTCTAGATAGGGCACCTTTTGCTTTTCGTAGATGGTGAAGACTTGGTCAAGTCCCTTGAGTTCCTTTTCCATGTTTTGGAGCTCTGGGTACGTGGTGACAGGTAAACCAAACAACTTCTCCGCATTCGCCAGCTCCTGGCGCTCTTTCTCAAAGTTTGCAAACTCCTCCTTGAATTTCTTTAGCAACTCCACACCTGGGCACAAGGCGTGAAAACAAAAACTGTCGACTCTCGCGTTTCAAAAATGGACAGATGACAAACCCAAATACCGTATTTCCTCGAATAAGCGCCCTGGGCGTTTATTTCAATTTCGTGGCCAAATGGGGCGTTTAATCGAGGGGGTGCTTAATATTAAAGCGTCTTTTAAAATATTTTCGTTGTTCAAGATAATTATTCAAAATGAAGAAAATCGAAGTTATTTAAACATTTGCAGTAACGTTTTTCACAGCCTGGATTGCTGCAGTAACTATATGCCACAATAACTCGTTTCCTTTATCAGCCATAACTTAAAGGTACAGTCAGCTTTCTCTAAGGCGAACACCTTCGGGACTAGATTTAGTGTCTGCCTTAGAGAGGTGTCCGTCGGAGAGAGTGCAGTTACAGAGAAACAAGTTAAAATCAGCAAGGACCAAATCTGCATGCTGTCCGCCTTAGAGAAGTGTCCGCTTTTTTTTTTTTTTTTTTTTGGGGGGGGGGGGGGGGGGGGGCACTTAATCAAGGGAGGGCGCTTATTTTGAATGAACTCAAAGGGGGGGGACGCTTAATCAAGGAAATACGGTACGTGGCAAAAACACGTCTTCTGGGAACATGTTTAAATACATCTTTGTTCAAGCAACAGTAGTGTGATATGATATGGAGAAGTCAGCTGTCGATCTGTCCAGACCGAAGTTTTCGGAAGTAAACTTCCTTAGATCACAAGTCATATTTCGGGATTCGACCTTAATCTTCGGACTTTGATCTTTGGACCTTGATCTTTGAACTTTGATCCCTGAACGTTACACTAAATACCTGCTTCAAGATCAGTGCCAACAGAACTGGGGCCCTCCTCAATGAAGCTCTCCTTGAACTTTCCAATGTCAGAGCTGAAGCCGGTGACTTGATCTTCTGTGATCTAAAATAACAACAATACATCTAAGTTAATATAAAAACGTTGGACAATGTGACCCACAAAAACATGGCCCATCATGGGCTCTGTGCACGGTGCCGCCATCTTGGATTCAAAGCGAGGCTAATCTGCCGCGAAATTTCGCCAGACACGGAACAAGGGAGTTTCCATTCGCTCTAAAGCACCAAGGCGACCTTAAAGGAGATACACATGTTTCATTAAGGGAGTTGCATGCACGAATTTCCAAGGTAACATTCTCAGTTTTGCCAGGTCAGCCTCGTTTTGAAGCTCGTGCCAGTTTCCGTGCAAAGAGCCCATCGCCAGCTTAGGTCCAGCACGAAAAAAGATCACTAGAGGTTGTCCCCTACAATCTTAAAGGGCATGGCTATCGGACTTTCTTAGTATCTGCACCTAGGCTTTGGAACACACAACATTAGAGATTTTAACCAACCAGTTGAGAGTTTCGAAAAAAACTTGAAGACTTATCTTTTTAGAGAAGCATACTCCTAATACTTTCGTATAAAATTTAGCCGGTATTAATTTATTGTATGGTATTTAAGTTTTAAGTAAGGGTTGATTGGGTCTATTCTGGAATAGGAATAGCGTAGACCGGTAAAACTCTTTGGTTTGGAGCTGATTAGGGTTAGGATGAATTGGGAGCTGTTCAAAATACAAGCATGGAGGTTTTTAAAACAATTTCAAACAAAATCTCCGCCAGAACAAGCAAAACTTTGGGTCATTTTAGCTATCCCTATTCCGGTATAAACCCAATCGAACGCACCCTAATGGCCTGGCAAAACGAGGACACATTGTGGCGGCAACATTGTGTCCCTCGATGTTTCCAGGGTGGCAAAACGTGCGACAACATTGTTGCGTTCCGCGTGGACACAGCAAATGTTGCTGAAGTTTTCACAAATTTGTGTCCGTAACAAATGTTTCGCGTGTGGCAAAACGGGGCAACGGATGAGTTTATTTGAGCGTTAATCATCGTAACTTGATATACCTCAGTAAATTTCTTCTTGACTGCCACAAGACTGGCATCGACTTTTCGTGATTCAGCAAAAAGATCATCCCACATATCGCTGATGTTGTTGGAGAGCTCTAGCTCAGTTGCAGGAACCTGTCAAAGAAAAAGTTTAGACGGGACACAATAGGGCCGTATATACGAGAAAAAATAGGCCACGGCTTACATAAGACGTGAACACTTCGTACAAATGGCACGAAATCCACGTTCACGGCTAACACAAGCCGCAGCTTATCCCAACCTAGGGGTTTTGAGCTGTTCTTATCTAAGCCGCGGCCCACTTTAGACGTGAAACCACGAACTATTTATACGAGCAGTTCGTGTCTTGTGTAAAAGCCGTACTCGTATAAATGGGTCTGTTCACGTCTTGTGTAAGCCGCCGCTTATTTCCTCTCTTATAAACGACCTTATTATAGACATTGTGCTGGCGTTTGAAGGATTCGAGCCATCCATTTGAAGCAGCAAAGCCACTGATTTCTAAACGAGACAAGAGAAAGGCGCACGAGAAATCACGATGAACGAGAAACAAGAAAAGAGAAGAAGAATACAAGACTGAAGAAGAACACTGCAGAAAACAGACAAGAGTGGAGACATACGATCACAGGGACGGACGAAGGATGAACATAAACAACAACAACAACAACAACAACAACAACGACGATGACGACGGTGGCGGCGACAAACAATGTAAACTCATACCACGATGTAAAGAATGGAGGGCAAGAAATAAAACAAATGCGAGGCCAGGGTTCGTACGATCATAGGGACGGACGAGAAATGAATATTAACAACAACAACAACAACAACAGCAAAGACGACGCCAACAACAACAACAACGATAACAACAACGACGACAACTGCAACGACGACATCAACAGAAAAACAGCGACAACGACAACAACGATAACAACAACAACAACAACAACAACGACGACGACGACGACGACGTGGACGACAACAACAACAATGACGACAACAACAACAACAACGACGACGACAACTGAACACAATGTAAACTCGCACCTCAATGTCATAGACCAGCAAAGTGCGGTATCTCTCTTGAATGTCGGTGTATCTCAGCTCAACATCCAGCGACTTGTCTCTGATGTTAGCGATGACACGCAACACAAACTTCAGATCCTCCAGAGTGTCTGGTTCCCGCTTCAAATCTTCACACAAACCCTATAACATGTCGCACATGTATTCAGCTGGGATTTTATAAACGCCTAAGCATACATACCACTATTTACAACACTACAATCCTGGCCAAAAGTCGTGGGACACTTAGCCTTTTATCTAAAAATTATGACGCTTTCCCTCTTCCCGCCCCCCTCCCCCCTTACAATGTTGAATGAATGTGCTCAAAGTGCACTCCCTTTAAGCAACATTGTATGGGGGGAGGGGAGGGGGGACTAAGTTTCGGAAAAGGAGCCGCTTTCGTGTGGTGGTGAAAACACAGCATTTTTTGAGTGTCCCACATACTTTTGGCCAGGATTGTAGCTCCAACATTAGTTGCGTTACCTGAAAAAAAGTTCATCTATTTCTTACGAGGTTTAGTGCATCAAGTTTTATTTATTGATCAATCTAATTTATCTGAACCAAAATTGTTTCAGTTTTGCACTCCAGTCTACACGGCTTCGTGTTGTGTACACCTCGGTGTAGATTGGTGAAACTAATATCCAAGCGCTTCTGATATAATTACCTCGATTTCGCCCTTCAGTCCTAGCAGATTCTCCTTCGCCGTCTCATTGAGCATTTTGCCCAGCTCCTTCACCCAGGCCCTCGCGTTGGCCTGGATGGTGGTAGCGAGCGGGTCCAGGTTGAGTTTGACAAAATCCATGTCTTTAGACAAAACTTGATTGCCAACCTACAACGGACAGAACGCACTCAACCACACTGATCAGGTTTTCTCAGTACCATAACAGAAATCCGACAACAATAAAAGGTATTTCATAGAAGGACCTGAATACTATGAATTATCACCTCCATGTTCCGCTTTCTAAATGCCAAAACAAACTGTGAAATGTGAACACCACTCCACAATACGTGAACTCCACTCCACAATACGTGAACACCACTCCACAATACGTGAACTCCACTCCACAATACGTGAACACCACTCTACAACATGTGAACACCACTCCACAATACGTGAACACCACTCCACAACATGTGAACACCACTCCAGAATACGTGAACACCACTCACAATACGTAAAATCCACTCTATAACACGTTAACTCCACTTCAAAATACGTGAAATCCATTTCACAATACGTGAACTCTACTTCCCAATACGGGAATACCACTCCACAATAAGTGAACACCACTCCACAATACGTGAACACCAGTCCATAACACGTAAAAATCACTCCAAACTACGTGAACACCACTCCACAATACGTGAACTCCGCTTCACAATACGTGAACTCCGCTTCACAATACGTGAACTTCCACTTCATAAAACGTGAAATCCAACGAGAAATCCGCTTCACAGCACATGAACGCACCGCTAATTAGAGTGCAGAGAAATTTCACTTGGGTTGGTGACGGTTATCAGCTTTGTGGAAATGTTACAGGAGCTACATGCAATAATGTATAGACAACACAAGTAACATGGTGCATACCTCTATAACCAAGTTGGAGTAGAACTGAAGTTTCTCGTCGTACACGATGCAAGACGGGTTCTTCTGCGCAAACTTCTCGACCATGTTGCCCTGCAAAAAAAATCAACAGCCGACAACATGAGACTCCTGGAAACAGACTCAACATGCACGCGCGCGTCGATCTGACGTCTGCTTGCGTCAAATTTTATTTTATTTTTCTTGTTGCCTTTTGCAAAGTTATCGTTCGCCTTATCTTATAGAGAAAATGACGTTGAGTTATAGAAGCACATAGGGATCCAAAAGAACATGAGAGAAGTGTGGAGAAGTACTACGTGGCTCTCGTGTTCTTTCAAATTCCCGCATGCTTCTATAACTTAACTTAGCACGCTGACTCGTGTTCCTGGGTTGTGAAGCAAAACATGCTGGAACTGATGACTACCCACACAACCATTGTCCTCTGATATCGCTTAGGCCCGGGTTAAACGCTGATCAGTACATGCATAGTGAGGATATGGAAAATACGCCACTCGGGTCCCAAATGTAGTTTCGTATGGAATTTACGTACGTTATATTTTCCAGTAAAACACTCGTGTCTATATAATAAAATGGAGTTGAACATGTACCCGCTCGTAAGAAGACAAAATACAGCCAGACCGGAAACTAGATGACACCCGTATGCTGGGGCCAATTCAATAAAGCATTTACAAGTGAATTTTACAAGTCGGACCAACTTTAATTCAATACAATGGCCAAATCCTGTCGTGGTTGTGCAATTGGGACCTGTGTCTGTAATATTGTACGGACTTTGCAGGGGTAGAGTCTGTTTAGTGGTGTTTAAAGGGGCCCTCTCAGCCTTTTCAATATTTTGGTTTACAACTGGAAAATCCAAGGCTGAATTTGGTTCTCAACACGAAAGAACGTAAATAATTAAAAGAAGAATAGGCAATTAGCACTTTTAGGTGAAAAGAAACAAATCTTCTCCTAAAATGAGTCGGATGGAAGTGGATTGCTATTCAGCTTTCGAGCCCCAAAAATGGCGGACCCAATGATTTCGGCGCGCAAAGGACTGTGGTTGATAGAACCCCCTCAAATAATGGTCCAACTTGTAAAATACACGTGCAAATGTTAATCAAAATGGCTCCTGGTTTGTCGTGCGCCTTTACCTTGTCCAGCTTCCACAGAAGTCTGTATCTCTTCCATCGCGTCAAGTATTTGTTGAGCGAGCCAAGCGTGGCTTGGACACTTTTGGACACTCCCGTGACAAGCTCGATCACTGTCGGATTGGCAGAGATGTCCGTGAAGAAACTGAACACGACTGGCTCGTCTTCGCCTTCAGCGTGTTGGGGCGGGGTCTCAATACACGTGCCGTGCATCCAGCGCACAAACAGTCGCGTCCTGCAATAAATAAACACTGTGTTGACTTGTGTATTACAGGCATGAAAAGTAGCGTCTTGTAACAGATAAACAATGTGTTGACTTGTGTATTACTGGCATGAAAAGTAGCGTCCTGTAACAGATAAAAAATGTGTTGACTTGTGTATTACTGGCATGAAAAGTCGCGTCCTATAACAGATAAACAATTTGTTGACTTGCGTATTACTGGCACAAAAAGTAGCGTCCTGTAACAGATAAAGAATGTGTTGACTTGTGTATTACTGGCACGAAAAGTCGCGTCCTTTAACAGATAAACAATGTGTTGACTCCTGTATTACTGGCATGAAAAGTCGCGTCCTGTAACAGATAAAAAATGTGTTGACTTGCGTATTACTGGCATGAAAAGTCGATGTGCTCAAAAAAAGCTATATTTATACACGCTAAGTAATTCAACAGAGCTGGTGGGGCCGTGTTTTAAACTCAACGTACTAAAAAGACTAACCATTGGCTTTTTACATAACGTGGCCGAGGATTTGAACCCGAAGCTACCGTGTTGCAAATTCGTGGTGGTCAGAGCGGGACTTGAACCTGGAACCTCCGGATTTCAAGTCCGGCGCCCTAACCACTCGGCCACGCTGCCTCCCATGCTCATTGCGACAGTTCTTTAGCCAGTTTAATCTAGTGCCGACTTACCCTTCCACCATGTCTCTGATAGACTGCATGATCAGTTTGTAGATCTCATTTGCACCTGGAGACAACACTATTTCTGGCGCAGACAGGACAGTTTCTATTTGGAACAATGGTTGTCTAGACTGCAGCCGGTTGGTGAACAACTGCAAGTTCCTCGTCACCATCTGAGGGAAACATAAGTGGTGTGTGAGGACGACGAAGTATGTACACGAACCATTTAACTCTTGTTGGCTGCACAATGTTAGTATTAAAAAACATGTTGTTGTTGTTGTGTACATCAGGTTGCCAAGGCTTGCATTTGTCTCTTTGTTTGCCTTTTCTCTTACGGTATTTGTTTGTCTATGCATCCGACATTCGGTATGCAGATTTAGCAGACACTAATTCTGTTTAAGAGCTGAGAAAACCTCTTGAGTTTCTGACAGACTGGGACTAATTCACTAAAGCATTTGCACTTTGCAAGTCGGAGCAACTTTATTGTATGTCAAAACACACTTTGATGCAATACTATGGCCAGACTTTGTTCCAGTTATACATTTGAGATCTGTATCCGCAATGTTTTGCAGACTTTTACCAGATCAGAGCCCATCTAGTGGTGTTGTACAACGGACCAATTTGTAAGCTACACTTGCACATGTTTATTGAATTGGCCCCAGGACACAAAGACAATCGAACGAAAGGAGCATCGGTACAGAGAAATGTTGAAAATGGACAAAGAGAGCATTTGTATATATACCTTGGTCAGTGCTTCATAGACGGTATTTTCCCAGTATGCATAGTAAGGCTGAAGCTTTACAGATCGACCAGTGTTAGTGTGTACCACCAGTCCTTCCATCTTTGTCAACAATGGTCCAATTGCGCGGTACTTTCTCGACAGTATGTCCATCTCCTGCACTCTGGTCTTTTCAAGAAACTCAAAGTATTCCTAAGCAAAGAGCACAAAGCAACATGCATTTAGAGTGATCAAGTTCAATTTTCTCCTTCAGTTTAGGCAGCACAAGTATATCATACAGTAAGGAGAACTTGGCTTTTGATACCTTGCTCAGATGATAGATGATTAAACTATCAATTATGACTACGTCACTTAAACATAAATTAAAGAACAGCCAGGAACCACGAAACCTGGCAGAGAAAATGGTTGATCTGGCCAATTAAGTCGACGATCCTAACCGAAAAATAAGTATCAAAAGTCTAATCGCTCGCAGTGACAAGACACCAAACAGCACAATAAGCCAGTTAAACAAAATTATCAGGTCCTATTGTAACCAGAGATCTTGGTGCTTCATCGACAACGCTAACATCAAAACAGAGCATCTCAACAGCAACGGGCACCACTTAAACAAAAAAAAGGTACTGCAACTCTTAAGTAACTTCAGATAACCGGACAGAAACTTCAGATAAGTCACCTTTGTATCTGGCAGCACTCCTCCTAATTTTGGAGGCGGTTGCTTGAACAGTATGACATTCTCTAACATCTCCAAGCGGCTGTTGATATCTTTGGCATTCTTCTGGATTTGGTTGACAAGCGACTCAAACTTGCTAATGGCCTGATATAAACAAAACAAATACACTGAATTAATATTCCACATCTCTCTGTAAGGTAAGGTGAGCTATTTATACACGGCAAGTAATTTAGCAAAGCTGGTGAAGCCGTGTGTTAAACTCAACGTAAATTTGTGAAAAATCCCAACCGTTCGGAAGCCAATCAGTTGGCTATTTACATAACGTGGCCGAGGACTGGAACCCATCATTTTACATATAGTAAGAAAGTCTTTACATTCGATGAGTACAGTGGCAGGAGATCTTAGCAAGCCCTACTGGGCTTTTCAAAAAAGATCCCTAGTCAAAAAATTAAACAGTATATTACTAATTGCAGCTCAGATGATGAAAAAGTTGAACCTGGAACCTCCGGATTTCAAGTCCGGCGCCCTAACCACTCGGCCACGTTGCCTCCATCTTATTCTTGATCAAGTCTTATAGTAAACACTGTCTTCATGTCACGTGTCAAGTCCTACCTGACCACAGCGCGTGATGTAGTCGTTGATGCCCAGTGAGTTCCAGTTCAATCGCTTAGCTCCAGGCTTTAGGACGCGTTTAAGGTCCTTGATGTGGTCCTCGAGCAACTGAGTCTACAAGGCAACGAAAAATTGGACACTATGTTAACTACAACTCAACTTCCGATTGATCAAGAAAAGTCTTCTTGAAGTTTGTATTTGTTTTTTTCTTTTCCTTTCTTTTATTTTGCGTATTTGTGTAGTAATGAAATTTAATGTAGTGTAAATGTAATGAACTGAAAAGAAAGAAAGGAAATCTGTAAAAACATTAATTAATTAATTAATTAATTAATTAAAAAAAAAAGAGAAAAAAAGTGTCAAAAAACAAGTATCAGTAAGTGTTATACGGTCGAACCCCTAATGAGCGGCTACCCATTAAGCGGCCACCCCTATTAAGCGGCCAGTTACAAAGTCATGAAATTGTTGTGGGGACCAGCTGTCCAAAGCACAATTAATTCAACGCTGCATTATGGAGCCGTTTTTCGGATGACTGTCTAAAGTGATCGTGTGATTGCTTTGGTTCAACAACATTCTTAGCCAATCAAGAGCAAAAGCAAAACCTGGGGCCCACTCAATAAACATTTGCACGGTCGTGTATTTTACAAGTTGAACAATTATTTTAACACCACTAAACGACTCTAATCTAACAAAGGCTGTTCATTATAGATTACAATCGCGATTACTTGGTTTGGTTTTGGTTTTGGTTTTGGCTCGTATTTCTAACTGGTCCGACGTGTTTTTGCTCGCCTCATTGATTGATTCTGTGTATGCTTTGGTTTTGGTTTTGGTTTTGGCTCGTACTTCTAATTGGTCCGACGTGTTTTTGCTCGCCTCATTGATTGATTCTGTGTATGCTTTGGTTTTGGTTTTGGCTCGTACTTCTAACTGGTCCGACGTGTTTTTGCTCGCCTCATTGATTGGCTCTGTGTATGCTTTGGTTTTGGTTTTGGCTCGTACTTCTAACTGGTCCGACGTGTTTTTGCTCGCCTCATTGATTGATTCTGTGTATGCTTTGGTTTTGGTTTTGGCTCGTACTTCTAACTGGTCCGACGTGTTTTTGCTCACCTCATTGATTGATTCTGTGTATGCTTTGGTTTTGGTTTTGGCTCGTACTTCTAATTGGTCCGACGTGTTTTTGCTCGGCTCATTGATTGGCTCTGTTATGCATTGGTTTTGGTTTTGGCTCGTACTTCTAATTGGTCCGACGTGTTTTTGCTCGCCTCATTGATTGGCTCTGTGTATGCTTTGGTTTTGGTTTTCTACAGTCATCCGAAAAGCACTCAGTAAAATAAATCTAAATGTTTTGCATGTAAATGTTTTGCTCAAAGCACAACTTCCTTAAGGTGATTCCATCGAAAATGAAGTTGCAGTGATTTTCTTTTGAAACTTTGCACAATTATTAATTAGCTATAGTACTTGGAAAAAATAAAATAAAAAAAGGGGGTTACGGTACTTGTTTCCGCGCTACATGGCTGTGGTTTAGGCCTACTTTGCTATGTGACAACAATATGGAAAAAATATGAAAAAAGTGCCAGAAGGAGAATGTAGTATTGTTATTGTGATAACACAACATCAGTACTGTGAAACGCCTAAAGTAGCAAAAAAATGAAAAATGAAAAGTAAAAAAATATATCAAGCGATAGGCAATTTGTTCATTTTCACGCTTCCTGTGAAACACCTAGCAACACATCGTAACAATGATTCAGTGGGAATATTTCAAAATTGAGCAGTGAAAATTTATTCAAATTCGGATATGTAATGGAGAGTCTTATTTTCTTAAAATATATTAAATAAAAAAGGGGGGTCACCGCACTCGTTATAACGGCAGCGCTTGCAGATTAGTCTCTACTGGTGTACTAGTGCCCAGGCCCCTCATTGATATGATGGCAACAAAACAGCGTTTCTACCGTTTTCAAAAAAGTTTTCAAGTTCGATTATGTACTAGAAAGCCTTAGGTGTATTTTCATGTCTCCTCTCTGCATTCAGTGTGAACAATTTATGAATTATTGCTTGTTTTGTATCATACGACCAGATTTTCAAAATGGCGGACATTGCTGACGCGAGCCATAACGCGTGAACAAAAACCTCCTGCAAACTCAATCTGAGTTGCAAAAAATTATGAAAAATAAAACATATTTGCATACAAAATGAAGGAAATTTTGTTCTTGAAAATTTAGTGGTCCTCAATGTTCACTGTCTCGAAAGTGTTATGCGCAGTAAAGATGCGCAATGCAAAACCAGGGAATCACCTTAAAGGGCTTTCAGCCAATTGAACGAACACTTCTGTTTGAGTGCTGGAAAAAAAAATCACTTTATTTTAAGTCTCAATGTATTTAGAACTTGCCGTACTAATTGGGGAGACTTGAAATGCAGAAACGAAATATCATAAACTGAACGCAAATTCGTTAAGAATCCCAACTGGTCGGAGGCTAACCAGTTGGCTATTTACATAATGTGGCCGAGGATTTGAACTCAGGGCTACTGTGTTGCAAATTCAGCTAGTGGTCAGAGCGGGACTTGAACCTGGGACCTCCGGATTTCAAGTCCGGCGCCCTAACCACTCGGCCACACTGACTCACATACTCACCTCAGCCACGTTTAGACTGCTCAGTACTGTGTGGTAGCGGTCCAACATGAGCCTCAACCCGTCCACGTACTTCAGAAACTTTTCCTCCTGCAGAGAAAATACTCAAAACATAAACAAACATCGGACGAAAACTGCTGCAACACGATCTCGCCATACATAGTAACAATTGTAATAAATGTGCTAACACTAGCCGAAGTTTGAAGAAACCATCTCACCGTAGATGCTTTGCGCGCCCAGTGACTGACGGCGGCATTCCTGTATCATACAAAATGGTGGATTCTCGCGTTTTTCTATGTTTTATCGCGAAGTAGATCAGCAAAACTCAGAAAGTGTATTGAATACGGCAAGCAGCGACAATCAAATCCATCAGTCATAACGTAGGCGCCTCAGGAAAGTCGAGCTCTGGACGTAAATATAAACATGGGCGTGCAAAGCATCTACGGTGAGAGGGTCTCTTTAACACTAACAAAGACTATGATGCATCTTAGGTCCTGTTTACTTGGAAGGAGAGCAACCCTCCTCTATTGAAATCCCTGTTCCGTTTACATGATAGGTACTCTCCAAGCGGAGACAACTTTTGGCCATGCAAACGCTCGAGGATTACCCTCCCAGGAGGGCCAAGTTTAAAGGGACCAGATGTTTGTCAATTCCCGCCAAGTTTTTTCCCCTTGGTGAGGTAGCCCTAGGGGCATGTAAAGGGAGCTATCTTTTGATCCTTCTAGGAGGATGTCCCTCCCAGGAGGGCCAAATTTAGAGGGACCAGATGTCTGTCAATTCCCGCCAAGTTTTTTCCCCTTGGTGAGGTAGCCCTAGGGGCATGTAAAGGGAGCTATCTTTTGATCCTTCCAGGAGGATGTCCCTCCCAGGAGGGCCAAGTTTAGAGGGACCAGATGTCTGTAAATTCCCGCCAAGTTTTTTCCCCTTGGTGAGGTAGCCCCAGGGATAACGTTTGGCATGCAAAGGGGGGCTATATCTTGACCCTTCTAGGAGGGTGTCGCTCCTTCCATGAAAACAGGGCATCAGACAATACACAAGAAAGCAGGAACAGATAAACAGTGTCAACATACACGTTTTTTTATTTTTTATTTTTTTTTGGTTTTATATCATCAACCTCTATATTGGGTCGAACTAATTCACAAAAAATACATCCTTGCTTACAATCTGATGGCTACCATACCTGTAAGGCGACATTTCTGGCCAGCTCTGGGACTTGAAACCCCATCTGCTCCAAGTATTTGGTTTCCATCACAATCCGAGCCAGTTCCGGAGAAAAATCCACGACGTATTGAACATTTGGATGAGCAGCTGAAACAGAAGTAAAATCACAAGTAAATTCACATAACAAAAGACTGAAATTCCCACCTTCTTATTTACCTCCATCTTGAGAAAGGTACGGCCCCTTTCATATACCTCTCGCCTAAAAAAGGTACCCCTTTCGGGCGGAGCCTCCCCGTATAGTCCACTATAGGAAGTATCTCCCACCCCCGGGACATATTCCTACCCCACCCACACCTCCCGGGATATGTCCCCAACCCTACCCCCTCCCCCCCGAACATATCCCCACTCCCACCCCCCGGGATATATCCCCACCTTGTGTTGCAGCCACCGCTGCAGCAAGTGTCTCTGCTGCTTCTGTGGCGCTTTCATCAGCAGCACTTCTGTGAGTTGTGGCAGAGCTGGCTGTAGGTTTAGTCAGGAGGTTTTTCTTCAGGTAAGTCAGTAGGTTTGTCTCCACTTGTTCTCTCCATGCTTCATACTTCCTGTCCTCGTAGTCCTTCATGAGGCGGGCCACGCCCAGGTACTTCTTGCTCGCCTATCAATCAAATACATATAAACCTCATGCATGAGCACAGCTTGACACTAGTGCTAATAAAAACATACAATAGTGCAATACCTATAACACATAAACATACAGTATAGAGCCGTGTTCGGATGACTGTCGAAAACCAAAACCAAAGTAATCACACAGGCCAATCACAGAGACTGAGAGAAAACAGTTCAGCCAATTGGAAGCCAAAGTAATTTACGTTTAGTCTTGCGTTTGGTTTTACTTTCCAATCAGCAGTGCGAGTACACGCCATCGCTTGCGTGAGAAGTGTTTGGTTTTGGTTTGGTTGTTCCTGATTGGCTGAGCATGCCGACAAACTCGTGTGGGCCAATCCGAAAGCGAAGCAAACGCAAAACCAAAGCAGTCACACAATTACTTTCGACAGTCATCCAAAACAGTACAAACAACACAATTATAAATATCCAGTACTTATTATATAGATATCGATTAAATACTTAAATTCTCAAGTTCTAAAAACCGATATTTTCATTGCGTGCAATATCTTCCCACGTGAAAGATAAAAATGATATGTTCACTGTGCGCGCGATTTTTGAAGACAGCAAGCTCTGACGGGAAATAAAGGCTAAGATATGTCTTTGTTCTGGATATTTCATCGATATCTATATAATAAACAGAACATTACACGGCCGCTTGGAGATACAAATTTTATCTTTAAGTGTTGATGATATCTCTAACTCGTTCGCTGCGCTCACTCGAAGATAAAATTCGTATCTTCGCGCGGCCATGTAATATACTCTATATACAACTTACACACAGTGCAAATCAATTTTTATACATACAGTACAAACGACACATAAAAATGTTTCAGGTGAGAAAAAAATAACACTGACGAGTAAAAATACAGCCGTATCGCTTGACTTTTCGCGTAAAAATTGTTTATTATACCACAAACAGAGCAGGGCCAAATGCTCTTAAAGTGCCTATAAGCCTTCAGACGTTACGTTTTTATATGAAAGTAGGAAGTGATCTAAGCAACTTATACTCAAAGAAACTCCGTTCCGAAGTGTTCTTATACTTTTTTCACGCGGTTGAATTCAGAATTCCGAAATCTTGACCGAGCGACATGGGAGACTGGGTCTGTGACGTCAGAGAAGGCACTGGCATCGCTTTGGCGTCTCTTTACCTTAGTTGTTTTTTTCCCTTGGTTACGTTTTTCTCGACAACACATCTATGACCATAATTCTCACCTCGCCAACTGCAAAATCTGTGTGAAAGTTTTGTTTGACAAGAAACGAATCCCTCCTCTGACGTCATAACCCAGGCTCTTGATCGAAAAACTTTGCGCGGTCAGATTCAAAATGGCGGTCAAAATCCATTATATTTACATGATTTGCATGTTTGCCGGGCGGAAAAATATATAAACATAGGTCCGCAAAGCGTACGTGAAGCTATTTGCTAGTTGATGATAGTCTATGATAGGTAGTTCGTGTTACAACGGGGCACGAACTATTATCGAATATTATCACCGTTTGATCGGGGTTTTACACTATGTTCTACTATGCCAGCTACGTACTATGCATGACCAAATACAAATGCACAAACATGACAGTTTATTATATGATTATTTTGAGCTGATCGACATAAAAGGAGGAAAGTATAGCTTGCCAAAATATTTCAAGTCGTTCTGTAAAAATTTCTGCGAGGTAAGCCAGACTTTGACTCCTTATAGTAGTTTCGTATTAACGTAACACACTCCAGCCAAACAAACCTGTTTCTCGTGCTCTTCGAACGGTGGTGAAATAGATTCACAGTAAAATTTCCTGTCGACTTTTCAGTCGATTTTTCATTAGCGACAAAACCCGCTAGAGACAATTTTTGTAAACAAACTCAGACAAACCACAGTCGATCTGGTCATGAAATCATGTGTCAACAAACATATCATGCGAGGTAAACCAGATTTTGACTCGTTATAATAGTTTCGTAACGTAACACACTCCAGCCGAACAAACCTGTTTCTCGTGCTATTCGAACGATGGTGAAAAGGATTCACAGTAAAATTTCCTGTCGATTTTTTCATTAGTGACAGAATCCTCTCGAGACAATTTTATAAACAAACTCAGACATACCACAGTAATCTGCATTTGCAATTATGGCATGAAATCATGTGTCAACAAACATATCAGCGAACGCAAAAAAAACTCGGAATAAGCTTTTACCTTTACCAAAACATGTCATGGTCACACCATACAGCTGTGTTCCTTCTTTTGTGAGCGGAGCGTATATTCGCAAATGTGTCCAGAAATGTCGCTCTAAATGTGAATCTGTGTCGCCTGTTTGCCAGATACTACGGATGTGTCAGCCGGGGCCTGAAGGGGGAGCAGATTTCCACATGCAACCAAAGAATCGGCAACGCTCACAGCCGCCATTAAATAATGCCTTGAATTTCCACGTGCGAGAGAGCCAATTATATTTAGAAAACCCCTCCCTGGAGAGGTAATTTAGCTTCTGACATTCTGTTGCAAAGTTAGCACGGAAACCCTTTACTGGAAATCTCTCTGTGCATTCTTTGTGTTAAGTAGATAATAAAAGACAAACTTTCTCACAGGACCTGTACCACGGCGGCTTTTATATGGATAACACTTCATGCTCCTCCCCCCTCAGTAGTTTTTGCCACCTAGAGGGGGAACATTTTAATGACCTAATGAGATGGGCCGAACGGCGATTCAACTATCGCCCAAACGCCGACATAGAAGCTATTTGCATATTGCAAATAGCTTCAAAAACGCTTCAGAGCGGAGTTTCTTTGGCCATAAGTTGTTTAGATTACTTCCTACTTTCATATAAAAACGTAACGTCTGAAGGCTTATAGGCACTTTAACACGCGCAAAAAGATGACGCGTTCGTTAATTTTACTTGCAAAAATTGATCACGTAAGCTAATAAACCAGTTGATCTGGTTCCTGACGAGTGCAATACGCTCCCATATTTGCACTTGTTTTCGCCTTTATTTGCACTCGAAAATGTGAAGTCGTGTAATAAACAGTGCGTACAACTTACGTACAGTACAAACAACATATAAATATATAAACACATACGGTAGTGCATACAATTTATAAAAGACTTATGATTCAAACGACATAAATATTCGATACATCAATACACACACTTATAAATAAAGAATATACAGCACATAAACTATGTACAGTACAAACAATATACAAATATACAGTACATAAACTTATGTACAATACCAACAACATATAGATATACAGTACATAAGACTTATGTACAGTACAAAACAACATTAAAATATACAGTATATACAACTTATGCACATACAGTACAAACAACATACAAATATACAGTACATAAGACTTGTATACAGTACAAACAGCATATAAATATACAGCACATAAACTTATGTACATACAGTACAAACAGCATATAAATATACAGTACATATAACTTATGTACAGTACAACAAGATATACAGTTACATAAATACATACCGCTTTGCCCTGTTCACTGTTGAGCATGTCCTCCATTTCTTGGAATCTGAGGATCGTATGTTTAATACGATGAAACAAAGAACGCTCCCAGCCAATAGCTCCAGCAACTGGAGGTTGATTCTTGAAGATTGGAGGTTTGTCGGCATTTGCTTTAAACAACGCATACATTGCATCCACCTGTAAAAACAACAACAACAACAACAACAACACAAAATGTCAGTTATAGTTCACATAATGATAACAATTGTTTCAGGACCCTTCACCTGTCATTCATCGTATGATGGTATTGTTTTTAGCATAGGATGTCCTATTCCTTTCGTGATCAATTCATTTGCGTTGTTAATTTATAGATGCATATAAAATGCACTGTGCACCTACCTCTTTGCCAAATTGGACCAAAATGTCATTGAATTTCTTCATCATCTGTGAATTGATGGCTTCCCGTGAGCGAATGTGTCGGAAATTCAACAGCATGTCAAAAGCACCCTCAGCAGACCTCAAGGTTTTGAACGAATCATCAATGAAATGCTTGGCTTCATTCTCAATGGCTGTCACTTCCCGATGAAACCATTCCATCACGTTGCGCCAGCTTGCTTGATGTCGCAAGCTAAATGCATCAAACCCCACCTGTATAGGCGTAAAGGAAAATATTTAGAGTGATAATACCCTTACCTTACGCTGTTTATTCATTCAAACCCTCACTCTTGGCTAGCATTAACTTAAACCTAAAGTGGGACTACGATCATATCGGCAGTAGTTATTGTTTCTATCAAAGTGCATTTTCACACGGTGAAGGAAACTGAGCTTTTTCTGCGTTCGAAATCTTTGTATTTTCCCACCCCCATGTTCCTGCGACCTGGTTACCAATTTCAGTTGTGACACCCTTTTGTCAAGTCGTGGCAACTCACATGGCGTACAAAACTAAGATACTTTTCACTGGATGAACTACTAACGGTTTTCGCTTTGAGCTTCAGTCCCGAGATGATCGTAGTTAAGCACTTTAAAAGTAACCATTAAAAATCCCTAAATTCAACAAATATCTCCCCAGTACTATGACCAAAAAGGTTTACCTAAACATCCGAATCCCTTACATTGACCTTTTCAGGCCCATCGTGACTGCAAGTACGGCCCCAAATACCCATATGGCAAATTGGCAACACTCATCCATGATTTACACTTCCTCATATTTTAATCAACATCTCTCAAATGAGCCATTACATGAAAAAAATTATAAGAAAAACTATGTTTGGGATATCCTAAGCTTTGTAATGGTGTAAAAATTAATATTTTCCATTCATCTAATCCGCTTTTTACCACAACACATTAGTTTCTCGCTCTCTGATTGGTCGATTTACCGTGGTAAATTAGAGTACAGACAACGATGTTGACGCAAGCTGGCGTCAGCATGTCACGCTTTGCAGCGAAATACAAGAAAACTCTCCTGTCTATTTCTAAATATTGTGGTAAAAAACAAGTTTCCAATGGTTTGCCGTGGTGTAGACTCTTATTTACCACGATTTACGTCATCACGTGGTCAAAATTTTTGAAAACATAACTGAACATTGAACGTCAAGAAAATTCAAGTTGACAAGCTAAATTATGTGTGTGATAATGAGTACTCACATTTTCAATTGGTTTCACCAATCCATCCACCCTTCGTAGGACATCCTCTATGCGTTTAGGGTCTCCTGTCACAGCCTTCAGCTCTGGACCAAAAATGTTGTGGAACTCCTCCATGACAGTGGCCACTTCATTGATGTTTTCACAGATCTGCCCCATGTAATCTGTTCTATCAAACAATCTTTTCCGATCAAATTCCCATCGAGCATCTCTCCCAGAGGCTTCTATCTTGGCACGTACATCAAAATAGCACTTCTTCCACGTCTCCAGGGTCTGTTTAGCTTCAGAAGTCTTCTGTTTGACCAAGTATGGAGGTTCTCTGTGAACAAGAGTAAGTCAAGTGAACCAATACTCAAATTATCATCTAACATACAGTCAAAGCTTTCCTTGAGACCACTCTCGTAAGCGACCAGCTCTAGTTACGACCGCCATTGTGAAACCCCGTTTGAATTATCACTCAAACCCTGTAATTAAAAGTTCTTGTAAGCCACCGCGACCACTTTTGGGAATTACCAACTGATCTCTTCATTTGTTTTAAGCTCTCGTAGCGACCACTCAAAGGGTCTGACTCATATTAGTCAACTCTTTACTGCAAGTGAACACTACTTGATAGCATTTAGTAATAATATGACATATTGCGCTAATGGTTCGTTTGATAAGATCTCGAACTAAAAGTTCAAGGGAGTTTTGGGTGGAGCATTCGAGCGGCTTTTAAATACGCTAAAAGCTCTTGTAAACGACCAGCCTCTATTGCTTCAGCTTACTAGAGCCCATTCTCGTGAGCGACCAGCTCTAGTATCATTTCGATTCTCAAGTTTTTCTGCGTTTTATCGCAAAATAAATCAGCAAAAACTTAGAAACTGTATTGAATACGGCAAGCAGCGACAATCAGGTTGATAAGTCATAATGTGGGTGCCTCAGGAAAGTCGAGATCCGGATGTAAATATAAACATGGGTGAGCAAAGCATCTAAGGTGAGAAGGTCTCTTTAAAATCACTGTGCAGAGTTGACATGCATAGTCCTGTGATGAATACGCACAATGGAAACACCTACTTGAGAATAGTGCGCACGTTGACAATTTTTGCCACCCGTTCACTTAGTTCCCATGCAATCCTCTCCATAAGAGGCACCATCCTCTCATCTCTATTGTAATGCCGCGAGATGATCCACACCATCCTCAGTGCATTCATCATGGATGGAATCGTCTCCAGCACAATATTAAAACTTGCACCATGAGCCAGATTCTTAAAGTGCCTCTCCAGTGTTGAGAGAAAGCGCACATTGTCCTTTGCTTCTGTATAGTACTTTGTCAGCTCCGCTCGGTGATACTCAAAGCTTGCCAGAGTCTCAGAGTGAACTTTTGATAAGATAGCCACCACTTTGTTAACAGTGGGAAGTTTCAACTGCTCTGTGATGGCACTCAAAGTTGCATTTCTCTCTCTCCAGAAGTCTATTTCAGCAAGAGGGCCATTCCCTTGCGGGGTCTTCTTTAACTGCTGCTCCAGAGCAGATGAGATTGTTACTTCCCAGTTGTGCAATGTTTCCTCCAGCAGTCCCACAATCTCTAGATCTTTGGCCATTTCTGCAATGTCATCTCCCAAGACAATGTCAGGCATCTCCAGACGGATGTCACCTTCGAGTTGCTGAATTGTTCTGCCGATGTGAGATGAAAACTTCTGCATGTTCATAAGAAATTCATCTCTTAAGATAACTCTAGACTGGGTCTCGTCTGAGCTTTTTGAAAGATCCTGCCCAGTGTCGCCAGTGTGAGCTGTGCTACCCCGCTGACTACCACTGTCTGATGAAGTGTCCTGCCGTTGTCCATTGTGCGACAACAATGGTATGTAAACAAAAGTCAAAAGCTGTTCCAACATCAACAGAGACTGAGCAGTAAGGGAGCCAAACTCAAACAGAGGAGGCAACAACTCTTCTGCTTCTTCAATACTTGACGGCAAAGGAACAGGGCCTGATGAGTTCCTCACAAAGTAGAATGCATTGTCATCTGCAAAATCCTCTGGCAGATGCTCGTAGGAAATGCACATCACTGTCCTCACAATTTTCTGGATTATGATTTTCTGGAGAAGAATAAATTGAAGAAATTATTGTAGTTATATGCTAATGTTCTGCAAGCTGGGACCAAATGCATTAGTCAAGTGGGTTTTACACTAAAATGCACAATTAACACGGGATAGTGATCAGGTACTAAATTACTTAGACATACAGAGGATTTTACAGACCACCCCACCCCAGAGCTGCTGTACACCCCTACCCAAAGCTGCACCCCTCCCTGGAGTTGCACCCCTCTCAGACCTCCACCCGTAATTCCCAGAGCTACAACCTGCATACAGCTTTACCCCTATACAGAGCTTCACCCCTATACAGAACTCTACTCCTATACAAAGCTTCACCCCTATACAAAACTCTCACCCCTATAAAGAGCGCTACCCCTTTACAGAGCTGCACCCCTATACAGAGCTCTACCCTATACAGAGCAGCACCCCTATACAGAGCTGCACCCCTAAACAGAGCTGACCACCCCTGTACAAAACTCTCATCCCTATACAGAGCTGCACCCCTATACAGAGCTCTACCCCTATACAGAGCTCCACCCCTAAACAGAGCTCCACCCCTATACAAAACTCTCACCCCTATACAGAGCTCCACCCCTATACAGAGCACTACCCCTATACAGCGCTGCACCCCTATACAGAGCTGCACCTCTAAACAGAGCTCCACCCCTATACAAAACTCTCACCCCTATGCAGAGCTTCACCCCTATACAGAGCTTCACCCCTCTACAGAGCTTCACCCCTATACAGAGCTCCACCCCTATACAGAGATCCATCTCTATACAGAGCTCTACCCCTATACAGAGCTTGTCCCCATACAGAGCTGCACCCCTATACAGAGCTACTACTACAGAACTCTCACCCCTATACAGAGCTCTACCCCTATCCAGAGCTCCATCCCTATACAGAGCTGCACCCCTATACAGAGCAGCACCCCTATACAGAGCTCCATCCCTATACAGAGCTCCACCCCTATACAGAGCTCCACCCCTATACAGAGCTTCACCCCTATACAGAGCTCCACCCCTATAAAGAACTCCATCCCTATACAGAGCAGCACCCCTATACAGAGCTGCACCCCTATACAGAGCTCCACCCCCATACAAAGCTCCATCCCTATACAGAGCTGCACCCCTATACAGAGCTCCACCCCTATACAGAGCTCCACCCCTATACAGAGCTCCACCCCTATACAGAGCTCCACCCCTATACAGAGCTCCACCCCTATACAGAGCTCCATCCCTATACAGAGCTCCATCCCTATACAGAGCTGCACCCCTATACAGAGCAGCACCCCTATACAGAGCTCCACCCCTATGCAGGGCTGCACCCCTATACAAAGCTCTACCCCTATACAGGGCTGCACCCCTATACAGAGCTCCACCCCTATACAGAGCAGCACCCCTATACAGAGCTCCACCCCTATACAGAGCTCTACCACTATACAAAGCAGCACCCCTATACAGAGCTCCATCCCTATACAGAGCAGCACCCCTATACAGAGCAGCACCCCTATACAGAGCAGCACCCCTATACAAAGCTTCACCCCTATACAGAGCAGCACCCCTATACAGAGCAGCACCCCCATACAGAGCAGCACCCCCATACAGAGCAGCACCCCCATACAGAGCAGCACCCCTATACAGAGGTGCACCCCTATACAGAGCTCCACCCCTATACAGAGCAGCACCCCTATACAGAGCTCTACCCCTATACAGAGCAGCACCCCTATACAGAGCTCCACCCCTATACAGAGCAGCACCCCTATACAGAGCTCTACCCCTATACAGAGCAGTACCCCTATACAGAGCTGCACCCCTATACAGAGCTCCACCCCTATACAGAGCAGCACCCCTATACAGAGCAGCACCCTTATACAGAGCTGCACCCCTATACAGAGCAGCACCCCTATACAGAGCTGCACCCCTATACAGAGCAGCACCCCTATACGGAGCTCCATCCCTATACAGAGCAGCACCCCTATACAGAGCAGCACCCCTATACAGAGCTCTACTCCTATACAGGGCTGCACACCTATACAGAGCTCCACCCCTATACAGAGCAGCACCCCTATACAGAGCTCTACCACTATACAGAGCAGCACCCCTATACAGAGCAGCACCCCTATACAGAGCTCCTCCCCTATACAGAGCAGCACCCCTATACAGAGCTCTACCCCTATACAGAGCAGCACCCCTATACAGAGCTCCACCCCTATACAGAGCAGCACCCCTATACAGAGCTCCACCCCTATACAGAGCTCCATCCCTATACAGAGCTCTACCCCTATACAGAGCTCCACCCCTATACAGAGCTCCATCCCTATACAGAGCAGCACCCCTATACAGAGCAGCACCCCTATACAGAGCTCCATCCCTATACAGAGCTCCACCCCTATACAGAGCTCTATCCCTATACAGAGCTCCACCCCTATATAGAGTTCTGCTGCTTCTCAGAGCTCCGTGCCCCTAACTGATCAGAGCCCTTTCTTGCTAAGAACGTGTTAAAGCTACCTTATTATAATAGTATTGTGATTTTGGGAAAAAAAAACTTACTGTAGCTGGTGGTAAGGGGGTAGCCTCTCCCAAGTCCCCTTCCTGTGCAGGGCCATCAGCTCCGTCAACAGACACAATGGCAGTCTCTTCCCCTGTTTCTGGATTTGTTTGAGTAACATCCCCTTCCTCTGCAGTATTTGTACCTCCTTCCCCTGCTCTGGAGCCAGTAGTGCTTGCTGCACCTCCGTCAGGAGAGGGCACTCTCTGCATCACAAGGTCATCACCTTCCACAGCCTCATCAGCAGTGGACTGTTTGTCAGTTTCATCTTCCGCTGATTCTGGAATTTCAGGCTCTGTGAGAAAAGTGTAAGGAATCTCAGGTTGCGATGAAAGGTAGCCCATGCAAGGGCATCTGGGATTACACTACCAGCCCAGAGAGTAACATTCTCAGCAAATTGTCAGGAACATCAATACCCGAGGGGGGGTTCACATTAAAATGATGAGAATGCTTGTCAGGAATTTTTGTTTTGACCTCTAAGGTACTAAAACGAGTGTGGCTCAAGCTTATTTTGACCCCCAAAAGGTACCAATAAAATCCTACCAATTTGAAGTTTTGATGCTGTTTTCAAACAAAAAAAAGTTCACCCAATCCCAACCCCTAAACGGTACCTCGTCACATAAAAATGCCATGTTGAGCACCCTAAGCAGAACCAAAACCTGTGATTTTGACCCTTAAGAGGTATGACGAGCATCTCCGTCCTTTTTTATATGGGGTCCCGCCCAGCACTGTGGACCCACTGTGGCCCAGAATGCAACATTCTCAGCCAACCAAATTTTACTTAATATTTGTCTGTATCTGAACTCTCTATAAGTTGGATACCTCTATAAGATGAACATTTAATAAAACAGGTCCCAAGAGTGTCAGCTAGTCTTTACCTCATTCACAACAATGCTTAAACCTGTTTAAAAGGTGCTCAATAAAACTTATTTAGTTACATGTAGGTCGGCAGTTCACAATGTGTGCCTGGCAAAACTAAACTGGTTTAAAACCTGTCCAACTACACAACCTCTGCGAGGTGGTGTACACAAAATCAGAACAGGTTTTAGAAAACACAGTCAAGTAAACTTGGTTTAATCAAACAGGTTTAGTATGTGTGAATAGGTTACAAGTTTACTAGGCTGCGTTTTCTAAAACCTGTTCTGATTTTGCGTACACCACCTCGCAGAGGTTGTGTAGTTGGACAGGTTTTAAACCAGTTTAGTTTAGTGTTAATTACACATTAACATGTACGTAATACATTTACTGGCCTTCTAACTATTGGTTTAGGAAACATAAATGTTGCTGTAAGGCCTTGTGGGAATAAAACAGCAACCGTACAAAGTAGATGTGCAGAAAAAAAGACAGAATGGATATGGATAATTTATTGCATGCCCGCAGCAACAAACGCAAAGAACTTACATCACGCGAAATTTAACAATTATGCCTCTAATTAGACCAATTATTATTGCTTCGGACTAACTCCAAGCAAAAATTCACAGGATTACTTCACGATAGACATAAACATGATTACAAAAAGGACCCATATTTTGTAGTGTCGACAGTAAACATGAACCACAATAACTCTTCTATCTCGCAGTACAGTACCTGCTTCCACCTCTATCTCTTCCTCTTCTTCCCTCAGTGTTGTATAAAATATCAACGTGCAGCCATCTTTTGGAGTTTCGTTCAGAAACTTGAGTATTTCACTCTCATATTGTGCATCCTCTCTCGTCACAAGGTCTTCAAACACTTCTGGGTCGGTGATTCCCAGGCCGAGGTAAATTTTGTTTCGCATCCATTCGATTCGTGTGTCGTCCATAATTAGTTTCTTTAGAAGATTTTGTGTAACAATTCTTTCTTTTCATACGTACACTTAGCTTACAGACCACCTATTTGACCCGTTTTAAACAGCTTCCTTTGCAACCTCGTTTGCCGCCATTTTGATTTCTACAACATCTTGTTGCTATAGAAACTAATCTCAAATTTGTGTACAAAATATATCTCGCTCCCAGACTTCCTCGGGTAGAAAAGCAAGCAAAAGAGGAGAGAGTGGGTAACGCCATTGATAAGACTGCTAAAAATGCTTTTTCTGTACACAGCTGTACAGGTAATGAAATAATGTGAACCTACGATTGTTGCAGTATTTTTCAGTCATTTTGCACAGCCTAATCGCTCTAAAATAGTCAGCAATTATTTCCTCCCCAGGCCCCACCATTTGCAAACTCCATTTTAGCCAAAGAATAGGTCTAAAATAGAAAATATTCTTGCTTCCTCACTGGTGCAAACTTATCAATTCATGTAACACTTAATTTTGTAGAAGATATACTTACACAAGTCCACAAAACACTCAAAAGGATGCTGTTAGACATCTGTAATTTACTACATACCCGGCCCATGTTTGTGTTATATGAGCAAATTTTATACTCTTTCAGTGATCAACTTCAATTTTCTCCCTCAATTTCTCACCAGATATATATTACATAGTAAGGAGAACTTAGCTTTTGATGCCTTGCTCAGATGACAGCTGACTAAACTATCAGTTCTCTTTTCATCACCCATACATTTTCTTCTTAAAAGGTTGCGAGAATCTGCTTTTTGATCTTGGAACTTAAAGGGTTAAACCGGTAATAAGATAATTTTTGACAACAAATGCTAGCGAACTCATTAGTCATCATTATCATGATATCACAGGCCTCTTCATTCCTTTTATCAATTTCAATTGAACACCGGTTTAAGTACATAAGCCTGGGGGAGGGGTGGGGGGTACTCAATAGGAATTTTGGGTAGGGGTGTTCCACTGACTCTATAAAACCCTGACCCTATTCAAGACACAAAAATGGAAATTTTGCTACCCTGTCTAAGACAAAGTGCTCTAATTTGATACCCTGTTCAAGACTAAGTTTAGATAAGTTAGCCTGTGTTGCACACGTTTCCAGTGGAGCATACGAAGAAATTGCACAAAAATGGCGAGAGCAAAAATGTGGTTGAGGGGGGAGGGGAAGAGGAGAGGGGAAGAGGAGAAAATCTTCAGAAAATAACCCTGTTTAAGACACCCCCCCCCCCCCCCCCCCGGTACGTAAGCCAGAAATCCTCTCAACTGTTGCCTTTCTTTCAAGCCAAGGACGCAACTACTGAAGGTGAGAATTCTGTTTTAGTTTAGAAAGAGAATGACCTGAGCTGTAAGGTGAAAGAAGAAAAGAAGAAGAAATATATAGAAGTCCAATCACCATATCTTACGGGGGGCCCGCTGTATTGTTTTATTTCTCAACCACTTACACACACCAATAATCAAAAAGCATTATTGTAATTGGTTTTCTTTTCTACGAGCCTTCTTGCCAAACAGAACAAGAAGTGGAAGCAAAACACAAAACCAACCAACTTTTACTGGCAACAAACAACTTGAAGCCACAAAATGATGGCACATCTCTCAAGCAACTGTGAAAATGTTGTGACAACTGAGGAAAGCTTTCCCTTGGCAGCTGAATGAAAATGTTAAAACATGCAATAATCTAAAAAGTTAAAGACTTTTAAACATTATATACAAAGTCCATAATATATTACATTGCTCGTAGTTACAACTCTTCAGTGTGTCATCTAGTCAGGTCCATTCTGTTGGCGAGACTGTTGTTTGTGCCTCCACCCTTTCTCTGGAGAGCCTAGAGGTGACACCACAATCGTTCCAACATCATCAGTGAGTAGCGCAGCCGCTTCTCCTTCAGGCCCCACAGAGTATATTGCTGTGGGCCCCTCTTGAGAGGAGACGTGTCCTCGACTGACCTGCACCCTGCCAGAATAAGGTGTCCCAGCAAGCTGCTCACCCGCCGATATTGGGGGAAGAGGTTCAGGCACAGGTCTAACAACAATGTGTGGTTCTGCTCTGGAGCCAGTTTTTAGAAATTCTAAGTAGTCCTCCGGAGGGATCTTCTCTCTTCCAGTTTCAGCAGACCTTTGTGCTGTTTTACCTATGCCGTGTCGAGGTCGAGCTGGGGAGTTTCCCCTCATTGGTCGGGACGGCAATCCTTTGTTAGACTTCGCTGGTTTACAATTAAGCTGAATCTCGTTTGGGTATGCTTGGATTCCTACGGCACGTGACGACTTGTGGTGGCTCAGGGAAGCGATATCCTGGGGTACTGGGGATGATGATGCCCGTCTGAATGGTCTTCGTACACCAGATGGGGTGCCTTCACGGGGAGGGCTTGGTGTGATTGCATCCTGAGTAGCAGCTGTTCCATCTTCGTCCACAGCACTGTCTTGATTTTGTTTCCTCCTTGACTGAACACTTGTTTCCCTCTTTATTCCTGACTGCTTGAGTTTTGCGTGGTGTAACTGAGATGTCAAATATGCGATTGTATCTGATTTCACTTCAAGTTCTCTAGTTTGTGCCACAATTTTCTTGTTACAATCATTTAAATCTTGATGGTATTTCTGGTCCAAGCTTTTCACATGCTCCTCCAGAACCAATATCTTTCTGTCTTTAGTTTCAACAATTTTTTTCAGTTCTATGTTTTCAGTTTTGAGATCCTTCACTGTTATTTGAAGCTGCTGTATGCCACTCTGGGGTTGAGCTGCAAAGGAAAAGGAAACTGCCATGAGATAATAACTTACAGTCAATGGTTTTATTTTCATTTGATGTCCTGAATTTTACCGCACATATTCCTACAACAATAGCAGCACAGATTGAAAGTCACAGTAAAGGAAGCATCTTCAACCCTCCAAAAAACTAATTTCAATACTGCAGTATCTGACAAAATTCTCCAGTAAAAGATTGGTTATTTGGAAACATTAATTCAATGTGTTCAATATGGCACCAATGGTTGAAATCATGCTTGTGGTTCAGATCATATTAATAATAAATTACTGCTATGCCTGACAATAAATAATAAATTAAAGAGTTTGATAAACTAGATGTTGAAATTGCCAGCTTGACAACACACTAGCTCCAATTTATATCTATATATAAAGAATGTTCACTTTCTCCATAACACTGCCACAATATATTAAAATCAGTATAGCCCAAAAACAAGGTCCTAGTTCCCTGCCTTGAACAGAATGTTTGAGAACTGAACCATGTTTTGCAATATAACATCTGTGCTACATTTCTAGCTAAATACAACGGCCAGCCATTGTTCTAAACAAGACAGACAGCTGTCTTGAAAGTTGTCATGGTCCAATACGTCTTATCCAAGCTACATATTTCACGGTAAAAAAAACTTCTTGACACACTGGAGTAAAATTAGTAACTGACCTGCAGTGTAAGTAAATGTCTTCACGCACATACATTTATGTATGTGTACATACATATTTTTGTGTACACTCGAAACAAAAATCGAAAATGAATCCTCGACGAAACTCTTCGGTGTGTCAAAACATTAAGAGGTTTTGTCTCATCTGAAGCAGAAACATGTGACGAAACAGAACGATATTTATACGAGCGACAATCGCATTTTTGATAACGTACCTCCTTGGTCGTTCGAGCTTGTAGCATTCATGGCGACTTTGAATGTGAGTTCTGGAACAAAATCGACCATGTGAGTTATCAAAGGAAAGCAAAGTGAACTGATTGGTAAATGGAAAGAACAGCCAATACTACTAACCTCCACATTTCTTTTGTAGTTTGCTGATTTCGGCATACAAGCCTTGAAGGGTGCTGGCGTGTTCTTGTTGCATGAAAAGTACCGAACTCTCTGCATTTCGAAGCTGAACATGCGCCTGAGCAAGGGTTCCAGCCATTTTAGAGACCTTTTGATGGGTAGGAGTGGGGAAAACGAAGAGATCTTAAAGAAAAAACACCTAAATTCTAAACATCGTCAATATGGCCTCCAATTTTCGTTGCCACGGACCACTCGAAACCAAATATTTCTCTCGCCCAGAGACCGCTAACGTCACAATGGACAGCTGCTACCATCTCTCAACCAATCAGATGGTGGAGTTTCAGAAGGCGCGGCTGCTTATTACTTAGGCATTATATTGTTTCTTACACAAAGAAATTGATGAGGGAAGCGGAAGTTTTCCAAAAACATGGCATCGTCTGGAAGTTCGGGAACAAATATGGTGGTTTGGGAATGGGAATTTTCTGCTAACGTGTGGCTGCCGTACCATGTAGAAGCAGTTCATTTAATCGAAGACAGCTATCTATCTGGGAAACAACTCGTCAAGCTGGGAGGAAGTCTTGGTTTCTACGAGATCGATTTGAAAAACATGACGCAAACCAGAATTGACACAGGTACAAGTTTATCAGCAGAGCCACAGAACTGTGGCTACAACTTGTTTTTTAGCAATGACTGTGTGAGCAATATAATATGCCCAGAGTTCTCTAAAGCATAAAATTCATGCAGCAGCACACACACGAAGCATAGATGCTACCAAAACCAGTCCAGATAGACTATTTTATTTACATTTGTAACGTGCCAAGGTCGTCAAACACATGGAGCTATAAGCGTCAACAACGTCCAACTGTATTGTAAACTCTCAACGGTATGTCTCACTGTTGTCTGATTGTGAAGAAAACACAAGCAAAAGTCATACAACAATGGCTCGTTATTCCTTTTATACTACAACACAGGCTAACCGATTCGTCAAGTAAGCCGCCACTTTAACGGACTGTACCACACACGCTAACACTAAAAGGTGAAGTAATTTGCCACTTTGGAAATGAAAATAGGACTGGGAATGAATGGAGTACCGGAAATGCTTCTGGGATCGTTTGGGGGGACACGTGTATAAAAAGCATGGCGGTAGCAAGTCAAGGCTGTGCAATAAACTCTGATATTATCTTTACTGAGGGCAAGTAGAGATCTCATCACTCTTCCAACCTGATACTGCCATGTGTTTCATACACGCATCCCCCAAACGATCCCAGAAACACTTTTGGTACTCCATTCATTCCCAGTCCTATTTTCATTTCCAAAGTGGCGAATACAGGCAACTGTTTCAGTGCAACTTGTCACCAACAATGCTGTGTTGCAAGTTGCACTATTATATTGTGCATGCCACCATGTTGGAAGTGGGTTCTTCTTTCTGCAACATTGTTGCTCCAACATTCAGCATGTGGTAATATGTGCAACATTACAGTGCAACTTGCAACGCAACATTGTTGTGTGGCAAATTGCACTGAAAATGCTGCCCAACTTGCACACTAGCTGCTAATGCTTGTGCATTACATTCAATTAACAGACTCAACTAAATACAGACTAGCACCTAATGCTCATGCATAACAATATCATTTATACTCTGAGAACCAACAGTAAGAATGAAAAACAATTCAAGCTTGCACAACCTTTCGATCAAGGAAACTCTTAAAAAAAATTAAGATCTTGAGAACCCCCTGTGATCATGTTTGTATTATCCCCAAGGTACACTGCGACAAGTTAGAAGACATGTCTACCCCACTAACTCACTTCCTGGAAAAGGCAAGATTTTATGGGATTGGGATGGTGATTATGACTGGGTGCCTTATGATGTTCACACAGCGTGTGCCCTGGAAAAGGCTCGTGAAATGAAACAATCTATAGTGGACCTGAGCAAGACACAACTTAATATTCCTAACACAGTTGATTTGAAACAAATGGAGCAATGGAACCATTTAACCCAGAATTCTCGACAGGTTCGGCGGACCAAGATGTCCAAGTCATACCCTGTAGAAAGCAGCAGTGAAAGTACAAGCTTGTCCAAAGATTTTGCCAGACAGTTATCCACAGGAAAATGCAAGACTGTAATTTCTAGTTCTGGTTTCACTGCCAACTCATCTGCTGTTTCATCTTCGTCGCTGGGTGCTCAGAGTAACAGTTTTACATTATCTGCCGTGTCTTCGTCTGCTTCGCCATCCCCACTTCCTACTAGTTCACAGACTAGTACTACTTTGGTGCCACCAGGTCCTGTTAGCAATGTTTGGCCTGCAACTTCATGTGGGGTTGATCCAGATTCAAAACAAATAAAAAAACTGAAGACAAAGCACAGCACCCAGGGTAAGTTGATGCAGGTCACTCAAAGGAAGATATTAAAATACAGTATTATTAAATATACTAGTTTTAGCTTTCGCTAAGTGCCAACGAGAGAAAAAGAACTCAATGACAGATGCTAGTGAGTGCATGTGTTAAAAATGCAAAATACTCCCTCCTGATTGGCTAAGAACGATCACACCATAAATCAACATCTCTTTTCATTGGTTCTGTTGGCTCTAATATTTCCGGCACCAAAGTCTCCAGGGAATCTACACCTTACATTGCACTTTTAACAGCTCGATCGAGAATTTTTCTGCCTGCTGCAATACTTCGCGTGGCATTATGCTGGCCGCCTCTCAAGCTGACCGTCTTCGCTTGGCTTGCTCGTTGGCAATAACGCACACTTGACAGCCTCATGGTTTCCCTCCTCATGTTCTCCCAACTCCCCATTATTGTTTCAAGATGAGGCTATATCATACATGTGAATGTGCTATATATATATTTATTATATTATATATATATATATATATATATACAGCCCTTTGCAAAAATTTTGAGCCCTCAATGTATATCACTATATACAAATATCAAGTGCATTGTGGGAAGGTAATGGTTCTAAAATTGCACACAAACCGCACAAATCAGATTAATATATTACCAGAAAGATACTTAAGTTCAAAATACAATGATTGCTGCGTGTCCCTGCTCGTTATTCGGCTGGGGAAGAAAATTTTACAGTTTAATTCTTCCCACAATGCACTTGATATTTGTATATAGTAATATATATTGAGGGCTCAAAATTTTTGCAAAGGGCTGTATATATATATATATATATAATATATATATATATATATATAATATATAATATATATATATTTATATATAGTCAATCCCGAAAAGGTTGTCCAGTCTAGATATATAAATATACAAATATATCTGTCACGTGACCACCTAAAACTATTGTGTTTTAAACTGGAAACACTCCAAAGGCTCTTGGCTTTACCATTCCAATGACTAGCAACCATAAAACTATATAAACATGCTGACTTAATGTATTTCTTTGTAGTTATACGGTGTTTTTCAGTGGTCACATGATAGATATAATTGCCTAAATATATATTTCAACTGGACAACCTTTTTGGGATTGACTGTATATATTTAAGCAATATAACACGAGTTTCCATGTCTATGTACTCTTATATAAACACGCGGGATGTTGGGAGAACACGAGAAAAAGTTCAAAATCACGAGCCGCTTCGGCGAGTGATTTTGAACTTTTTCGAGTGTTCTCACAACATCCCAAGTGTTTATATAAGAGTACATAGACATGGAAACGAGTGTCATATTGCTTTTATAAAATAACGAAGCTTTTATTACCTGAAAGAACTTTATATTGAAAATGATCAAGTTCAAGATTCTCCCGAAAACCGTCAAAACGCACGCTCGTCCAATCGGAAAGTCTGTTTCACGGCACTTCGCTCAAGTCAGTCCATGAATGAAAACGGAACACCACTCCCGTTCACTTGAAAAACTTGACAGGCTGCTAAATGAAGATGAATTTCGCAAGAAATGTGTCGGATATTAGTACCACTGTTCGTCAAGAATTCAAAAGAACCGGCGAGAATGTTTTGAGCCGTCAGGTTTCAACTTTCAGGACAACGGTGTCACTCGACGTAAACATGTCTGCACAACAACACTATTCTGCTGAAGAAGGTACATTTGTTTGCTTTACTTGAGCATTACTTGAACTCTGCCGGACGACAGTCAACTCCATTGAATTGACTCAACAGCTTTTGTGCCACCGAGCCGACAGCCGAGACAGACTCATTAGCGAAGACTGTTTGTGCCTTCATCACCATAAACCTACAATTATTCGTGTGAAACTCCGGTGATCTAAGCCATCTAGTTACTAGCTACAAGCCACAGGAGACGAAGGTATAAAGGTTAGAAACTTTAGAGAATGTTCTTTGACTGTGTAATTGTTGGCTTTCTGTCTCACGGTTTCCGAATTAAATTTCATGCAATATTCGGACAACTTTTCTTCACGCTGCTTCACTAATTGCACATGATTTGCACACGGCTTTACTATTTGCTCTAATAGCCCACTGCAGTTTCTGTAACACATGAATCTTTGAAGTAGGGGACGACACGCAGTCTTTTTATTTCAGGATTCGTCATTTCCATGTCTTTGTACTTATTTATAAAATGGTTTTTTACCAATCAGAGCGCGCGTAGTATCATAGTTATTTTATAAATATATATATATATATATATTTATAACATAGTCACGATACAAGCCGCGCGCTGATTGGTCGAAAACCGTGGTTTGCCAGAGTATAAACCACACTTACCCGTGGTTTATAAGTTATAAACCACGCTTACGTCATCCTCTGGCAAAAAAGAAAAAATAATGCAAGAATGGAGTCACCAATGCCCAACTTCGAGATAAAATTTGACTTTAAGTGAAGGCACCGGCTAGTACGGTTCACCATGAATCGGTAAAGAACGTGACCTCATCAAAAAGGGGCCACTTCAACAGTTTGGAGAGGGAAAATCTATGTCGAAGAATGGCAAGTTTCTTATCAGCGTCGTGGAAAGCGACTCGGTTTAAGCACTGTCCCTAAGTACAGCATATTTGGGAGTCACAATTACATCAGTGGGTTGTTTGAATGAAGTTGAATATGCTTCAACAAGGAAGGAGAGAGCAAATCATTCAGTTGAATAAGATCGGCCATGAGCAATCACTGAACATGAACGGCGAAGACAGACGTGTTTGTAGTGATGCAAGAGAAAGAATTTCCGACGATGTGACTGAAAAAAATGATTGAAGAATTTTCGGACGGACTTCAAATGATTGTACTACGAGGTAGAGTCAAGAAATTGGTAAGTTTTCATTCACACAATTTTCGAGTCGGCCGTTGGAGCATTTGTTGATTCCCTTCAAATTTGCATTTTATGCACTAGCCGACTGTATGATTTCATGTACTTGCAGTCCAAAGTTCTACGGGAAATTATAGTTCTTTACTGTGAGATGTTGTCTAATTTTATAGAACAGACGGCCTGGTTGAAAAGTTGAAGCGAAACTGTACTGACTTGGCAATTCGGACCGCCGAGCCGTTTAGGAGAATCTATTTTTTCATCGCTGTTAGCATTCCAACATTTTTGATGAATAAAGATAGTTTTATTGTGAAAGTTTTAAAGTTCTATGTTATAAAACAAATAAACCAGCTTCAAGCGTGCTCCGTTCAGAAATAAAGCACTTAGCAAGTGCCGAGAGCACTCAAGAAGTGGGGAAAAACGCTCGCCTTCGGCTCGCGTTTCTCCCTACACTTCTTTCGTGCTCTCGTCACTTGCTGCGTGCTTTATTTCTGAACGGAGCACGCTTGAAGCTGGTTTATTTGTTAAATATATATATATATATATATATATATATATATATATATATATATATATATATATATACAGCCCTTTGCAAAAATTTTGAACCCGCAATATATATCACTATATACAAATATCGAGTGCATTGTGGGAAGAGTTTAACTGGAAAATTTCCTTCCCCAGCCGAATAACGAGGAGGAACACGCAGTAATCATTGTATTTTGAACTTAAATATCTTTCTGGTAATATATTGTTCTGATTTGTGCGGTTTTTGTGCGTTTTTAGAACCATTACCTTCCCACAATGTACTTGATATTTGTATATAGTGATCTATATTGAGGGCTCAAAATTTTTGCAAAGCGCTGTATATATATATATATATATATATATATATATATATATATATATATATATATATATATATATATATATATATATATATATATATATATATATATATATATATATATATATATATATATATATATATATATATATATACATATACATAAGGGAAAAAACCAAAGAGACTACGCTTTCATCCCTACAAGCCTGTTTTGTGATGAACTCACTCTTCAGGGGATTTAATAGAAAGAATGCTCTCGACCATCACATTTATACTAAAAATATAGTATAAATATAGTATAAATGTGTATAGTATAAATGTGATGGTCGAGAGCATTCTTTCTATTAAATCCCCTGAAGAGTGAGTTCATCACGAAACAGGCTTGTAGGGATGAAAGCGTAGTCTTATTGGTTTTTTCCCTTATATACAAAGCTCTACTTTTACGTATCAAGCACTATACCACGGGAAAATTGGAACACAGACCTTATATATATATATATATATATATATATATATATATATATATATATATATATATATATATATATATATATATATATATATATATATACAGTCATTCCCGAAAAGGTTGTCCAGTTGAAATATATATTTAGGCAATTATATCTATCACGTGACCACTGAAAAAACCGTATAACTACAAAGAAATAACATTAAGTCAGCATGTTTATACAATTTTATGGTTGCTAGTCATTAGAATGGTAAAATCAAGAGCCTTTGGAGTGTTTCCAGTTAAAAAAACGCTAGTTTTAGGTGATCACGTGACAGATATATTTGTATATTTATATATTTAGACTGGACAACCTTTTCAGGATTGACTGTATATATATATATATATATATATATATATATATATATATATATATATATATATATATATATATATATGTATGTATATATTTATGCCAGGTATCAGGTCAGCATGTAATATTTTCTCATTTAGCCAATCATAACACAGTCCACGTAGTATCATATAGTTATTCTATAAATCAACATTTTGATCAGCTTTTGTAGCTTTTGTATGACAAACTGCAGTTTGAAACAAAAGATATATGGTTTGACAGAAAGTGTTCTTCATATAATATTAGTATAATGTAAAGTTGGAACACAATAATAATATTGTATATTATTGTATATATGGCTGGTGTGTTCAGTAGTGTACAAGGCATTGGTCATGACTTCGTTCCAGTGAACTTAGTAAGTTAATTGTGTTTTATTTTCCTTACAGACATCAGTGATCCACTGTCTGTGTTTTGCTCTACAGTACAAACAGTTTCTGATGAGGTAAGCCATGAAACTAAGTGTGTTGTGGTAAAAACAATATTTTACAACTTGAAAACAGTTTTTACAACTCGAAAATAAATTATATCCTCTATATTCAGCTATTCATATTACACTGTAAAAATACAAACCGTAATGTAAATAACTCGTAGCTAGTAGAAAGACATTTGATTTTCTTTCTTGCAGGAGTGTTCCATATGTTTTGATAAATTATCTTCCCCATCAAACTTTGAAGATGATTTAGCCAATGGACACACACCGTATGACATAAAACAGCTGGATAAGTGCAGACATTTGTTCCACAGCTTGTGTCTGAAAGCCATGTACAACAGCGGCACTAAGGTAATAAAAAGTCCTTCACAGTGTGTTACATTCTGCTAATGGATCAATCCCCTTAACAGCAGTTGAGACTTCAGATGAGTTACAATTCTGTACTAGATGAAATAGTCCTAGCAGTAGGTTTGTTGTATATATAGTAAATATAGTATGCACACTTTTAACCAGAAATCACTCTAACTCTGAACATTTGTAAGTCATAACATATTACCCACACATTGATTTTGTTTCACTCCAAAAAATAAATGTTTTGAAAAAACTCTATCACAACATGTCTTTATTATATAAATCCATTACATAATGCTGTGATTCTACAAATTGCTGTCTGCACACGCCTTTGTCCTTCCCTGATCAGAAGTCTTTTAAAGCAATAAACAAACACTGGAATAAGTACAATTACCCTGGGTGCCAGAGGGGTCAGCCTTACTCCACCCATGGTTTCGCCCCCAGGCCTGCGCGGCTACGCAGCTCAGAGTTTCCAAGAGCACAATCTCTGGCACCCAGGGTAAAGTACAATAGGATAGTACACACATGTTAAATTGAGTCCCAACATAATTTTATGGGTACATTATTACGACCACTTCTTTTTGTCCTGACCAAACGCCCAGTCATTTTCTTATCAGAAACCCTGTCAATGCGACCAATAACCACTTTTTGAAATCCCAATGGGCTTTTCCCTTTCTAAATTCACCCCATTAATATGACAAAACAAAATGGAAAGCTCTGGAGCTTTGTTTCGAAACAAGAAATTTGTAGCATTTTGTTCCTGTTTTAAAAACTCTTAGTTCTGTTGCAATAAATTTATTGCATCTGCATTCCAGATGCTCACAAACAGTCAATAGGAAAGTGAAATTTCATCATAACTGTCATGACGTCATTTGAAAGAGGCCAGCTACAAAACTTGACCCTACCCCAATAAATACGACCACCCCGTTAATACGACCAGTATTTTTTGGCCCGTTGGTGGTCGTATAATGGGGTTCCACTGTATTATTATATAGTAAAATGGTGATTTCTGACACTTTTCAGGATGGCAGTTTGCAGTGCCCTGTATGCAAGACAATTCACGGTGTGAAACATGGCACACAACCCAGCACCGGAACCATGCACGTTACAAAGTCCAAGCACCCCAGCCTTCCTGGACATCCAGGGTGTGGAACTATAATTATAAACTATGACTTCACACCAGGAATACAGGTATAATCATAGCCATGCCGGGCCTTGGTATAATCATAGTCACTCATACTAGGCCCAATTGGAGCTGCTGGCTGCAGAGACACACACATAATATTGCAGTACATTTCTAAGGCACAGCTCATTATTTAAGCTAGGGGGAGGGAGGTGGGGGATGCTGGTGAAAGTTTTGAACTGACATTAGAAAAGCTTCTGACCTCCCCCCCTTGACTACAATTGAAAATAAAGTGATCTGAAGAAGGAGTAGCCCCCCCCCCCCCCCCCCCCTGGCATAAATATTGACTGGTCTCCAAGAGCATTTGATGTTTGATACATATTATTCCAAATCAATGCCAGGATGTGGGTTATTGCATGTGATACAAGTGTCTATTTTACAGTAGAACCTCTCTATTTTGAACTCGGTTATCTCAAACTCCCCATTATCTTGAACAGAATCCGATTTCCCTCGGAAATGAACTTGTATGAATTTCCCTTGGTAGAACCCTGCTCTATTGATCCCCCACTATATTGAACTACTACTGTATTTCTCGCTTCCCTTGAGAGTTCAAGATAGCAGAGTTCTACAGATTCAGAAGAAATTATTTGATGTATCCTGCATTCCACAAATACCCATCCCCTATACCATCACAACACTTTTCAAATACTCCAGTAAAGTTAAGGATAGATAAGTACAGTATGCCAACACATTTAGGTCAAATTATAACATGGATTGGTTATTGAGAGATGTGAAATGATTTTATACATACACATAGATCAAAAGTAAAATAAAAGCATTGTCCTCATACATGTAGGCACCTTACTTTGTTTAAAATATTAATGCTGTTACATTTAGGGTCCTGAGCACCCAAATGCAGGGAAGTGTTTCAAGGCCCGTGGCTTCCCTCGAGTTTGTTACTTGCCTGATAGTGACAAAGGACGTAAGGTAAACTTTAAGCTTTATGTTCACTAAACCATATTTCAAACTGAATAGCATGGGTGTGAAAGCAACTTTCTTCTTGGTATTTACTTTGGCAGAAAATTTAGGCTTTTTTTGCAGATGGGTTCAGTGATCAACTCTGGCTGACAGACAGACACCTTTATTTCTTGAGGGTAGTCCCATCAATGTCTAAAAGTCACTTCTATCAACAGGAGCCCTCCTGAAAAGCTAATTTTCTCAACAATGAAATAAAAAAAAACGTAAAATAAAGATAAAAATTACAGACAGCAATGTTAAGTTAATCCTAAAATACTAATACCAATCCTAAAAACTAATAATGAAAACTAAAAATAAACTAATAATATTAATAATATATAACAATAGTGAAAACAATCAGTTCAATCACTGCATATTGTTAAAAACTATGCAGCCGCTAAAACAGATTTCTTCACCACTGTGGTGTGGAGTTTCGGTAGATGTAGTTAGTTACTTTGTCTAGTGAAACGCCTGATATTATGTGCCATTTTGCTTGTGACACCAGGTTCTGCGGCTTCTGAGGATAGCATGGGATAGGAGACTGATTTTTACTATTGGCACATCTAACACATCAGGACAACAAGACACAGTGGTATGGAATGAAATCCACCACAAGACAGAAGCATTCTCCAATCAATCAGGACATGGCTACCCAGATCCTAACTATCTGGACAATGTGCTTGCAGAACTGGCTGCACATGGAGTGGAAGAGGACGAGGCCAATACCAAATCTAACTGAGAATATACATCAGGAAACGTGCAAAGTATACACATCAGGAAATTGCATTGAAGAGAAATGTCTGTATTTATGACACATCAAATATTTCCTCTCGCGCGTGATTGGTAGAAGCGAGACAAGTGACTGAATATTGTCCGCTATCAGGAAATAACCCCTGCCTGGCGAACTGCCACTACAATAACAAGCACATGCAGTACAGCATTTTTAATCAGTCACAAAAACATTACGGGATGAAACGATTTGCGTCAACTACTGAAGAGGACAGATTCATTGGTCGAAAAAGCAGTTCAGGAAAGCACCAAAACTCGATACTTTTTGTTGCTCGAGAGGCTATTTGATAAAGATAATAAACTACTTTTGGCTTCAGAAATATGCACAGATAATTGTTCTTGGACATTATCTGTTCCTAGAAACTGTTTTCTACTCGGAACAAATAATATCCTCGGACAATATTACCCATGCATTTCTCCTTGCCAAAAATAGTCTATTGTGTATACATATGAGTGGAAAAATTGACCCATGACACAAATTCTGTCTTTCTAATAAATTCCTCTAACATTAATATTGATATTGGTAATCAGTATAGATTTTATCAGTTGTGTGTCTGACCAATAGTTCCATTTCAGATTTACTGTTCTTGAATGATCAATAAAGACACAGCAGTTACTATCTTTGCAATACGTTTATGTTGTTTCATTCAATTTATTTGTTTCTTTGTTGTTTGTTTGTAACATCATAAGCGCTCCAGGCATTAGGAAAAATATTGATCTACTTTAAGTGGAACCCCCTCCCTGACACCCAGAAAAAAAAATACAACGCTCACAAGATATAGGAGTAAAACAAGTTGTGATAATTATGTCGTGTTGCCTGCTTTAATATTTACAATTTCTTCACCGGTAATTACTTAGGACATGTGAAATATAGTTTGAGTAACACTCTAGTTGGTCTATTGGGTAAAGATATAAAAACTGGATAAAAATATAAAAATATGGAATGAGATCTCTGATAATATTCGGAAACAAACTAAACCTTCATTCAAAGCAAAGATAATCAAGATACTTTTGCAAGTTTTCGAAAAAAAGATACTTCAGCTGACGTCCCAACCTTAATCAAAACAATTAAGTTACTTAGAGTTTAGATTCTTGTACTAAGAGTACAGAAACTTCTACGTTTTTTCCATACTTTATTTGTCTCTAGCTCCTATATTGTACCTTTGAAATATATATTAAATGTTCCCTTTTCCTATACTAGATCTTACCTGCATCCCACATAATGTCCTATTCCTATATTGTAATAATTGTGCCCCAATTTCGTAATAACAGTGTTAAATCCGGTTCACTTATCCTATTTTTCCTCTACTTTTCTATCAATATGTAACTCTGCCCACCTCGATTGGCTTGTGCTACCAGCGGTGTAGTGTTTCCTGTAATGTAATCTGTTCTCTGTAATCTGTAATGAAATATGAATGAGGCGGGTCTAAAGGCGAGTGGCCTCTTTTACACTTTCTAAATCCATTATCAATGAGTATTAACCAAAAATTGGTCTGTAAAGACATCAAAGCCCTTAAATTAGCGTTCTTAAAGTCACTACTGGACATTTTGCTGCATCATGGCTTTGGAAAAGGAGTCACATCTTCTCCCAGGAGGACAAAAGGAGCCCAGTAGCGGGGATGGTGGAATTTCTTGTATTCTCTCACGTCTTTCATAGCTTGATTGAGTGCCCCGTTAGCACTTTCGCCATTTTTGAGGTACACGTAGAAACGAGACATAAAACACGTAGTAGCCCCATCGTCAACCGCCCACAGTGTTACAAGAACCGCTCTAGCTCCAGCTCCGAGAAACGCACGAGCTATACCGACTATCCCCTCTCCTTTCATGACGTCACCACATCCACTGTGACAGCAACTAAGAACAACCAGCTTTGCCTTGATGCGTTTGCGTTCGAGATCGGAGATGAGAAGCATGAGATCTGTAGCTTTGGGAATTTCAGGCATTTCAGGAGAACGGGCAAGCAAGATCTCTCCCCTATCTTTATCTCCGTGTGCTGCAACATGAATTAAACTGGCACTTTCAACTCTCCGTAGAAACCTCCTTTTGGTCGCCTTGTCCCCCACAAGAGGCTTAACGTGGAGAATTTCACTGATCAATTCCACTTCTTTCATTGCGAATGGTAGACTTGGCGCAGTAATAACTTTACCATCCTTCCACACTTTACCCAATTCTGGCTCTCCCACTACTAAGGGTCTTGCCTGGCCTAACAGTACCTCAATGGGGTGTTCTTTAATTATCTTTGCTATGGTCAAAGACGGAATTAGTCTCAGTCGTAAGGATTCTGCCACGTAGTGTCCGTTCTGATCTTTGAGGGCGGCAAATGGAACCAGAGCGAGTCTTCCATCAGGGACGATAATTAACTGAGACCCTACCACATGTTGTCGAACAGGCTCCAGAAGAATCTGGTAAAGAGCTTTCAGCAAACCGTTCATTTCTAAATCGTCCGGTTCTTTAGAAGACCCCCCGGATACCGGCATTCTGCCTAAACCCTGTTCTTCAGCAGATGCGAATTGTGGGAACCTGGGCTGAGATGATACTAATTCTTGAACTGTCCGATCGACAGGCTTGGTGGCACGAGCTGGCACCAATTCTTGTTTCTTTATAAAGGGTCTTGACAATTCTTTTCGGTAAAGAAAAGATAGTGAGCGATCTTCGCACCTGGCATTCTTACTTGGTTGTATAGACTCTACAGCTTTACTAATAAGAGTGTCCAAATCCTCAGTGCAAGTTTGGTGATGAAACAAAACATCTCCATTTGGCTGAATGACCCAAGTACATATATCACGGTTAAGTAACGCAAAGAAGAGGACTGTACTTTTCAGGGCCTTCACAACCTCACGGGTTTCATATAGGTCTTGAATCCTGGATTCACACTTGACAGAATTGGTGGACATCAGGTCAATTAAAGCTCTTGAACGTCCGTTTTCAGCAACCATAAAAGCCTGGCCCTCTTTTTTTTGAGACAGAAGTGTCTTAATCAAAAGTTTATATTTTTTCACAAACTTCTCGATAAAAGTAACTTTGTATTTATCCCAACTAGGCACAGTTTCCAGCAGTTTAAAGTAGCATTTTACACTTCTTCTTAAATTGCTTTCAGCATCACCATACTGGCCAAGAGAGTTATAGAAAGCACCAAGGTTGCCATAAGCTGTTCCTTCTCCATTTTTGTGTCCAATCTCTTTTGCGACAGTAAGGAACATTTTGTGATATTCAATAGCCTTGTCGTATTGGCCGAGAGAGTCATAGGAAATACCGAGAGTGCTATAAGCTACTCCTTCTCCACTTTTGTCTCCTATCTCTTTTGCGATAATAAGGCGCATTTTCTGATATTCAATAGCCTTGTCGTATTGGCCGAGAGAATGATAGGAAACACCAAGGTTGCCATAAGCTGTTCCTTCTCCATTTTTGTCTCCAATCTCTTTTGCGACAATAAGGAGCATTTTGTAATACTCAATAGCTTTGTCGTATTGGCCAAGAGAGTGATAGGAAACACCAAGGTTACCATAAGCTGCTCCTTCTCCGTTTTTGTGTCCAATCTCTTTTGCGATAATAAGGCGCATTTTCTGGTATTCGATAGCTTTGTCGTATTGGCCGAGAGAGTCATAGCAAGTACCAAGGTTGCCATAAGCTGTTCCTTCTTTATTTTTGTCTCCAATCTCTTTTGCGACAGTAAGGAGAATTTTGTGATATTCAATAGCCTTGTCGTATTGGCCGAGAGAGTCATAGGAAACACCAAGGTTGCCATAAGCTGTACCTTCTCCACTTTTGTTTCCAATCTCTTTTGCGATAATAAGGCACATTTTCTGATATTCAATAGCTTTGTCGTATTGGCCGAGAGAGTGATAGGAAACACCAAGGTTGCCATAAGCTGTTCCTTCTCCATTTTTGTCTCCAATCTCTTTTGCGATAGCAAGGCACATTTTCTGACATTCAATAGCGTTGTCGTATTGGCCAAGAGAGCAATGGGAAACACCAAGGTTGCCATAAGCTGTTCCTTCTCCGTTTTTGTCTCCAATCTCTTTTGCGATAATAAGGCGCATTTTCTGGTATTCAATGGCTTTGTCGTACTGGCCGAGAAAGTGATAGGAAACACCAAGGTTGCCATAAGCTGTTCCTTCTTCATTTTTGTTACCGATTTCTTTTGCGATAGTAAGATATAAATTCTGATATTCAATAGCCTTGTCGTACTGGCTGAGAGAGTCATAGGAAACACTAAGGCTGCCATAAGCTGTTCCTTCTCCATTCTTGTCTCCAATCTTTTTTGCGATACTAAGGCTCATTTTCTGGTATTCAATAGCTTTGTCGTATTGGCCGAGAGAATTATAGGAAGCACCAAGGTTGCCATAAGCTGTTCCTTGTCCATTTTTGTCTCCAATCTGTTTTGAGATACTAAGGCGCATTTTTTGGTATTCAATAGCTTTGTCGTACTGGCCGAGAAAGTGATAGGAAACACCAAGGTCGCCATAAGCTGTTCCTTCTCCGTTTTTGTCTCCAATCTCTTTTGCAATAGTAAGGCGCATTTTCTGATATTCAATAGCTTTGTCGTACTGGCCGAGAGAGTTACAGCAAACACCAAGATTGCCATAAGCTGTTCCTTCTCCATTTTTGTCTCCAATCTCTTTTGCGATAGTAAGGCACATTTTCTGATATTGAATTGCCTTGTCGTACTGGCTGAGAGTGTTATAAGAAACACCAAGGTTGCCATAAGCTGTTCCTTGTCCATTTTTGTCTCCAATCTGTTTTGTGATACTAAGGCGCATTTTCTGGTATTCAATAGCTTTGTCATACTGGCCGAGAAAGTGATAGGAAACACCAAGGTTGCCATAAGCTGTTCCTTCTCCTTTTTTGTCTCCAATCTCCTTTGCGATAGTAAGGAACATTTTCTGATATTCAATAGCTTTGTCGTACTGGCCGAGAGAGTCACAGCAAACACCAAGATTGCCATAAGCTGTTCCTTCTCCTTTTTTGTCTCCAATCTCCTTTGCGATAGTAAGGAACATTTTCTGATATTCAATAGCTTTGTCGTACTGGCCGAGAGAGTCACAGCAAACACCAAGGTGACCATAAGCTGTTCCTTCTCTAATTTTGTCTCTAATCTCTTTCGCAATAGTAAGGCACATTTTCTGGTATTCAATAGCTTTGTCGTATTGGCCGAGAGATTTATAGGAAGCACCAAGGTTGCCATAAGCTGTTCCTTCTCCGTTTTTGTTTCCAATCTCTTTTGCGATAGTGAGGCACATTTTCTGATATTCAATAGCTTTGTCGTACTGGCCGAGAGAGTCACAGCAAACACCAAGATTGCCATAAGCTGTTCCTTCTCCATTCTTGTCTCCAATCTCTTTTGCGATAGTAAGGCGCATTTTCTGATATTCAATAGCATGGGAGTACTGTCCGAGAGAGTCATATGAAACACCTAGGTTGCCATAAGCTGCTCCTTCTTTACTTTTCTCTCCGATCTCTTTCACAATAGTAAGGCACAAATTGTGATATTCAATAGCCTTGTCGTACTGGCCGAGAGAGTGATAGGACACACCAAGGTTGCCATAAGCTGTCCCTTCTTCATTTTTGTCTCCAATCTCTTTTGCAATAGCAAGGCACACTTGAAAATGTTGTATAGCATTTTTGTATTGTCCGGTAGAATAGTAACGAAAACCGATTGTATTATGAACTTGTATTTTTGATTGCTTGTTCCTTGTTTGCTCCGCGAACTGTAAGGAGTTGGCGAGAAGAAAGAGTTCCTCCATTACTGATTCTAGTCCTGTATATACGAAAAACTTCGTGAGTTCTTCCTAGTATACTTGTAAGGACGAGTCCGGTTTCGTGTGCTTGATTAATATATTTCAATTTGCAAGGTCACGCCTTGAAGACGTTTATACGATTAGTCAAAGTGTTGATTTGTAACACAGGTAAGATTATGTTGTTCGTCAGTTAATACTTCAATAACTTTTGTGAAAACAGTTTTTTATTATTATTTTTTACAGTTATCTGAGCGTTTGAAGATTATTACTTTAAATATTTTAGTAAAATTGTTTTCACCGAGCGTAAGCGAGGGTAATAATCACAACGCTAATGCAGTAGTATCGCCTTTCTTGGAGACTCCAAGCGGGTCGCCATCTCGAAATGTAATGTTCGTCTGTCAGTCTGGCGTACGACCTCGTTCCCAGGCTCTTACGCCAGAACTGTAAACCGCCATTTTGTTTAGTGACATGCGATAGAGTACGAACGGAAGTGACTTTGTACAACAAGATGCAGATACATTTAGTCAAGCAGTTCGACGGACGGCTGTAAACTGCCCGGATATTTTGCCAGTGTATCGGAGGCAAGCTTGCTTGCCGTGAAACGAATTCTTCAAGGCATCGACTGGCCGACTCGAACACAATCCCAGACACCAATATTGTGTTGAAACGCAGACACTTCTTTGGAAAGGAATAGCAAAATACAGTCGGTGGAAATCGAGCAATCGCCATGGCAACTTTCACCTTTTACAAAAACAGGATTGTAGTTTTTGACAAGATTACGACGCACAATACAATGGAAAGTGAAATTTTCGTACTGCGAGGACTGCTCTATACAATGTATTTTAAAATCATTGAAGACGTAAACAATAGTGTTTTGGGTTTTATTTTCTTTGCTGGAAAAGAACAAAAACTATGGCTTTCAGGAACCGGTGAGTTTTGAAAAATTACATCAGTTAACGTACAGTACGCGTACGCTATATTAAAGTCGTGTTATCATTCAATATCAATATCGTGGTATTTCAACAATTGCCGTATATTTTGTCGTTTGATGCCTCGGTAACTATGAAGAAGGCCAAGTAGGATTATACTGTGATATTTCCGCGTTTCAAAGCTATTCCAAAGTGCCTTCGAGCAAGATTGTGTAATCCAATTCCTGACATTTTTGCATAATTTTGCTGACAGTCTGACAATGCTGGGAAGTTTTTCTCGCCGTGTTTGTTAGCACACTGTATTCAAGGATGAAATGTAACCGGGTTGAGGTGCTCTCGCTTTCTGAAGGCTACTAAAGTAGAAAATACCTGGCCAGGGGCCATGCTTTTCAAATTAAATAATTACAGTCTATTCATGTATATTGTTGTCTGTGAGTGGCCGAGTTTTGCTCGCTTAGAACTTAGAACTTAGAATATATACTTCCAACTAGTTAGTACTGATACTGGAAGAGTGCTAGTGCAGGTGTGGTGCTATTAAGGGCAATACATATTATATAAATAAGTAACTTAGAATAATAACTATGGTGCAGGTGATGTTACATAAAGTTAAAATATTATTGTAGCCAGCAGTCAGAATCTCTTTAGGTCAGCGGGTGGGCTCAGAGAACGAATTTCAGATAGCGCTAGTTCTTGAAATAACCGTAGGTTTGGCACAGTGACTACTTGTTCCGCTTTCTGAAGGCTGTTCCGCTTTCTTTCGGGCCTTGTATTATTTAGTGACCAGGTTTGCTCGCTCAACACAATCGGACCTTGTATTTTTTAGTGACTTAATTTCTTTTTTCTGTTGAAGATTTTAAATTTGTCAAACGCGGTTTGAAAGGTTGTTGTGTTCAAAATTGAATCCTTGCCAAGTTCACACATTCCGAGACTTCGAAAGCGTATAAAAAAGCGACTCTCGCTTTGACAGTTCTAAATGTGTTACACTCGAAGAAGCGTATCAAATTGATAAAGTAAAAAAACCATACACGTATGTGCTTGGCTGGAGTAATCGCGGCTTTTCTTGAAATTAATAAAAACTTCGGTGGTGAAGATCGACTTTGCTCACTGGGCAAAACTGATCGAGTCACAATTCCAGTTGCGCTTTTCCTGGCTTGCGGGTCTCGGGAGTATTCTGTAGTTGCGTGTAAAAGTTTTCTCGGCGGATTTTGGAGTTTAGCTAGTGTCCACAAAAAATTGCAGACTGTGCACGTTTGTCCGAACTTACGGAGCCCCCTAGGGGACATCACACTTTTATTTTTACTGCCATTTTTACTGCAACTTTTACTGCCATTTTTACTGCCACTTTTACTGCCACTCTTCCTGCTATTTTTACTGCCACTTTTACTGCCGCGTGACCGTTGATTGCGCGGGCCTATAAGAGTGCTTCACTCTGGCAAGATGTCATTGCAGGGATGGGGCTGATCCCCCTCAAATAACGGGTGTGTTTTCATGCTCGTCTCTGCTGATTATTACTACTTCATGGCCCACCACCCCTTTTCCCAATGTTCGTGTAAACAAATCATTTTTACGTTTTTTGATGCATAACTGGAACTTCTGATTGGAAACATATTGGGTGAGTCAGATCAATTCATTTAGAGGAACGGACGTCATTAGGTTCATGTCGTCCTTGGATCCGTAAGACTTTCAAATCAATAAAATCATTAAAATTTCTCAATTCTAACATTTGTCCATGACATCTGCGATTGTTGCGATTTTTCTGCCAAAAAATTGGCACTAAAAATATTTTTTGATGTGGCTGTCTAAAAGGTTTTTTCTTGCCATTTTGAGAATAAAAATCAGCCGTTGAGATAGAACGTACTAACGATGAAAGTTTGTGATTCTTTATTACAGGACCGTTCTCCAGCAAACTTTCTTCACGTTTTTGAATGAAGTTCTTTGGGGCGGATTCAGGAATCTTTAACTGAGAGAGTGTTCTGGATAAATAACGTTTGGGTTACAGTTTAGGGTTAGGGTTAGGATATTGTCAGGGTAGGTCATAATTTTCGTATATATATAATGATTGTGTTTCGTTGACTTGTGCTTCGAATATTGTTGATGTTAACTAGCAGATTTTGCCGCAAGAGTACACTGTCTCACTAAAACCGCCCCTCTCGGCGAAAAACTGTAGTCGCTATTAGCGGATTTACAATGCCTATCCGAGTTCATGCAATTCACTAAATTATATTTGTGCGCTACTGAATTATTTCTCACTCGCATCAATGCAATTTACGGCAGAGGCCCAACGCCCAAGTAATCGATTATGCATGACATCGCGTATTTGCTCATTAGAGCCAGGTATTTTCTGGTCCAGTTGAGCCTCATAAGAAATACGTACTATATATAGCTATCCAATCTTCGCCCTTGACCAAAATGTGAGGAGGATAGAGGCACCGAAATATAGACTGAGCCCAGGCTGAGCCGCTAAGGCAAAAATCTTAAGGGTTCCCCCCCCCCCCCCCCCCCCACCTCTCTCTCTCTCTCCACATAACTGAGTTATCAATAAGATTGAGTGCCCCTGCCCCCTCCCACTTGTCCCACTACGAAAAATATAATAACAGTTCCCTATTCCTAGTTTGTTATTTATATTTTATCTTTGATCCAGCTATAGTCATTATGTTAATGAACTTTGTACCACATTCATTCTGATTTGTCATACTTTAAAAGATTAATCTAACCAAACGCAAAGATAAACAATAAATAAGAATACTCACAACGAACCACTGAACTTCGTTGTGTGCTCGACCGGTGTGTTCTGTTGGTGTAGATAGATTTGAATATATAAAGAGAATTAATTATATGCATCAGTGCCACGTAATCATGGTAAATATTTTTTCTTGTTCCTAGTATAAGGTTAGACGTAGTTTTCTCACACTTTAAACTTCCCGGTTGCACTTTATAACCATAGTTGGTTGGAATCGTGTCTTAAATCACAGAAGGTATAAGGTGATTTGTCACACCATTTGCCAACATATTATCGAAAAACGGGGTGCCGTTGACACAGTTCAACACCTGATCAATAAATCCCATGAAGGAAGTCAGGCTATTCACCCATTGATCACAGAAAAAATGAGTTTCTTCATATATTAACATCGTTAATACTAAGTTATACACAGAAACAGGTTGATACAGGATTTTTTTATGAAAAGAAAAACTAACTCGCAAAAGTCGCGTTACCGAGCGAGTTGCGTGAGGTATTTTTCGACGTTTACCTGTTCGAAGACGTAAAAAAGGTGTTTTCTATTAGAGGTATATGAAAGAGTAACCATTTCGAACCAGAAAAGGTATTTTAAAAGGTAAGGGAATGAAAGCCTGAGCGGAGCCCCCCAGTATAAAGTTTCTTGTGCCCTCATCCACCACCCTCCTCCCCGCGACTTATGTAGCGAGCTTCGTGTTCTGCCAGTAATTTGTTTGCGCTAAATGCGCGACCTCCATAAGGGGGAAACCCTTTCAGAACTTGTGGTTTGCTTTCGAAACAGTAATGTTGCATCACACCTAAAATAACTGACTGCACTTTCTGCAAACTTGGCTGAATCAAGTTTCAGCCATTTGCGAAATAAAGAAAAAAGTAAGAAGCAGAAATAAGAAGAATGAAAAAATAATAACGCTCAAAGAAACACGAACCATTGCTTTTAAAGATCAAAATCGAAATATGGTTCAAATAAGATCAGCAAATTCTCAATGACCTGGAAATTCTGATATTATTTAACATTAGAAAAGCAAATTAACTAAAGTTTTACGTGGTCGTCGCAGATTTAGTCAAATTTTGGAGATGTCCGAATCGAGACGAACAGGTTATGCAATTAAGGCGAGTTAATCTAATCATGCCATTCTTCGCCGCATTTGTATAATGTTTATATAGTTATGCACAGAAACGTTTTGATATCATGTCAGGGTTTTACATGCCAAACTAAAATACTCACCTTTGCAGAGGTTTATCCCGAATTTCTCTCAATTGCTCGTTGACGCTTTAGATACAGATACTCGTTATACATGAACTGGGCTGATAAAGTTTCGTTTATATTTTCTGTCAAAAGACTTCCGCCTGATCATCAATTTCATTTTTTTAACAATGACGCGTGCGACACATGTCAATCACTCAGGGTGCAGAGTGCTGTATCTCGAAATAAATCGGGGAGCAATCAGTCTTGGCCGGATTAGTCTTGTAGTGTGAGGAATTAGTGAATCAATGAACAACTGATAGATGAGAAATGCAAGTAATCAGTGCGGAGGATATTTTTCCGAAAAGCGATTGAGGCCCGTTTCAGACGTCGCTCTTCACACGTGCCGAACCTAATGCAAATGAGCTTAAACAATGATTATTGGTCATTTGCATTGAGTTCGGCTCGTTTGTGATCAGGAGCAACGTTTGAACCAGTGTATGATCAGGAGGTATTTCAGGAAATTTTTATTGAAACCTCGAACCACAAACACAAAAGGTTCAGTTATCTGACAATGTGTTATATTTTTAGCCAGAGCTACTCTACTGCGATGCGGAGCATGTAGTCCTAAAAATTGTTCCAAGATATCTGGTGATGTTATGTTTCTGGTCAGTGCTACTCCACTGCGATACGGCGCATGTAGTCCTTATAATTTTCAAAAGATACTAGGTGAATTGCGATAATTCTTAACACATTATAGTTTTCAAAATATCGGTGTATCAGGCTTGTAGGATGCAGAGCTTCTAAGATAGCTTTTTGACGACGTCACCATCTAATTTTCGTACACAAAATGCGCTAAGAGACACACTTTCAGAATCAGTGAAAACAGAAAAATGATTTAAACATTTCTCCGAAATGCGCAAAATAAATTAGTATTCCTATTCCAGAAAAAATATAATCAAACGCGCCCTTGAATACTTCCCGAAATCCGCAAAAGAGGAGGGGGGGGGGGGGGGGGGGGGGGATGTATCGTGCTTGGAAAATTTTTGTTGCTTTACAGAGCTAAAATGTATTTTACTAGCACGCAATTTACTCATGGAATAGTCATTACACATTGGGCATAATATAAGCTCAATTTTTGAGATCAGACACATTTTTGTCAAGGAGCGGGTTTTCATTAATTGCTCCCTGATTTTAAACAGTTAGCTGAAGTGACCCAAAATGTTGCTTTTGTTGTGGGAGGAAGTTTGTTCAGAATTGTTTTATCATTAATGCTTTGAATCAACTTCTCAAGCTGTACTGTTTGACAACTTCACAGGCTGAAAAAGAATAATGCAGTGTTCCATTATTCCGTTACTCCAGTTTTAAAACGTCTATCATTCCATGATTCCAGGCAACAAAAACTCATTATAGTCTCCTTTCCTCAGAAGACCAATGGCATTATTTCATTACACTAATCTACAGAAAAAAATTATCTTACACTCCCATTATTCCTCTACACCCTGACACCCTTACATCACACCCGCCCTTTCTTCATTCCCATCTCAAACCCTAAATGCAACTGAGAAACGATTTCAGATAGTAAATCATTAAAATACAGGTGCGTCCTTGTGCATTACTTGTCTTGATATAAAAATCCTACATTTCAATTCTTTGCTATCTCAAACTACTCTTGAATTTAAATGTCACTAAAGAACACTATATACACCCAGCTATAAGATCAAGTCTTACTCTCGAAGTCTAGGTAACGCAAGTGCTTCCTTGTGCTCATCCGAGTTTTAATCTGTGAAATGCCTTCAATGTCTAGTATCATTCCCCCTGTTCCTCCATTAGCTGTGTGTGTTTTCCCAATCCTTAAATTTCCACAGTTTCCCCAGAAAAAAGTCGTTTGTTATACAACAGTTTAACGTATACACAGATGCGACGCGAGATTTTGGCACCGGATCAGCTGATTCAAGCTAACGGAAATACGTAACCAATCATCTTGTGGTGCAAAAGGGGTGCCTGTGGCAAATCCTATTTCAATATGCAAAAAGAAAAAAAAAAATAGAAGAAAAATTGCAGTAGACACATGCACCTCGCACGTGTCTTTTTTTCTGGAATGGCATTTCCAGTGTGCTTCATATTTCATACATCTCAATATATGTCTGGAGACCACGACAGCGAATTTGTTTAATGAATTCAGATAGGTATAAACAAGACAAGAAGGAGCAGGAATATATTGGAAACTAGTTCATTTTCCTAGCACATTTGTGGTCAAAAATCCAGAAACCTAAACTGTGTACAGCAAAGGTTGAAACTTATCACGGCACTCGTTGATTTTCCATGCCCATTATCTCGTTTAGAAGCTCAAAACCCTTGCTAAATTCTTATTTTGGTTTGATAAAGACATAACGACTTCACAATTTTGATATATTTCTATTTCTTTATTTTATTTTATTTTATTTTTTTATCTTTGATCCGGCGTTAGTCATCATAATAATGAACTTTGTACGACTTTCATTCATTTTTCATATTTTAAAATATTTAACATGCCAAGCGTAAAGATAAACAATAAATGGTAATACTCACCACGGAAACGCACTTCGTGACACTTTGTGCGCTCGATCGTGTGTTCTGTTGGTGCAAAGAGATAAAAATATACAAAGAGTATCAATTATACCCATCAATGTCACGCAATCATGGTAGATATTTTTCTTGTTCCTAGTGTGAGGGTTGGACGCAGTTTTCTCACACTTTAAATATCCCTCTTGCACTTTCTGTGCATAGTTGGTTAAAATTGTGTTTTGATTCTAGAAATATAAGTTAATTTTTCAGACCATTTGCCTACATATCGAAAAATGGGCACGTCGAAAACTTAGTCTGTTGACAGAGGTATCGTTGACATAATTCAACACCTGATCAACAAATGTCACTAATATGAAGGAAGACAGGCCCAGCGCTTATTGATCACAGAAAATAGAATGCTTTGTTTCGCGAAAGAGGAAGTCAGTTTCTTCATATATTCACATCGTTCAGACAAAGTTATACACATCAACATGTCGATACAGGATTTTAATGAAAAGAAAAACTGAGACAGAACTCGCAAAAGTCCCGTTCCTGAGCGAGTTGCATGCTTTATTCAGGACCTTAACCTGTTCGAAATCACAAAAAGGGTGTGAATTTCTACTAGAGGTTTGTGAAAGGGTCACCATTTCGACCACAGAAAGGTATAAGGGGTTGAAATTCTGCGCGGAGCCTCCCAGTATAAATATTCTTTACCGCATTTGTATATTATTTTGAAAGTTATGGCCAGAAACATTTTGATACCATGTTAGGGTTTCAGACGCCAAACTAAAATACTCACCTTTGCAAAGGTTTATCTTGAATTTCTCTCAATTGCAGAATGACGCTCTAGATACAGACACTCGTTATACATGAATTGGGCTGATAAAGTTTCGCTTATATTTTCTGTCCAAAGATTTCCGCTTAACCAACACTTTTATTTTCTAAACAGTGACGCGTGCGACACATGTCAATCACTCAGGGTGCGGAGTGTTGTATCTCGAAATACATCAGGGAGCGATCAGGCTTGGGTGATCAGTCTTGCAGTGTGAGGAATTAGTGAATCAATCACAACAACTGAGAGATGGGAAACCCAAGTAACCAGTGAGGAGGATATTTTTCCGAAAGGCGATTGAGGCCCGTTTCAGACGTTGCTCGTTACACGTGCCGAATCCAAAGCAAAATAATAAGCTGAAACAATGATTATTGCTCATTTACATTAGGTTTGGCTCCTTTGTGATCAGGATAAACGTTTGAACCAGGGTATGATCAGGAGGTATTTCGGGAGTATCTTTTCTTAAATAAAACTTCAAACCTCAAACCACGAACCAGGTTCAGTTATTTGGCAATGTGTTATATTTCTAGCCAGGGTCACTCTACTGCGATGCGGCGCATTAGTCCTAAAACTTGTTCCAAGATATCTAGTGATGTTATAGTTCTAGTCAGGGCTACTCTACTGCTATGCGGTGCATGTAGTCCTTATTATTGTTCGAAGATATCTTGTGATAGTGCTTAACACATTATAGTCTTGAAATATCAGTGTATCAGGCTTGTAGGATGCTTAACTTCTGAGACAGCTTTTTTGATGACGTCGCCGAACGTAAAGATAAACAATAAATAAGAATACTCACCGCGGTAATAATTGTTGTGAGCTCGAAACTTGATAAATCCTTATTTTTACAATAACACGTCAGTTTCTCGCTTTGTGATTGGCTAATTGCTCGCGGGGGCCTGGGGCCCACGAGAGCTTAAAAATGGAGATTTTTATTTATTTTTTCCTTTTTGTGGGTCGAGAATCAGCACACGGTGATTGGTTCATATTATCACGTGCTGGGCGATGACGTAATTGACTTCGCTAAACAACTCGAGATGTGGCCAGTGAATTGCTCGTTACTTGTGTGTAAAAACTGCATCCCATCCAAACTCAACACCATTTGGCTCTGTGGAATAGGCACGGATAAACTGGATTTTCGGGAACGATTTTGGCTCGCGTTCACCGCGGAAGCTTTGAGAATAGCCATAAACAAATATTTGATGGTACCGCTGTCGCCGATAAATATTTAGTCCCGACGAAACTTTCTGTGGCGACACGAAATACTTTTGGGAAGATAACAGGGCGAAAGCAGAAACCAAAGCTACGGTGAGCTTTAGCCGTAAAACAATGACGCTTTATGCTTTACTCTGTACATGACATCTGTTGCCTCATAAAATTCTTCTGCGTAGCGTACATTGCCTGTTGAAGTGTTTCTTTCATTCGATCATGTAGCCTTTGTTTCGCAATGGTCAGTGAATACCAGAAATGAAAAATACACCGAAATAATTCTGAGGATTGAGTTTGCAGTCACAAATGGACTGAACACACTGTGAACAAAAACGCAATAATATTGTAAACATCTCTCGTGTGACATTCCTCGCTTTCAATTTTATATTTGTTACAGAGCACGAATACTCGAAAGCCTGATAGAAAGAAACGTATTGAGTTAATAAAAGAAAACATATAAGTAGTGAAGCGAAAAAGTAAACTGCATCCCATTCAAATTCAACGCCATTTGGCTCTGTGGAATAGGCATGGATAAACTGGATTTTAGGAAAAGATTTTGGCTCGCGTTCACCGCACAAGCTTTGAGAATAGCCGTAAACAAATGTTTGATGGTACTTCTGGGGTATTGCAAATATCTCTGTCGCCGATAAGTATTTAGTCCCGACGAAACTTTCTGTGGCGACACGAAATACTTTTGGGAAGATAACAGGGCGAAAGCAGAAACCAAAGCTACGGTGAGCTTTAGCGGTAAAACAATGACGCTTTATGCTTTACTCTGTACATGACATCTGTTGCCTCATAAAATTCTTCTGCGTATCGTACATTGCCTGTTGAAGCGTTTCTTTCATTCGATCATGTAGTCTTTGTTTCGCAATGTTCATTAAATACCAGAAATGAAAAATACACCGAAATAATTCTGAGGATTGAGTTTGCAGTCACAAATGGACTGAACACACTGTGAACAAAAGCGCAATAATATTGTAAACATCTCTCGTGTGACATTCCTCGCTTTCAATTTTATATTTGTTACAGAGCACGAATACTCGAAAGCCTGATAGAAGAAACGTATTGAGTTAAGAAAAGAAAACACATAAGTAGTGAAGCGAAGGCTGGATTAATCGTGGCCTCTGATTAGAAATATGAGTCAAGGTCAAACTGTCAAAATCGATTGTGCATAAAAAGATATGTCACGCATTCTCAAGATGCAGGGTCGCTCAACCTTTAAGAAGCAAGTGTATGAGTGTTGTAATAATAATTTTTAGTTTAATCAAGGTGTCAAAAGAGCAAGGTGTCAAAAGCCAAGTTCTCTATACTGTGTGATATTTTTATGGTGAGAAATTGGAAGTCTCTCTTGGGAGTTCTGCTCTTGTCCCCTACTTTCCATTTTATATTCTGGTCTCGACCCAACTCACGCCGCGAGCTCACTGGCAAGGCCAGTCTAGTTTTCATTATCAATAAGAGGACAGACACACAAAATCGAGTGCTGACGACAGTGATTTGGACGAAGAAGGTGAATTTAGCTTCAATTTTACCTCAGTTCTTGCAAAAGCGACATTCGGCATTTGAAGTAGAGAATCAGAAGTGTTCACAGGCGAATTTCTTTGAGCTTTGTCTTGAAATTGTCGAGAAAACCGCAGCAGAAAAACGTCTAGTTTCATTTCTTTCAAACTTCTTTGACAAAATCAGTTATTTTGCACGCGCGAAATGCTCGCATCAAACTGTCACTTTTTGGCCAATGAAATGTCTTGAATTTCAACCTCGACCAATTAGAAAGCAGGAAAAGTTGTTGACAACATTTCGGTCAAATCGAACAAAAATCCAGTTTTCTTGCATGTTTTCCCCGCGTCGTCGCTTGAGTTTTGTTATTGTAAAATCAAATTGACGCCAGTTTTTTATGTGTCTGTCCTCTTATTGATTATGAAACGCGTCATAACATTGTCAAAAAGTTGCGGATCCACTCGGCGAAGCGCCTCGTGGATCCACAACTTTTTGACAATGTTATGACGCGTTTCATGATCAACAAGAGGACAGACACATAAAAAACTGACGTCAATTTGTTAATTGTTTTTTTTTTGCCGTTTGCAAAAAAAAAAGAAAAAAAAAAAAAGAAGAAGGAGTATGAATAACAATCAAGAAAAAAATAACGCTCAAAGCAACACGAAGCATTGCATTTAAAGATCAAAATCGAAATAATTTAAATGAGATCAGCAAATTTCCAGTGACCTGAAATCTTTGCGTTTAATATCAAAAAAGCATATCAACTAAAGTTTTACGTGGTCGTCGCAGATTCAGTCAAATTTTTGAGATGTCAGATTCGAAACGAGCAGGCTGTGCAGTTTGGGCGAGTTCAGTCAATCATACCATTCTTCGCCTCGTTGCTCGCGGGGGCCTGGGGCCCAACGCGAGCTTAAAAACGCAAATTTTTATTTTATTTTTTTTTCCTTTTTGTCGGTCGAGAATCAGCACACGGTGATTGGTTCATATTATCACGTGGTTTGTGATGACGTAATTGACTTCGCTAAACAACTCGATATGTGGCCAGTGAATTGCTCGTTACTTGTGTGTAAAAGTTAACTGCATCCCATCCAAACTTAACACCATTTGGCTCTGTGGAATATGCACGGATAAGCTGGATTTTCGGGAACGATTTTCGCTCGCGTTCACCGCGGAATCTTTGAGAATAGCCGTAAACAAATACTTGATGGATACCGCTGGGGGATTGCAAATATCTCTGTCGCGGTTTCAGCGCAGAAAGGAAAAAAAGGGAAAGTCCCTAAAAAGGGAAAGCCCCTAAAAAAGGGAAAGTTTCTAAAATTGATTAAAGATAAATTGAATTTTAGCTTAAAGGAATAAATAATAGTATAAAATATGAATTCAAAAACAGAAACAAAGCCAAGGAATATTATGGATGAACCTGTAGAGATTAAAACGCCAATTATCCAACCGACTGCGGCTACTAATAAGGGTAGGTTAAAATATTATTGTGAGCATGGAAAGTATAAATATATTTGTAAGGATTGCAAAGGAAAGCAGATATGTGAACATAATAAGCATAAACAGTCTTGTAGAGATTGTGGTGGATCGTTGTTTTGTAAACACAATAGAAGAAGGTTTTATTGTAAGGATTGTGGAAGAAAAGGTATTTGCTCTCACGGAAAACATAAACACAATTGTAGAGATTGTAAAAAGAGTCATTGTAATGATTGCGTTACTAATTAATTCATAACGAATGATGTTGTGAATTTCTGTAAACAGTAAGTTGATTAAGTAATGTTTCGGGGTTTTCCCGAGTCGAATGACCAATCAAAAATGATCCCATAAATTAACCAAGTGGCTGAAAATCTGGTTTTGGCTTTGGTTTTGGCACGAAATTGTATTTTTAATTAGGAGGCATAAGAGAGGTCTTCGTTGACAGAACTGATTTGAATAAAGGCTTAAAGTTAGAAACGTAATACTCAAAAGAATGAAAATCGAAGATCTGAAAATTAAGAATTTAAGATTTACTGATTTTGAGATGAAGAAGAACAAAAGTGGTGAAAAATTTCACATCATGAAAGTTTACACAGAAGACTCTAATGGAAAGAGTAGGCCAATAATTTTAGAGAAGAAAGATGTGTCAACACTTGGTTTGAGAAAAGTTCTTAGAGAAGATGAAACACTAAGTCATTTCTATTTTTCAATAATCTTTGGACCTAACGTTAAAGACGAAGATTGGATTAAGAAGTTTAATAGCATTTCAAGCTTTATAAGAACATATGTTAATAAACCAGAAGTAAAGAAACAAATTGGGAAGAAACCAGGTGAAACGAGTTTTGTGAAATTTGATCCTTTGAAAGAGGAACCTGGAGAAGATCCAATAATGTTTCTTAGAGTCGGCCATAGTAATGGAAAAGTTTTTAGCAAGTTTTATGGACATGATGGAAAGAGATTAAGCTCCAATTTCATGCTTGATGAGAATTTTGATGTCAGTGTAAAAATAAAGATTGATTCCGTTTTATTAATTCGACTAACGCGTATTTGCAAGTAAGCTTAAGGGAAGCAATCATCAGTCCTGCGCCAAAGTTTGAAGACAGTGAGGGTGAAGATGTGGTTAATTAAAGAGATTTTTGAGTGTGAGTAATGGCTTAAGAGAATTTGTTTAAAGTGCACATAAGCCTTCAGAGGATACATTTTTATACGAAATTAGGAAGTAATCTAAGCAACTTATGCCCAAAAGAAAGCCTTTCCGAAGGGTTCTTATATTTTTTTCACGCGTTTGAAATCGGAAATATCAAATTCAGGCCGCGTAAAGTAGGAGACTGGGACCTGTGACGTCAGACGAGTGGCGCGTTTTGGCTCGGCACCTCTTCATAGCTCTTATTTATCAGGTTTGTCTACGTTTTTCTCGCCGTTTCCCGTATTTTGGACTCGTACAGCAATGGCGAGCTCTAGAAGCGATGAAGAAAGCGTTATATCTGATATATGAATTATATTACATTGATTCCGCGTGTATACTATAGAAAAATTCACTGCCTGACGAGTGAATTCCACGTTAAATTTCACAAGAAAAACCGATATCGCACAAATCGCGAAGCGATGAGTGCGATATCGGTTTTTCGAGTGAAATTTAACGTGGAATTCACGAGTTAGGCAGTGAATTTTTCTTGAATCGCATAAGTCAAAGAAAAACATTGAAATTATATTTTCACGCTTCAGCGCGCGCGAGAAAGCCATTGCAAAGTTAACTGTCAAGAACCAGCAAATTATGAATCAAGTTGAGATTCAAGATCTCAGTCACTTTTATTTGAACCTTGTGGTGTGACTAACCTTTGTTATAAATGCCCTTAAGGCAAGAAAAGTTCGATTCAACAAAACCTGTTTCACTTATAATTTATAACAAATCACCAAGAAATCTGGAGACAAGATCGTTGTCGTTGAACACCGATCTTCAAGCACGTAAATTGGTGCCGACAACTGAAAGAAAAAACTTGTGTGAAAGAAGAAGTCCAAACAAGACGTTACATACGTTACAAAATATAACCGGTAAGTACCTGGATGTTTTTGCTTCATAGTTCACACCGAAATGCTCAGCTTTTACCTAAAAGTCAGTCAACTATGTTTGTTTCATTATTTACAGCGCGCTTGCTCGCGTAGACACACGTCATCCATGCAATTCCACACTAAATACCCTTGCTTCGTAACCAATATGAACGCGAGTTTTCTTTGACTTATGCGATTCTGTACGATATCCACTATGAAGTCCAACCCGTGCTCTGACAAGAGCTACTTGCTGATCAAGAATGGCATGAAGCGTAACAGAAAGGAAAGGGAGGGAAAAGAACAAGAACCATAACACTGCAAGATCGCTCGGAAGAAAATTTTGGAGCCAGTAGTTGGTAAGCGTAAAATATGTCCCGAGTTTTGGATTTGTTTACGTGGTACATCTGTAATTGCTTCTCTGTGTTTTACTCATATTTTAGGTGTTCATGTGGAAATTGCAATGTTGATGTGCTACGGCAGCATCGTCATTCACAAGCATTGAGATTCTGCGGATGTCTCGCGATAACTCTCGCTCGGGATTTCGACTGAGAGCAGTTGCGTAATTCGTCACGGTCAGTTATATTTGACTTCGAGAGAGCGCGGCTCTTCTGAAAACTCCTGGAATGTACAAAAACAGTCATTCTAAACTTCCCTGTACGGGTAGACAATAAAGTATTACACTTTAATTGCGGTTTATGGCGCCCTTCTTCACCGTTTGGAGGATTTTGCTTTCGCCGCGGTGGATCAACAGGCGGGCGTACAACTTCAGACCAACTGTCAGCAGTCAGCACGACTCCTTTCGCAGTTTGCCAAAAAATTCCCACTTATGCGGCCGCCGTCTAACTTCGGCGATGTGGCAACCAAGTTGTTTGAGTAAATAGGTGCCGCAAATCCGGCACACGGTCGACTTAGCCCTAGGAAAATCTAGCCGAAAACCCATCTATAGCCCTATAAAAATCTAGCCGAAAAACCCATCTTTCGCTCGGTTTCAAACATGAATTGCAGTGTGACCTCATCAACCATAAACCTCCGGCGAACGCGATAGTTTGCTCATTTGATATTCGATACCTGCGATGGAAAAGCCCGTATGCTGATTCTCGACCCAGAAAATAACACGGAAAAAAAAAAAAGAATTTCCATTTTTAAGCTCGACGGGGCCACGCCCGCGAGCAATTATTATTCAAGGTCGCGTATTTGCTCATTAGGGCCAGGTATTTGCTCGTCCGGTTGAGCCTTATAAGGAATACGTACCATATATATAGCTATCCGATCCTCGGCCCTTGTGAAAATGTGAGGAGGATCGCGCGGCCGCCGAAACATCGCCTGAGACCAGGCTGAGCCGCGAAGACAAAAATCTTTAGGGGGGTCCCCCCCTTCTCTCTTTCTTCTTTCACGTAACTAAATGACTACTAAAATCGGATGCCCCTTCCCCCTACCACTTGCCCCACTGCGGTAAATAGAATGAGATGTCCCTTACCGGGTTAGGGCAATAACAATGTTGATTTCTATGGTTGGTCCCTCGAACTGACGCCACTCGTACTCAGTTAAAGTGCACCAATACGGCTTTATATCTGTATTTGTTGAAAATATGTTTGTGAGACCACAACAGCAAGTTTGTTTAAAGGGGCTCGGTCATGAGTTGTGACGCGCGGTAGCTCAGCTCTCAAAACTTAAAAACGCGAGGATAACGTTTTCAAGTTTGATTAATGGCGGATGAAGCGAAGCAAAGCTTGAGCACAACAAAGTACAAATTACGCCACATCGTTTGTCTTAAAACTGAGATACATTATCAGTAAGGAAAAACAAAGTTCAGTCTGTGGACATCGAGCAGTACCCAAGGCAAATTTCACCGTTTCTTAATAAAGTTTACAGGATCCAAGTTTTGTCGAAATGTTTTGCTAGTCATGGGCGCTGAAATGGAAATGATAATTTTCGCAAATTGCATGAGGACTGCTTTTTGTTTCGAAATAATTGAAGACGGCAAGCTATGCTAGCCATATCTTTGTGTGTATTACTGACTCGATCACTTGAAGAAAATATAAAAGCCTCCTGTTCCTGTTTATGCTATGGACTAATGATTTTACACTTTTTCTTTCAAGGGTTAAAATTTGTCGGGTTAGAAAGCTGTCTGTTAGATAAATATGCTGCAATTTGAGCCGGCGGCGATTTATACAACAAGTTAATTATCCAATTTATACTGTTGACAAGCCGTTCGAAGCATGACTAGATTTGAGCGCCGCAGAAGCCAGCGAGGTAAGATCCGTGTACTTTGAAGTAAACCTTAGAGGTTTTGCTTTGACTTTGGGAGAATGTTAGCCTGTTTTAAGGTTCACATACAAATCAAATTGAATCAGCCGTTAAAGCTTGAAAACAGTTTATTTTCCTAGAACATGCAAATGTGGTCAAAAAGCCAGAAAACTAGAATGTTTACTGCAAGGATTGAAACTTTATCATGACACTCTTTGCTTTTGCATGCCCACCCTATCAACTTGTTTAAGAGCTCGAAACTTGCTAAATTCCTGTTTTGGTTTCATATAGACTGAACGACTTCTTAATTTAGATAACTTTCTTTTCATATTTTGATATCTATTTATTATTTGATCCAGCGATAATAATGGACTTTGCACGACATTCATTTAATTTATCGAACCAAACGTAAAGATAAACAATAAATAAGAATACTCACCACGGCAATAATTGTTGTGAGCTTCCTGTAACCACTGAATGACGCACTTGGTGACACGTTGTGCGCTTGACCGGTGTGTTCTGTTGGTGTAGATAGATAAAAAATATAAAGAGTATCAATTATATCCATCAATGCCACGTAATCATGGTAAATATTTTTCTTGTTCCTAGTGTGAGGATTAGACGCTGTCTATGCATTGTTGGTTGAAATCGTGTTTTAATTATAGAGGTATAAGGTAATTTGCCAGACCATTTGCCCACATATCAAAAAACGGACACGTCGAAAACTTAGTCCGTTGACAAAAGTGCCGTTGACATAATTCAACGCCTTTCAACAAATTATATTAACATGAAGGAAGTCAGGCCATTCGCCCATTGATCACAGAAAATATAAAATGCTTCGTTTCGCAAATAAATAAGTCAGTTTCTTTATATATTAGCATCGTTAATACTAAGCTATACACAGAAACATGTTGATACAAGGCTTTTTTTTATGAACAGGGGAGATAAAACTCTCAAAACGCGCGTTCCCGAGCGAGTTGCATGCAAATTTTCAGGACGTTTACCTTTTCGAAGGCGTAACAGAGATGTGAATTTTTACTAGAGGTATATAATAGGGTCACCATTTCGACCCCAGAATGGCATTTATAGGGGTAAGGAGTTGAAAGCCAGGGTGGAGCCTCCACGTATAAAAGTTCTTGTGCCCCTCTCCCCCTCCCCCCCCCCCTTTCGCGACTTCTGTAGCGAGTTTCATTGCAGAGCAATTGCTCTGTTAGTATAATTTGTGGTTTTCTTTCGAAACAGTAATGTTGCATCAAACCTAAATTAGCAATTGTTCTGTCAGTAATTTGTGTGTGCCAAATGCGCAACCTCCACAAGGGGAAAGCCCTGTTGAGAACTTGTGGTTTGCTTTCGAAAGAGGTATGTTGCATCACACCTAAAATTACTCCTTGCACTTTCTGCGAACATGGCTAAATCAAGTTTCGGCCATTTGCGAAATCAGAAGAAAATAATTATAATAAGAAACATGAATAAATATCAAGAAAAGATATCGCTCAAGGAAACACAATCCATTGCATTTAAAGGTCGAAATTAAAATATAATACAAATAAGATCAGCAAATTTCCAGTGACTTGGAAAATCTTCTGGTATTATTTATTATCATAAAAAACGATTGAGGCCCGTGTCAGACATTGCTCTTCACACGCGCCAAACCTGATGCAAATGTACTGAAAGAATGATTATTTGCACTAGGTTCGCCTCGTGTGTGATCAGAAGCAATGTTTGAACCACGGTACGGTGTGATCAGGAAGTATTTCAGGAGCTTTTTTTCTTGATGAAACCTCGAACCACGAACCAGGTTTAGTGCGTGTAACTGGCTAAAACTGACACTCTCAATGAAGTATGGAATTTCATTCGTTGAGTGGCCGTCGTGTAGAGGTTGTTTTAAGTACATTTATTGGGTTCGGAAAAAAGGAAAAAGTATAGAGCTGAAAATTAGCCTATAATTCCTTTTTTTTGGCTGAATCTAAAGCAAATAGGCCGGAGTCATAAAAGAATGACTAATTGTCTGTCTTCGTGGTATGAACAGAACAAAAGCCATACCTGCTAAATAAATATATCGTACTGAAAATGGAAAAGAACTTTTACCCGGAAACTTTGTATGTTAGTTTCTCTGGAATTGCATTTCCAGTGTGCTTCATATATACTGAACTAAATATATGTCAGGAGACCAGAACAACGAATTTTTTTTAATGACTTTAGATAGATAAACAAGACAAGTAGGAATAAATTGGAAACTAGTTCATTTTCCTAGCACACTTGTGGTCAAAAAGCCAGAAAACTAAACTGTGTACAGCAAAGGTTGAAACTTTATCACGACACTCTTTGTTCTTCCATGCCAATTAACTTGTTTAGGAGCTCGAAACTTGCTGAATTCATTTTTCGGTTTGATGTAGACAGAACGACTTCATAATTAAAATAACTTTCCATATTCATATTTTTTAAGTTTAATTTTTGATCCGGCCATAGTCAGCGTAATAATGAACGTTGTGCGACTTTCATTCATTTTGCATATCTCAAAAGATTTCAACGAGCCGAACGTAAAGATAAACAATAAAAAGAATGCTCACTACGGTAATAATTGTTCAGTGTGCGCTTCCTGTAACCACTGAATGACGCACTTGACCAGTATGTTCTGTTGGTGTAGATAGATAAAAAAATATATAAAGAGTATTATTTATATCCATCAATGTCACGGAATCATGGTAAATATTTTTCTTGTTCCTAGTGTGAGAGTTGGACGTAGTTTTCTCACACTAGACACAACCCTGCACTTTCTGTGCATAGTTGGTTAAAATCGTGTTTTGATTCCAGAAGTATAAGTTGATTTGTCAGACCATTTGCCTACACATCGAAATATGGGCACGTCGAAAACTTAGTCCGTTGACAAAGGTGCCGTTGACATAATTGAACACCCTTCAACAAATTCCATTAACATAGATAAAAACAGGCCATTTGCCCATTGATCACGGATAATAAGGTGCTTCGTCTCGCGATAAAAAAGGCAGTTTCTTCAGATTTTAACATCATTCATACCAAGTTATACACAGAAACATATTGATACAGGATTTTTCATAAGAAGAAAAACATAGGTAAAACTCGGAAAAGCCGCGTTCCTGAGCGAGCTGTGTGCAAATTTTCAGAACATTTACCTGTTTGAAGGCGTAAAAAGGGTATCAATTTCTACTTGAGGTTAATGAAAGGGTCACCATTTCGCCCCCTAGAATGGTAGGATTAAGGGGTTGAAAGCCTGGGCAGAGCATCCACGTAAAACATTCTTGACTGTCAGTAATTTCTTCTTGTCTGTCAGTAATTTGTGTGCGCCAAAAGCGCGACCTCAGTAAAGAGGAAACCCTTCTGAGAACTTTTGGTTTGCTTTCGAAACAGCAATGTTGCATCACACGTAAAATACCTCATTGCACTTTTTGGCTGAATCAAGTTTCGGCCGTTTGCGAAAAAAAAAATGGAAGAAATATTTTAAATAAGATCGGCAAATTTCCTGTGATCTGGAAATCTTTGCGTATTATTTAATATCATAATAGCATATCAACTAAAGATTTACGCGGTCGTCGCAGATTCAGTCAAATTTTTGAGATGTCGGAGTCGAAGCGAGCAAGCTATGCATTTTGGGAGAGTTCATCCAGTCATGCCATTCTTCGCCGCATGTCATGTCAGGGTTTCACAGTGCATGCCAAACTAAAATACTCACCTTCGCAGAGGTTTATCCCGAACTTCTCTCAATTGCAGAATGACGCGTTAGATACAGGCACTCGCTTTATATGAACTGGGCTGACAGAGTTTCGTATATATTTTCTGTCAAAAGACTTCCGCCTGATTATTAATTTTATTTTAAACAATGACGCGTGCGATACATGTCAATCACTCAGGGGGTGAAGTGTTGTATCTCGATATATATCGGGGAGCGACTAGTCTTGGGTGATCAGGCTTTGAGAGAAACCACTGAATTAAATAAGCAACGCGAGCGATCCGTTTTGTCAGTAATAAGTGCGGAGGATATTTCCGAAAAGCGATTGAGGTCCGTTTCAGACGTCGCTCGTCACACGTGCCAAACCTAATGCAAATGAACTGAAACAATGATTATTGCTCATTTGCATTAGGTTAGGCTCGTGTGTGATCAGGAGAAACGTTTGAACCAGGGTATGATCAGGAGGTATTTTAGGATTTTGTTTTTTTTCCCACGCCCTGCGTGGGTACTAATCTGAACACCATGTCGTTTTCTAATGTTTTTCGTTCACGGACGACCTCCCCGCGCAGCGGGGTTTGCTGGGAAAAACATCGGAAGAGAATCACTTCCCCGCGCAGCGGGGCCTGCTGGGTAGAAACTCGGAACAGAATCACGCGCGGGGTTTGCTGGGTAGAACACTCTAACCTCGTTCCCAGGCTCTTTCCTCTCGCGACCTCAAATCTCGTGTTTTAATGTTTTTCGTTCACGGGCGACCTTCCCGCACCGCGGTGTCTGCTGGGTTGATCACGTGATGTTCTGCTGGTCTGTTGCGAAGCAACGGACACTGTATAGGAGGCAAATATGAATCAAGCGAAGAATCAAACCGAACACTCTCAAGAGGAGAAACAAGTTTGTCTTCAAAAACGAAGAGAACAAGCGAGACTAAGACGAATTCGTAAGACAAGGCAGGAGCGGTGTATCCGTCTCGAGTGCAGACGGCAAACAGACAGTGCTGTCGCTGCCAAAAAAGCGAAGCAACGGTATGACCGAGAGCATTATCAGCAGAAACGAGCTCAGGAGACAACCCAGGAAAGAGAGCAGCTGATCGGGAGCATCATAGGCAGAAGCTGGCCCAAGAAACAACTCAGGCAAAAGAACAGCGCGTGAAAGCCGCTCGACAACGAGCTGCTTCCCGACGCCACAATGAAACGATTGCACAAGAGGCCCGCAGGCTTCAGGCTCAAAATGAGGCAACTTCCAGAGGCAACAATATCTGCATAGCCGTGGATGGGCTAACCCTGACAACCCGGCTCTGCACGGACAGCAGGAGGACAGAAAATAAGTTAAGATAGTGCTTGAAGGACAGCCGATAGCTCCAAGGGGCAGGTAATACACGTCTATTTACTTTCTTCACTCAACTCGTCTGTTATGCATTGCTTCGAGCTTATCGGACATTAATTTTGTGGCCGTGATAAAGCTTTGTTGTTGTGATGCTATAAATTTTCACGACAGCCTGTTTTGACCGTTTGAGTCTTGACAGTTAAATTAACTTCCAGTGTCATACAGTGCAGAGGTTAATTTGCCACTTAACAAGTAACTTGCTTTATAGACAAAATCACAACATATATATCACTCACACAGAAGAAGTTGGCGTTTCTGTGCATTTGATTAGAGAGAACTGTGTTTATTAAAATTGCAGCACTAGAAACCATGATTTCAGTTTATCAGAAAAACAGATCAAAATATTTGTCCTCTGTGAAATTATACAGTGCAAAAACTTGTGAGTTCTGGTTTAAGTAGGCAGTTTTTTTTTTTTAAACTGCTCAGCTGTTTTTATCATGTACTGTATAACACTGTATAAGTATTATAAGTCAAATGTTATTTGAACTGTATGTTTTATATGTTGGGCTAAACTTTCCAAAACCCGGCCACTACTTTCTATATACAGTCTTTGTTTGTGTTTACTTCTTTGTCTTACTAAGCCCCCCTTCCCTTTGCTATAAATCATAGTACATATACTAATATAAAATGTATATATAAATAAACAGAAATGATGTTTAGTAAACTAGAAATTGTTATGAATGATTATTTTGTCAATTTGGCACCAGGAAAAGAATGTAATTTATTGCTGCATTTCCTTTTGCATTTTTGAATTAGCAGTTTAGCTGTACTTTATATATTACTGTGTATAAAGTAATGTTCAGAAGAGATTTACTGTGTTAGTAGCTGGTGTGGGCAGAAAAAAATTGCCATGATCTAAACAAGTTCAATTAGATAATGCCCTGACAAGTCAATGCCTTCAGTAGACTGAAAGTCAAAATCCATTTGCAAAGATACATAATTATAAGCCAAACAAGTCATTTGCATTTACCACAGTTTCATTTCACTTCAGCCAGCTCTTTACTAGCATTAATTTCTTTCTTTTCCTAGATAGAATTAGTGATATAGTTTAATAAGTTTTCTTTTGAACAAGTTTTTTTCCATGCACCTGCATGACATCTGGTGAGATATTGTCTAAACTGCCAACACATAGTATCTCAAGCCACAGAACACACTTTTAAATTATAGACTTTGATGCTTGTTTTGTTTTTCATAGGTCCCTAAATATCAAGACAAGCATGAAGTTCACCAAGTCCAACTGGAAAAAGTATCTTTCTGTGATTAGGAAGAGGTAGTTTATACCCACATGACATGGGAAATGAGACTTTTTTAAGATAAGAATTTCAATACAGTACTAAACTGATGCTCTTCTCATGTCTCACAGCATCTTACAGTTGTGGATAATGTGCAAACCTGACTCTCATTTGTCTAATATTCTGTAAAATTATTGAATATTTATAAATCATTTTTCCATTTTTACTCACAGGAGAGTATGGTTAGGGCTATATTTCTCTGGCATGGAATTTTGTGTGTTTGTACATGTACTGGGCAACACATGCATATCAATTTGCTTCTGAGAAGTATAATGTAACCTACAGGTACCTGAGAAGTATGTAATATACAGTCTTTCACCAATGAATGTAGTGCAAAGACTGACTATGTATACTTTCTTATGAGACAGAATAAATTACTGTGAAATGGACATGGCATGATGAATAATATCATAAGAACTTCCTTCTTTTAAGACCACCCTACATATTATATAATAAAATTACTGTACTCTTCAAACAGCAGTGGGATCCTGGAGAGGGGAGGGGGGAGTACTATGCCATATAGGTATGTGCCACCCCAAAGGGTATCGTTTTCAAACATTTTTAGTCTGAAATAGGGTATAGATTTTGCCTTTTTGGCCTGGGATAGGGTATGATTTTAATAGAAATGTGTCGCAGCGGACAATGCAGAGCAAATGGAAAAAAACACAGGGCGGAAATTGATGCAAAAGAAATAAATCTCTAAAATAGGTCTGAAATATGGTATTACATTTTGGAGTCAGGTCTGAAATAGGGTATATATTTATAGAGTCAGGTCTAAAATGGGTATAGTAAGTCAGATATTTTGGCCTGAAATAGGGTAAGGGGTTTTTAGGTCCAGGCGGCACACCCCCACCCAAAATTATGATGAGTACTCTCCGGAATGGGACACACGCCACTATCATGTAAATGCTAATATAGTGTCATCCGCCTTTAATTACATTATATAATATTGAGATGTGTAGTGAAAGCATACAGTACATGAGAGCTCTAAGCAGTGTCATACATAATCGATTACTTGGGCGTGGGACCTCTGCGAATATCGTATTTCTAGTTTATTATTTAATGAAACCCCAAACCTCAAACCACAAACCAGGTTCATTTATCTGGCATTGTGTTATATTCCTAGCCAGGGCTACTCTACTGCGATGCGGCGCATGTAGTCCTAAAACTTGTTCCAAGATATCTGGTGATGTTATGTTTCTAGTCAGTGCTACTCCACTGCGATACGGCGCGTGTGGTCCTTATAATTTTCAAAAGATACCTGGTGATAATTTGCGATAATGCTTAACACATTATAGTTTTCAAAATATCAGTGTATCAGGCTTGTAGGATGCTTAACTTCTGAGATAGCTTTTTGATGACGTCACCATCTAATTTTCGTACACAAAATGCGTTAAGAGACACACTTTCAGAAAACAGAAAAATTATTTAAATATTTCCCGAAATGCGCAAAATAAAGTAGTATTCCTATTCCAGAATAAACTCAATCAAACGCGCCCCTGAATACTTCCCGAAATCCGCAAACGAGGAAGGGTGGGGGGATGTTTTGTGCTTTGTAAATTTTTGTTGCTTTACAGAGCTAAAATGTATTTTACTAGCACGAAAATTACGCATGGAATATTCATTACACTTTAGGCATAATATCGGCTCAATTTTTGACCAGATCAGACACATTTTTGTAAAGGAACGGGTTTTCATTAACTTAGTGCTCCCTGATTTTAATCAGTTTGCTAAAGTGACCCAAAGTGTTGCTTTTGTTGCGGGAGGAATTTTGTTCAGAATTGTTTTACCTTGAATTTCTCTCAATTGGTTTATCTTGAATTTCTCTCACTTGCAGAATGACGCTTTAGGCACAGACACTCGTTATACATGAACTGGGCTGATAGAGTTTCGTTCATATTTTCTGTCAAAAAGACTTCCGTCTGATCATCAATTTTATTTTTTTAACAATGACGCGTGCGACACATGTCAATCACTCAGGGTGCGGAGTGTTGCATCTCGAAATAAATTGGAGTGCGATCAGTCTTGGGTGATCAGGCTTGCAGTGTGAGGAATTAGCGAATCAATGAACAACTGAGAGATGAGAAATACAAGTAAACAGTGCGGAGGATATTTTTCCGAAAAGCGATTGAGGCCCGTTTCAGACATCGCTCGTCACACATGCCGAACCTAATGCAAACGACCATAAATAATGAATATTGGTCATTTGCATTAGGTTCGGCTCGTTTCTCATTAGAAGCAACGTTTGAACCAGGGTATGATTAGGAGGTATTTTAGGAGTATTTTTTTGATGATACCCCAAACCTCAAACCACTAACCAGGTTCAGTTATATGGCAATGTGTTATATTTTTAGCCAGGGCTACCCTAATTAGATGCGGCGCATGTAGTCCTAAAACTTGTTCCAAGATATCTGATGATGTTATATGTTTCTAGTCAGTGCTACTCCACTGTGATGCGGCGCGTGTAGTTCTTATAATTGTCAAAAGATACCTGATGATAATTTTCTATAGTGTTTAACACATTATAGTCTTGGAAAGATCAGTTTATCAGGCTTGTAGGATGCGTAACTTCTGAGGTAGTTTTTTGATGACGTCACCATCTAATTCTCGTATGCAAAATGCGTTAAGAGACACACTTTCACAATCAGTGAAAATAAAAAAATATGATTTACACTTTAGGCATAATACACTGGAAAATTCTATCCTCTTACATATTGTGTAAAATGTCTGTAAATAACCCATTTCTTGCTTGTAAAGTGAAATTTACATGCTGTCTACCCATTTACACATGTGTAAATTTAAAACGAAATTTACACATTCTGTAAACTGTGTGTAAGTTGTCTGTAGATTACATGTAAAAAGCAAAAATACCTCAGTTAATTCCACCCGTACTTACACACTGTGTAGAAAGTCTGTAAACAACTCCTTTTTGCTTGTAAATCATAATTTACATGTTATGTAAATTCCACCTAAAACGTATTTTACATATTGTGTAAATTTCAGGTAAATAACCGTTCATAGTTGTGAATTATAATTTACATGTCATGTAAAGATCCCCAAAACAGGGTTTTCATACTGTGTAAAATGCACTTCATGGTTGTAAATTCATATTTACATGCTGTGTAAATTCCCCAAAACAGGTTTTACATATTGTGTAAAGTCTGTGTAAACTAGCGGGACCTCCGTAAAATACGAGTAAGTGTTTTTGCAATTTATAATTTATTTAGGTATTTCTAAGTTGGGAAACGTCATGCTGACACGACTAAACCAAGAAAATATTGAAATACAAACCAAGATAAAGCTATTTAATGTTAAGCGATAAACACTGTTTACAAATTCAGAAAGCGAGGACATTTCGATTCGGCTATATAACAAGAAAATATCATTCTTGCACTTTCATTACTGTGTACGATCGCACATTAAAATACCGTCACAGCGGTTCAAACATAAACCACGGATCGGAACACGTTACCTTGCAGCATAAAGGAACTGGAAAACCAGTCTGTGTTTGCACCTAGTGATTCCTTGGACTGAGTTTTAGCGGTCTTTCATCTTCCCTTTCGCTGCGATTTGCTCCCTGCTCGCCACTTGTGGGACTATTAGCAGTCAAGCGAATCGATACTCGAACTCAATTTCGAACACTCGGCCACATCTGCCACATGTCCAACAGGATTTAAGCTCGTCACATTACCTTTCCGAACTCATTTCCGACGTCTACCAGAACGCTTCGTCGATGGAAATGCCGAAAATTTTAACGCGTTTCTTTCACTCACACGTGGCAGCCATATTGGATACCTTTTATGAGGAGGCCTGGCAAGGAGCTCCACAGACACACGGACGGAGCGGGACCCCTGTAAAATGTGTAAATTATAATTTACGCTACGTATGTATGTGTTTACACACAGCGTGAATTGTATGTAAGTTATGATTTTCATAACTTTTTGTTCACCAAATTATAAATTACATTATGTGTAATTGTGTTTACACAGTGACCTGTATGTAAATTATGATGTACACAACTTTTATGCTCTATTTACGTACTATAGTATGTAAAAGAATCAGATAAGTATTTACACACATTCTTGACAACTGTTTTACATAAAATTTTAAAATATAATAATTATATTTTACTTTATGTGTAAATATTTTTACACACACTATGAACTGTGTAAATTATGATTTCACAAATGTCTGATCTATTTACGCAGTATGTAAAATAATGAAAACAAATCTACACACATTTTACAATTACTATTTTCGTTTACATACAATGTAAAATTGTGTACATTAGAATTACACTGTGTGTAATTGTGCTTACACAGTGTGAGCTATATGTAAATCATGATTTACATAACTTTCTCCTCTATTTACACAGAATGTTAAATAATCTTTCATATTAACATTTTATTTATAAGTATTTACACACACTTTACAACTGTGCATTTTACATAAAATGTAAAATATGTGTAAAACATATTTTACACTACGTGTAAATGTGTTTACACGTAGCGTAAATTGTATGTAAACTATGATTTACATGACTTTTTTGCGTTATTTACACAGTGTGTAAGAGGTTAGAATTTTGCAGTGATATCGGCTCAATTTTTGACCAGATCAGACACATTTTTGTCAAGGAGCGGGTTTTTATTAACTGCTCCCTGATTTTAAACAGTTAGCTAAAATGACCCAAAGTGTTGCTTTTGTTGCGGGAGGAAATTGTTCCAAAATGTTTTAAAAACATTCACACTGGCATTTCAAACAGGTCCCTATGCATTTCCAAGTCAGCTCCAAACCAGAGAATTCTACTGATCAACATCGCTGTTCCTATTCCGAATAGACCCAATCGAACGCGCCCTTAGTCACAGGGGGCCTGCCAAAGGCGGACCAAGTATTAGCTGTGGTTACACACAACCCTTTTACCTTTTAAGAGTCTTGAATGATTTAGTTAGATGTCTTATTTCTTCTTTCAAGACTAAAATGCTGTAATCTGACACGCGGTGATTGCAGCGAGAATGGTTCACAAGCCCTTTGATGTATGACTAGGTCTGAAGCCCGTGTATAATTTGAAGTAAACCGTTCATGTTTTGCTTTGATTCTGGGAGAAATCATGCTGTTTTGTTCACATACAAAACAATTCGAGCTCATTAAATATGCATGCCTGAGTCTTGTGCATGCAGTCCAGAGTAAAAAAAAATCACACAGGAAGCCTATTTAATTGTACTGCCTATGAATTCAAAATCGTAAAATCAGTGTTCCTTTTTTCCCGTACTACGGCGGTCGACTATTAAACTTCACAATTTAAGTATTAAATTTTGAGAATGTGCTTGGCAGAGTGTATGGATTAATTTGACGTGTCGACCGTGGGAAATACGTATGGCGTCACGCAATCGACACTTTTTTCAACGCAAAAGTATAACACACCATTCTCTCCTTCCTTTGCGTGTAGCACTTGACTTCGAAGAAAAGATTGCGTCAACATTTCGGTAAAACAAAGGCTGCCCTTGTTGAACAGTACGAAAGTAAAAGTCCAATCAATGGCAGAGCGATGGGGTATCTCCGATTATCGTATTTCTAGTATATTATTGTCTATGGTTGGCCGAATTTGCTCGCTCAACACAATCGGACCTCGCACTATTTAATGACCGGGTTGGCTCGCTCAATACAAACGCGGTTTGAAAAGTTGTGTTGTGTTCAAAATTGAATTCTTGCCAAAATTTACACAAGCGTGTAAACAAGCGACTCTCGCTTTGACAGTTCTAAATTTGTTACACTCGAAGAGGCGACACTGTGCAATGAGCGAATCATCTATAATTAAAAGTTGCTATTAATGCACATTGTCCGGCTGCAAAAATTCATCAGACAAATCATAAACTTTAGCTTGTGCCAACAAGTCTCCAGGACAATGATTGAACCACCGACTATCCCGTGTACTTACTATACATTACAATAGACAAAAGATATGTTTAAGTATACAATTACCAACCTAATCGATAAGTCTGAGAGTCTAATATCTTTGTCTATGATTATATATATGATTATATCATAAACACCTCTTCAGCGAGGGCGGATGCTGGTTTGAAGAGGTCAGCCATGGCCTTGCTCTTCACGGTCTTCATTATGCTATCTTAAGGATGACTCTTGTAGCGGTAATGGTGGAGGAGTTATATCTGCAGGAAAGAAAGCAAACATTGTTATTTCCTTCGAACCTTCTTTAGTAATGCACCTGCAGTAAAAAGTAAATATCGTTATTTCGTTCAATCCCTTGGTAGTTTCCATGAAACTTACCAGGCATAACTTCGTCTTCACTGTTCCTTGTGCTTTCCGCGAGGACGGGATCAGAAGATGGTGGTCCTGATAGACTGTCTGGAGAAGTTGCATCTGCAGTAAAAAGTGAATATCGTTATTTTCTTTGAACATTTTCTAGTTGCACCTGCAATAGAAAATCTTTTTAGTGATTACATGTGCCACATGATACTCACCAGGCATAAGATCCTCTTCAAGCCTGGTGCTTTCCGTATCAGGGAAAGAAAAAAAGCCAGCAGGAGCTTCATCTGCAGTAGAAAGTAGAGTTCGTTATTTTCTTTGAACCTGTTCAGTTGCACCTGCAATGAAAATCTTTTTACGTGATTACAAGTGCCACCTGATACTCACCAAGCATAAATTCATCTCCAGGATCAGATGACGGTGGTGACGGTGGTGTTGCACCTGCAGTAAAAAGTAAATTTCATTATTTCGGCTATAATTGAAAGGAATTAGAAAAGTGTCACATGATACTCACCAAAAATACTCTCAGGCTCCACTATCACTTCAGGATCAACTATTGCTCTTAGGCGGGCACAAAGTCCACACCGCCAGTCGATGTTGCGTTCATTCGCAACAGCTTCTCTGTACGCTTGCTGCGTAATGCCTGTGTTGCATCTGCGGTGCTACCACATCTCGCAACCATCGCAAAGGAGGGCTTGCTGGCGTTGCGTAACTGGTAGACCACACTCAATACAATTATCTGACATCATTCTGGATTCGAATTACCCGGCCATGATCTACACCCCATTTATAAGACAGCCTGGATCGAAATTGTCACAAGTCACAAATAAGACTTCATGATTGGTTATGAATGATGAATAGGCTAATAAAGTTAGAAATACTTTGTTGTGCAATTACTGAGTTTGCTAATGTGTAATATTGCTTATGATATTCGACACCCGTTCACAGCGCATATATTAACACCTCAAAAGGCATTGTATTTTGTGGTAACACCGCGTCTAGCGAGTTGTCTAATGACCTTTTCGTTTACTTAGACCGGTTTGCAATGGGACCGCATGAGATTAGTTGAGTTCAACAATTTCCAAGGGCTTCATTCCAAGTCATCCAAAGCGTTGTCTGGGGGCGAATCGGCGAAACGACTGGGGGCGAAACGGCCGCAAATTGTTCGGGTCAGTCATACTTTGGTTGGCAACTATTGACCATGTTTCCTTACACACGCTACAGTGAAGGTGTCGAAGGTTTTCTTCGTAGCGGTGGAAGGCTGCAAGTTCCTCTTGTGCCCACTGCTGTTCGTGCAGAGCCGGGTTGCCAGGATTAGCCCATCCACGGCTATGTAGATATTGTTGTCTCTGGAAGCGTCGTTCTTCAACAAGAGACGAGGGTTGCTTGCTCACGACATCGATTGCTGGCCTCATTTTGAGCCTGAAGCCTGCGAGCCCTTTGTGCATTCGTTTCATGCCACTAGCGACAGCGCGTCTCCCAAGCTCGGCCAAGACTGGGAACTAGTGATTTGGCAGAGGGGAAACTGGTACTGATAAAAATTGATAGCTTGTTTGTTTTTCTATCAAGGGACACGAGATAATTAACATAAAACAATCAAACACTACTGTTCATCCGACTGGTGTTCAACGCCCAGGAAGGTATGTCCGAGTTTTATAAAGGATCGCTAAAGGCCATATGGACGGTGCAATTGTCGCATGCGACCCTCCGTCGCTCACTCACTTTTACGAAATACACATGTGGATACAGGAGGACGCGACTTGGCTGCCAATAAATAAATCATGAGTCAAAGTCTGTACCCACTTACTGTCGATTGATAAATACAACGAATTCAAGGAAGATTCAGCAGCTTTAATGTAAGAACAGTACTGGAGATTGAATGACATGAGGGTCACTAATTAGCACTGGACATGTCCATTTATAGGAGCTTAAAAACAAAAGAAAAATCCGAATTTCAGCCCTCAAAGGTTTTCAGGTCTCCTTGCGGGAATGGCCACTCAAGGGAATGCGTTAATATAGAGTTTGACTCGGAGTTCATTACAGGGTTTCATAAAGATGCCCTAAGTATAGAGTTGTCTGCTTTAACGAGTGTCCACTCAGTGAGTTCGAGACTGTATTTATTACAATAATCAATTATTAATCTATTATATTTATAGTAACAGCATCAACAACATTACTGTTTCAAGCAATCTCATTCAGCTTATGGAATTTCATTATATAGTGGAGAAGAAACACCCAGGCTCATTCTAATGCTGGAATAGAAACTATGTTTGGGATTAATAATCATTCCATTCCGGCGAACACCTCTTCCAAAAGCCATCACGATATTGTTTTATTCATACAAGCACCACAGGTAACCCAAGCGGTGGAGTCTGGGGCGAATGTTTGTGTTAATATGGGTTATAAGAGTTAAAGTGGGGATGTTTATGACACAAATAAGGCATCAAATACTATATTAATATGAACGAAACTTACCTGGTGTGTTTATCTGTTCTTTGACTGTCTGTATTCGCAATTTTAGCCGATTTCGGCTATTTTTCGTTCCGCGACAGAGTACCAATTGAAGTTGCAGGCAGAAGAGCTTTATCATTTGTGGCAGTCATTTTTCGCCCGATAGTTTCCAGCAAACTTTCATGAACGACATGGGATTACGAAAACAACATTTGCTGATACCCGGAGCTCTTCCAACGATTCAGCCAGAGCTGCCACAAAACTCAGACGCTCGCAAAAGAACAGCGCGAGGAAGAGATGGCATCTTCATCATCGAAGGAAAAGCCGCGGACAAGCAAAGCTGTTCACCAACTGCAGGTCAATAGAGTAAGTGGACTGATATGAACCTGTTGTATTTACACTTCGACATAATAAGGCGTAAACATGATTAGTTCTTTTGCTTTGACTGAAGCTTTCTAACAGATTATCAGCAAGCAGAAGAGTCGAACACGCATCAGCTGTCACTCCGGAGTACAAGACCATTACTCGATAAGAAAAAGTTACTCAATGTCAGCTGAACCCTAAATTCTGGAGTGTGGGTACGGACCGTTTCTTTGTGGTAAAGTTAGGACTATATCAAAGGGAGCCCAAGCGGTGGGGCTCTGGGGCGAGTAATTGATGTTATAAGAGATAGAATGAGAATGCTTATGACACAAATAATACATCAAATACTGAAATAAAATGAACGAAACTTTGCTGGTGTGTTTGTCTGCTTTTCAACTGTCTGTTCGCAATTTCAGCCGGTGTCGGCAATTTTCTGCTCCGCGACATCATTGGTATAATACATGCCCGTGATGCATGCAAAGTCATGTCCTGGCCGCTGATCTTTTACCTTTCTCCACATCTGATCAATTTTTCTGCAACTTCTACTCTCCGCAAATGTCGGCATTACATCACACGATTCACACTGACACCTCCACATGCTTATATAAAGGGATATATGGCTCTTATTCAAACGATTTAAAAACAACGACAAAAAGAACTCGGGGCTCAAACCCTCTTATTTCGATCTCTACTTTAATTGCCAACGCAAAATTTACAATAACATTGAAGGTAAAACTAACCAGTCTGTATTTCCAACGCGCTCGATTTCGCTGTCCGAACTTTTGTCGCTCGCTAGCTCGGCCTTGTCGGCTTTCTGCTCGTCGGCTTCTATTTCTGCGCGGCTCGAATCTGTAAGGCCTCAGCCCTTCGTCTTCTTCGTCAACTGGAATTATATTGCTGTCACTATCAAATAGGTTATATGACCGAATATTGTCCGCTATCAGCAAATAACCTCTGCCTGGCAAACTGTCGCTACAGTAACAAGGAGTGTGCAGTACACTATTTTTAATCAGTCACAAAATCATTACGGAACAAAACGATTTGCGTCAATTACTGATGAGGACATCGATTCATTGGTCGAAAAAGCAGTTCAGGAAAGCACCAAAATTCTACACTTTTTGCTGCTTGAGAGGCTATTTAATAAAGATAATAAACTACTTTTGGCTTCAGAAACATGCACAGGTAAATTGTCCTTGGACATTTCCTGTCCTAGAAACTGTTTGCTACTCGGAACAAATAACATCATTGGACAATATTACCCATGAATATCTTCTCGCCAAAAGTAGTCTATTGTGTATACATATGAGTTCAAAAAGTTCACCCATGACACAAAGTCTGTCTTTTATAATAAATTCCTTTAACAAACAATCAATTGAGTCTGACCAATAGTTTCATTTCAGATTTACTGTTCTTGAACTATCTATAAAAACACAGCAGTTACTATTTTTGCAATACGTTTATGCTGTTTATTATAAGAGTTTGTTGGTCTCTTGGGTAAAGATATAAAAAACTGGATAAAAATATAAAAATATGGAATAAGATCTCTGGTAATATTCTGAAACAAACTAAACCTTCATTCAAAGAAAAAATAATCAAAATGTTTTGCAAGTTTTCGAAAAAGAAGATACTTCAGCTGATGCCCCAACCTTAATAAAAACAACTAAGTTACTTAGAATTTAGAATATTGTACTAGGAGTACAGCAACCTCTACGTTTTTTCCATACTTTACTTGTCTCTAGCTCTTATATTGTACCTTTGAAATATATATTTAATGTTCCCTTTTCCTATGATGCATCCCACATAATGTCCTATTCCTATATTGTAATAATTGTGTCCCAGTTTCGTAACACCGAGTTTTAAATCCGGTTGACTTATCACATTTTCCCTCTAATTTTGTATCAATATGTAACTTTACCCGCCTCGATTAGCTTGTGCTACCAGCGGTGCAACGTGTTTTCTAATGTAATCTGTAATGAAATATGACTGAGGCGGGTCTAAAGACGAGTGGCCTTTTTTACTCTTTCCAACTCCATTATCAATGAGTATTAACCCAAAAATAATCTGTAAAGACATCAAAACCCTTAAATTAGTGTTCTCAAAGTCACTACCGGAAATTTTGCTGCATCATGGTTTAGGAAAAGGAGTCACATAATCTCCCAGGAGGACAAAAGGAGCCCAGTAGCGGGGATGGTAGAATTTCTTGTATTCTCTCACGTCCTTCATAGCTTGATTGAGTGCCCCATTTGTACTTTCGCCATTTTTAAGGTACTGGTAGAAACGAGACATAAAACACGTGGTGGCCTCATCATCAACCGCCCACAGTGTTACAAGAACCGCTCTAGCTCCAGCTCCGAGAAACGCACGAGCTATACCGACCACCCCTTCTCCTCTCATGACGTCACCACATCCACTGTGACAGCAACTAAGAACAACCAGCTTTGCCTTAATGCGTTTGCGTTCGAGATCGGAAATGAGAAGCATAAGATCTGTAGCTTTGGGAATTTCAGCCATTTCAGGAGAACGGGCAAGCAAGATCTCTCCCCTATCTTTATCTCCGTGTGCTGCAACATGAATTAAACTGGCACTTTCAACTCTCCGTAGAAACTTCCTTTTGGTCGCCTTATTCCCAACAAGTGGCTTAACGTGGAGAATTTTACTAATCAATTCCACTTCTTTCATTGCGAATGGTAGACTTGACGCAGTAATAACTTTACCATCCTTCCACACTTTGCCCACTTCTGGCTCTCCCACTATTAAGGGTCTTGCCTGGCCTGACAGTACATCAACCGGGTAATCTTTGATTATCTTTGCTGTTGTTAAAGATGGAATTAGTCTCACTCGTAAGGATTTTGCCATGTAGTGTCCGTTCTCATCCTTGAGGGCGGCAAATGGGACCAGAGCGAGTTTTCCATCAGGGACGATAATTAACTGAGAACCCACCACATGTTGTCGAACAGGCTTCAGAAGAATCTGGTACAGAGCTTTCAGCAAACAATTCATTCTGGCATTCTTACTTGGTTGTATCAACTCTACAGCCTTACTAATAAGAGAGTCCAAATCCTCGGTACAAGTTTGGTGATGAAACAAAACATCTCCATTTGGCTGAATGACCCAAGTACAAATATCATGGCTAAGTAACGCAAAGAAGAGAACTGTACTTTCCAGGGCCTTGACCACTTTACGGGTTTCATAGAGGTCTTTAATCCTGGATTCACATTTGACGGGATAGGTGGACATCAGGTCAACTAAAGCTCTTGAACGTCCGTTTTCAGCAGCAATTAGAGCCTCGTCCTTTTTCTTTTGATACAAAAGGATTTTTACCAAACCTTTATTTATCTCCACAAACTTCTCAATAAAAGTAACTTTATATTTATCCCAACTGGGCACTGCTTCCAGCAGTTTAAAATAGCACTTTACACCTTTTTTAAAATTTCTTTCAGCATCACCATACTGGCCGATAGAGTTATAGAAAGTACCAAGGTTTGTGTAAGCTGCTCCTTCTCCATCTTTGTCTTTAATCTTCTTTGCGATACTAAGGTGCATTTTGTGATATTCAATAGCTTTCTCGTACTGGCCGAGAAAGTTATAGGAAAAACCAAGGTTGCCATAAGCTGTTCCTTCTCCATTTTTGTCTTTAATCTCTTTTGCGATATTAAGGCGCATTTTCTGATATTCAATAGCTTCGTCGTACTGGCCGAGAAAGTTGTAGGAAAAACCAAGGTTGCCATAAGCTGTTCCTTCTCCAGATTTGTCTCCAATCTCTTTTGCGATATTAAGGTGCATTTTATGATATTCAATAGCCTTGTCGTACTGACCGAGAAAGTCATAGGAAAGACCAAGGTTGCCATAAACTTTTCCTTCTCCATTCCTGTTTCCAATCTCTTTTGCGATAATAAGGCACTTGTTCTGATATTCAATAGCTTTGTCGTACTGGCCGATATCGTTATAGGAAACACCAAGGTTGCCATAAGCTCTTCCTTCTCCAGATTTTTCTCCAATCTCTTTTGCGATTAGAAGGAGCATTTCCTGATATTCAATAGCTTTGTTGTATTGGCCGAGACAGCGATAAGAAACACCAAGGTTGCCATAAGCTCTTCCTTCTCCAGATTTTTCTCCAATCTCTTTTGCGATTAGAAGGAACATTTCCTGATATTCAATAGCCTTGTTGTACTGGCCGAGAGAGTGATAGGAAACACCAAGGTTGGAATAAGCTGTTCCTTCTCCATCTTTATCTCCAATTTCTTTTGCAATTAAAAGGCGCATTTCCTGATATTCAATAGCTTTGTTGTATTGGCCGAGAGAGTTATAGGAAAAACCAAGGTTGCCATAAGCTCTTCCTTCTCCATTTCTGTCTTTAATCTCTTTTGCGATATTAAGGCTCAGTTTCTGATATTCAATAGCCTTTTTGTACTGGCAGAGAGAGTTATAGGAAGCACCAAGGTTGCCATAAGCAGTTCCTTCTCCATTTTTGTCTCCCATCTCTTTTGCGATTGTAAGGGACATTTTCTGATACTCAATAGCTTTGTTGTACTGGCCGAGAGAGTAATAGGAAAAACTAAGGTTGCAATAAGCTCTTCCTTCTCCATTTTTGTCTCTAATCTCTTTTGCGATATGAAGGCTCAGTTTCTGATAATCAATAGCCTTGTCGTACTGGCTGAGAGAGTTATAGTAAGCACCAAGGTTCCTATAAGCATTTCCTTCTCCATTTTTGTCTCCAATCTCTTTTGCAATGGTAAGGCCCATTTTGAGATATTCAATAGCCTTATTGTATTGGCCGAGAGAGTGATAGGAAACACCAAAGTTGCCATAAGTTGTTCCTTCTCCACTTTTGTGTCCTATTTCGTTTGCGATAGTAAGGGACATTTTCTGATATTCAATAGCTTTGTCGTATTGGCCGAGAGAGGTATGAAAAACACCAAGGTTGCCATAAGCTCTTCCTTCTCCATTTCTGTCTTTTATCTCTTTTGCGATATGAAGGCTCAGTTTCTGATATTCAATAGCCTTGTCGTACTGGCTGAGAAAGTAATAGGAAGCACCAAGGTTGCAATAAGCTGTTCCTTCTCCACCTTTGTTTCCAATCTCTTTTGCGATAGTAAGGCACTTGTTCTGATATTCAATAGCTTTGTCGTATTGGCCAAGATAGCAATAGGAAATACCAAGGTTGCCATAAGCTGCTCCTTCTCCAGATTTGTCTCCAACTTCTTTTGCAATTAGAAGGCGCATTTCCTGATATTCAATAGCTTTGTCGTATTGGCCGAGAGAATTATAGGAAACACCAAGATTGCCACAAGCTGCTCCTTCTCCCGTTCTGTTCCCAATCTCTTTTGCAATAATAAGGTACATTTTCTGATATTCAATAGCCTTGTCGTATTGGCCGAGAGAGTCTAAGGAATCACCAAGGTTGCCATAGGCTGCTCCTTCTCCATTTTTGTCTCGAATCTCTTTTGCGATTGTAAGGCACATTTTCTGATAATCAATAGCTTTGTCATACTGACCGAGAGATTTATAGCAAGCACCAAGGTTGCCATAAGCAGTTCCTTCTCCTTTTTTGTCTCCAATCTCTTTTGCGATTGTAAGGAACATTTTCTGATATTCAATAGCCTTGTCGTACTGGCCGAGAGAGTGATAGGAAACACCAAGGTTGGAATAAGCTGTTCCTTCCCCAGCTTTATCTCCAATTTCTTTTGCAATTAAAAGGCGCATTTCCTGATATTCAATAGCTTTGTTGTATTGGCCGAGAGAGTTATAGGAAAAACCAAGGTTGCCATAAGCTCTTCCTTCTCCATTTCTGTCTTTAATCTCTTTTGCGATATTAAGGCTCAGTTTCTGATATTCAATAGCCTTTTTGTACTGGCAGAGAGAGTTATAGGAAGCACCAAGGTTGCCATAAGCAGTTCCTTCTCCATTTTTGTCTCCCATCTCTTTTGCGATTGTAAGGAACATTTTCTGATACTCAATAGTCTTGTCGTACTGGCTGAGAGAGTGATAGGAAACACCAAGGTTGGAGTAAGCTCTTCCTTCTCCATTTTTATCTCCATTCTCTTTTGTGATAGTAAGGCACATTTTCTGATAATCTATAGCCTTGTCGTACTGGCTGAGAGAATTATAGGAAGCACCAAGGTTGCCATAAGCAGATCCTTCTCCATTTTTGTCTCCAATCTCTTTTGCGATAATAAGGCGCATTTCGTGATATTCAATAGCTTTGTCGTATTGGCCGAGAGAGTGATAGAGAACACCAAGATTGCCATAAACTGTTCCTTGTCCACCTTTGTGCCCGATCTCTTTTGCAATGGTAAGGGACATTTTATGATGTTCAATAGCTTGGTCGTACTGGCCGAGAGAGCAATAGGAAACACCAAGGTTGCCATAACTTGTTCCTTCTCCATTTCTGTCTCCAATATGTTTTGCGATAATAAGGTGCATTTTTTGATATTCAATAGCCTTGTCGTACTGGCTTAGACCGTTATAGGAAGCACCAAGGTTACCATAAGCGGTTCCTTCTCTTTTCTTGTCTCCAATCTCTTTTGCGGTTGCAAGGCACACTTGAAAATGTTGTATAGCATCTTTGTACTGTCCGGTAGAATAATAACGACAACCGATTGTGTCGTGAACTTGTATTTTTGATTGCTTGTTCATAGTTTGCTCGGCGAGAAGAAGCAGTTCCTCCATCAGTGATTCTCGTCCTGCATCAGCGAAGAACTTTGTGAGATATTCCTAGTATTTTCATCAGGACGAACCTGTTTAGTTATTGATGGACATAACACATGCATAACTGGAACATCTGCTTGGAAACATTATTGGGTCAACATTTCATGCCCCCCTTTACCCTCCCCCACTCTCTCTCTCTCTCTCTCTCTCTCTCTGTAAGGGACTTGGAAATGCTGGAAAAAAATGTTTGATTTGGTTGCCGACAGACATGCTCCTCTCAGAACGCGAAGGGTAAAAAGCAAAGATTCACAATGGCTTACATCACAGATAAGAAAACTCATAATTGAAAGAGACATGACGAAGAAAAAATCGATTAAGAGTGGTAAACCAGAACACTGGCAACTCTACAAATAACTTAGGAACAAAGTAAATCAAAGCACAGTCAAAGCAGCTAAGAATAATTACTGCACCGCGCATATCGAGGTTAACAGCAAAAATCCTAGAGAGGTCTGGACTACAATTAATCAAGTGATGTCCAAAAAACGTTGTGATCATACCATAAATGAAATTGTGGTAACAACTACCGACCAATTTCTGTTATATCAGTTGCAGCAAAGACTTTTGAGAAGATCATCTCAAACTAAATTAATAATTATCTTCCAAACAACAACTTGCTTAGTAAATCTCAGTTAGGCTTAAGATCTAATCATTTTACGCTTACAGCCTTATTGAATTCTACTAACGATTGGTAGATAATGAGCATCTAAACTTTGTTGTTTTTCTTGATTTGAAAAAAACAATTTGATAGTGTAGATCACACTGTTCTTCTAAAGAAGCTACACTTATACGGGATCAAGGATACCCCCCAATTATAGTTTGAATCGTACCTAACAGACAGACAGACAGCAGAAATGTATCATAAATGGTCATACTTCCCAACCTCGTAAATTGTCGTATGGTGTGCCTCATGGTTCTCAGTTGGGGCCTGTGCTATTTTTGCTCTATGTCAATGACCTGCCTAATTGTCTCAAATAGCCTAATGTATGCTGATAGCACAAATATTACTATTGCTGCACAGCCTGCATCAATAGCTCAGAATACTGCTAACCACGATCGTGAAAAATATCAGACATTGGCTGCTTTCAAATAAGCTGAGCCTAAATGTTACAAAAACTGAATCTATGATAATAGCATCCAATCACAGGTTATCAAATCTTGTTCAAGTTCCCGTGATCCATATAGGTAACCACCTACTCGACAGAGTTCACAGCAGCAAAAGTCTCGGAGTACATATCGATGATAAACTAAGCTGGAAAAATCACATAGATTATGTCTCTATAAATATATCATCCGCCATTGAGTATTAAGGCGAGTCCGATCTTATGTCTCACTCAAGACATTGAAAACAATTTACAATGCTTTAATCCAACCTCATTTTGACTACTGTGATGTAGTTTGAAGTAATATTAACAAAGTGCTGACAGATAGAATGCAAAAATTGCAAAACAGAGCGACCAGAGTAATTACCAACAAGTGTTATGATTATGATGTTTGTTCAGCAGATATACTAAAGCATTTGAACTGGATAAACTTATCCCAAAGAAGATATAAACATAAGGCCATTATTCTGTATAAGATTATACATAAAATCTATCCGGAATACCTCCAAAGTCAATTTGACATGAATACTGTGGGTAACTTGTACAGTCTAAGAAATAATGAATTAAAACTTCTCCTCCCAAAGCCTCGTACAGATGCTCTAAAAAACAGTTTTGTATATAGTGGGGTTGCTTTGTGGAATAACTTACCCTTCCATATCAGATCAGCTCACTCTATGGCATCGTTTAAAAGGTTGCTTGATCATCATTGTGATGCAATTTTTAATTGTACATAACTTATCTTGCATTGGAAGCTTATTCATATTTATATTGAATTGTAATTGTTGAAGTTATATATGAATGTATTAGTAAATAGTACGGCTTTCATGGAAAGTAATCTGTAAAGACTGATGAAATTCCGTAGTTAAATAGAGTTTCTTCTTCTTCTTCTTCTTCTCTCTCTCTCTCTCGCAACACGGTCTCTGACCCTCAAGACATCTCTGAATTAATGAACTAATGAACTCTTAATGAATTAATGAACTCTCATTTTGCAACGGTTGGATCAAATTTGGCCTCTTAAAGCCATCTACTGTACCGTATGTCGATTACATTAAACAGGCTAATAGTAATTCAAGCTATCTTGCACAAATATTAAAAATGTTAATATGCTCCTCCAGAAACTAAATCCAGCTCAGGCTATTGAACTATATAATATACGTTGCAGGTTGCGGAAAGAAGCATCGCCTATAATATATGATTCCCTATGCAAAATGTTTAATGCGTCTATTACCACTGGTACATTCCCAGATTTATGGAAGTGTAATAAAGTATTTAATTTTCCATCTCCAAGAAAGATGAAAAAGACAATCCTAATAATTACCGCCCTATCTCTATAATATCTGCTGTAGCTAAAGTTTTTGAGAGAATTATACAACCAATTCTATAACTACCTAAATCATCGCCAGAAATTTCAGACATCCGGTTGCGCCATCTCGGAAGAGGCATCAGGTTTCACGCTGACAGCCGCTCAAGAAATAACAAAGAAATGTATGGGATCTGATAATAAATTGCGCTTTTCGCTTAACTGAAGCACGTTCGTAAAAATGTCTGGGCAGCATTCGGAAGAGGAAAGCTTCCTAAACACAACAGTACAAAAAATATTTATCTCCGGTAAAATTCGATGTGTACTTTTTTGAATTTAAAATTTCGGCCGACGTAAGAAGGGATTGATAGCAGAATACGCTCAAAACCGGCTACTGTCACTTTTTAAGCTGCATTTAATACAAGAACCTTGGGTACAACGCAAAATGTCTACCCCGTACCTGATTGTCGAAGGATTGAACATCTCCTGTGAAGCCTCAGTCAGTCCCCTGGAGCAAATTCGATGTGTACTTTTTGTGTTTGAATTTGCAGTTCACAGCCATCCATGGCGAATACCTCCCGTGAAATACGCTGACTTCGGATGTTGATATTTTGGGCTGGGAAGCTCCAAATCGCATGAAAATTGCACCAAACGAAAGCTAATTTCAACTACAATCCTGGCCAAAAGTCGTGGGACACTTAGCCTTTTATCTAAAAATTATGACATTTTCCCTCTTCCCGCCCCCCTCCCCCCTTACAATGTTGAATGAATGCGCTCAAAGTGCACTCCCTTTAAGCAACATTGTATGGGGGGGAGGGGGGAGGACTAAGTTTCGGAAACAGCAGCCGCTTTCGTTATTCAACAACAAGGAGTGTCCCACATACTTTTGGCCAGGATTGTCTATAACGCGAGGTATACTAAAAATGTCCATAACTTCTAGAGGATTTGATGTATTGATGCCAAACTTGAAATAGTTGTTGTTTGTGACCTGTGTATGTATTCGAACCAAATTTGCCTAATTAAAAAACAGTTGGAACATTTTAGTGAATGACGTGCTCGTATTGTATGTGCTGAGGAATATGATTGTGACAGGGTGAAAATTGAAAATTGAACGGTCACAATTAAATGCCGGTTTTAACGACTAAAAACTAAGGTTAAAACCTTCAAGTCGATTAATCGTTTATTTTACGATACTCGGACGTCGAAATTAAAAGAAAAACAGCGATTCACAAGGGAAAAGAAACAATTTCCGCGGAGCAGAGGGCGCTGACCTTATGATCATGTCCTGTGGCCGACAGTGCGTCTCGCTGGTTATCATAGTGGCGTTTCTGTTTCAGCCCTATTCCCCGGGCTTGTGCGTTTGCATTTCGATCGGGGAGTACGTTTCCCAGCATTAATCCAATTGGCTTTTTTTTGTTTGTTTTTGTTTCAAGCATTACTGGGTTTTTCGCACCGGGCAACGCACACTAAGAGCAAACGTCTGCAGCTCGGCAGACTGGTGACGTCATGCCGCGGTAACAATAAACAATTTTCTATTCAAAGCCCTGTGTATTATTTGTAAGTGATACAGATACCAATCTCCTAGCGACAAGAAGTAAAGCTACTAGTATAATCTTACATGATACACGTGACATGTGTACTTTGAGTGACGTCCGAGTTCATGCCGTGACAATACTCGGCCACAATAACGTCAATTGTCAGTAACAAATACGCGAATAAATCGGATTTTACAGCACTTCCTCAGAAAAGAACGTTCAAACTACTTTGCCCACTGTAGATACATTAACGTATCATACTGGCCGGTATATTTGACCAGCCGAAGCATGATTTTAAACAGTTCTCACCTTGACCGTTAATAAAAATCAAAATCTATTTATAATCTTATAGCTGTAAGTAGTAACGATAAATATCACTTAGAATATAGGAAATATAAACGATAAGTCATTGTGTGCAATATCAAGAGCTACAATTTCCTTTACTTTTCCCGGTGAGAATTGATGAGAATTGATGTCAGTACTCGGCACACTGACGTCTTGCATCCGGTTTCATGTTTCGCTGTGTTGCAATACAAGCACTGCGAAACAATGGCCACACGAATGCGAAGCTGCTGGCACTGAGGAATTTGTTTCCAGAGGTTAAAGAAACGCCACCTCACGTCCATCATTTCACTATTAACACGATCGATGCATCCGCCTTTTATCAGGACAGGCGGAGCGTCTGCTGTAGCAAAGAATAGCGTGTCGCTGCTCAGTTCAATGTGTCGCTTACAAAAGTTCTTGGGCGCTGGCAAATGCACAGTGTCGCCCTCCAACGCCTGCAAAAGATCGGTCCAAGCAATGATAGTGGGACTCCATCTGAAGTCATTCAGGAAGATTATCTCCGCCTACTCAATTTTCGCGCCAATTTACAATATTTTTCTTAAAATTAACCCCTATTGACCTCCTTATATCATTGAAAACTCGCGCTAAACTAATTATTTCTCAGTAAATATATCAAAAATACATGCACAGCGTTTATAAAATGTACTCATCCAAATTTGGCTACAATGCATCAAATCCTCTAGAAGTTATGGACATTTTTAATTAACTCGCGTCATAGAGACAATCCTGGCCAAAAGTCGTGGGACACTTAGCCTTTTATCTAAAAATTATGACATTTTCCCTCTTCCCGCCCCCTCCCCCCTTGCAATGTTGAATGAATGTGCTCAAAGTGCACTCCCTTTAAGCAACATTGTATGGGGGGGAGGGGGGAGGACTAAGTTTCGGAAACAGCAGCCGCTTTCGTTATTCAACAAGGAGTGGGGGTGAAAACATAGCATTTTTTCAGAGTGTCCCACATACTTTTGGCCAGGATTGTAGGTCGTTCAGCGGCACGTCTCCTAAACGTAGCAGTCTCTTTTTGAACCGGAGAAACCCATCCCTCCCCCACCCCACTGAGGCAAAGTACGTAACAATGTTGAATGTGTGAATGGCGCATGCTCATACCGCACGCCGCTGGGAAAGACCGGAAGCAATCGTGGACGCAAAATGTCCGGAATTTCTGGCGATGTGTAAATAGTATTCTCTTAACTTGCCAATCTGGTTTCCGCTCGGCGCATTCTACATTGACTGCACTTCTCGATGCAACCAACGACTGGTTCCTTAATATCGATAATGGGCTACTACACTCCGTCGTGTATCTTGATCTAGCCAAGGCGATTGATACAGTTGATCATACAGTTTTGTTACAGAAACTAGAGCTATACGGAGTGGCGGGTCAAACACATCAGTGGTTCAAATCTTATATTGCAAATCGAAAGCAACAGTGCGCTTCACAAATGGTTACAGATCAAAAACCTGTGAAATGTCTTGTGGGGTTCCCCAAGGCTCAATACTTGGACCTCTTTTATTTTTGGTGTATATAAATGATCTTCCAAACTGCCTAAAGTACTCTAAAGCAAAAAAAATGTTTGCAGACGACACAAATATAACAGTCGCAGGAAAATGTATGCCTGACGTACAAGATGCAACCAATCGCGACTTAAAAAAATATTAAAGAATGGCTCCTTGCCAACAAGTTGAGCTTAAATGTCACTAAAACAGAATATATGTTGATTGGCTCCGATTTTAAACTGGCAAATTAATTTTTTTCACCAGAAATTAAACTAGGTGACCTAAATATAGAAAGAGTTCGTTCTGCAAAATCGCTTGGCTTCATTGTAGATGAGAGGTTATCATGGACACATCATATTGATTATTTAGCTAAAAAAGGTATCTCGTGCAATTGATGGCCTAAGACAAATAAGGCCGTTTGTTAATCAAGAGACCCTTTAACAATTTCTCACTCTTCGACTACTGCGATGTAGTCTGGGAAAATTTATCCAAGGGTCTAGCTGATAGATTACAAAGACTGCAAAATAAGGCAGCGAGAGTTATTACCAGGGCACACTATGGAACGAGGTCCGAAACGATATTGGAGTTACTTAATTGGGACAATTTATCTACAAGAGGAACAAAGCATAAGGCGCTGTTAATGTATAAGGCGGTAAAAGGGCATGCCCCGAAATGCCTGGCACACAGATTTATTAAGGCAAAGGAAAGCAATCCATACAACTTACGAAATAATGAGCTTGATATTAAGCTTCCACTCCCAAAAACTGAATATTTGAAAAAGAGTTTTTCTTACGCGGGACCTATTTTATGGAATACTCTGACAAACTCTTTAAGGTCACAAGACTCAGTCTCTGCCTTCAAGAGAAATCTGACAAAATGTTTTTAGACTTTTAATTTATAATGTTTATTGTGATCACATTTTAGATAATGTAGACATAATTATTACAATAATATAATGTAATTACCTACACGGCTTTCATGAAAAGCAATTGTACTATTGATGGAATACCGTGTATAAAAAAGTGTCACTCACACACACACACACACACACACACATTCTCTCTCTCGCTTTCCTTCATGCCGAGTGTTTGTGTAAACAAATCGTTTTTATGTTTCTTGATGCATAACTGGAACATCTGATTGAGAACATATTGGGTTAGTCTATGGAGAAGTCTATGGAGAACATATTGGGTTAGTCGATCAAATCATCAAGAGGAACTGACGTCATTACGCCCATGTCGTCCTTGGATCTTTAAATTTTTTAAATCAATAAAATCGTCAAAACTTCTAAATCCTAACATCCATGACATCTGCGATTGCTGCGTTCTTTTCATGTTAGGGTTAGGGTTAGGATAAGGATTAGGGTTTTGATCAGGGTTGGGCCGTAATTTTTGTATAAATATAATGTCTGTGTTTCGTTGATTTGTGCCCCAAATATTATTGATGTTGGATATTAACAGATTTTGCCTTAAGAATACACTGTTTCATTCAAACCGCCCCTCTCAGGGCAAACTGTAGTCGCAATTAGCGAATTTACAGTGCATATCCGAAATAATGCAATTTGCTGAATAATCTTTGTAAGCCTAAAATGTCAGTCGTTCCCTCGGCCCTCAATACAAGCCCCGAGAGAGAGAGAGACGCGTCTCTCTCGCCCAGGGCTTGGGTTGAGGGCTGAGGAGACGACTGACATTTCAGGCTAAATATTTGTGCGCTATTGCAGTATTTCTCAGTCACATCAATGCAATTTACGGCTTATCATTTTTCAAGGTCGCTTACTTGCTCATTAGGGCGAGGTATTTGCTCGTCCGGTTGAGCTTTATAAGAAACTAGACTGGCGTTGCCAGTGAGCTCACGGCGTTAGTTGGGTCGAGAGGAGAATAAACTAAAATGGAAAGCAAGGACTAGAGCGGAACTTTTGGTAGACTTCCAGTTTCTCACCAGAAATATATCACACAGTATGGATAACTTGGCTTGCTTAAATGAAACCTGATTAAACTATAAATTTATCATTACAACACTCATACACTTGGTTCTTAAAGGTTGAGCGACTCTGCATTTTGAGCTTAGAAGCGAAACGGTTACCCACCGAGTAAATCTGAGTAATGCCTGACTTGTCTTTTTATGAATCAATTTTGACAGTTTGACTTCGGACACTTAATTCTAATCAGAGCCCATGATTATTCCAGCCTTCGCTTCAATACTAGTCTGTCTTGTTATTTTAACTGAATGCGTTTCACTTCTATCAGGCTTTCGAGTATTTGTGCTTTGTAACAAATATAAAATTGAAAGCGAGGAATGTAACACAAGCCCAGCACGAGACTTGTTTACAATATTATTGCGGTTTTGTTCACAGCGTGTTCAGTCCATTTGTGCCTGCAAACTCAATGCTCAGGACTATTTTGGTGTATTTTTCATTTCTAGTATACACACAGGGCAGCCCAGGCTCCGGGGGTCTGTCTGTCTGTCACACAGTGATATGTGATGCCTTTGTTATTACGAAGGAACATGACCTTTGGCAATTATAAAGAAATGTATGGGGATTTTGGTCGTTCGCCGAACGGCGGTCTTCGGCAACGACTAAACTTAAAAACTGGCTAAATATGTTCAGTTGCGCGTTATCTTACCTCTCTCCGAACGTCAGCTTGCTGCGCCCCGTTAAAAATTTCGGGGCGAAATTCTGACATCTCTTCCTATGCACAATCGAATTCGACTCATTTCTAATCAGAGGCCACGATCAATCCAGCCTTCGCTTCAATACTTGTGTGTTTTTCTTGTATTAACTGAATGCGTTTCTTCTATCAGGCTTTCGACTATTCGTGCTTTGTAACAAATACAAAATTGAAAGCGAGGAATGTAACACAAGTCATGTTTAAAATATTATTGCAGTTTTGTTCACAGTGTGTTCAGTCCATTTGTGACTGCAAACTTAATACTCAGGACTATTTCGGTGTATTTTTCATTTCTGGCATACAATGACCATTGCGAAACAAAGGCTACATGATCGAATGAAAGAAACAATTCAACAGGCAATGTACGATAAGCAGAAGAATTTTATGAGGCAACAGATGTCATGTACAGAGTGAAGCATAAATCGCCATTGTTTTGCGGCTAAAGCTCATCGTAGCTTTGGTTTCCGTTTCCAGCTTGTTTTCTTCCCAGAAGTATTTTGTGTCGCCACAGAAAGATTCGTCGGGACTAAATATTTAGCGGCTACAGAGATATTTGCAATCCCCCAGCAGTATCCATCAAACATCTGTTTACGGCTATTCTCAAAGCTTCCGCGGTGAACTAAAGAACGCAAGCCAAAATCGTTCCCTAACATCCAGTTTATCAGTGCGTGTTCGGCACAAACCCAAACGGTGTTGAGTTTGGATTAGATGCAGTTAACTTTTACACACAGGTACCGAGCAATTCATAGCCACACTCGAGTTGTTTAACGAAGTCAATTACGTCATTGCATATCACGTGATAATCTGAACCAATCACCGTGTGCTGATTCTCGACCGACAAATAGGAAAAAAATAAAAATAAAAAGTTGCGTTTTTAAGCTCGCGTTGGGCCCCAGGCCCCCGCAAGCAATAATTACCATATATAGTTATCCGATCCTTGCCCCTTGTGAAAATGTGAGGCGGCCGCGGTCGCCGGAACATCGAATTTTGCCAGGCTGAGCCGCGAAGGCAAAAATCGTTAAGGGAGTCCCTCCCCCCTTTCCCTCTTTCTTTATCTCTCCACAAAACTGAACGATCCTTAAAATTGAATGCCCCTGCCCCTCCTGCTTGCCCCACTACGAAAAATATAACGACAGTTCCCTTATCTTAAAAAAATTATGGTTGGTCCCTTGAACTAACGTTAGAAAAAATGCTTCCATAATGTTTCTGTTTTCCTCATATTTGCTTTGGGTAATTATTTTTACGCTACAATTGGATGTAGAAATATTATAGTCTTAAAAGGTGTTGTCGCGTGAAAACGCGACAGATGCTGGGATTCAAGTTTGGTGTTGCAAGTGTCCGCACGCACCATAACAGTTATTGAATAAGCAATCTCAGGACTAGAGCGAGACTCCCAAGAGTGATCAACTTCAATTTTTCTTTCAATTTCTCACCCGAAAAAATATCATACAGTATAGGGAACTTGGCTTTTGATTTACTCAAATGAACCTCATTAAACTATAAGTTATAATACAACACTTGTACAGTTGCTTCAAAAGGATGAGAGAATCTACATTTTGAGTTTGGAAGTATGCGTGACTTACCTCATTTTCATGCATAATTGATTTTGACAGTTTGACTTCGAACATTTGTTTCTAATCATAGGCTACGATTAATTTAGCTTGCGCTTCTTTACTTACCTGTCTTTCGTCTTCTAAATTGCGTTTTTTCTACCAGGCTTTCTAAATTTCCAGTCAGCCTGTTTCATTTCAGAGCTATTATCAACGCGGTTTTGATGAATTCACGGTTTGTTTGACGAGCGTATGTTGAAGCTGAAAAACCCAGCCGGGAGCCATTTCAGCTTGTCGAAATGGTATCGTTTGATTATGTTTGCTTTCCTTCGCTTATTTTTAACCAGCTGGACGAAGAAAAATGCGAAAGTGAATATAATGAACCACAACCGCAAGAGCCCAAGTACATGTTAACAAAAATCTCACAAAACATACTTTGAAACTCAGCCAAGAAAAGAAAGACTTCTACGCCGCTTGCACTTGAACATTATCCAATCAAAATATAGTATTTTTGCTTACACGTCAAGCGAAATCCTAGAGGGGGGACTTCTTTCACCAATAGTCATGATACCTACGCTGCGGTTTTCGGGTGAAAACGATTATATGCTGGGCCCTTAGGCCCAGCATAAAACCTTTTTGTACGTAATAGTTCTGTCAAAGATAGAGCAACTTCGAGCAAGAACACTTCGGAAGCCATTTTTACTCGCATGGGCAAACCGGTTTTGCAGCGAGCCAATCAGCGCTCCAGGGTCAGAATCTGACTCGCGGAATGAAACTCGGTTCATAATTGGCCTCTCAGAACAATAGGTGACACGTCGCGCCCAAAGGTTCCCTCGCCCGCAGCCCGCCTCGGTTCCGCCTCGGTTCCGCCTCGTCCTCAGCCTCTCGCGGCCCACGCAATCACGCTGCCGAGAGCGAGGAACCTCTGCTACCCAGGGTACCTACAAGCCTGATACACTGATATTTTTAAGACTATACTGTGTTAAGCACTATCGCAAATTATTACCAGGTATCTTTTGAAATTATAAGGACTACACGCGCCGCACCGCAGTAGAGTAACCCGACAAGGAATACAACACATTCCCAGATAACTGAACCTGGTTCGTGGTTTCAGATCTGGGGTTTCATTTAAAAAATTAGTCCTGAAATACCTCCTGATCATACCCTGGTTTAAACGTTGCTTCTGATCACAAACAAGCCGAACCTAATGCAAATGACCAACAATCATTGTTTACGCTCATTTGCTTTAGGTTCGGCACGTGTGACAAGCAACGTCTGAAACGGGCCTCAATCGCTTTTTGGAAAAATATCCTCCGCACTGATTACTTGGATTTCTCATCTCTCAGTTGTTCATTGATTCACTAAATCCTCACACTGCAAGACTGATCACCTCACGTTGTTTCCCCAAGACTGATCGCTCCCCGATTTATTTTGAGATACAACACTCCGCACTTTGTGTGATTGACATGTGTCGCACGCGTCATTGTTTAAAAAATAAAATTGATGATTAAGCGGAAGTCTTTTCACAGAAAATATAAACGAAACTTTATCAGCCCAATTCATGTATAACGAGTGTCTGTATCTAGAGCGTCATTCTGCAAATTGAGAGAAATTTAAGGTAAACTTTTGCAAAAGTGAGTATTTTAGTTTGGCACGTAAAACCTTAACATTGTATCGAAAAGTTGCTGTGCATAACTATCAAAATAATGTACGAATGCGGTGAAGAATGGCATTATTAGATTAACTCGGGCACAAGAATCTTTGTAATCAATGTGGGCAGACCAGGACAGGTGTTCATCTATGTATAAACCTAAAGATTTGCTGGCTTCGACTCGTTTGATCGTGTCGGAGCCAAGCACTATGTTAAAGGGCTGGGTTAGTTGCGCTGACTTATATTTGGAGCAGATAAGTATATACTCAGTTTTGGTGACGTTTATGCTTACTTTGTTTGCGAGGAGCCATTCCTTAATAGATTTTATAACATAATCACGATACAAGCCGCGCGCTGATTGGTCGAAAACCGTGGTTTGCCAGAGTATAAAGCACACTTACCCGTGGTTTATAAGTTATAAACCACGCTTACGTCATCCTCTGGCAAAAAAGAGAAAATAATGCGAGAATGGAGTCACCAATGCCCAACATCGAGATAAAATTTGGCTTTAAGTGAAGGCACCAGCTAGTACGGTTCACCGTGAATCGGTAAAGAACGTGACCTTATCAAAAAGCACTTCAACAGTTTGGAGAGGGAAAATCTATGTCGAAGAACGGCAAGTTTCTTGTCAGCGTCTTGGAAAGCGACTCGGTTTAAGCACTGTCCCTAAGTACAGCATATTTGGGAATCACAATTACATCAGAGGGTTGTTTGAATGAAGTTGAATGCTTCAACAAGGAAGGAGAGAGCAAATCGTTCAGTTGAAGAAGATCAGCCGTGAGCAATCACTGAACACGAACGGCGAAGACAGACGAACAGACGTGTTTCTAGTGATGCAAGAGAAAGAATTTCCGACGATGTGACTGAAAAAAAATGATTGAAGAATTTTCGGACGGACTTCAAATGATTGTACTACGAGGTAGAGTCAAGAAATCGGTAAGTTTTCATTCACACAATTTTCGAGTCGGCCGTTGGAGCATTTTTTGATTCCCTTCAAATTTGCATTTTATGCACTAGCCGACTGTATGATTTCATGTACTTGTAGTCCAAAGTTCTACAGGAAATATAGTTCTTTACTGTGAGATGTTGTCTAATTTTATAGAACAGACGGCCTGGTTGAAAAATTGAAGCGAAACTGTACTGACTTGGCATTTCGGACCGCCGAGCCGTTTAGGAGAATCTATTTTTTCATCGCTGTTAGCATTCCAACATTTTTTGATGAATAAGGACAGTTTTATTGTGAAAGTTTTGAAGTTCTATGTTATAAAACAATAAACCAGCTTCAAGCGTGCTCCGTTCAAGAAATAAAGCACTTAGCAAGTGCCGAGAGCACTCAAGAAGTGGGGAAAAACGCTCGCCTTCGGCTCGCGTTTCTCCCTACACTTCTTTCGTGCTCTCGTCACTTGCTGCGTGCTTTATTTCTGAACGGAGCACGCTTGAAGCTGGTTTATTTGTTAAATAAATCCTTGTTAGCCAATGTTTGTGTTTCCTTAAAATTTGGAGCTGCTACAGTGAGGTTGGTATTATCTGCATACATTTTCGCGTTTGAGTGTTTTAGACAAAGAGGAAGGTCATTTATAACTAGAAATACTATAATCGCAGATACCCCCTCACTCTGCCATTGATGGGATATTACTTTGGAAACTCCCAACAAGAGTAGCCTTTGTTTTACCGAAATGTTGACTCAATCTTTTCTTCGAACTCAAGTGCTACACGCAAAGGAAGGAGAAAAAGAATGGTGTGTGTTATACTTTTGCGTTGAAAAAAGAATCGATTGCGTGACGAAGTACGTATTTCCCACGGTCGGCACGTCAAATTAATTCATCATGAATTAATGTACAGTCTTCCAAGCACGTTCTCAAAATTTAATACTCAAATTTTGAAGTTGGTCGGCCGTCGTAGTACGGGAAAAAAGGAACACTGATTTTCCAATTTTGAATTCATAGGCAGTACAATTTAATAGGCTTCCTGTGCGATTTGTTTTTACTCTGGATTGCATGCTCCAGACTCAGGCATGCATATTTAATAGGCTCGAATTGTTTTGTATGTCAACCCACTCAAAACAGCAAGATTTCTCCCAGAATCAAAGCAAAACTTGAACAGTTTACTTCAAATTATACACGGGCTTCAGACCCAGTAATACGTCTAAGTGCTTGTGAACGATTCTCGCTGCAATCACCGCGTGTCAGATTACAGAAAAATAAGACATCTGACTAAATTATTCAAGACTCCAAGTTCCGATTGCTCTGAGCGAATACGGTAGCCGAAACTGGCGAAAATGATCAGCATACAGATTTTAGTACATTCTTGAAGTGATCGAGTTACAAGCTATACGGGATAGAATTTATTTGTCACGGTGATTGTTCGATTTCCACTGACTAACCTTTGTTGCTTGTCCTTTCTAAATAAGTATCTGAGTTTAACACAAAACGGCGTCTGAAGCTCCCGATTTGCTTTCAAGCGCTGTTCCCTTTGCGGAGTTTTCTGTGTTACCCGCTTCTGTTCATGTCGCTTTTGGTCGGCATTCATGCGAAAATGATCAGCATACAGATTTTAGTACATTCTTGAAGTGATCGAGTTACAAGCTATACGGGATAGAATTTATTTGTCACGGTGATTGGTCGATTTCCACTGACTAACCTTTGTTGCTTGTCCTTTCTAAATAAGTATCTGAGTTTAACACAAAACGGCGTCTGAAGCTCCCGATTTGCTTTCAAGCGCTGTTCCCTTTGCGGAGTTTTCTGTGTTACCCGCTTCTGTTCATGTCGCTTTTGGTCGGCATTCATGCGCTGTTGTCTTTGCGGAGTCTTCTCTTCGGCCCGCTTTTTCTCCTGAAGGTCTCGATTCGCTTTCAAGCGCTGTTCTCTTTGCGGAGTTGTCTGTGTTACCCGCTTCTCTTCATGTCGCTTTCGATCGGCATTCATGCGCTGTTTTCTTTTCGGTCATAGTTCCGTCTTTTGTCGAGACGAACTTGGCGCTGTTTGATCGTTTCACGATTCCGCCTTGCTCGTGCCTGTTCCCTTCTCTTTTGAAGACGAGCTTCGCGAGACTGTTGTGTTTCAAGTTTTCTATTTTCGTGAACACAGCTACGATATACTGTAGTTGCTTCGTTCAATCTAATTTTTTATACTGCGAGTAAAACTACAGGGCCACACGTAATCGATCCGGCCTTTGTTATTGGTTCTGCAGCGACGCGATAGGAACTGGGGACGAGGTCGCACGCAAGACTGACAGACTGACAGACTGACAGACGAACATTAGATTTCGGGATGGCGGCAGGCTTGGAGTCTCCGATAAGGCGATAATACTACTGCATTAGCGTCTTGAGTATTTCCCTCACTTCGTTCGGGGATTATAACATAGTCGCGATATAAGCCACGTTCTGATTGGTCGAAGAGCGTGCTCCATAATTTTATGGTGCACGCCCGTGCTCAATAACATGACGTGAGCAAATGCCGCTTCCTTTCGACTTTTTCTAGCTTTCCTCGTTTATAAAGTAACAGAAGCTTTACAACTAAGAAGAAAATAGCTTTATTTTCCGAAGAAATTTGTACTACATGAAGTCAAACCAGCACCCAAAGGAAATCAGTAATCAAGTCTGAAAAATTATGTATTTCAACGGTCGGCACAGGAAATTGTATGAATCAAAACTCACCTACTTATCGACGGCTTAATTCTCATGGACTAGTGAAATACATCACAGCAAAGATAAATATCCGTCAAGCCTTCAATGGCTTTGAAATGAAACGGCATTCATTCATTCCGAACGCCGCTATACTTGCAGTGTTTACAGTACAGTTTGCTGGCAGCTCGAATAACAAGCAAGTCCGCTCGGCAAACATTTCCATCTCTTTCGCTTATGGTGATTGTTTACATTCTTCGCCGGATCACTTTGCTTCTCCAGACCCGCATGTCTGCTATAGTTCAAGGTGAATCTCACGTTGTTTTGAAGCGGCGACTTGAAGCGTTCATCTTCAACAATTGTACCGTTCAAAACATTTACATCGTCACAAATTCCAAAGTCACCGAAGGCTGCTGGCTTTCACCACGCCAGGTTAACAGTTCTTTTGGTGTTTTCGTCCATTAAACGACATCTTTTTCATCGACACTCATCAACTTTTAGCTGGCAGAAATGTTAGTAAGTTGTGGCGTGTTTTCAACTATCCAATGAGAGAGTTTGTTTTGCCTTTTGCGCGTCGAAAGAGAATTTTGCATTCAATCATTGTGGCGTGTTTTCAACTATCCAATGAGAGAGTTTGTTTTGCCTTTTGCGCGTCGAAAGAGAATTTTGCATTCAATCAGAAATGAAATTTGTTTTTGCTCGTAATTTCGTGTGTCTATGTTATAAAAGAATTGGTTTATGCTTTTAGCTGTGCATCTATCGAGTTATGGATGCACTTGGGAAGTTGGGAGAGCACTCGTGAAGCTAGAGTTGCTCTCGGCTACGCCTCGAGCAACTCTTACGCTTCTCTCGTGCTCTCCCAACTTCCCGCGTGCATCCATAACTGATAGACGCACGCTAAGCATGAACCAATTCTTAAATAACAAGAACAATAGCGGCCCTAAAAGTGATCCCTGGGGGATTCGACTAGTTATATCTGAGACATCAGATAGAATGCCATTTACTTTGCATTTTTGCTTTCTGCCAGTGAGGTACGATTGGAACCATTTTATCGAGCTTTCATGTACACCATATAGACTGAGTTTATTTAGAAGGATGGAGTGATCTATGGTATCAAACGCCTTGGCTAGGTCTAGGAAAATTACTGCTGTGACCATGTCGTTATCAATGTTTAGATGACATAGAAACTAAGGGAGGATTCTGAAAAGTTAGATTGGAGTGGAATCGAGTTTCCAGTCTCTTTGAAACAAATCGACACGTTTGAGAAAGAAAACCCATTTTCGGTTAACGTTGTTGGGTATGAGTCGGGTAAAGGTGTTTATCCACTAAGAGTTAACAAGCTAAGAGAATCTAGAAAACACATTGATTTGATTTTAAAATCAAATTATGAGACTATGCATTATTGTTGGATAAAAGACAAGAGTAGGTTATTAAGTGCACAGAAGAGTGAGAATAAACACAGGAGGTATTTTTGTAATTATTGTTTAAACTCGTTTACGAATGATAAAGCTTTAGAAAAACATTTGGAATACTGCTTAAGGAATGATGCTGCGATGATAGATCTACCAGAAGAGGGGTCTTTCATAAAGTTCAAAGATTATAATAAGAGTATGCGTGTTTCTTTTGTGATTTACGCAGACTTTGAGTGCTTTACGGAAAAGATTTCATCAAAGTCTACTCCATCTAGTGATGAGAGCTATACAAAAAGGTATCAAAAACATACACCTTCAGGGTTTTGTTTTTATGTCAAGTGTATAGATGACAGTCTTTCATTCGGTCCTTTCATTGTTTCGAAAAAGTCGGAGGATGATAATTTAGCGCAGAAATTTGTAAGCAAGGTTGAGATTGCTATTAAGCATATTTATAATATAACAAAGTTTTCTAAGGAAATGGTGTTTGGCAAGAAAGATAGGAAAGCATTTAACGAGACGAATATTTGCCACATTTGTGAGGAAGAGATCACTACAGATGATAAGGTAAGAGATCATTGCCATATAACAGGGAAATTTAGAAGAGCCGCTCATAATGAGTGTAATTTAAAATACAAGGTGCCAAGGTTTTATCCAATATATTTTCACAACTTAGCTCGTTACGACGCTCATCTTTTTATAAAGGAATTGGGGGTGATATACGATGCATTCCGAATACCGATGAGAACTACATTTCATTTGCGAAGAAGATAATCGTTAATACATTCATTGACAAGGAAACCGGTGAAGAAGTTAATGTGAAGCGTAACATTAGATTCATTGATAGTTTCAAGTTCATGTCGTCTAGTTTAGCAAGTCTCGCTGGTAATCTTGATAAGGAGAAGTTTAAAAACTTGTCCAGATTTTACAAGGGGGACGCCTTAACCTGCTACTGAGAAAAGGTGTTTACCCTTATGATTATGTGGACTCCATTGAGAAATTAGAAGAGACAAATCTTCCACCTATTGAGGAATTTTACTCAAAGCTAAATAATGAAAGAATTTCGGAACAAGATTATGAACATGCGAAAAATGTTTGGAAAACGTTTCGTATAAAAACAATGAGAGGGTACCATACTATTTACTTGAAATCAGACGTTCTTTTGCTGGCAGACGTTTTTGAGAATTTTAGAGACGTTTGTCTCGAAAATTATAAGTTAGACCCAGCTTGGTATTATACTTCTACAGGATTAGCTTGGAATGCAGCTCTGAAATTGACGAAAGTTGAATTAGAGTCACTAACAGACATCGACATGTTGCTAATGGTTGAGAAAGGAAGAGGGGGTGTTTCGATGATTTGTACGAGACATGGTGAAGCCAACAATCCTCACATGGAAAAGTACGACGATTCACTACAAAAGAAGTACATAACTTATCTTGATGCAAATAATCTTTATGACTGGGCAATGAGTAAACCATTACCAACCAAAGATTTTGAGTGGATGAGTCGCCAAGAGATGAAAGATTGGAGGAATCACCCCTGCATTCTTGAGGTAGACTTGGAGTATCCAAGACATTTACATGACCTTCATAATGATTATTCACTTGCACCAGAGAGAATCATGATAGAGAAGTGTGAAAAGCTAGTACCTACACTTGGTGATAAAAGAAAGTATGTTGTTCATCATGAGGCGTTAAAGACGTATGAAAGATTGGGGTTGGTGGTTCAGAAGATTCACAAAGGAATAACACTTGAGGAGAGTGCGTGGTTGAAAAGTTACATTGATTTGAACACGAAACTTCGAGCAAATGCGAGTGAGTATTATGTTTCTAACTTTAAGTCTTTATCCAAATCAATTACACCAACGAAGACCTCTCTCATGCCTCCTAATTAAAAATACTGTGACCAAGTGCACAATTTCTATAATTATCTTAGTCACGATTTTACTCATGCTGTGTCACACTTAGTCATTCTCCACACCTTAGTTGTTTCAATCACGTTTAATCAGTTCAAAGCCCTTATTTGTACAGAGTAGGATTTACTTCCTTCCTCTTTGCAGTGACTCATTTGCTACGGTATCTTGGCGTGGTTGTTAAATTGCTTAGTCACAGGATATTACATCAATACCCTAGGAGCACGTTTATCATTTCCTGTTGTTATAAAAGTAGCTATAGTTCACTTAGTAATCGTCAGCTGAGTGAAGCTTTATTACGTTGTACAAGTCAAGTCAAGATCAAGTCTATCTCTAGCTATATTTCAAAGGTACGATTCTCATGTAGTTACATTTCGTCTGACCTTTAGTGACCTGCTGTTATAGTCTGTTATTGTTTCTTATTTCTTTTTAGTCAACTTAGCTTTCCAATTTGTTTTACTTACCTCTTTATAGTTAATGTTTCCATTTTAGTCTTTTCCTGTTAATCTTAGTTCGTTTAGTAGCATTCTTCGTTGTTTTTACCGTACCAGACTTTGTCACAGTTTGCTAGCCACATTGAGCAATTCTGTGATTCGATAATTGCTTATGTCATTAGTTAATGGTTAATATTGCTCTCTTGAGATTACTTAGTTATCACGTTTTGTATTTGTTTACATTGCAAAGTAGTTTAGTTTGTCAAGCTTCACTTACTTGTTTTTGCTAGATTAGTTAGTTATTCTTTGTCTTTGTAATTTATGTTTTATTTAGTTGCTTTCACCCTTTTTTCTTTGTATCGAGTGTTTTATTAAATTCCTATTTTGGACTGGATTATTTTGCCGTTGTTTCCATAACAACACGAACCTCGACCCGGTCACAATACAATTTCGTGCCAAAACCAAATCAAAACCGGATTTTCAGCCACTTGGTTAATTTATGGGATCATTTTTGATTGGTTAAGCAACTCGGGAATTGTCCCGAAACACTACGTAATCAACTTACTGTTTACAGAAATTCATAACATTGTTTGTTATGAATTATTTAGTAACGCAATCCTTACAATGACTCTTTTTTACAATCTTTGCAATTTTGTTTCTGTTTTTCGTGAGAGCAAATACCTTATCCTCCACAATCCTTACAATAAAACCTTCTTCTATTGTGTTTACAAAACAATGATCCACCACAATCTCTACAAGATTGTTTATACTTATTATGTTCACATATCTGCGTTCCTTTGCAATCCTTACAAATATATTTATACTTTCCATGCTCACAATAATATTTTAACCTCCCCTTATTAGTAGCCACAGTCGGTTGGAGAATTGGTGTTTTGATCTTTACAGGTTCATCCATAATATTCCTTGGCTTTGTTTCTGTTTTTGAATTCGTATTTCATAATATTATTTAATCCTTTAAGCTAAAATTCAATTTATTTTAATCAACTTTAGGGGATTTCCCTTTTATTTTTCAAATTGCGCCAAAAACGGCAATTTACCACTACTCGCTGTTCTTCGTGCAGAATTCTAAGTGCCGTTACCAGGCTGTTTCGCTTGTCTTCAGTAGATTTTAATATGGCCTCGGCTTTTGCTCTATGCATTCTCTCTGTGTGGCGAGTTGATCTTTGAGATGTGAGACTTCGTTTTGAAGAATGTCAATCTCCTTTGTGAAGCGTTCTTTTGTTAGGCATTCATCAGCATTTGTGCTGTTCATTTGCATATTCACCTTCGCCATGTGACGAAATTCGTTGAATTGGGATTTTATTTCGTTTAGTTCGGCTTGAACACGGTGTCATGCGCCACAGATTGTAACATTAGTTGATGTCTCACCTTGCGATTCAACCGTTATGTCTACCTGAGTGATCGGCTCTCCAGTCAGAGTGGACCGGCTCGGTGGTTGAGATATTTTTCACACCTCTGGAGCCTACGCTCGATTCCATTAGGTCGCTCATCTTTTTCCATAGGTTCTTGTAGCCAGGGCCTTGTGTCTGAATTGTGTGCGTTGTTGAATACTACTTCACTATGACGTCGTTGATCTTCTAAGTGTAAAGGTTGTGCATTGGATCTTCGGAGTGCTCTCCATTGTCACTGGCACAGAGCAGGAGTTTTACCAGCACTACGATGTCCCATTCCACTTGAATTGATCTTTGGCAATCAGATAGTCCAAATGTGGTGTTAGTTTTGTAATATCCGTGTCAGGCTCGCCAGTTTGGGAACCTGTTGTAGCCATTTTCTCGTCGCGATAGTACGGAGCGCTTTTAAGACGTCGTAACTCTCCGGGGACCAGAAAGAGATCCTTAGGCAAAATTTAGAAACTTAGGCGTTTACAAAGGTGCCGTTGACATAATTCAACACCTTTCAACACATTCCATTAACATGAAGTCAGGTCATTGCCCACTGATCATAGCAAATATTTTTCTTCGTTTCGCGAAAATAGAAGCCAGTTTTTTTCAAACATTCACATCGTTCATACTAAGTTATACACAGAAACATGTTGAAACTTATGAAAGGAAAAACCGAGGAAGTCGCGTTCCCGAGCGAGTTGCGTGCGACTTTTCTGGACGTTTACGTTAAAAGGGTGTGAATTTTTACTAGAGGTAAATAAAAAGGTCACCATTTCGACCCCAGAATGGTATTTAAAGGGGCAAGGGGTTGAAAGCCTCCACGTATAAAGTTCTTGTCAATAATTTCTTCTCGTCTGTCAGTAATTTGTGTGCGCTAAATGCGCGGCCTCCATAAAGAGGAAACCCTTTGAGAACTTGTAGTTTGCTTTCGAAACAGTAATGTTGCATCACACCTAAAATACCTCATTGCACTTTTTGGCTGAATTAGGTTTCGGCCGTTTGCGAAATAAAAGAAAAGAAAGAAGAAGGAATATGAATAACAATCAAGACGAAATAATGCTCAAAGAAACACAAACCATTGCATTTAAAGATCAAAATCGAAATAGTTCAAATAATAAATGATCAGCAAACTTCTAGTGACCTGTAAAATCTTGCGTATTATTTAATATCAGAAAAGCACATCAACTAAAGTTTTACGTGATCGTTGATGAGCAAATTTCATGGAATAAACAAATAGATTACGTTACTCGTAAAATATCAAAAAATATCGGCATTCTTTATAAAGCCAGGCATTATTTAAGTGCGGATATTTTACTGAATCTTTGTTACAATTTAATATACCCATATATATCTTATTGTACTTTAGTACTTTAGGGAAGTAATTACAAATCAAAACTTAATCCTATTTATATTTTGCAAAAAAGAGCTCTAAGAGCTATTACTTTCAGTGAGAGGAGATCTGCGAGCAAACCAATTTTTAAGAAACTAGAAGTTCTAAACATCTATGAAATTGTTGATTTCTAACTTGGGGAATTGGCTTTTCGATACTCTGCAGATCAGCTGCCCGACATTTTTTCCAGTTATTTTACGGATCTCACCTCACTTCACACTTACGGCACTCGGTCCAAATCAAACAAGAATCTTTACTTACCGTTTCAAAATTTGAACTATGGAAAAATTGGCATCAAATACGCTTCTGCGAAGATATGGAATTCTGTTCCAATAGGCTTAAAGAACTGTATTTCGCTAAAAGTTTTTAAACGTTTTTATAAGAAGCACATTATATCTCAGACAACGCAGAGCTAGAGCTATATCCATAGCCTATGTATACACTTTCTTCGATACCTATAAAGCTACATATTCAGTCTTGTTAACTTACAGATCATATTACCTACTTAATACGTGTTACTTCATTGTATAAACCTTTATTACCCTATTTATTTCATTTTGTAACCTACGCCGTTAGTAATTAAAATTTGTACGAGGGAGCATGCACCCAAAAACCCATGATGGGTTGTAGCATGCTTCCTCCACTTATCATCGACTTAGAATTATCGTTTCTGTAAACAAATACCCTAAAAATAAGTGGAAATAAAAACCTTTAGAACCTTTGGAACCTTTACGTGATCGTCGCATATTCAGTAAAATTAAGATATGTTGGAGTTGAAACAAGCAGGCTATGCATTTTGGGCGAGTTCATCCAGTCATGCAAGTTTTCGCCTCGTTTGTAAGATCTTTTGATAGTGATGCACAGAAACCTTTGATATCGTGTCAAGGATTTACATGCTAAACTAAAATACTCGCTTTCGTAGAGGTTTATCCCGAACTTCTCTCAATTGCAGAATGACGCTTTAGGCACAGACACTCGTTATACATGAACTGGGCTGATAGAGTTTCGTTTATATTTTCTGACAAAAGACTTCCGTCTGATTATCAATTTCATTTTCTGAACAATGACGCGTGCGCCACATGTCATTCACTCAGGGTGCGGAGTGTTGTATCTCGAAATAAAAGCGACCAGTCTTGGGTGATCAGTCTTGTAGTGAAAGAAATCAGTTAATTAAATAGACAACGTGAGAGATCCGTCTTGGAAGTAATCAGTGTGAAGGATATTTCCGAAAAGCAATTGAGGCCCGTTTCAGATGTCGCTTTTCACACGTGACGAACCTAACGGAAATGAGCTTTTAAGCACAGTGTTTAAAAACAGTGATTATTGGTCATTTGCATTGAGTTCGGCTCGTGTGTGAGCAGAAGCAACGTTTGAATCAGGAGTTTTTTTAATGGAAACTTGAACCACAAACCAGGTTCATGCGTGTAACTGGCTAAAAATTACACTCGCTCAGTGAAATATTAAATTTCATTCGTTGAGTGGTCGTCGTGTAGAGGTTGTTTTAAGTGCATTTTAATATTGGGTTTGGGAAAACGTAGTGCTGAAAAGCAGCCTATAATTACTTTGTTTGGCTGAATCTAAAGCAAAATAGTCCGTAGTCATAAGAAGATAAATAATTCTCCGTCTTTGTCGTCTTTTACTGTACTGAAAAGAAAGCCATACTTGCCAATATGTCGTACTGAAAATGGAAAAGAACTGTTACCTGGAAACTATGAAAGTTTAGTTTTCGTGGAATGGCATTTCCAGTGTGCTTCATATTTTGTACACCTCAATATATGTCTGAAGATCACGACAGCGAATTTGTTTAATGACTTCGGATCAGTATAAACAAGGCAGGCAGGAATAAGTTGGAAACTCGTTCATTTTCCGACCACATTTGTGGTAAAAAAGCCAGAAAAATAAACTGTGTACAGCAAAGGTTGAAACTTTATCACGACACTCTTTGTTCTTCCATGCCCATTACCTTGTTTAGGAGCTTGAAACTTGATGAATTCTTAGTTCGGTGTGATATAGACAGAAAAAATTCATAATTTAATTTTGTTATTTAATTTTTATCTTTGATCCGGCGATTAGTCATCATAATAATGAACTTTCTACAACTTTATTAATTTTTCATATTTAAAAAGATTTAACGAGCCAAACGTAAAGATAAACAATAAATATATCTTATTAGACACTTAGGCGTGTAGTACGGCTGTATATTTTAACGAGTCGTGCAGTATTTTGGCGAGCCGCTTCGGCGAGCCAAAATACAAGCGACGAGTAAAAATACACAGCCGTACTACACGCCTAAGTGTCTAATAAGTTATTTATTATACAACTCCCTTAGTAAAAGATGGAAATTATTTTTAAATCGCGGTACGTTGTGTGACCAAAGTGACATGTTTTCCGCGCGCGATATGTCAATCAAGTTTAGTGCCGTGTGCAGTGTAAGCAAGCGCGGATTTTGTACTTGCAGTACTTCTAGTCGTTGTTTTCTGAGCCGAGTAACATTGAAGCTGAAAGAGGTACTTTAAACAAAGTTTTCGGGGAGATCTGAGATACTACATCACATAATGTGGTCATAAACAGAACAAGTTGGACGAACGAGATGGGTCAACATTTTCATTTTCGTCGAGTGCCATGAATCAACAAACAGCCAGTTCTCGCCTTCTCCTCGCTTATGAAGTATGAAAAGGACTTTATCTTGTGGCCAGTGGTGGTACAGTTTGCATTGCCATTTTTCGATAGAGGTAATCGTTGCCTGTTGTTGCAAGTCGATGCCATAGATCTTGGACTGGAATTACACGCCGAGGCAAATCATCCAACGGCTGCCGTGTTGAATGCCGACAAGAACTCGTTTCGAGATTGACAGGGATTCTTAAACTGCTCTCAGAAATATTGATCTGGCTGGAAACACTATGGCCTGATAACCGAACTGTGGTGTGTGGTCTGACATTTTGTGGAACGGAAGATTAGTTATGTTGCGGCAAATTCAGTTGATTTTCTGACGAAGAAGCTGGTCTCCGTGCTCGATTTTGCGTATCGGATAGTAAGCCAGGCCAGTTTAAATTCTGTGCTTCTTTCTTTGCTTAATAATCTCTAGGAGTGATGTAAATACCAGCTGTGCACAGGGTGACTTTTATACGAAAAGCGAAAGAAAAGACTTAACGGCAGCGAATGAAGAAAAAAATTTTTTTTCCTTAGCAACGTTGAATACGGCTGTATCTTTTTTACGTGTCTATGGAGTTATTCGCACGTTACTATGCGGTATTTTCACGTTACTAAGGGAGTTGTATAATAAATAAAAATACTCACCACGGTAATAGCTGTTGTGAGCTTCCTGTAACCACTGAATGACGCACTTGGTGACCCGTTGTGCGCTCGCCCGGCGTGTTCTGTTGGTGTAGATAGTTAAAAATATATAAAGAGTATTAATTATATCCATCAATGTCAAGTAATTATGGTAAATATTTTTGTTTTTCCTAGTGTGAGGGTTTGGACGTAGTTTGCTCACACTTTAAACATTCCTGTTGCACTTTCTGTGCATATAGTTGGCTAAAATTGTGTGGGTTTTGATTCTAGAAGTATAAGTCAATTTTTCAGACCATTTTGCCTACATATTGAAAAATGGGGACGTCGAAAACTTAATCCGTTGGCAATGGTACCGTTAACATAACTCAACACCTCATTAACAAATGTCATTAATATGAAGGAAGTCCATCGCCCATTGATCACAGAAAATAAAATGCTTTGTTTTGCGAAAAAAGAAGTCAGTTTCTTCACTATTCACATCGTTCAGACTAAGTTATACACAGAAACATGTTGATACAGGTTTTTTTTATAAAAGAAAAACTGAGACAAAAGTCGCAAAAGCCGAATTCCTGAGCAAGCTGCGTGCAGTTTTTCTGGACGTTTACCTGTTTGAAATCGTAAAAGGGGTGTGAATTTCTACTAGAGGCATATGAAAGGGTCACTATTTCGACCCCAGAAAGGTATAAGGGGTTGAAAGCCCAAGCGGAGCCTCCCAGTATAAAGATTATTGTGCCCCAGTTCATCTAATCATGCCATTCTTCACCGCATTTGTATATTATTTTGATAGTTATGCACAGAAACTTTTCGATACCATGTTAGGGTTTTAGATGCCAAAATAAAATACTCACCTTTGCAAAGGTTTATTTTGAATTTCTCTCAATTGCAGAATGACGCTCTAGATACAGACACTCGTTATACATGAATTGGATTGATAGAGTTTCGTTTATATTTTCTGTCAAAAGACTTCGTCTGATCATCAATTTCATTTTTTAAACAATGAAGCGTGCGACACATGCCAATCACTCAGGGTGCGGAGTGTTGTATCTCGAAATGAGTCAGGAAGCGACCAGTCTTGGGTGATCAGTCTTGAAGTGAGAGAAATCAGTGAATTAAATAAACAACGCGAGAGATCCGTTTTGGAAGTAAAATCAGTGCAGAGGATATTTCCAAAAAGCAATTGAGACCCGTTTCAGAGGTCGCTTGTCACACAAGCCAAACCTAATGCAAATGAGCTTAAACAATGAATATTGCTCATTTGCATTTGGTTAGGCTCATGTGTGTTCAGGAGAAACATTTGAACCAGGGTATGATCAGGAGGTATTTCGGGAGTATTTTTGTAAATGAAACTTCAAACCTGAAACCACGAACCAGGTTCAGTTATCTGGCAATGTGTTATATTCCTGGCCTGGGCTACTCTACTGCGATGCGGCGCATGTAGTCCTTATTGTTGTTACAAGATATCTGGTGATAATTTGCGATAGTTCTTAACACATTATAGTCTTGATCAGTGTATCAGGCTTGTAGGCTTGTATGCGTAGCTTCTGAGATAGCTTTTTGATGACGTTACCATGTAATTTTTGTACACAAAATGCGTTAAGAAACACACGTTCAAGGTCAGTGAAAACAATAAAATAATTTAAGCATTTCACAAAATGCGCAAACTAAATTCGTATTCCAGAATAAACTCAATCAAACGCGCCCTTGAATGCTTCGCGAAATTCGTAAACTGGAAAGGGTGGGTGGTGGTGATGTTTTGTGCTTTGTAAATTTTTGTTGCTTTACATAACTAAACTGTATTTTAGTAGCACGCAAATTATTCATGGAATATTTATTACACATTGGGCATAATATCGGCTTTATTTTTGACCAAAGCACACACATTTTTGTCAAGGAGCGGGTTTTCATTAACTGCTCCCTGATTTTAAACAGTTAGCTAAAATGACCCAAAGTGTTGCTTTTGTTGCGGGAGGAATTTTGTTCAGAATTGTTTTGAAAACCTTCAAACTGGCATTTCAAACAGGTACCAATACATTTCTACCCAAGTCAGCTCCAAACCAAAGAATTCTACTGATCAACATCGCTGTTCCTATTCTGGAATAGACCCAATCGAACGCGCCCTTAATCACAGGCTTTTTACTTGGCTCCCCAGGGAACACTTTTTCTGGGATATGTGTTTCCCGCATCGGAAAAATGTTCTCCCCAAGTTAACATTAGCTGTATACGATGACAATTGTCTGAGCAACTGCAACAGGGATTTGGGCGGAGTCAAGCTTATTGCGTTTTGTGTTTTCAACTCTGGTCTACACGAAAACGAAAGAATTCGGTGATAGAAATGCATCGATTCGAAAACACAGCCAAAAGTGGACCGTTTTCAAAACGGCCCGGTTTCTCTTTCCGTGTAAACGCATCCGTGTAATCCGCGCTTCAAACAAAGAACGATAACAGATGAAAACATTAAGCAAAGCAAGACTTCAACATCTCAAGCATGCAAATTAACAATGGGACTAATTGCCCGCTGAAAAAGCCCGCCGTGTCGTGAATAAAATCGTTTCTTTTGTGTTGTGAGGTAATGACGCGAATGATTGACACATTGTTATGTTTACTCCACCCATAAAGTGACAAAATGCATTGACCAATTGTAAGATTGGAATAAAAAACCTCCCAGGGTTTCTGTGGAGTGAAGAGGAGTAAACTGCGAGGAGAAGCAAAGATGGATTCAAAGGAGTATAGTGTTATCTAAAATTATGTTGCAAGAGGAGAGTATTCAGATAGGTTCTCTAAAGAAGAAAAGAGATCTCTGAGTGTGAAGGTCGACGCGAGAGGAACGCAAAAGGAACTTGGCAGAAAATTCCTTGCAAAGGATGGCCTGCTTTTTTACATTGACAAGGGACCAGATGGCCTTGGTTTGAGGGAGAGGAGAGTATTGAAAGTGCAAGAAAAAGCGTCAATCATAAAGGAATGTCACGAGGGAGAGATGAGTGGAGGCCACTTCAAACGCGACAAAACTTTCCACATAATAGCGGAACGTTTCTACTGGCCAGGAACGATGAAGGACGTCAAGGATTATGTGGCAACTTGTGATGTGTGCCAACGCGTAGATGGCAAGCTTGCTAGGCTGCATCCTATTCCTGTTTCAGACGTGTGGAAGCAGGTAAGTAAAACAGATACTTTTAAAAAGTATTTCGCATGTGATGTTTTAAACTAATCCGCGGCATTTTCTTCTTTCACACAGGTTGCGATAGATTTAATCGGTCCACTCACAAAGACCTAACAAGGCAATTCTTATATTGTCACGTTGACAGACTACTTCTCAAGTGGCCCGAGGCCCAAGCTATACCGTACAAAACAGCGAAGAGTGTTTCAGAATTTCCAAGACTCCAGCAAACACAACTGACTGAACATCATGCCACAGTTTAATGGAATACTAGACTTCCAATTGCAGTTATAAATAAAACTAGTGTGCGTAAATCAGTAGAGCAATTTATTTGGTATCTACACAAAAAGGCGTCTTGAGCAGATAAGCCCACAATACAAAAGAAGCAGTGTCACAATTGATCGAGAATTGTCGTAATTTTGGACTTCAGAATACCTGACAAGAGCAGGGCACAATTATGCCTTCGGCATGGTCAACGTTTACTGGGGGGAACACATTTCCGGATGGGGGAACACATATCCTAGGAAATGTGTTCCGAGGGGGGGGGGGGGGGGGGAACCCGGCGCTACTCGAGTGTTCTCCCAACTTCCCAAGTGTTTAGATGAGGCTATATTACACGAGAACGCGTTATATATTTATTTTATAAAATAATTAGTCAATTGAAATACATCGCGTGTCGCGTAGCGTGTAGTATACTCTCTTATCTGTCGGTGTAGAAAATATATGTCTGTGAGATCACAATAGCGAGTTTGTTTAATGACTTTAGATAATTATAAACTAGACTGGCGTTGCCAGTGAGCTCGCGGCGTGAGTTGCGTCGAGACCAGAAAATACTAAAATGGAAAGTAGGGACAAGAGTGGAACTCCCAAGAGAAACTTCCAGTTTCTCACCAGAAAAATTTCACAAAGTATAGAGAACTTGGCTTTTGACACCTTGCTCAAATGAAACCTGATTAAACTACAAATTATCAATACAACACTCATACACTTGCTTCTTAAAGGTTGAGCGACCCTGCATTTTGAGAATGCGTGACATTTCTTCGTATGCACAATCAATTTTGACAGTTTGACTTCGACTCTTATTTCTAATCAGAGGCCACTATTACTCCAGCCTTCGCTTCAATACTTATGTGTTTTCTTTTATCAACTCAATACGTTTCTTCTATCAGGCTTTCGAGTATTCGTGCTCTGTAACAAATATAAAATTGAAAGCGAGGAATGTAACACGAGACATGTTTAAAATATTATTGCAGTTTTGTTCACAGTGTGTTCAGTCCATTTGTGACTGCAAACTCAATGCTCAGGACTATTTCGGTGTATTTTTCATTTCTGGTATACAATGACCATTGCGAAACAAAGGCTACATGATCGAATGAAAGAAACATTTTAACAGGCAATGTACGATAAGCAGAAGAATTTTATGAGGCAACAGATGTCATGTACAGAGAAAAGCATAAATCGCCATTGTTTTGCGGCTAAAGCTCATCGTAGCTTTGGTTTCCGTTTTCGACTTGTTTTCTTCCCAGAAGTATTTCGTGTCGCCACAGAAAGTTTCGTCGGGACTAAATATTTAGCGGCTACAGAGATATTGGCGGTATCCATCAAACATCTGTTTACGGCTATTCTCGAAGCTTCCGCGGTGAACTAAAGAACGCAAGCCAAAATCGTTCCCTAACAGCCAGTGTATCAGTTCCACAAAGCCAAACGGTGTTGAGTTTGGATTAAATGCAGTTAACCTTTACACACACTGGCCACACTCGAGTTGTTTAACGAAGTCAATTACGTCATTCCATATCACGTGATAATCCCCGAACGAAGTGAGGGAAATAATCAAGACACTAATGCAGTAGTATACCGCCTACTTGGAAACTCCAAGCGTGTCGCCATCTCGAAATTTAACGTTCGTCAGTCAGTCAGTCAGTCAGTCAGCCTGTCTGGCGTACGACTTTAGGCGCGGCTACCCTGCTAACCAGTAACAAAGGCCGGATCGATCATGTGTGCCCTGTAGTTTTACTCGGAATAAGAGAAATTATATTTGAACGAAGCATTTAGATTTGAACGAAGCAACAATATATTGTAGCTACGTTCTCGAAAATGGAAAACTAAAAAACTTGAAACACAACAGTCTCGCAAAGCTCGTCTTCAAATGAGAAGGGAACAGGCACGAGCAAGGCGAAATCGTGAAACGAGCGAACAACGCCAAATTCGTCTGGAGAAAAGGCGACAATCCTGTTTATATGATCGACAGCATCATAAACAGAAGCGTGCCGAAGTTACGACTCCGCAAAGAAAACAGCGCATGAATGCCGATCGAAAGCGACATGAACAGAAGCGGGTAACGCAGACAACTCCGCAGAGAAAACAGCGCAAGAATGCCGATCGAAAGCGACATGAAAAGAAGCGGGTAACGCAGACAACTCCGCAAAGGGAACAGCGCTTGAAAGCAAATCGGGAACTTCAGGAGAAAAAACGGGCCGAAGAAAATACTCCGTAAAAAGAACAGCGTTTAAAAGCAAATCGGGAACTTCAGAAGAAAAAACGGGCCAAAGAAAAGACTCCGCATAGACAACAGCGTATGGATGCCAATCAAAAGCGTCATAAACAGAAGCAGTTGACACAGACAACTCCGCAAAGATAATTCAATCGCCAGCGAGTAGCTTCTCGACGTGGCAATAAATCGTTTGAACGGAGTACCCGACACAAAGTTACTATCATTCAGACCACTCTTTTTCTCCTTTAAGTGTTTAGCACTTGGTATAGTACAAGTAGTAAAACGTTTTTTTAACACGCTTGCTCCGTCAACTACAACAAGCTGGTTACATCAAAGGCCGTATAAAATAGACACATTACTTCTATGTTTATTTTTTTGCGTCGAAACTTCTAATATATGCTAGTGCAGGACGGAGTGAGGGGGTATCTGCGATTATCGTATTTCTAGTACTAGAAATACGATAATTGCAGATACCCCCTCGCTCTGCCATTGATGGGACTTTTACTTTGGTACTCCCAACAAGAGTGCCTTTGTTTTACCGAAATGTTGACTCAATCTTTTCTTCGAAGTCAAATGCTACACGCAAAGGAAGGAAAAAAAGAATGGTGTGTGTTATACTTTTGCGTTGAAAAAAAAAAGAATCGATTGCGTGACGAAGTACATATTTCCCACGGTCGGCACGACAAATTAATTCATACAGTCTGCCAAGCACGTTCTCAAAATCTAATACTCAAATTTTGAAGTTGGTCGGCTGTCGTAGTACGGGAAAAAAGAAACACTGATTTTCCAATTTTGAATTCATAGGCAGTACAATTAAATAGGCTTCCTGTGCAATTTGTTTTTACTCTGGACTGCATGCACAAGACTCAGGCATGCATGTTTAATGAGCTCGAATTATTTTGTATGTGAACCCGTTCAAAACAACACGTTTTCTCCCAGAATCAAAGCAAAACTTGAACAGTTTACTTCAAATTATACACGGGCTTCAGACCTAGTCATACTTCTAAGGGCTTGTGAACGATTCTCGCTGCAATCACCGCATGTCAAATTACAGTATTTGTTACAGTCTTAGTCTTGAAAGAAATATAAGACATCTGACTAAATCATTCAAGACTCCAAGTTCCGATTGCTCTGAGCCAATACGGTAGCCGAAACTGGCGACAGAAGCGTATTAAAACAATACTCCGAGGAAAAATGATCAGTATACAGAATTTAATACATTCTTGAAGTGATCGAGTTACAAGATACGGGTAGAATATATTTGTCACGGTGATTGTTCGATTTTCACTGACTGACCTTTGCTGCTTGTCCTTTCTGAACAAGTATCTGAGTTTAACAGAAAACGGCGTCTGAAGCTCCCAATTTGCTTTCAGGCGCTGTTCCCTTTGCGGAGCCGTTTCTTCGGCACGCTTCCGTTCATGATGCTGTCGGTTATAAAATGTTTGTCGTCTTTTCTCTAGACGTATTTGGCGCTGTTCGATCGTTTCACGTTTTCGCCTTGCCCGTGCCTGTTCCCTTCTCTTTTGAAGACGAGATTCGCGAGACCGTTCTGTGTCAAGTTTTCCAGTTTACGTTCTTCGACAACTACAGCACGCTGTTGTCGGCGTAGAGTGTTGGCTTCATTTTGAGCTAGAAGTCTTCGGGTACTCTGTTCAGACGATTCATTGCCACGTCGGAAGCTACTCGCTGGCGATTGGATTCTCTTTGCGGAGTCGTCTGCTTCGCCCGCTTTTGTTTCTGAAGTTCCCGATTCGCTTTCAAGCGCTGTTCTCTTTGTGGAGTCTTTTCTTCGGCTCGCTTGTGTTCATGCCGCTTTAGATCGGCATTCATGAGCTGTTTTCTCTGCAGAGTCTTTTCTTCGGTCCGCTTTTGCTCTTGAAGTTCCCGATTCACTTTCAAGCGCTGTTCTCTTTGAGGAGTGTTTTCTTCGGCTCGCTTGTGTTTATCATTCTGTCGTCTTTTTTCTAGACGTATTTAACGCTGTTCGATTGTTTCACGATTTCGCCTTGCCCGTGCCTGTTCCCTTCTCTTTTGAAAACGAGCTTCGCGAGACCGTTCTGTGTCAAGTTTTCCAGTTTTCAAATTCATTTTCGTGAACGCAGTTGCGTACAATTGTTGCTTTGTTCAAACCTTTTTTGACCTCGCTTTGACGCTAATCGATAATTATTATTACGTCATTGCCTTAGAGGTCGCCCCATGACAGACTGACAGACTGACAAACATTAGATTTCGAGATGGCGACTCGCTAGGAGTCTCCACACAAAGCGAATTTGCTGTATTAGCGCCGTGATTATTACCCTCACTTCGCTTCGCTCGGGGATGAACCAATCACCGTGTGCTGATTCTCGACCGACAAAAAAAAAAAAAAAAAAAAAAAAACAGAAACAAAAGGAAAAAAAGAATTTGCCTTCCTAAGCTCGCGCTGGACCCCAGGCCTCCGCGAGCAACAAGGCAGGAATGAATAGATTGAAACTAGTCTATTTTCCTAGAACATCCAAATGTAGTCAAAAAGCCAGAAAACTAGAATGTTTACTGCAAAGGTTGAAACTTTATCATCACACTCTTTGTTCTTGCATGCCCATCAATTTTTTTGGGAGCTTGCTGAATTCATATTTCGGTTTCACAGAGACGTACGACTTATTAACTTAGATAACTTCTTATTTTAATATTTTGTTGTATATCTTCTATCTTTGATCCAGCGATAGTTACCATAGTAATGAAATGTGTACGGCATTCATTCATTTTTCATAGTTTAAAGATCTATCGAACCAAACATAAAGATAAACAATAAATAGAAACACTCACCACGAAATAATTGTTGTGAGCTTCCTGTCCCCATTAAATGACGCACTTGGTGACACGTTGTGCGCTCGACCGTTGTGTTCTGCTGGTGTAGATAGTTAAAAATTTACAAAGGGAATGAAATACTGTATATCCATCAATGCCACGTAATTATGGTAAATATTTTTCTTGTTCCTAGTGTTAGGGTTAGACGTAGTTCATTCACACTGTAAACATCTTTGTTGCATTTTGGGCTTAACTGGTTGAAATCTTGTTTTGAATCTTTAAAGATGTATGGTAATTTGTCTAACCTTTTGCCTACATATTTAAAATTGGAGGTGTTATAAACTTAGGCGTTTACAAAGGTGCCGTGACATAATTCAACACCTTTCAACAAATTCTATTAACATATAGCCAGGTCATTTGCCCATTGATCACAGAAAATACAATTCTTCGTTTCGCGAAAATAGAAGCCAGTTTTTTCATACAGTCACACCGTTCATACTAAGTTATACACAGAGACATGTTGAAACAGGAGTTTTTATGAAAAGAAAAACTGAGATAAAATTCGCGTTTCCGAGCGAGTTGCGTTCGATTTTTCTGGACGTTTACCGGTTCGAAGGCTTAAAAAGGGTGTGAATTTCTACTAGAAGTAAATAAAAAAGTCACATTTCGACCCCAGAATGGTATTTAAAGGGGTAAAGGGTTAAAAGCCTGGGCAGAGCCTCCACGTATAAAGTTCTTGTCAGTAATTTCTTCTTATCTGTCAGTAATTTGTGTATAGGTACGGGGTTGCTCCGTAATTTCTTCTTGTCTGTCAGAAATTTGTGTGCGCCAAATGCGCGACCTCCGTAAAGAGGAAACCCTTTGAGAAATTGTAGTGCGGAGTATTCTGTAGTTGCTCCCTTGTAGTTTGCTTTCGAAACAGTAATGTTGCATCACACCTAAAATACCTCATTGCACTTTGAATCAAGTTTCGGCCGTTTGCGAAATAAGAAAAAAGGAATACGAATAACAATTGAGACAAAATTACGCTCAAAGAATCACGAACCATTGCATTCAAAGATCAAAATCGAAATATTTCAAGTAAGATCAGCAAAATCTTCTGGTATTATTTGATAACAGAAGAGGACATCAACAAAAGTTATACGTGGTCGTCACCAATTCAGTCAAATTATGGAGATGTCCGAGTCGAAACGAGCAAGCTGTGCATTTTGGGCGAGTTCATCCAGTCATGCCATTCTTCGCCTCGTTTGTATATTATTTTGATAGATATGCAAAGAAACCTTTCAATGGCATGTCAGGGTTTTACATGCTAAACTAAAATTCTCACCTTCGCAGATGTTTATTCCGAATTTCTCTCAATTACAGAGTGACACTTTAGGTACAGACACTTATCGTTATATGACTTGGGCTGATAGAGTTTTGTTTATATTTCTCTCAAAAGACTTCCGCCTGATCATCAATTTAAGTTTTTGAACAATGACGCTCGCGACACATGTCAATCATACAGCGTGTGGAGTGTTGTATCTCGAAATAAATCGGGGAGCGAACAGTTTTGGGTGATCATTCTTGTTGTGAGTGAAATCAGTGAATTAAATAAACAACGCGAGTGGCCCGTTTTGGGAGTGATCAGTGCGGAGGATATTTCCAAAAAGCAATTAAGGCCCGTTTCAGATGTCGCTCTTCACACGTGACGAACCTAACGCAAATGAGCTTAAACAATGATTATTGGTCATTTGCATTGAGTTCGGCCGTGTGTAAGCAGAAGCAAAGTTTGAACCAGGGTGTGATCAGCAGCTATATCAGGAGTATTCTTTAATGGAAACTCAAACCACGAACCAGGTTCATGCGTGTAGCTGGCTCAATGAAGTATTATACTTCATTCGTTGAGTGGCCGTGGTGTAGAGGTTGTTTTAGATATGTTTTAATATCAGCTTATAATTACTTTGTTTGGCTGAATCTATTTTTTTTCTGGAATTCCATTGTTCCTAGTGTGAAAGTTGGACGTAGTTTTCTCATACTGGAAAAACCCTGTTGCACTTTCTGTGCATACTGGTTAAAATCGTGTCTTGATTCTAGAAGTATAAGTTGGTTTGTCAGACCTTTTGCCTACACATTAAAAAAAAATTGGCACGTCCAAAACTTAGTCCATTGACAAAGGTGTCATTGACATAAGGTAAACTCGCAAAAGTCGCGTTACTGAGCTTTACACGTTACTGATTTTTAAAACGTTTATCTGTCCAAAGGCGTTAAACGGGTGTCAATTTCTACTGGAGGTTCATGAAAGGGTCCGCACCATTTCGACCCCAGAATAGTATTTAAAGGAGTAAGGGGTTGAAAGCCTGGGTAGAACTTAAAAAGATAATTCTTGTCAGTAATTTATTTTCGTCTGTCAGTAATTTGTGTGCGCCAAATGCGCGACCACCGTAAAGAGGAAACCCTTCTGAAAACTTTTGGTTTGCTTTCGAAACAATATTGTTGCACCACACGTAAAATACCTCATTGCACTTTTTTGGCTGAATCAAGTTTCTACCATTTGCGAAAAAAGAATTAGAAGAAGGAGTATGAATAACAATCAAGAAAAAAAAAATAACGCTCAAAGCAACACGAACCATTGCATTTAATGATCAAAATCGAAATAGTTTAAGATCAGCAAATTTCTAGTGACCTGGAAATCTTTACGTATTACTTCGCTTAATATCAAAAAAGCACATCAACTAAAGTTTTACGTGGTCGTCGCAGATTCAGTCAAATTTTTGAAATGTCGAAGTCGAAACGAGGAAGCTATGCATTTTGGGCGAGTTCGTCCAGTCATGTCATTCTTCGCCGCATGTTTATATTATTTTGATAGCGCAGAAACCTTTCGATATCATGTCAGGGTTTCACAGTACATGCCAAACTAAAATACTAACCTTTGCAGAGGTTTATCCCAAATTTCTCTCAAGTGCAGAATGATGCGTTAGATACAGACACTCGCTTTATATGAACCGGGCTGATAGAGTTTCGTTTATGTTTTCTATCAAAATCCTTCCACCTGATTATCAATTTTATTCTAAACAATGACGTGTGCGACACATGTCAATCACACAGGGTGTAGAGTGCTGTATCTCAAAATATATCGGGGAGCGACTAATCTTGGGTAATCAGTCTTTAGAGAAACCACTCAAATAATTAAACAACCCGAGCGATCCGTTTTTAAGCAATCAGTGCGGAGTATATTTTCAAAAAAGCGATTGAGGTCCGTTTCAGACGTCGCTCGTCACACGTGCCAAACCTAATGCAAATGAGCTTAAACAATGATTATTGCTCTTTTGCATTAGGTTAGGCTCGTGTGCGATCAGGAGAAACGTTTGAACCAGGATATAACCAGGATGTATTTCGGGAGTATTTTCTTAAAATGAAACCTCAAACCTCAAACCATGAACCAGGTTCAGTTATCTGGCAATGTGTTATATTCTTAGCCAGGGTTACTCTACTTCGATGCGGCGCATGTGGTCCTAAAATTTGTTTCAATATATCTGGTGATGTTATAGCTTTAGTCAGGGCCACTCTACTGCGATGCGGCACATATAGTCCTTATTACTGTTACAAGATATCTGGTGATCATTTCCGATGGTGCTTAACACATTATAGTGTCTTTAAAATAGTGTATCTGGCTTGTAGGATGCGCAATTTCCGAGATAGCTTTTCAATGACGTCACCATTCAATTTTTGTACATAAAATGCGTGAAGAGAGACACTTTCAGATTTAGTGCAAAATAAAAGGATGATTTAAACATTTCCCGAAATGCGCAAACTAAATTAGTAACTGTTTGAAATAAGGGAACAGTTAATATTAATCGCTCCTTGACAAAAAAAGTGTCTGATCTGGTCGAAAATTGAGCAGATTTTCTGTCTGATGTGCAATGAATATTCCATGAGTAGTATACAGTTTAGAAATTTTACAGGGCACAAAACGCCAGTAACTCCATGACGTCTTTTGTCGGTAAGGGTAATTTGGTAGTGTGGCGTTCGATAGCAGTTTCAGTACACTGTAGTGCCAACTGAAGTGGAATACTGGTGAACAGTGATTTCACATCAAAGGACACGAGTGTGTAGGCGTTCGGTATCTGTATTGTCTTGATCGCGTCGTAACTCTATGCTTGACTTCCACGTACTTCCAGTATAACGGAAAACACTACCGACAACTACACGGAACAGCAATGGGTTCACCGGTCTCTGTTATTGTAGCAGAAATTGTGATGCAACACATCGAAGAACGCGCCCTTGCAACCTACGAACAAACGCTGCCTATCTGGCTACGGTACGTTGACGATACGTTTACTGCTGTACACAAAGACGACATTGACTCCTTCCACAAACACCTGAACGACCAAAACCCTGACATACAGTTCACTAAGGAAATCGAAGACAACGGAAAACTTCCGTTCTTAGATTGCCTCGTGAGCCACGACAACGACGAGCTACGAACAACAGTCCGCTACAGAAAACCAACGCACACTGACAGACTACTTGACCAGACTTTTTACAACCCTACTTCACACAAGGCTACCACGATCAAAACGATGACGAAACGAGCGCAACTATTTTGTGACTCTCCCGACGACTTACTTAACGAGACCCGACACCTGGAACGCGTTTTCCAGAAGAACGACTACGACCCTAACTTTGTAACTAAGTTTAATTGGACTAAAGCAAGGACCCGTTGGTGGAACTCAAAAAGACACCGTAGCTATTTCGGCTAAAGCTGCAATATTAGCGGCAATTTTCTTACCCGGCTCCCTCTGCTGAGCTCACATCTGTAACCAGTTTTGTTTGACCCATCAAAAGCTCACTTTCGCGCACATTTTAAAGTGCTCCGTTATTCAGTTTTCCGCTCCTCAAACAAAATTACACCTTCACTAATCACTAGTAACAATCGTCATTTTTTACAATACGACCAGAAAGACCCTTCATCCAACCCTCCGGCTAGAAACATCATTCGATTACGCGTCTGTGGGTGCCCGCGCGCGGTCAGCGGTATCACATATTTCATATATAATTAAACCACATACAAACTAAGGGCATCTGGTGGGTCTGTACGACACTATATATGTATTCACAATATTTTCTTTTAAAATCGGAACGATATTTACGAGCATATTATGTTATCACACCTGCTTCTCATCTGCTGGTGTTAGTCAAAGCATCAATAACGTCGTTTTTAAGCGTCGGAAGACTTGAAAATAGCCGTACACAAATGCTTGATGTGTTACCAGCGGGACCCCCGTAAAGTACAAAGGGTTGTGTCTTTGCAAATGCTCAATTATAGATACCGCTTCAACCAATGTATCTGTGTTCTGAGCAATATTTGTGTGAAATAACATCGAATAAGTAGTAGAAGACGTGTCGAAACTTGATAAAACTTGAACTTTTCCCTGTGGGCAGAGCCTCTCCTTTTGTCGGAAACTCTGCCAAGTCGGGCTGGAGTGGACTGAATTTGCTTCTTTTTGATTCAGCCACTTGGGAGACTGAGGCGAGCGCGGTCCAGTTCTCCCGTCCCTCCCCCCTCAACGTTACTTATTGTAAGGTTCAAATAAACATCTACCACTCCCATGGGATACGATTTTACGCTGTTTTGGCGGGATTTTCTAAAAGATGAGGATACGCTGTTTGTTTTGATATATTGTTTGTTGGAATTGAGCAAGAATTCGCCGTACAACAAGACCCGCACTGTGGCCACTCCGATGGACTCTATGGCTGAGATGGAGGAATCTTAAGTGTGTTTTTGAAGACGTTGTTCTTTGATGAATGCGAAATAAAAAAATCCGAAACGATAACTTTGTAGAGTGGTTTATGCTCTTTCCAAAAATGCGTTCGATCTGCAATTTCCTTCTAAAAATATACATCTTACACCAAGGGCTGTGGACCAGTATCAGACTCCACTTCCAATGCGGCGGCCGAAGGGTCGATTCAACATTGGGTTGTACGCGAAACGGAGGAAACTACATTTGGAAAACTGCGCGAAGGAAATGGTCGAAAATAATTCAAAAGTCAAGCATATGCTAAACCGCATAAACTATGCTAAGAGAAAGGTGGGTGAGGAGCTTTCCATCGTGTTTTATATTTTAATTTAGTGCGTGTCGAGTACTGCCTCTGGAGATTGTGGAGAGGAATCAATGAGGTTATTGATCACAAAAACGTCTATTGACATCAATATAGGAATTTTGCTTTGTTGAATTTGCACAACAATGTTCTTATGATGAACACATGATGAATTCGAACGGATAAATACATTATCAATTGTTGTATGGTCATAACTTCAATGATGAATATGGTAATATTATATGAGCCATTCAGAAAAGGGTCATATGGTGGCCCCAATAGGATTTCTTCAATGGATGGGGGAGACTGATACAAATAATACAGTGCATGGAATATCAAAAAAAAAGAAAAGAAAAATAGTTAAAGAATTTTTAGACTCATTGTGCCTCAACATTTTTGAAGGCTGAAAAACTTGAGGCTTGTGCAGCAGACGAGTGGCCACTGACAGCAACACCCAAGCGTCCAAGGATGCCCAACAAAGAAAGTATTGCTTGCAAAGAAAATAGTGACAACCTTGATCTGTCAAAAGTGCAAAATTGGCGAAGGAGGAAGGCGAGTGTCATGGCACTCAAGGAGATTCACTGCACGCCTTCTTCAAACAATGACCCTATTTTCAATGGGATGTGGTCAACACTGATGAACGAGTGTTCTAGTAATCAACTGGCAACATTCATCAAATCTTCCAAGGTCTGCACTGAGAAAGTACTACCAAGTGTTGTTAGGGACAAGGTTCAGGAATACGAGAAAAGTGAACAGAACATTATTCGGAGTGCAACCTTGCTTTACAAGGGGGGCATTTTGAGTAAACGAAAGTACAAAGACATGAGGAAGGATCAAGTGAGCTTTATGCCTGGTGTACCAGTTCCAAGGGCTCTGCCATATGACCGCCTGCTGTCTTACATCAAGGGTATCAACATGGGAACTGTGAATGATTTAGAGGTAATATGTCAAGGTCAGGTTTCATGTAAACGTAAACAAGGATTTCTCATTCATACAGTCTCATGTAAGTCATTTCACACTTTCATTCTCGTCTCGTGGGGTTACCAGTTTGAGTTTGGTGAGTCTCATGTAATTGCCCCTATGGGCACCATGTGAATATGTGTGCAAAAAAAAAGGAAAAAACAAACAAATAAATACATACATAAATAAATGAATGAATGAGTGAATGATTTGAATAAATGGACTGGTATAAGTTTAGGGGACAGGACTACTATAAATTATTAGTGCAACATGCCGAATTATATTGCTATACATTTGGTGTAGATGCATTACATACCCATATATAACAATACTGTAGTTTAGATCAATAGCTATAGCTTAAGATTATCATTCCTGTTCCATAATAAATTCAGGATTTTGCATCAAAGCTGGGAAAGCCTGGTGTAACTGGTGTGTACCGTCCCTTGGAAGAATTCCTGCTGCGTTTAGCTGAGATGTATTTGCAGGTAGATGAACACAACAAAATCCTGCACTGGTTTCATGGAGAGGAAGGAAAATTCTTCATTGCCATTGGAGCAGATGGAGCACCTTTTGGTAAAGATGACACTGCCACATCCTTCCTTGTAAGCTTCTTGAATCTTCTTGATGGAGTCCAGAGCTGTGACAACAACTTCCTCCTGATGGGAGCTAACTGTGATGAGACCCATGAACTCATGTATGAGTACACAAAGCATGTTGTTCAAGAAATGGCTCAAGTTGAAGAAAAGGAGTATGAAGTTAGAGGTAAGAAAGTTTCATTCCAGTGTAAACTAGTTCCCAGTGACCAGAAGTGGATGGCTTCAATGGCTGGGGAACTGAACAATGCAGCAACCTATTTTTCAACATTTGCAAATGTGACCAAAAGCACAATGATGTCCATTGGAAGTTCTATTGGTGAAGATGGAAGGTCAACATGGAAGCCATGGACCCATGAGCAACGTGTCAAAGATGCAAAGGAGGTGGCTGCATTCAAGAGGAAAAACAAACTCCCTCCAGATTGTAAAGACAAGAAAGACAGAGGCAAAGTAACTACCTTCATTGCAACTCATCAGTCAAGACAGGAACAGGAACCTCCCCTTGGTAAATATGTGGACACATTAAAACCAGAGCCTCTCCACAACACTAACAATGCTTGGCAAAAATGGAATCTGGACATCATGAACATTGCTTTGACACTGACAAATCCAAATGACTTGAAGAAGGCTGAAGGTAACACTGACAAACTTCCTCCCAATGCCCCCCTGGTCAAGTACATCAAATGTGTTGAAATGGTCTTCAAAGCTGGAAGACTGGTGAAGAATGTAAAGAAGTGGCTCAGAGAGAAGAAGAATGCTGAATCTTTCCAGTATAGATTTACTGGGAAGGAATCCAAGCTTTTCTGTTGGCACTTTATGCATTTGTGTCAGACTTTGATTAGAATTGAAGGCATCGACAATGGCAAACTACTTCATTTGCATGCACTTGCATATTCAGGGTTGTGCTTACGTAATGCTGTTTTTCTTTACAGTAGGGTTCACATTAACCAAATTGATTTAGATGATTTAAAATATCAATCTGAGCAATACTTCAATTGCCAAGTTCTGTTTTTGCGCCCAAGTCCAACAGTGTGGACCATAGGAAAGGCCATTCCTTTTTACACATGTAAGATCTTTCAGGAGCTAGGATTTGGACTTGGCCTAAACAGTATGCAAGGAAGAGAGGCCAAACACTCAAAGCTGGCATCATACATGAAGAACACAACAAGAGGAAAGCGCTTGCGGTGGTGGCAAATATTCAGGCATGATTTCATGGAAATCATTTGGCTGCGGGAGAATAATCCAAAGCTCACTGCTTACAGAAGGGGAATGGTTGTTGGCGAGAGCACACCCAAGCCAGTTGAGAAGGACAAATTTGTCCCTCATTTCTGTGAGAAGGACACCTACTGCCACTGTGGCCTATCAAAGAGGAATGTCGAGCCTCTCTGTGAAATTTGCAGTTCAAACCTGTTCACACTGATCAAGTCAAGCTGCCAGCAGGGAGAAATTGACAGTCAAATAAAATCAGGTTAAGCTTCTCTTTCAAAATTTGTAAGTAGTAGGCAGGGGTACAAAATTATTTTATTACCAGTATGTACACAACCAAGGGATTTGCGGTCCCAGCATACCAGTCCATGCATCTATGAACATTGTTCAATGTACAGCAAAAATAATATTATTGCTACAAAACAATATTTTAATCAACTCAGCTGCCAATATTATTCTTATGATCACTGATTAGTGAGAAATACAATCATGTAAGAACCAAACACTTTTTGTACATATTTAAAAGCTGCTGCATTCATTGTCACAGGTAATAATGCAGGATTTGCGTGTATTTTTAACACATTAAATGAGTATTCTCAACTGAGATAACTGAGTATTAAATCATAACTGGAGCCTTTACAGTACCCTTTTTACGATGATGTTGCTGCATTTGCACACAGCACTTCTCACACAGTGGTGATTGGCATGATACATAACTTATATAATATGGTTGCATTCTGGTCAGTGTTGAGGTATGCCATAACTGTTCCAAAAACCATAATTAAATTCTGTGGTTAGTAATTCACTGTTCTTGTTGTACTTGAGAATAATCGGTTTCTCATTTGAAACTAGAACCTCAGCGAATCCCTTTCCCGGAAACTGTTTCTTCAACAGCAGCTTTTTCTTCAACAGAACTCTTTCGTCATTCATCCGGTTAAATACGTACACCAATTTCCTCTTGTCCGTGATACAGATCTTGACATATGCAGGGGTTTCTGTTGCATGGTGTCCGAAACTGTTGTGTTCTATAATCTCCTTCCAGATAACTTGGAACACTTCTTGTGGTATTTCCCGCGTAAATGAACAGAACCAAGGCGTTGTTGATGTCGGCGTGGACCGTAGTCTTCGACCAATAGCTTCATGGAGCTTGAACAGCGTTCGCTCCGCGATAGGCCATATATCGACGATAGGATGGCACTCTTCGTGTCGAACCGATCCATTGTGCTTGTTGCACACGGCCGCCACCAACCCATCCAGTTCCCGAAACACGTTCCTAATGAATATTTCATCTTTTTCGCTGTCTGCTGCTACAGATAATTTACATTTCAAGAGCATGGCGCGAACTTTGCGCTCCACTGAAGACGCCATCTTGTTTTGATTGCATAATACCCAGGCTGCATTGCGCGCCTAAGATGAAACAAAATTGGGCCTCTCCAGCCCGACGTGGCGGCTTTGTGTAACGCGCGGCGTATACGAACAGTCGGCATTTAACTTCGTTTTGCGTGCAGTAAAAGTCTTCAAAAGCTCAAGGTTGATATTCGACTATCCGAGGCGTAATGTTCGCTCCACAAGCTTGATACACGCCTTTGTTGTCACGGTATCCAAACGTCTGCAGCTTCCGATAGGGATTAATTTCGTATCGACCCAGAATTTTGCGTTAAAGCTTAATGCATAGCAGTCTTGAACATATTAGTGATCAGACCTGTACATGTAGGATGCGTAACGTCTGAGATGGCTTTTTCATACGAAGTAATTTCATCATGGGAAGTGTCATGTTTTAATGTGCTGCAGAGATAAGTCTAAAAGCTTTCAATTACAGCTACTTGAACATGATGCACACGCTGGGAAGATGAGATAAGGCTATTACGCTGTCTTACAGCTACTTAAGATGTCGGGTATTCCCAGTCAATCCTATTACAAAATGACAACACAGTTCCTCCACAAAACATGTCAGCTTGAAAATTCACTCAACAAGGTTGCCAGGTTGTATAGCAAGCGTCACACAAGTACTGTCACGTGCATCGGAAAGCAAGTTCAAAATGCTCCCGGCAAAAACGATCCCTCAAGGCAAAAGCAAATCACTCATTGAAAATATTTTCCGTATGAAACATCATACCCGGCATGAGTCGGGAGCTATGAAAACTGGGTTGTTGCAAACGAAGAATATTCCTACGGGGCCTTCGATAATTGTTTTCTCTCAATTATTATAATACACTTTTTCGTGAATATCTGTTTGACCGAAATTAGAAGAAAAGAGGGCAAGAAAAATAAAGGGAGCTCTTGGATCCGTCATGTGCAAAAACTGACTCGGCTATAATATCTTTTGCATATAAACGCACGACAAAAGTTCCTCTCTCGGGACCCCGCGTGTCTCTATTCATTGTACTAACCCACGGGCCTGTCTTGTTGTAGCTTATAATACAGGAGCTTAAAATTTTGGATTGATAGGAGGCATCAGATATGCAAAAAATACTACAATTTTGATATCAAAGAATTTAAAAGCGTAGCTTATCTTTTTCAACTAGAATTATGAAATGTACATTATTGTGCGTAGCTGACTAGCATTCAATACAGAATTATGGTAGGACTATGGATAGTGTATAGTAGGGTTGGAATTGCATGCTAAGTTAGAGTTCTAGCTCTCTCCGGATTTTAAGCCTGGTGGTGATCTCTTCTGCCTCCGCAACGTAGTCCTCCTCCTCATCTTGAGCTGGACTTGAATCAGCGTGGTCCATAGCTAGCCGGCCAGTCTTATAGAGTACAGAGAGTCTGCTAAAATACCGGGATATTTGGTCAGCAGCGAGCCACTCGTCTTTGTTGAAGACTTTTCTGCCACTTTCATCGCGCAGAGTCCTTATCTTGCTGCACACATCTACTGCACTTGCCTTTCGTCCTGTATTCTCGCCTTCCATGAAGATATTTTTCAGGTGCGTCTTGACCTTCTCTGAGAAACGGACTGCTCTTCGAGATGTTTTTAGAGCCCATCCCTTTGAAGTCTGGTGATCGGGTTCAGTGGTGGCTAGTTGTGGGAGCGAACCAGTTTATCTTTGAATGTAGCTCCCAGAGACCTCTTTGCACGTCTCGGCCCACTTTCTCTTGATATTGTCATAAGTTGTTTCCCTTTCTAACCTTACAAGGTGTTTGCCCACGTCCAGGTGCTTTTGGAGGCTTGAAAAAAAAATTAGTAGGTCTTTGTGCACCCTTCTTCGGGGCAGGAGAAACACACCTTCTTAGCTTCGTCTGCTGCTGGCTCTGTTTCTACTGGTTCTAATATACCAGGCCGAGGTTGATGGGAGACACCTTCTCTGGTCGTACACCTCACAGCGCCAGCCTCCACTCGCAGTTGACCAAACGCCTGCAGGACACAAAGGTTTGTGGGCCCCTTAGTGTGCCAAAGCCTTTCACTCGAGTTGGTTTAAAATGCTTCCCATGACCCACATCATATTCCTTCCACATTCGCAGACTGCCAGACTCAACTAAAGTTGTTCAGAGCCTGAATCCCGGTCATTGTGTGTTTCGTCATGGTCTGGCTGGACTCCTGAACCTTTACTACTGCTGCTTGGCACCCTTTGACCCCGCCATAGGACTCAATTGCAGCCTTCATGTCATCAGCACTCTTGATGTTGTTATTTCGTAGCGTCGCATATGGCTTTTAACAGTGGCAATTCGTCTGTCACAGACAGCTTTTCTAGCTTGTGGATCACTGAAGTCATATCTGGCAATGCGGATGCCCGCGCGCTCTCCAAGGCTGGGAAGTGACAAAATCAGGTATGCGCAGTGATTACACTTAGCATTATCTGATCGGAGAAACGCTTCTTGCAGGTTTGGGTTGGCCGTTTTCAATGATGTGAGTGTGTGCTCAAGTAGATTAAGGCCTGGGTCGGGTGGGAAAAATACCCAATTAAATGAATAAATTAGAAAAATCAAAGAAAAAAGGGCCGAGGGTGGTAAGTCATATATCAAAAAAAAGGTAAAAATATTTCCTATCCAATGCGCTCTCTTGTTGGCATGACAACCAAACACGTGACCGGTAGTGTTAGAAAAATGGCGCAATTTTGAATACCCGTTTTCCTTAGCCTAGCATAATAGCTAAACGGACACTAAATACCTTGCTAGTTTGACAAAGATTAAAGGTCTTCTTGAATTATTTCTTGCCAATGAGGATGGTTTGAATTGTGTAACGGGTATTTTCACCCCTGTGCTATTTTATTAAGATTAATGGTGGATGAGTTATATGAGGTTAAGGGAGTGATCGAGTGGCGAAGTGAAGTATAAATTAAAATGATGTGCGTTAGTACGTGATTATATGCTGCAGCGCTAAAATGGGGTCCGTGTCAGGGCTTGTATTTGTGTAGGGAACATTTTCGGTAGGGAGAAATGTAGTTGGGGTCGGTAGTTAACACGTGTGTTGGGTAACAAAGGGGACGGGAGCGAAGAGCGAATAAAACCGAGAATACAATAAACAGAGAACTGAAAAACGAAGAGATTAGTGAAGACGCTAACACAATAACAGTAATTAATAAAAGTGGAAGTTAAACGGGTGGTGTAGGAAAGAGCGCTCTAAAAAGTGTGTCGAACTAATGACCATCATTTGAGGTTTGTCCGTCGAAGCAACCGCGCTATTCTCATCAGGGGCATAGTAACGCGGTTGCTCTATGAAGGTGAAAGTTCCTTCAATAGTACGTGTTTCGAAATGGTAGGCGCGCGCCATCCATGCCCTACACGATCAACGGTTACAAACTTTTGGCCCTGGCCGAGTTGAGGGTGAAGGGAGAAAGGCGGGGAAGATGGTCAAGACTTCGACACAAGGAAGGGAGGGAAAAAATTAGGTGGAAGGAATTCACTTACCTCGATAGATTTCCGAAGATCGATGCCGTAGGACTGCATCCAAACGCTAAGTAAAATACTGGGTTGCAATACGACAGGCTGTTGTAAACGAAGTCGAATCGTGGCCACGTGAAATGTAAAGTGACCTTTGGTTTGTGGGGGCGTACCTTTCGCTGGCCAATAGGAGGCAGGTATAGAGAATTATTAACAAGGAAAACGGCGACTGGGAGGGGCGGGTCGAAGGGGAAATTGTTTGTAAAACACATTTGTTTTTGGAGACAGGAAAAGGAGTTCCGTCGTACTTGTTTCTGTTGGGTGGGGGAGGAGGGAATTGTTTGAGGCCTGGGGATCGGGGGGGGGGGGAGGGGGTGTGTTGTGGGTTGTAGAAAGTTGTTAGAGGGGGAAATTGTTTGTAAAGCACATTTGTTTTTGGAAACAGGAAAAGGAGTTTCGTCGTAGTTGTTTCTGTTGGGTGGGGGAGGGGGGAATTGTTTGTGAAACACATTTGTATTTGGAAACGGGAAAGGGAGTTTCGTAGTTGTTGTTTCTGTAGGGTGGGGGAGGGGGAAATTTGTTTGAGGCCTGGGGATCGGGGGGGGGGTGTTGGTTGTAGAAAGTTGTTTGAGGGGGAAATTGTTTGTGAAACACATTTGTATTTGGAAACGGGAAAGGGAGTTTAGTAGTTGTTGTTTCTGTAGGGTGGGGGGGGGGGGGGAATTGTTTGAGGCCTGGGGATCGGGGAGGATGGCGCGCGCCTACCATTTCGAAACACGTACTATTGAAGGAACTTTCACCTTCATAGAGCAACCGCGTTACTATGCCCCTGATGAGAATAGCGCGGTTGCTTCGACGGACAAACCTCAAATGATGGTCATTAGTTCGACACACTTTTTAGAGCGCTCTTTCCTACACCACCCGTTCAACTTCCACTTCTATTAATTACTGTTATTGTGTTAGCGTCTTCACTAATCCCTTCGTTTTTCAGTTCTCTGTTTATTGTATTCTCGGTTTTATTCGCTCTTCGCTCCCGTCCCCTTTGTTACCCAACACACGTGTTAACTACCGACCCCAACTACATTTCTCCCTACCGAAAATGTTCCCTACACAAATACAAGCCCTGACACGGACCCCATTTTAGCGCTGCAGCATATAATCACGTACTAACGCACATCATTTTAATTTATACTTCACTTCGCCACTCGATCACTCCCTTAACCTCATATAACTCATCCACCATTAATCTTAATAAAATAGCACAGGGGTGAAAATACCCGTTACACAATTCAAACAGCGCTCTCCAAGAAGAGAGACAGAACCTGAGGGTCGAGAAGATGTGTTCCAAGCGATTCGAGCAGGAAAGGGTAGTATTTCAACAAGAACTACTTGAACTACAACGCAAAAACAACGAGGAAAGAAGCAAGGGTCTCTACTGCTGGAAAATGTGGAGACAAGAAAAAGCCATCCCACGAGTGAACAGGTCAAGGTTCTTTAAAAAAAATAATATTGGTTTTAGCAGGAATGGAGAAATTCGTGGGATATACTTTGCAAAAAAAAAAAAAAAAAAAAAAAAAAATAATAATAATAATAATACACAGCAAACAGGAAACTCACTTCACACATCATAGTAATGGTATTCATTAAAATCACAGTAATAGTATTCATTATAATAATACACAGCAAACAGGAAACTCACTTCACACATAGTAATGGTATTCATTAAAATCACAGTAATAGTATTCATTATAAAATCATTTAAATTGTCTCAATATGTGCATGTTGGCTTTGTGACAATTGTATGCATTATCAACACAGTAAATCAATATAGCTCTGTTAAATCCATCTCATAACAGAATGAAACAACTGATCCGAAAGAACCTAGAACCAATAAAAGAAACCGACAACAGTTATCTTGGCCAAGGCACATTTGGAACATGTATTAAACAAGACTACAGGGGCATCACGGTTGCAGTGAAGCACTATACTGATAAAGTTTCTGTTTCTTCTGTGGAGAAGGAGGCCTCTTTTCTTGCTAATATGGACCATCCAGGTAATAAAATTTTATGGACCTCATGTTTTCTCAACTAGTATCACATTGTGACAATAATTACCTCTGACATTTAAAAATATTATTGTCAATTTGCAGGTTTACCTTTGTTGTTTGGAATCTGCACTGAGGCCAAACCATACCTACTGGTTACACAATTCCATGGTGTGGATGGAAAGTGTCTAACATTCAGCCAAGCTATCCTCTCTAAAATTGTTACCAATGTCAAAGATTATGTAAATGTCCTTCTGAAATGTGCTGATGCACTCTCCTTCATTCATTCAAAACAAATTATACATAATGATATCAAAGGAGATAATGTGATTATCACAAAAGTCCATGATAAGTTTTACCCAGTCCTAATTGATTTTGGAAAGGCTGTTTATGTGGCAGAAGCAAAAATGTATACCTTAACACCCAGGGAAAAAGAGAAGTACACAAAATATCATCAGCATATAGCACCAGAGCTAGTTCGTGGTACTCACAAGCAATCAACTGCAAGTGACATTTACTCATTTGGTAGACTGATTTCCTTTGTTTGTAAACAATACCCATGTGAGTCTCTTAACAAAGTGGCAGTCCAGTGTATGCATTGCTGTCCAAACAAAAGGCCACTCCTTAGTCATTTGCAAAATGACTTTCACAAAATCATGCTTAGCTAGCATGAATCAAGACAGTTGTTTGCGGCTCACTCCTAGTTTTGAGCCATATTAAGTTCTCTGGATTGCAGTTACACCAGGTGCAAGTGTCTTCTGGGTCTAAAATATAAATATAGTTTAATTTAGTCCAAAACAAATAGGGTTTCATGCCGTAGCTAGCACAAACCCAAACTTATTGACATCAAGATAATGAACACAACGAATTTGCTTACAATAAAGTATCCCTTATGACTATACGTACAGTAGCAAGACAAGAAACAGGACAGGCTACAGATCAAATTATGAAACAGACAACACAGGGAAACCACGAACTTTCTATGACGCCGACGGGGACGGAGAAGAGTTCCAGAATACAATCATACGTACCTCTTACGCTCTTGTTGCAAATCTTTGATACTTTCCAGTAGGAGACATTGGAAAGTGTCTTTCTTTGTAGCACTGCTGGTTTATTTATTTTCATGTCCTGCAGAATATTTATCAATAAAATTTAATATACGGGGTACTCGGGTCGAAAAGCTACGAAAGACCAAGAGTTTTATGACACGTAAACTTGCTAGCACAAAGTATACTCACCTTTTATGCAACTCTGTCTGTTATACCTCCTCAAAGTTGAAATCCATCCGTTAATCGTTGCTCCCAAGTGTCCACCATTACCAGCCCACGCGACGCGTGACGCCTGTCGTTACGTAGCAACCGAGTGACGTAACCTTAGCTTTGCTGGGGGGACAATTTCCGAATCGACCCAGACCTTAATCTACTTGAGTGCTCTAAGATTGAAGCTACCGCAAATCAGTTTTGCGTGCACTGTTCTAACAAATGGATGTAGGTCCTAGCCTGAAATTGAACGGTAAACAAGCAATTCAGACACAGCTTCAAAATAACTATGGCAATAGTTAAATGTAATGGGTGGTGGAAGGAAAATTACCAACCTGAGGTAAGGGAGGGAGATGGCGAATTGACCTCCCCTGGAGTGTATAAATTTTCCTTAGGCCCGCTTTTGCTCTTGACATTACCGATTTGCTTTCAGGCGCTGTTTTCTTAGCGGAGTCGTTTCTTCGGCACGCTTCTGTTTATTATGCTGTCGTCTTTTCTCTAGAGGTATTTGGCGCTGTTCGATCGTTTCATGATTTCGCCTTGCCCGTGCCTGTTCCCTTCTCTTTTGAAGACGAGCTTCGCGAGACCGTTCTGTTTCAAGTTTTCCAGTTTTCAAATTCATTTTAGTGAACGCAGTTACGTACAATTCTTGCTTCGTTCAAATTTTTTTCTTCCGAATGTCAGTAAAAACACTGGCGGACACGCTAATCGATAATTATTACGTCATTGTTATTACGTCATTGTTGCTTAGGCACCTCATTGTTGCTTAGGCGCCTGGCCTAAAAGGTCGTCGCCTATGACAAACTGACGAACATTAAATTTCGAGATGGCGACAAGCTTGGAGTCTTCAAATAAGGCGATTTTGCTGTATTAGCGTCGTGATTATTACCCTTGCTTCGCTCGGGGACAATGCACAAATTTAATAGCAACAACCAACTTATAAAACAGTTTCATGATACTGCCCTATGAATTACACTACTGGTACCTGCTGTTGGGCTGTCGTGTAGTTTTAGCAAACCAAAGCAGCAGGGGCGGATTTAAGGGGGGGGGGTTGGATTGGGTGGCTAGCCACCCCCCCTTTGAAGTGGCAAGAAAAGGAATTATGGGTATTTTGAAATAAAATAAGAAGATAATCAATCTGGACATGTTTCTCAATACATGTAATTTTGCTTTCTAGTTAAAGCAGTGATAAAAGTACACTTTTTGATTTTTTTTTACGTGCGTCAGTAACGAGAGCCCACAAGCCGTGAGAAATGATGCAACACACAGGACTGTCTGGGAACTTGGTCATTTCTAAAACCTTGTGACCAAGTGGTTAGACATAATGTCATGAGATTTCCAGACTTGAATGGAGTCATCAAGGGTTAAACTAATCACCAATGATGTAGCGAGACAGTGCATTGTCTGCACTACATGAATAGACAATAGTTCTATTTTGGCTTATGCATCACGTCCCACAAACTGCGCTTCAGTCGAAATCGACTTTAGTACTCGTGATTCATTCCTTCTTTGTGAGTTCTGCTAGGTTCGCGTTTTTAATACCAAGTCCATGCAGCGTTCTATTAATAATTTCTTCTCAAAGAAGCGGTAAGTCTTATCAAACTTGCCTTTTGTGGTTTTTTGTCCAACGCCGGAAGGATTTATAAAATACATTTCTTTTACGGATAAATACGAATAGCACGTGGTATACCATTCGGCTTGAATTGCTTCTTTCTAGTAAAAGTACTTCCAGTGACTGTGTCGACAATTAAATCGGAGAGCCTCCTGCTAAGACTTTATCAGTCTGGGGTAAGTAACTTGCAACAATTCAGCTTTAGTTCTAAGACTAGTAGACTTGACTGCGTTGCTAATTGTGCAATACTTATTCGTTTCGTTTCCACCAACGAGGATCTATTTCTTAGTATAAAGTTGCCTGCTATTGAAATAATTACTTTGGGTCGATCTGTTCGCCATATCCATCTGCACTTCAACGGTAATAATCCCCCGGGGGGTGGGAGGGGGTTTACTCTGCAAAGTCCTTTTTTTTAGGAGGAGGGGGGGGGGGGGGGGTGGGATGCCCGGTTCTCAAAACCTTCGCCCTATTTCGGACCAAGGGATACGATTATACCCTGTTTCAGACTTCAAAGCCAGGCATCATCAAGCTAGTCAGACCACAGTAGGTTGGTTGTGATCGTCCGGGTTAGAGTAGTCTACAGAAAGACTGTTGCCGGTGACTGACGTTTCGACTACCTGAGCGGAAGTCATCTTCAGAGTCAAGTGAAAAGTATTCATCAGATGGCGGTATATATGTCTCTGGTCGTAGAAGTGATTGGTCCGTTATGTCGGCCTATGGTTGGTCGAGTCGGCTTGGTTGTGTTGATGTTGTTGAGTCAGTTGATGTTCTTTTGTCCTGTTGATTAGTCTATTTTTCGTTCGGTTGCGTTTGATGTCATCTATCAGTCGTTTGTAAGGTGCCGGTAATTGTTGGCATCTGTTGAAAGGTTTCCGTTCTAAGTTTGTGTACCAGCTTTCCAGTGTAAGTCGTTGGTAGTAGTTGGTACTGTGGCTGATGCATTCAGCAGAGTCCCAGTTGATGTCGTGTTTAGTCTGTCGGTGGTGTTCAGAAATGTGATTTCTGATGTCGCCGTTTCTGGTAGCTCGTTTGTGTTCAGTAAGTCTCGTGTTCAGGTTTCTGCCAGTATCACCGATGTAGGTGGCTTTGCAGTCAGTACAAGATATTCTGTATACTGTTCCCTGTCTGTTGATGGGTTCGTCTTTGTCCTTTACGTTGGTCAGTAAGTCGCGTAGAGTCGTGATGGGTTTGTGGGCTACCCGGATGTTGTAGGGTCGTAGAATACGTGCTATCGTCTCAGAGGTGCCTCTGATGTACGGTAGTGTGGCCAAGGTCAATGGAGTTGTGTCGTCAGTGGTTTCGTTGTCGGTAGTCTCGTTGGGTGCGGTGTTCTTGTGAGTGTTGTGTTTGACAAAGTTAGGGTCGTAGTCGTTCTTCTGGAAAACGCGTTCCAGGTGTCGGGTCTCGTTAAGTAAGTCGTCGGGAGAGTCACAAAGTAGTTGCGCTCGTTTCGTCAGCGTTTTGATCGTGGTAGCCTTGTGTGAAGTAGGGTTGTAAGAAGTCTGGTCAAGTAGTCTGTCAGTGTGCGTTGGTTTTCTGTAGACTGTTGTTCGTAGCTCGTCGTTGTCGTGGCTCACGAGGCAATCTAAGAACGGAAGTTTTCCGTTGTCTTCGATTTCCTTAGTGAACTGTATGTCAGTTTTGGTCGTTCAGGTGTTTGTGGAAGGAGTCAATGTCGTCTTTGTGTACAGCAGTAAACGGTGCGTCAACGTATCGTAGCCAGATAGGCAGCGTTTGTTCGTAGGTTGCAAGGGCGCGTTCTTCGATGTGTTGCATCACAATTTCTGCTCCAATAACAGAGACCGGTGAACCCATTGCTGCTCCGTGCAGTTGTCGGTAGTGTTTTCCGTTGTACTGGAAGTACGTGGAAGTCAAGCATAGAGTTAGTAACTCCATGACGTCTTTTGTCGGTAAGGGTAGTTTCTTAGTGTGGCGTTCGATAGCAGTTTCAGTACACTGTATAAATCGCCATTGTTTTACGGCTAAAGCTCCTCGTAGCTTTGGTTTCTGTTTTCGCCCTGTTATCTTCCCAGAAAGTATTTCGTGTCGCCACAGAAAGTTTCGTCGGGACTAAATATTTATCGGCGACAGAGATATTAACAATCCCCCAGCGGTATCCATCAAATATTTGTTTACGGCTATTCTCAAAGCTTCCGCGGTGAACGCGAGCCAAAATTGTTCCCGAAAATCCACTTTATCCGTGCATATTCCACAGAGCCAAATGGTGTTGAGTTTGGATGGGATGCAGTTAACTTTTACACACAAGTAACGAGCAATTCACTGGCCACATCTCGAGTTGTTTAGCGAAGTCAATTACGTCATCGCTTAGCACGTGATAATATGAACCAATCCCATTCTCGACCGACAAAAAGAAAAAAAAATAATAAAAAAATGCGTTTTTAAGCTCGCTTGGGTCCCAGGCCCCGCGATCAATAAGCTTCCAAAGAAAATGGCTTGCATCAACGCAGATGGCTAGCCTATAGTGCTCATGATGGCTTTAAAGGGGGTTGGTGTGTGCCATGCCTCTTGTTCCTAAAAGATCGCGAGAAAGAATCATTAGGGGTCTTTGTGAAAGCTCCATTCAGGAACTATAACAAATCCAAAGAGAAGCTTGATAGCCATGAGACCACAGAGTATCACAAGAGATCTATAGATCATGCTGCTTGTATGCGATCCCAAATGGCACAAATTGGAAGACGCATTGACTCACAGATCAACACAATGGCTATGCAAAACGTCCAGGGAAATGAAGCAATCCTGCCCCATATTGTAGATGCTGTGTTGTTGTGTGAGAAGCAACAGATTTCTTTGCGAGGGCACCGAGACGACCGAGTGCAGTTTGGTGAATTACCAACATCAAATGAAGGCAATTTTGTGGCTATCATGCGTCTCCTGGCAGAAAGCAACCCTGCACTCAAAGAGCATCTCATTTCGGGACCACAAAATGCAAGGTATACAAGTAACACCGTCCAAAACGAAGTAATTGCAGTTATTGCTGACCTGATTCGTGACTATTTCCGACAATGCCTGGAAAAGAATTCCCACTTCGCATTAATTGCCGACGAAACAATATCACAAGGACGCGAAGTGTTGTCGATGTATCTTCGCCTTCTTGACTTCACTGCTGGCCCATCCAAAACCAATAAAGCGCGAGGTTCTGATAAACATGTGTGACCTGCCAAGAACCACTCGAGCAGCTATAGCTACCCCAATCCGAAACAGCTTACAGAAACACACAATCGACATAACCAAGTGCCGTGGTCAAGCATATAACACAACTGCGTCAATGAGCTCGGATAAGAAGGGAGTTCAAGCTGAGATAAGCAAGTTTGCACCTGATGCAGAATATCGAGGCTGCTGCCTTCATTACATCAATCTTGTTATTTGCCATGCTTGCAAAATAAAGTAAAGTCAGAATATGATGGATTCTTGCCACGAATTATTTCGACAACTCACCAAAGGGACAGAACTCTTGCAGGTCATAATTGATGTCCTTTCACCAGAGAGCAAGAAGAGTAAGCTGAAAGATCTGTGCAAAATGCGGTGGATCGAGAGACACTCCACATTTGAGACCATCTTCGATTTGTACGATTATGTTGTCATCACACTAAATGAAATGTGCGAGCCTAAATGTGCGAGCCTACAAATGACGACCGTTTTTATCCAACTAACGAGGTGTGGAGCTGGGATGCCAAAACTAGGACAATGGCAAATGGACTGAGGCACACCATGACAAGCTTTGGACATATTGTCAGCTTTGTCTGTGCAAAAGAAATGCTGGAACCAATGCGGCCACTCGTCACCGCCCTGCAAGGCCGACTCGTAGAAGTGTATTTCGGTTTCCAGATGATTGAAGAAGTTGCCAGCTCCTACAAGGATGTACACAATGAAATAGACTCGTGGTTTCAACGTGTGTACTCCAAAGCTATTACGCTGTCAGAATTGGTCGGATCGACTGAGCAACGACCACGTGTTTGCAGTAGACAAACGCATCGGGAAAACCAGCCAGCAGAGTCAGTGGCAGAATATTGGAAGCGGACGCTGGCAATACCCTTCCTTGACGTAATCTGCTCGGAATTGAAGTGCCGCTTCAGGCCCATTACGAGCTCAGTCAGCGGTTTGAAGCGCAGGCTCGCGTAATGCTGAGCGGGAGCTTTTAAATTGTGTTTTCCTTTGCAGAAATGTTTCAAAAGGAGCGATATCAGACATTTTAACAAGATACTGAACTTGCAAACCACAAAAATCAGACAAAAAGTCATATTTTACGGATGACGCAATATATCGTAGATATGACGAAATCCCTGAAACAACAACCGAGATCTGAAGATCTGAAGCCTCAATCACTGGTAAACAGCGATCTACGCTTTCAGAGCTTTGTAACCGCCCTGTATTGCAAATGGCGGATGAGTGAAAGCAATTTCAATGAAGATAATCGCGTAGAAAAGCTCTTAAACCTCTTATAAAAGCGTCAATGGCGTTCAGATCTGCTCTTCAGTTATCGTCGTACTTTAGGACGGCCGGGAACAACTTTCGCTACGAATTTACGCCTCGAAAACTATGGAATAACGAACTGACATCTTCACCAAAGAAGTTCAGATGTGCAGACGGTGACAAGCGACCATTCTAGTTGCTCTAATTGTGGCTCCAAAAGGTACACCTACAATCCTGGCCAAACGTCGTGGGACACTTAGCCTTTTATCTAAAAATTATGACATTTTCCCTCTCCCGTCCCTCTCCCCCTTTGCAATGTAGAATGAATGTGCTCAAAGTGCACTCCCTTTAAGCAACATTGTATGGGGGAGGGGGGAGGACTAAGTTTCGGAAACAGGAGCCGCTTTCATTGTTCAACAAGGAGTGGTGGTGGAAACATAGCATTTTTTTCAGAGTGTCCCACATACTTTTGGCCAGGATTGTCTATAACGCGAGTTATACTAAAAATGTCCATAACTTCTAGAGGATTTGATGTATTGATGCCAAACTTGAAATAGTTGTTGTTTGTGACCTTGTGTATGTATTTGAACCAAATTGCCTAATTAAAAAACAATTGGAACATTTTAGTGAATGACGTGCTCGTATTGTATGTGCTGAGTAATATGATTGTGACAGGGTGAAAATTGAAAATTGAACGGTCACAATTAAATGCCGGTTTTAACGACTAAAAACTGAGGTTAAAACCTTCAAGTCGATTAATCGTTTTTTTTACGATACTCGGACGTCGAAATTAAAAGAAAAACAACGATTCACATGTGAAAAGAAACAATTTCCGCGGAGCAGAGGGCGCTGACCTTATGATCATGTCCTCTGTGGCCGACTGTGTGACAGTGCGTCTCGCTGGTTATCATAGTGGCGTTTCTGTTTCAGCCCTATTCCCCGGGCTTGTGCGTTTGCATTTCGATCGGGGAGTACGTTTCCCAGCATTAATCCAATTAACTTTTTTTTTGTTTCAGGCATTGCTGGGTTTTTCGCACCGGACAACGCACACTAAGAGCAAATGTCTGCAGCTCGGCAGACTGGTGACGTCATGCCGCTGCAACAATAAACAATTTTCTATTCAAAACCCTGTGTATTAATTTGTAAGTGATATAGATACCAATCTCCTAGCGACAAGAAGTAAAGCTACTAGTATAATCTTACATGATACACGTGACATGTGTACTTTGAGTGACGTCCGAGTTCATGCCGTGACAATACTCGGCCACAATAACGTCAATTCTCAGTAACAAATACGCGAATAAATGGGATTTTACAGCACTTCCTCAGAAAAGAACGTTCGAACTACGTCGCCCACTGTAGATACATTAACATATCATACTGGCCGGTATATTTGACCAGCCAAAGCATGATTTTCAACAGTTCTCACCTTGACCGTTAATAAAAATCAGAATCTGTTTATAATCTTATAGCTGTAAGTGGGTGAGAACTGTTGAAAACACATCAAAATGGCATGTTTGAACGATAAATATCACTTAGAATATAGGAAATATAAACGATAAGTCATTGTGTGCAATATCAAGAGGTACAATTTCCTTTACTTTCAAAAAAATCAAACTTTTACCGGTGAGAATTGATGAGAATTGATGTCAGTACTCGGCACACTGACGTCATGCATCCGGTTTCATGTTTCGCTGTGTTGGAATACAAGCACTGCGAAACAATGGCCACACGAATGCGAAGCTGCTGGCACTGAGGAATTTGTTTCCAGAGGTTAAAGAAACGCCACCTCATGTCCATCATTTCACTATTAACACGATCGATGCATCCGCCTTTTATCAGGACAGGCGGAGCGTCTGCTGTAGCAAAGAGTAGCGTGTCGCTGCTCAGTTCAATGTGTCGCTTACAAAAGTTCTTGGGCGCGGGCAAATGCACAGTGTCGCCCTCCAGCGCCTGCAAAAGATCGGTCCAAGCAATGATAGTGGGACTCCATCTGAAGTCATTCAGGAAGATTATCTCCGCCTACTCAATTTTCGCGCCAATTTACAGTATTTGTCTTGAAATTAACACCTATTGACCCCCTTATATCACTGAAAACTCGCGCTAAACTAATTATTTCTCAGTAAATATATCAAAAATACATGCACAGCTTTTATAAAGTTTACTCATCCAAATTTGGCTACAATGCATCAAAATCCTCTAGAAGTTAGGACATTTTTAATTAACTCGCGTCATAGAGACAATTCTGGGCAAAAGTCGTGGGACACTTAGCCTTTTATCTAAAAATTATGACATTTTCCCTCTCCCGTCCCTCTCCCCCTTTGCAATGTTGAATGAATGTGCTCAAAGTGCACTCCCTTTAAGCAACATTGTATGGGGGGGAGGGGGGAGGACTAAGTTTCGGAAACAGGAGCCGCTTTCATTATTCAACAAGGAGTGGTGGTGGAAACATAGCATTTTTTCAGAGTGTCCCACATACTGTTGGCCAGGATTGTAGGTGAAATAAGAGACGCTTGTATGGCAGAAAAGCAGCTTCACTTTGTATCAATCGGGAACCTATTTAGCCTGCTCGAAAGAATGTCATGTTAACAGTAGTTGTTGTCGGTGCTATATTATGAGGTTTCAGAGGTGCAGACATGGGAATTATCCTCTATAAATGATGAAAATTTCGCATTTCTTGATTTCCCCTATCAATTCTATAGGTTGCCGCCATCTTTGAAGTACAGAAGCACAACGCAACGCGCATGCTCGGCCGCCATGTTGTCCCACATTTCTGGCCATGACACGTGATGCCATTACCATCAGCTTTCGAAAGTGAACTGTTCCGCTGGAGGAACCACTGGAAGCGACAGGCGAGTTCAGATGAATCCATCTCGGTATCCACCTTATTAGCGACACACGGAGATAACATCTTCTTCCCAAACGTCAGGGAACTTCTGAAGATTCTTGCCGTTTTGCCTATGGGGAGCACGGAGGCGGAGAGATCGTTTTCTTGTGTTCGGAGGATTCATACTTGGCTCCGCAGCACAATGACCACCGAACGACTATCAGATTTGGCTGTCATCGCTATGCATGCACAGACAATTTCCATCGACAGAAGGCAAGTTTGCGAGAAATTTATGGCACTGCACCCCAGAAGGATGATGTCACCTTCACTTTTGGCCCGTTAACGGAACTAAGGCAGTGTGAACCAACTAGTTCTTGCTTGTTTTAGACTGTATTAACTTTATCGTTAAGAGAAATGCAAAAGTTTTCTAATACATAAATAACATTGTTTAATCTATAAACTGGTTTATTCTGCTAAAATTCCGTTTTTTCACGCAATTTTATGATTTATTTTTAACTTACTGCACACCTATAATTTATATTGCAGTAATCAAATTGTGCGGTTACTATGCGTAAAATAGAGTGTATCACGCTTGAAAAATAGACTCTTAACTGTGCTCCAAAGTGGTCTCAAAACGCAGGAAATGCCATTTCAGAGACTCTAGATTTCAAAATTTTCCGCACCCCCCTAGTGGCTCGCGCCTCCGGCGCTCGAACATCGATACTCGGCCGCCAACCACCCCCCATTTCAAAATCCTACGTACGCCCCTGAAGCAGTAAACAATCATACAACTTTTAAGGGTACAATCGTACTCTGCACTTTCAAATAATCAAGCTCAAACAATGTTTCTGAAAATAAGAATACGAGTTACTATCTAAACCTGAAAAAGTACTACAAGTTGTCCTTTCTGGGAGAGTCGAATGATCATAAGGTCAGCGCCCTCTGCTCCGCGGCAATTGTTTCTTTTCACATGTGAATCGCTGTTTTTTTTTTTTAATCTCGACGTCCGAGTATCGTAAAATAAACGATTAATCGACTTGAAGGTTTTAACCTCAGTTTTTAGTCGTTAAAACCGGCATTTAATTGTGACCGTTCAATTTTCAATTTTCACCCTGTCACACTCATATTCCTCAGCACATACAATACGAGCACGTCATTCACTAAAATGTTCCAACTGTTTTTTAATTAGGATAGTTTGGTTCGAATACATACACAAGGTCACAAACAACAACTATTTCAAGTTTGGCATCAATACATCAAATCCTCTAGAAGTTATGGACATTTTTAGTATAACTCGCGTTATAGACAATCCTGGCCAAAAGTATGTGGGACACTCTGAAAAAATGCTATGTTTCCACCACCATTCCTTGTTGAACAATGAAAGCGGCTCCTGTTTCCGAAACTTAGTCCTCCCCCCCTCCCCCCATACAATGTTGCTTAAAGGGAGTGCACTTTGAGCACGTTCATTCTACATTGCAAAGGGGGAGGGGGACGGGAGAGGGAAAATGTCATAATTTTTAGATAAAAGGTTAAGTGTCCCACGACTTTTGGCCAGGATTGTAGGTGTACCTTTTGGAGCTACAATTAGAACAACTAGAATGGTCGCTTGTCACCGTCTGCACATCTGAACTTCTTTGGTGAAGATGTTAGTTGGTTATTTCATAGATTTCGAGGCGTAAATTTGTAGCTAAAGTAGTTCCCGGCCGTCCTGAAGTACGACGATAACTGAAGAGCAGATCTGAACGCCATTGACGCTTTTATAAGAGGTTTAAGAGCTATTCTACTCTAATAAAATACAAAACATGTTGCCTTCAAAGAAAGTCATTTTATATAGTACAGCTCCTGCAGAGCTCGACGCTTGATAGTATTTGTTATTTATTCAACTGCACAGTTTCTCTGCAAGGAAGAAAGGAAAATGTTAGTCTGTTTTGTTGTCCTTAGTTTCTTGAACCGAGTAAAAACAAATAACCTGGCGGTTAAACAAAATTTATGGAAAAGGTATAACACACTTGATAATATTTCACTCTCAGAGTAATTAAGAAATGCATATAAAAGGGAAACAATATTGCGTAGCCAAGTTTCATTTCTATCCTATATAGTGTATTGCAAAATCTTGCTAAGATATTGGCAAGATCTTAGACAAGAATTTCAACCTGGGATACAGTACTAAGACTAAAGAGTATCAACCCTGCACAGTTTTTCTTCAAAAGCACAGGAAAGAAAGGTGATGAATGCATGAACATATAGTACGCTGAAATGTTGGAAAGCTTGTTTTAGCACTTGAACACTCCGGTAATGACTGTATTGCATATGCCAGCCAACACTATATTTCCACTTTATAGCACATAGTAACCAAGGTCTAAACTGTTAGATTATCTTGAAAAATATTCCTGAAGTTAAACAGTAGG